>OY804552.1:7229335-7901757 GCA_963680865.1 Spergularia marina | reverse complement strand
CACATTTTGTCTTAAGCTGCTTCCTGGTGTTTATTTTATTTCTTTATGATGTGACAGGGAGAGCAGTTGAAGAGAAGAATTGCATTGGAACTAGTACACGAGTCTACTTCCTTTGAGTATGTGCCTGCTATCCTATCTGCTTTGTTGTTTTGCTCTGTTTAAGTTTCTGACAATATCTGTTCCTTCATAAGTTGTGTGTGTGTGGGGGGGGGGGGTGTTTTCTGTTGCTGTGCTGTAACACTGTTATTTCTATATTCCTCCCAGAAATAGGAATATGGTGGACTCTGGGACTAAGAAGCCAGAAGGTCTTAAGAATACAAGATACGTGGACAAGCGTTTAGATGAAGTTTATCAGGCTAGAAAACCAACCAGCACGCTTGACTTCATCAGTGGAAAATCAAGCTTTAAGGTGATTGGAATGCTATGTGCTGATATAGTTTCGTACTGCTCTTCATTAACTGGTAGAAGGTTCATTGTGACAGTATATAGGATTTTAGCCAATCCTGGGTACTATAGATGCTTCTACTGATGAACGCTACCTGATCACTGTTCTTTTTCTTTGTATGTTTTGAAAAATTTCACGCAGGAAAGTCAAGTGAGCAAGGAAAGGGTCGGATTAAAAAGTTCATTTTCTTCAAATGTGACTCTTAAGAGTCACCAGAATGTCAACAGGTACGAAAGTTGGGTTTATGCACTCTATTTGCATATCTTACTACTTCTACTTAGACTATTCAGTAACAGCAAATTGGCTGGTTATATATCATGTCTTATCTATTTATCTTAATTCTGATTTACTTTTTGTTATCTTGGCAGTAAATGTGAGGCAGCTGCAAACGTCAAAGAAACCATTTTAGGCCAGTGTCAAAGTTCTGAAAAAGAAAGTCAAAACAGGTTCCGCAGTGTGGCAGAGCTCTCAATAGGTTTTGACAAGTTTTCAGAGCAGAGCGCCGTTGATGTGGTACCTCTCATCTGCCTTTGCTGTTATGTTTTTTGAAGGTCATCTTTTTGTAAAGTCTAATAATTGACTGACATACTCTAGGACAAGGCATTCAAAGGGCTAGCTGCTCGTGAGACTTCTGGTTCTTGTTCACCACCTAGTTCGGCAGGAAAATCTGGTGACGTAAAATCGACATCGCTGGGAAAGTTCTGTTCAGAAATACATATTCCTGGAAGAAAAGCTCCTTTAGATTTCACTCTTAAATCTGCTATTCGCATAGTATCCTCCTCTCCTGTAGATAGGTATGACATCTGATGTTCCTTTTACCTCTATTTGAGTTGCTCTTCTTACTAATGGGGTAGATATTTGCCTTTCCTATTGTTTGATATATCATTTTTCCTTTTATATCTCTTCTTTTTTCCACTTGGGTAGAAGTTGATGTTCTGGAAATGATCTTTGCTAGTTCTTTAACAAAAGGCCTGTGGCTGGTCTTATTCATCTCTCTAATTTATATAGATACCCTTGGATGATCAGAGAAAATGCAAAGCAATGCCAGGCTTAGCCTACTATTTTATAAATTGATACTCTCACAAGTCAAAAGCCTTTTCCTTCCCACTTGTGATAAAATATTTTTCGAGGTGTTCAGTGTGCATAAAACTGGCTTTCTATTAAGGACCAGTCATTCTACCATGTAAAGGTCTCTCATGTTGTACTCTGTATTAGTGTGAAATAATGGCTTTATTTTTTTTTTTTTTTTTTTTTTTTGTAAAAATGAAGATTAAAATTCTTGACAACCCTGGTGCTAATAGTTTGTGAGTATTAAAAAAATGGAAATTTCATCCTATATCTTATATAATTATATAAAGTGAATCATACACTTGCCCTTAGGATTTTGTGGCATAAATAGTATCCATGCAAATGAAAGTAATCAGATATATGTCATGTGTAACAGAGGTATGTTTTTCCATGAAGAAAATAAGCTTTCGTCATTGGCATTAATCTTTTCTTAAATGGGGATTTCAGGCTCCACAGGTTACTTTTGTGTGGCACGTACATTGGGATGGCCCCTTTCTCATTTCAATCCTGTGGTTCTGGCAATCTAAGTAATAGCTCTGACTCAATACTTCAAGCTGCTACAGATCCTTGTAGTTTGCACTCATGGATTTACCCCCAGTCTTCATTGCCTGCCTCTGTTATCTCAGTGTTGAGCTTATCTTCTGGGGGAGGTAAGTAAAGCCCTTTTCACTCCAAAGTTTTTCACTTTAAGTAGTTCTAGAGTTACATAAATAATGCCCTGATTTTTGCAGTGGAGATGGATTTCTTAGGTAAACGCCATCTGGCTTGGGAGGATTCATTTAGAAGCCTTTATTACATGCTACGGAAGAGTGGGTGTAACATTTTCTATGGTAAGCAATTAGCAAGCTGCCTAATGCAGCCTTTATTTTTCATGACTTAATCCTACGCTTTCTAAAGGTTACAGATCTTCTTAAAAAGCACTAACATAACGCTCCTTAAGCTTATCACAAATCACAATTAGTGAATTGTGTTGAAGGTAGCATGTTTGAGAGCCTGGCCCGGCATTACTAGGAAGTAGAAACTTTATTGTTATTTGCAGTCAGTTTAGCTTCATTTATCTGAAAGTCCATGTATAAATTTCCATGAGTGACATGGATCACCTACATCAATTTTCTTAGCTAGCAAATCACCATCTTTCGATTAATTATAAGAGGAGTTGAATGAGATGCAGGTAGGTGCAAACTAGAGAAAGAGAATAATAGTGAGATTAAAAAGGTGGATAAAAGTTTGGGGTAGGTGCTGTAGGTTAGCACAGAATAATAGCTTGAAGGATGTATATTCTTTTCGATTCACTGCCATGGCCACCCTTCCACCTGCCTTTTTCTAAACACATCGCCAATCCCCACCGCAGGCCTTGGACATGGTAGCCTTCTTATATTAGAATGTAATCCCCTAAGGGCATTATCATTAATTGTCAATATATAGTCAAGTCAAGTGTACCGATAGTAATTTGGGATACAAGCTGACTATACAGAATTACAGAGATATTATAGGTACAGAATATTGACCAAGTGTGGACAACATATTAATCAGAGATTATCTACATCTATTAGTTTTGTTCTCAGGTCTTATGTTATTGTCGCTCGTGCTGAACCTTTTCACTGCCAAGATTTATGGTGCCTGTTGCTAGTGCCCTTAGGTGTTGCAAAACAATATGTTAGTCTGACATTCTGCAATGATCTTATTCTCTATTTTTAGATAATATGCTTTACAAGCGTTTAGGTATATTGGTAGGAACATTATGTCTTTTATATAACTTTATGCTGCTGGTTCTAAATTTTATATTCTAATATGCAATTTTGTACAATCACCTCCAGTTTGTACATCACAGTTTGTGGTAATGTTCACTGCTGTTGACGGGATCGGGAAAGGGAAACGAACATGCAATGCTTATATTTCTCAATCTACCCGAGGTTTGAGGTCTTTGCTGAAGGAGCACGTAAGTTGTATATCAAATGTTTAACCCTCCTATTATTTTTCATGTTAAACTACTTCATTTCCAGTCTCCTTGTCAGCCTTTTGATCTCTCTTCTAAAGATTTGTTGTTTGCCATATTCCGGACTAGCATAATATAATTTAGTTCTCTGTAGTGGCTCATACATGCTACTGATATCTGCGAATCACAGAGTCTGGGTCTAGCGATAATGTATGACAGGGTGGTATCGAATGTCTAACAGATGACCAGTGAGAAGAATCCCCAATGCACGTCATGCTTCTAAATACGGAATCTACTGAATAGGAGTCGGCTTTCCACTTAGTCCAGTGCTGAATCAGTTTTGAGTTCATTTTTCATTGATACTGAGGGAACTGCCTTTCTGTGAGCTTATCGTTGATGTTAAAGCCAGGCATCGAAAGTTACAAGTCACTTTCGAGTTGATAAACTTCAGACGTATTTTCACATCTTTCAGTATTAGGCCCCCGATCATTAATTGTGTGTAGCTCTTGGAACCCCATTTCTATTTCGGCCACTCATGTATTGGCCTTTTGTTGATCACCAATTCAGCCCTAAGTGAGAGACCACATAGTTCAACTTCATTTTTCAGAAATGAAAAAGAAGCAGCCATAGACCTAGACCGTTGAAGAAGGGGACTAGTTCCAAGAGGGGGCTGTGAGTGAATTTCAATTTTGTCTTGTTCAAGATGATTTATGTTTTTCACTTTCCTCTAACACTGAAACATGAGTAAGACTGCCTTATCATTACTTATGTTAAAACCATGCTGGTTTACAGATTTTTGGCTGAGATTGAATTTGGAGAATGAGTTCTGATACTATATTACATTATAATCTAGAAGCATCTTATTCAATTCGCATGAATGTCAAAGCTGAACATTGGTGATTAGTACTCGCATGAGTATACATTATTACGCTCTAACCCTAGCTTTTTGTTTTCATTTCTCGAGGTAGTCTTGTGCGAGAGGGTCTCACAGTAACTTATCTTATTCATTTAAATAGATCTCTTTTACGTTTTTAGTGACTATTATATACTTCTTTTAGTGATTGTCAGATTATGGGTAATGTTAATTTTTGTGATCCTTTAAAAATCTCAACTAATGTGGTTCAATCGTGATCTAACACGGTCACTAAAAGGAATACATGCTTCATTTCAAAAGTGCACCTGAGTAGCCAGCTGAAGGATACATGTTAAATTGTAGACTTGAGGTCCCAAAATTGTACCCGGATGACGATGATTGTTTCTTATGCATTACATTTTATATAGAATCCCTATTTGAATTTGCAATTAAAAGCTAGAATGAGTGGATTTTGCATCATTTATATGCACATATCGATCAATCTCTTGTGCGCTTCAATCTGACCATAATGCTCAGTAGAGCTTTTTCAAATATCCTCTGGTTTAATATCATTTTTCTACCAGGATATCTCTTACTCTATGCCTTTTTGCTGTTCGGAAGTGGAGCAAATAAGCAGAGAAGACTTGGTTGAGCTATCTGAGATTGAGAAACAGAACTTGGGACAGGTTCCTCACGCATCATTGATTTATTATTTGACTTTGATTATTTCCTACATTATCTCAATATTTCCTACTACGTGACTCCAATGAGTTGCTTTGATATAAGGAGCCAAAAATAATGCTACGTGATTTATGATGTAATTTTCTTGGAATTGTGTGAGGGAAAGGAATGTCCGTAGTTCCGTACTAACTAGTAGGCCTTGTAAATCAATGTTAAATAAAGCATAACTCGATGTAAAGACAAAGTTCTTGCATTTGTAGCTGTTCCTTCCTCAGTGTTCATTTTTTTTATTATTTTCTAAACTTTGTTGAATGCAGGCTAAACGTATGAGTTCGATGCCTAATGTTGACAGCAGCCCAAACTCTCTGTTGGCTGTAAATGGCAATGAAAGTGTTCATGGGCTTTATGACTTTCTTCTAAATTATAGGTACATGATAGCTGATTGTTTTAGAGTTAATTGCAGTTCTCTTGTTAAAACCATGAGATGATATTAATATTTTATTCTGCATCTTTGACCCTTTTAGATCATTGTTGACAATGCTGAGCGGTATGGATGTGCCTGTCTTGTGCGCTCCCATTCCTTTCTCGAATGCTGCTCTCTCTTCCCCAGAGGTTAGGCTTTACACTCTGTCTTATTTGGTTACTACGGATTCATATGATGATTTATATTAGCCGACCCCAAATTAGTTTGGAAGTAATGCTTTGTTGTTGACTTATTTGGTAATTGCGTCCAACCTCAAAAGTGGAGTGGTTCCTCAATTTAACTGCTGTTCAGTCGCATTTGTTTTGGCACATTAGCCATCTTCCACATTTTTGCTGAACTTGACTGCTTCTCGTAAAGAGGCATGCTTTTGTATTAAAATTTTCCATTCTTATCTGCTTTCGTATCTACACATTCATACTATTAAAGGTCCCCCTTAAATCCTAGGGAACAGTTCCTTTATTCCTCTCCCTAAGTGGAATTGCTAGTATCTTATGTTTTATGAATGAGTACGACTTTTACCTGCTCGTTTTATGAATGAGTACAACTGTATCGGCCTTTTTTTTTCTTAATGTGAGAATGAGCTTATGAGCAGATATTTATTTCAACTTACCATTTATAGTAAACTCTACTAACTCTGAGGATAGAAAATTGCAAAATTGTGGGGGATCCTATACCAAGTTTCAGGTCCGCTGGTATAGGATGATGGACCAAATGCACTCTTGATATAATGTTATTTCTTTGATACTTAAGGACATATGAGGAGTGATTCCTGTACTGATAAACAGAATATTTTAGTAGAGCATCAAGACTTGCTTAGTAGTTTCCGTTAAGGCTAAGAAATTCCAGCTTTTGAGCTAGTTATAGTTTGGGAATAGAGACTAGAGCAACTAGTAGAGGAAAATGATGTTTTCCTTTGCTTAAGATGCATCATACATTCATACAAATCAATGGTATTTTCCTACTGATATTGTCGGTGGTCTTAGTCTTGTAACTATATCACATCACACGACTATTATCTGGATTTTGCTGAGCCAAATCAATGTTGTAGGTGAAATGCAAAGAAATTAAGAGAGTTGATACTCTGCACTTGAAAGAATCGGCAACTAAAGATGGTGGAAAAATTGATGCTTCAGCAGGTGGTGTCTACTACAGTATAGAATTAAAGGGTGCTTATCTTCCACCCTGGATAGTCAGCTCTGTATACTCAGCAATGTGCTCCGAGGATAAAAGCTTTGAAGCGAGGTATGGTCAATCCTATATGTTTGCGCCAATATTGTTATATTGTTTGGTATATCAGATAGAATCAGTTGAATGTACGAACTTAACTTTTCAAATGACGTCTTGCAGCTTTACGACAGAACCCAACTCCATGGGTCTGAATGCTGCTCTTGAAGCAGTTGGCCAAAAATCTGATACAGACGAGACAATAGGAGATTCACATGAAGTTGACTATACATATGGCATTTCAGCTACTGTAGTTACCCCTGACATGCGTTCGGCCTGTTTGAAGAGTCTGAAATACTCGGATGGATCTCAAGTAGTTTCTCTTTCTCCTCTTTGATTAAAAACTGAATGTAGCAGGTCTAACAGGAGGTTGATGGTCAGCCATGTTTGCGTATAAAACACTCAATTAGCTCATGCTAAGCTGTATTTTGCTCTGTAAAGTCTTAACATTACATTATAACCTCTTTACCAAACATGGTTAAGAGAAATATTATCCTCTGTGCACGGTAGAAATGGGCGCTTTAGTTACCACAATTTATCATGTGGAATATCGAGTATTGTACTAACTAACGGTTTCGTATGACAATTCATGTTATAAACATGCCCAATCCTTTTGGGGAAGGACTGTTGTAATATCAAGTAGTGCTGCAGTTGTAAATTTCATGCGGATGTGTTTTCTTTGTCACAGCTTCACACATCTCACTTTCAAGTTCCAAAGATTCTGCATTTTTGCGGAAGACCTGTCTTGACAATTTTCTGATTATCTGACTTGCAAATTGGGATTGCGCACTAGGTACAGGTGAGCTGCTCAGGTCACTTTGAATGATCTGAGTTCTCGTGGCTCACTGGCTGTGTCGATCAAAATCACGAATTCTACACACCACATGACCACACTGCAGCAAACATCTCATTTTCTGAATTTTACCGTCTACAGAGTACTAAATTGCACGAGACTGAACAATCTGTTTTCTTTTCTCATTTGGGACATTTGCTAAGACTGAACAGTCTTGGCCCCGTCCATTTATGCTAAGTAAGATTGAAAAAATTGTTGAATAATTTGAGAGGTAGCATGAGAGGGTGGAAAGACAGGGCAGCGCAGAAAGAAAAGGGACACTGCCACCAAAGCAAAGCTCAAATACGTGCCTATGATTTGATCAAGCCACAGATACAAAGATTCTGATGATTTGAGTTTGACTAATAACATTCAAATACTTCAATTGACAACTGAATTGTAAAACAAAATTTTGAAATACATCAGAAAAGTTCACTTTTGATAAATGTAATGGTACAAGAATGGGAGCGCAGTACCGCAGTGTGTAGTCTCACCATCACGAGTGCCCTGCGCAAACACCATCCTGTCTCTAGAAAGAAAACTTGAAAGCTCCCGCACTGGTATCAGGAACAGTGTCCCAAAAAGAACGTTTCTTCTTTTGCTCTTCAGCTTTTCTTTGTAGCTGTTGAATAGTCCCAGGAAAAGAAGCCTCAATTGCGTTTTTGAACTTCTTGTGGAGATTGACACGGTCTTTAGTTCCAGATACAAGCTCGCTTGCATTTGGCTTTTTCAGGAACTCCAAGACATTCAGCAAGTTCCTCCTGGAACAAAGTGACAATAGATTTAACTCACTTGAATACTTTGAAAGCATTGCATAACCAGAAACTCATCTGTGCCTAGCAACACTATAACAAGCCCTGCTCCGTGAGATGGCATATCACGAATGGACATAAAGAGAGTGGAAAACGAAGCAAAACCAAAGTTCGACGTCATAATTAGTTGCACTAATATATGCACAGTCATATGTGCGAAACAGGTATTAGCCAGACAATTCTTCACTATTTCAAGATCACCATTCATCATTACCAGATGTAATATGCCACCGTTTGTTACTTATTTGGAGATTTTGACTGCATTATCTATTAGTTGTTGGTTAATTTCTGATCTAATTTGCAAAGCTCCAGAAAGACGAAACAGCCAAATAGTTACTTACGATGTTTCATGGTGAACTTGCAAACTAATTGTCATCCTAGGTTTGCCGAAAAATCTATACCTACCCTAAAAGCTTGATGCAATGGCGTATCTTATCTAAGAAAATACACTAAGCGAGAACATAAGTCACATACCTGCTAACAAAGTTCTGTGTAATAGCAATCGACTCTTCAAGGTTAATGACCAAATGCCACCACCCATTTGGCACAAATATGACCTCCCCAGCTTTGCAGACGCATTCAATCGGTCTCTTTTCCCAATCTTTGGTGGATTCATAGAAGTTCATGAACCACTCCATTATGGAAACCGGACATGCCACTTCAGCGCCATCAGGACTAGGATGGACTCCAGGAGGTATAACATCCGGAGGGAACAAGATCCACTTCTTTGACCCTTTGATCACAGCATTCCACGCTGATGTCGAATTAGGATCAATATGAAACGAAGAGCCTGAACCAGCAGGTCCAATAATTATCCACCTATAATCGGGTCTGTCTTCCCCCAACACAGAAAACAAGTCCTCCCTAAAGTACACAGGAACTTCATACTCCTTCCCTAATGCCGGCACCTTCTCCCCAAACTTCGGATCAAACAGATACAACGGGCGTTCCTCCCTAGTCAAGTCAGAATACCTAAAGTAATCCTCAAGCTTCATTTCAACAGGACCAACAGAAAACTTAACATCCCCACAAACCCTAACCAAATAATCCTTATCCCACTTATCCAGACCAACCCAATCATCCAAACAACCTTCCAACAACACAGGCTTATTCAATTCCTCAAAATTCACAACAAATTCCTCAACAGAAATCGCCCGCCTTCGCGGTATATTATCCCTCTGCAGCCATTCAGGCTTCATCTCAAGATTAGCACACAACCAACTTTGGAACAAATAATCAGAATAAAAGTCTCTAACAGCCAATCCACAAGACCCAACATTTGCAACATCAAACTTAGGAAAATGACCAGCAATATAAGTTTTTCTCCAAGACCCATTAAACAAGAACCCACCTTTAATTGATTCCAATACCAAATTCCTCCATAAGGGTTCATGGGTACAAAAAACATACAAAGATTTGCTAACAACTGATAAAACCCCCAAATGGGCACCATCTAAAAGACCTAAAACGTCAAGAACAAGCTCATCTGACAGAACTTTCAAGTTACCTAAGCCAGTATCTCTAGTATTATGAGAAGTTGAGCTGAGGAAAAAATTACCCAGTGGCTGAACTCCATGGTTTTGTGATGGAGCTGAAGTTTTTAAACTGAAACCTTCTTCTTCAAGTTCAACTTCTTCTGACATAATAATGCCGCCGCCATTTTCTACTGTTTTGTTCTTCTTGTGTTTCTTGTTTTTCTTCTTGCTATTGTTGGTTTTCCTTGTCGTTGTGAGTGCGTGTTCGAGAAGCAATCTTTTGGAGCTTAGCATTATTTCGGAGAGGACACTGAGAATTGGAGAGCACCGGCGGCAATAAAGGCTGATGGGGGTTTGGGGAGAGGGTTTACCACTTTTGGATTAAGGTTTCATTTCTAGTTTTCAAAAGGTGAGACAACTCGACAATACTTAGGCAAACAGGTGCACTGTAAATCCGGGTCAAGTCGGGCTCAATCAAGTTCGGGTCATATTTGGATCTATCAATTTCGGGCATGGGCAGTTTTTTTTTTTTTGTAAGAGCATGGAATCACATTAAGAAGTGAAAGCAGACATATAGTTCGCAGCTACAACATCCAGGAGACCCTCGGGACCTCCACACAACCATACCCTACACTTCTACAGGAGTAATCAATTGGCGTTAAATGAGGCAATATAATGTGATACCTGATTACCATCTCTACGAATATGAGACACGACTATAGACTCAAAAACTTGCATTACACTTATAATTTCCTTAACTATGCTACCTAGATAAGAAAAAGGCATAACATCTCGATTAAGTAACGAAGCTGACTGCAAACAATCAGATTCAAGCACAATACGTTGATAACCTTGCTGACTCACTATCCGTAATCCAAACTCACGAGCGAGGCTTCTGCATAAACTGGTTCCCATTTCTCAGAAATTTGTTGGCATCCAGCAAGAAGAACATCCCCCTGCCATCCTCTAAGGACAAAACCGAGTCCACAACCTTCATCACCGAAAGTTGCTCCATCAACATTCAACTTGAAAGCCTCCTGGTACGCCTTACATAAACAATGAGCATTATCAACCAGCTTCCAAGCCTCACGAGGAGCTCCTCCATGGAACACTGAATTTCGATCGTTCCATAAATTTCATAAAACCATGATTAGCTCCTCACACCTTTCCTCACTTACACTCTTCTCTAACAGTTGTGCAACCCAGGCCACTCTCGTATGCTTCGTATCTCACCCCGTTCGTCTTAGGGATTCACACCACACCTTCCCATACGACAATAACCCTAGAGCCGAATAAGAGGGCGTGCATGTCAGTCTCCTTAGCACTAGAGCAATGAGTACAGGTACGGTCAATTGCATATACTCGACTTTGAATATTAACACCGCTTGGAATTGCCCCACTATACACTCTCCATAAATAAGATCGCACTTTTGGGGGACACATTCAGGCTCCAAATAAACTTCCCAAGACAAGATGACACATCCGAGCTAGCTCCCACGCCTCCCCTATCGATCACCCTGCTCCAACGAAGAAAATGATAGCCTGATTTAATTTGACAGTGTGACATCTTTACTAAAATGCCAAACCAATTTATCAGGCGAATTAATACTAATAGGGATACAAAGTATGTCCTCGGCCTCGAAAGGAAGCAATTTGTCTCTGACTATATTTGTTCGCCAGCCACCTCTTTCATCATCTATCCACGCACTCACCTTCTCATTCATGTTTGAACAGCAGGGGAGATTAGCTGGAAAAATGGTGCGCGCAAAGTCCACTTGTCGTGCCAAGCTTGCACCCTTCTCCCATCCCCTATGAGCCACCTACACCCTTTCTTCAGGACCTCCTGACCGTCCAAAATGCTTTGCCAGATGTAACTAGGATGATGTCCTAGCTTTGTTTCGAAGAAATTGCAAGCAGGATAATACCGAGCTTTAAGTAGTTTTGCCGGCAACGAATTTGGGTACTCCATTGATCTTCATCCTTGCTTTGCCAGCATTGGTGTGTTGAAGGACGACAGATGACGGAAGCCTAACCCTCTATCCTTTTTGGCTGTACACAACTTATCCCAAGCAACCCAGTATATTTTTCCGCTTCTCCTCTCCGAACCCCCACCAGAATCTTGCCACATCCATTTCAATATCATGGACAAGAGTTGACGGAATAATAAAAAGTCACATATTTTTATCACAACCTCTTTACCCGCAAAGGACAAAAGCTTCTCTTTTCACCCTTTCATCTTTTTCCATATTTTTTTCTCAGGTTCTGGAGAACACCATAGTTTTATTTCATCCCACTATAGCCGGAAGCCCGAGATATTTACCAGGAACCCGCACCATTGTTGCCCCAAACAAGGTTGTAAGCCTCTCCCTTGAATGCCCTACATTATCACTGAAAAGACCTCACTTTTGTGCCAATTAATCCCTGACCCGATGTCTTTTGGTAATCATTCAGAGTCCTATTTACAATAGACATATTAGCTTCATCATCCTTGAAAAAAATTATGGAGTCATCGACAAATAGTAAATGTGAAATCCGAGGGGCTCTGCAGCAAATTTGAACCCCAGACAGTGTTTCCTTTTCAACCTCACGCGGCAAAAGCCTTGAGAAAACCACATCATATATAATGAACAAATAGGGCGAAATAGGATCACCTTGTCGTAGACCCCGACGCGGTGATAAGGCCTTAGTGCAAATTCCGTTAACTAAAACAGATGAGGACACCGTTGTTAGACAACGCATAATCATAGAAACCCAGCCATCGCAAAAACCCATCTTACGCATAACAGTGTCCAAAAAGTTCCACTCCACCCGATCATACGCTTTACTCATATCAAGTTTTAGCGCAATACAACCATTAGCTCCAAAACTATAGGATTTTATGAAATGAAACACTTCAAAGGCTATCATTCCATTATCATAGATCAGTCGATCAATGATTAACGCACTCTGCTCCTCTCAAATAATCACACCTAAATGGGGGCTTCAACCGATTAGCTAAAACCTTGGACACCAATTTATACACCATGTTACACAAAGAAATCAGCCCAAATTTTGCCATAGTGTGTGGGTTCTTGCTTTTTGGAATCAGCACTATGTGCGTTGAATTGATCAGTGCCATATTCACCCTCCCATTTAAATAGTCTATCACCAGTTGAGATATATCGTTCCCGATTACACGCCAATATTGTTAAAAAAATTTGGCATTAAGTCCATCTGGCCCGGGCGCTTTGTTTAGGTGCATCCGCATGAGAGCCTCATACACCTCCTCAGACGAGAATGGTCGCATCAATTTGCATTCATCTCATTTGTCACATTTCGTCTAACACAACTTGCAACCTCATCAACACCTACGCAAGACTCGGCTGCAAACAAGTTATGTAAAAGCTGTCAGGCCACTTCACATATATATCTCTTTTGTATCCTCCACCCACACACCTTCATCGTTTTGGATTCGATTAATATTATTCCTCTTTTTCCAACATGTCGCCTTTATATGAAAGAACTTTGTATTTTGATCTTCTTCTGACAATTTTGTGACACGAGCACGCTGCTTCCTCCATCAAAAGAAGATCATCAAGTTGCTTACAAACCCCACACCTTTTAGATACCACGTCTTGAGTAGGAAAACAGGAATCCAGATTTGTAGTACTCCGTATTAACAAGATTCAGGTCGGGTCATTATTAGATTTGTACTATTTATATCATTTATATCGAAATGGGTAGCTAAGACTTTGACAATGAGCTCCGATCCGTGAGTTATAGTAACAAAAAAAATTTCGCGGGTAAGTTAGCTCGGACTATTATACGTTAGCAAATTCTAAACTTATACTCCATCTGTGCCAAGTTAAGCTTCCAAATATGTAAGGTGATTTCAAATGAAACAGAAGTTTAATTTAGGTCAGAGGGATTATAACTTATTCACCCATTGAGAGCTTCTTCAATTAACGAAGTTATACAAAGACAAATAGAATAGAACAAGCTAACAGAATATACAAAACCAGTACAGTAAGGAAATACGAAATTGGTAAAAATTGAAAAGAAAAAAAAAATCATAACGTTAACTTCATACTCCATTCTTCTTACTTCAAACACTGCGTGGGGTATCTGTAGTGGAATAAGAAACCATGTGAAACCAGTTCGACCGATTGACATGTTTTGGCCCTATTCAATATGGAGTAATGATAATTCGTAAAAATTGAACTTAAACTAACAACCATATATAGAGTTTAAGTGGTGTTGTGTACATTGGAATTCATGATTCGTCGTAAAATATTAAACTCATACTCCCTCCGGTCCAGATTAAACTTCCCGCTCCCTTTTGCGCACTTCAAAAGAAAAATTAATAAATAATTCTTAATGATTCATTTAGCAAATAAGTTTAAAACCTAATTATCAGCAACATCTTCATCTTGCCACATATAAATCATTATGTTTGTTGATCATAAATCATTATGTTTGTTGATCATAAATCATTATGATCATTATGCCTTCTATCTCGTATAAATCAGTATGTTTGTTGATCATTCACCACATATTACACTAGATTCTTTTATTTATGCCTTTTCAATTAACCATTTTAACAAATTGATTGACTATTCAAATGTAATTGAAAACGTTGTTAACTATTTCTTCAATTTCATTAGTTTCTTACATTTCGTTTGAATTCAAATGAAACATGAAACATGAAACATGAAGAACATAAAAAAAATGGACGGAGTATCATATTTGGCGAATTTCATGCTCAAATGGGAAATGTCTTAGTATACCCATGATAAGAAAATTATAAAATAGGGTTAATTTATACGCTACCTTTTATTTTCACGAATTATAACAAGGGTTAGCTACGATTTTGATTTTTAGAACTTGGTCAATCAGATCAGCATCGTCCAAGGATCATGGTATAAGCACTCATAGCTAGCCTCATAGTTTCGGGTTGCTAGCTAGTTGATTGCAAGAACAGTTTTGTCCCTATAGATCTCATTTGTATTTAGTGAGTCGTTTTTTTCAATTTGAATTCACAACTTTGTATTTGGCACTATATTTCCACATGGTTCTCGTTGCTCATCAAATTGGCTAAAAGTTCACCATTTTTCTAGCAAGAGGTACATTAACTCAATATACACTCGAAGGTATGGTATAATTAGTCATCATAAAAGGGGCCGCCCTACTCTATTTTCATATTAGTAAAAAAAGGGGGGGGGGGTTAATTCACGTGGTACACTCGAGTTTTCAAGATTTTGCACATGGTACCCATTGTTTTGCCATTTTGTATAAGATACACTCGCTCCAGTTTTAATGTCATTCACATAGTACCCTCCATTTTTAACACCGTTATCTAAGTGTTAACTTTTTAAGGACGAGGCATTTTCACGCCGATTGAAGATGGGCGATGCACAAGTGGGAGCGTGGATCTAGCGGCAGCGTTGGTGGTGGTGGGTGCAGTCGTGAGGATAATGAGGGAGAAAGTCAAGAGAGAAACGCAAAGGGAGAAAGAAGGATGGAGCAACGCTGGAAAGAGTTTCGGAGCATAGATAGATCATAGGCTTTTGTCGCCCCATCTTGATGTACTTGAATAGTGGTTGTGGCTGTTGTTGCGGAATGAGGTGGACAACTAGATGTTATTATGGATGCAAATTGCTAGAGGTCTATAGTTTAGACACAATTAATTTGTCTACAATGTAATATTGAGTTAGTAGTAGTAAAATTGAGATCGGAGCAGTAAAATTAATTATAATGAAAAATTCAGGTAGTAAAATTAATTGTGTGAGTAATAAAATTTTGATGGTGTAGTAAAATTATTGTTGATTCTAGACACTTTTTGGTGTCTACACTGTAGACCTCTAGCATTGTCGGATTTATGTGTGGAGGAAGGAGATACTTTATAATAGGCCGTAAGGAAGAGAGATGGATTTTTCTTTTCACGATCTCAAGCGTTAGAATACTTGAGAATGGATGGCCAAGATTCTTTTGCCTTTTAAAATTGTTTTGTTTTAGTTGGGAAGGTAAAGCCGTTAAGTAGGCGTTAAAATGGAGGGTACCATATGCATAAAATTGAAACTGGAGGGTATCTTTTTGTTTATCTAAGTCGAAGGGGGAAGGAAAGTCATGTTGAGTTTTTATCCTTTCAGATCTAGAACAAATTACAATAATTCGTCCCTGTCTGCGGATTAGCTGACATTTTTCACAAATTTACGAACATGAGCCCTTATTTATACAAAATGACAAAATAATGGATATCATCATGTGCAAATCTTGAAAAGTTCAGGGTAACACGTAAATTAACCCAAAAATAAAAATACTCTTCCTTAATATGGTTACCAACTCACATACGTATGAATTCATCACTTGGACTCGACGTGTTATATTCAAATCATTACGAAAATACAAAGGAAAACAAAAACTTTTTTTTTTTTGAGTAAAAAAGGAAAACAAAAACTTAAGAAGTCCTTTAATTAAAAAAGAAAATAGGTTCTCAGAAGTTTAATTTGGGGAAAATTTGACGTTTGCAAAACTTTGTGCCCTTTGTCGTCCTCATCTTTTCGCTTGCCTATCATCTATCATCATCTTCAATATTTCACCCACTTTGATTCACTTTCTGATTAAACTCTTTAATCATTTTATCTTCACCAATTATTAATACTCCCATTAATCCCCTTAATTATCTTAATCCTATCCAGATTACTCAATTTATATATAAACACCTTCAAATATCCAGAAATTGATTATTCAAATGAAAACTAGATTAAGAAAACCCCACCTCATTAATAATCATCCTAATTAATTAGATTTCATAATAAATAACCAATTTTATTTTGCATGGGGAACACATGCGCAGGTCCAACCGCGGGTAAATCCGGCTTCCTACAATCCGTTTCCGCCGCCGTCTGGCGTTCCCGTCCGCCGGAAAACACCCTCCCGCCACCTTCCACCACCGCTGATTCCGAATCCCATTCCCACCACTCCACTCATTCCAACAATTCCAACAATTCCAATAATTCCAACAATAATAACAACCCCACCACAACAACGAAATGCCCGCCGGAGCAAATGACAATCCCGCCCTCCCCGAAAGCGACCGCGACACAAAGCGAAAAACCGAAAAAGCCGGTCCACGTGAGGCGCGTGTCGAGCATGGGGCTTCAGGTGGAGTCAGTCCTAGGTAGGAAAACCGAGAACATCAAGGAATTATATTCCTTGGGGAGGAAGTTAGGGCAAGGGCAATTCGGTACAACGTTTTTATGCGTCGAGAAATCTTCAGGTAAAGAGTACGCGTGTAAATCGATAGCGAAGCGTAAGCTGACGACGGCCGAAGATGTCGAGGACGTGAGGAGAGAGATCCAGATCATGCACCATCTGGCGGGCCACCCCAACGTGATTCAGATTATAGGAGCGTACGAGGATGCGGTTGCCGTGCATGTTGTTATGGAGCTGTGCGCGGGTGGGGAGTTGTTCGATAGGATTATACAACGTGGCCATTACACCGAGAGGAAGGCGGCCGAGCTGGCGAGGTTGATCGTTGGTGTTGTTGAAGCTTGTCATTCTTTAGGTGTTATGCATAGGGATTTGAAACCTGAGAATTTCTTGTTTGTTAATCATGAGGAAGATTCTCCCCTTCAGACTATCGATTTTGGGCTCTCTGTCTTTTTTAGACCAGGTAGTTTTGATCACTCGGAATTTCATTCATGCTTCATATGTGGTGCAAATGTCGACACAACATGTACAATTTATATGTAGCGTAATGCGTAATGCATACATGTGCCCGTTTAGATTTTAGTCCAAAAGGTTCAAGTTCAGGTTGAACGTATTATGTGACTAGCAAATTACCATTAGTATCTATTATATTTGTTTGTAGAGTTTCAAACACTAGACAAACTGTTTTTATCTGTACATTTGAATATGCCTGGTTACAAAATTAGATGTCACACTTTGGTAATTGGTTATAACTTAAAAGTACATATATCACTTGATTGTAGAGTTTGTACGTTAGGAGTGTTGATGATATGAGATCAATTCTAATGTACAGTGACTTCCAAATTTTGTAGGTGAATCATTCACAGATGTAGTAGGAAGTCCTTACTATGTCGCGCCTGAAGTACTGAGGAAGTTTTATGGTCAAGAATGTGATGTCTGGAGTGCTGGTGTCATCATTTATATCTTACTAAGTGGTGTACCTCCTTTCTGGGACGGTTAGTCTGATTCACGCAACTTGCAATGCCTTCATTTCAGATCATTTCAATACTTTATATGTGGCTTAATTTATTGAGTTATTGCTGCATTTTTTTATGTTTGATTCAGAAACGGAGCAGGGGATATTCGAGCAAGTTTTGAAAGGTGATCTTGATTTTATATCTGAACCATGGCCTAGTATATCGGAAGGTGCTAAGGACTTGGTTAAAAGAATGCTCGCAAGGGACCCCAAGAAGCGGCTCACAGCTCATCAAGTTCTCTGTGAGTTCTCTGTCAGGGATGCTTGTCCTTAATCTGCTCACTGTTTTTTCGATCTTCTTTGCTAGATGCTTGAGTATGATAATGTTATGGTACTTACATTCCGCTTGTGCTTGTGCTTGTGTTCGTGTTCAGGTCATCCTTGGGTTCAGGTTGATGGTTTGGCTCCAGATAAGCCTCTTGATTCTGCTGTGCTTACTCGTTTGAAACAATTTTCTGCCATGAACAAACTCAAAAAAATCGCCATAAGGGTAGGTGTCGGTTTTTGCAAATGATGATCTACCATGTACTTCAACACTACCAAATTTTGTGTGATGATCTTGAATATGAACATACTAATTAACTGAATCAATTGTGTGATTAACTTGTGAAAGACGGTATTTTGATTACTGATGAACTGATTAGCAAAAGTAGCCGAGTAGGTGACGTACAGGGCAGTATGTACATGGTTCTGTGAAAGCCTTATGATAGTACATGAACTGATTAGCCGTGTCAGTATAAACATAGGGTGAAAATGTGCAATATTATTCAGAACTAATAAATTTTATACTACTAGTATATGATAAGACAGAGTAGCCAATTAACCTGTATCTAAGCACCTGATGTAACCCTGAATATATATTAAGGTCTGTTACACGAAATGCTACTATCAGAAATCATATATATACGACTGCATGTGAAGTTTTTGTCATGATTTTTACCAGGAGATCACTCATCATCACTCATTGTCTTCAGGTAATTGCCGAGAGCCTGTCTGAAGAGGAGATTGCAGGGCTAAAACAAATGTTTAAAATGATAGATGCTGATAACAGTGGACAAATAACTCTGGAGGAGCTTAAAAAGGGCTTGGAAAAAGTTGGTGCCAATCTTAAGCATAATGAAATTGTTAATTTGATGCAAGCGGTAAGTTATAAGCTGTTCTGTCTATAGTATCTGATAGTGTATATAGTAATTACACTTGTAATATGGTTTATATATTGAATGCAATGCATTAATCCCGATTAAGGAAGTTTACACAAACTTACAGTGTCACTCTTGCGAGCAATGCTGAATTACTTGTATGTTCTGATGTCACATTTATGCTTGTGTCTGATCGCTTAAAAACTTAATGATACATTCAAAGTATAGAAACAGAAAGAACAGCATATGTAACTTGTTAATAGAGTTCGTCTGCTGATGCTACTAGACTGCAATATGAAGGCATTGCAATCTAAGAAACACTTCTGATTTCTTACTTTTCTGATGTTTTACCCTTTCCATTAGTGCCTGTAAAATCTAGAAAATCATTGCTGTGGCGCGACTCATTTATGAGGTTGAATAACTCTGTGTTAGTCTGATGATTCTGTTTATCTTGAGACATGTTACAATGTATGTCACCTTGCAACCACATTTTATTTATTTTCATTAATCGTTGCAGGCGGATATTGATAACAGTGGTACAATAGATTACGGGGAATTTGTAGCTGCAATGCTCCACCTAAACAAAGTACAGAAGGAGGATCACCTATTTGCAGCATTCAACTACTTTGACAAAGATGGCAGTGGGTACATCACCCCAGATGAGCTCCAACAGGCTTGTGAACAGTTTGGTCTCGGAGATGTGCAGTTGGATGAGATTATTCGCGAAGTTGATCAGGATAATGTAAGCACGGCTCCATTAACTTAAACCACACACATACATTGTGTAACAAAAACTTAATTACTGATCTTCTGATAAATCACAGGACGGAAGGATTGACTACAGCGAATTTGTGGCAATGATGGAAGACACTGGTTTCGGCATGAGAGGATTGCCAAGTCTAAAGATTGGTTAGCTTTTGATCCTGGTAAACAACATAATTCACCATTATCATGCTAGTACATTGCTGTTAATTCTTTTTAACCGCGGTGCTTCAAAGAAGCACGGGTTTTGCTGTACATTTCAGTCTATGGTTATTAGAGAGAATGACTGACAGATAGTTTCATGATCTATTTAGTATTTACCCCCCTTCCCTCCCTTGTTAAAAGTTTAATTAGGTTGTTACTGTAATTACCATCAATTAAATCAGCTTTTGCTCAGACTAGATTGTTAATTAATTAGTACTCCTACTCTACTAAACATCAGTACACTCTAGTTCAGTAGTTGATACTGATTACTGGCCGCAACCTACCATAAGAATTGAGTAAGCGAAAATGAAATGGCTTGCTCATCACGCTCATTATCACTGTACTGGTTATGGTTATGTAACTGTACTGTCAATGTGATGAGATGACGACTGGATTATCGTACGTTAATGCTTTCAATTTCTACCAGTCGTGCTCACATATAGTAACCAAGACCTTCGATGTGTAACATCCACTGATTTATGTCGTACATAAGTATCTAAGCACTAAACTTTTAGCAATCAATATATATGTACGTTATGCACTCGCAAAGAGTGCATATGGCAGTCATCAACTTTTTATACCGTCGCTGTTTGTTAAAGCACTATTTGAGTTACATTCAGAAAGTCACATATCGATCCATCTGATCACATTAATGTCACTGTTGTCTGCAACATATATGAACAAGACGACATTCTTCGTTTCACATACGCCTTGCGCTGCATGCAATCCGCAATCGTACATGGCCTAATGGTATCCACAAACACCATAATGGCATAATGACATAATGTCATCTTCTATCACAAGTCGGTCCACGACTAGTACGTGAGAGAACTAGTTAGTGAGCAATTGTACATCTTTCTTGTATTATTGATGCACCATGTTGATCAGTATATTCATGAAACCATCAAGATTTTAGGACATGTACCTAGAAATCTGAAAGTAGGCGTGAATGCTAATTAAATACGGAGTAGTATATATGGGTACAGTTCCGGAGCACATCGTCGTATAGCCTTGTGTACTGAACAAGTTTAAAGGATGGGAGATGAGTGCTGTCAATCAACTTCCTTTTCACAGGTCAGGTTACTTCTGTTAAGGGGCATTGAAGCATTGCCTGTTAGATGCATAGTACATATAATAGGACTTTTGTGAAATCGTCTTTTACAGAAACTGCTTGCTTACATTCCAACTGCGTATGTAAGTAAAGGTACCAGAACATCTAATTATCATTTATCAAGCCGCAAATCAATTGTATGGGCACATTTCAACACTGTACTCCCCACTCACTCATACTCTGATCTTTGTGAGGGGTTCACAATATTCACATGATTCGAACTCGAGGTCTCAAGGTCATGGAAAATCATGTTAATTAGTGCAAAAATAATAGGGGACATGGATTAAATTAGCTAGGATTGTGGACTTCTACCGACGAGTACGAACTCTTCTCTTAAGTCTATTTCGACCTATAGAGTGTACCGGGGAGGATCGAAAATCTCAGTGATACTACGAAGTTGTCTCAAACGTCGTTAGCACACTATAACAACATAAGGCCCTACTAAATCGTGTTGTGAAAATAGCAACACATACATTTACTTGTTTTTTCTCATCATTTTCATCTTCTCAATGAAGATATACAACAACATTATCTATAGAGGTGTAACACCTCTTCATTGGTGCCCCTTCACATTAGATCAATATCATTAAAGCATTAATTTAAAGGAGGTTTAAGTTAAAGACAAGTTAGTTATTAATTACGAGTAATTTAATAATATTGACCGTCTTAATACATAAGGATATATACTTCGTTCCTTATAAACGCCAATGTGGGTCAATTAGACCACATAAATTGGTTGGAAATCTCCAAATAGATCGACTAATATCATGTTAATGAACCATCTTAATCTTCCAAATGTGTATAAGTTGATCGATTGGATCTAGCCGACTCTTATCGTGTTCAAACTCATCACTAGGTTAGTTCGGGTTGGGAGGGAGTTAAAAAGGTTTTATCGGGTAATATCCCGAAGTCAAGTCGTTGATTTCGATTAGAGATCATTCGGGCCAACCTTTGTCAACTCTAGGCCATAAGGTGTGACAAGCTAAGTAGCTAAGCCGCTAATAAGGCGCTAAGGACACTATTTAACTTTCATTTTCAAAAAGAGCAAGACTAATTGAGTTTTGGGTATGAGATTATAATTAAGAGATATATAAATTACTAAACATATATGGATGACATTTTGATTATTTAATTTGGGATAAGATGAGAAATTTGTAAGACTATGAGCCTAGCTAGAAAAAAAATAGGGTGGTCGTAAAAGCTGACAAGGAAAGAATACTTGATCTCCACCCCATAATTAATACAAGGAGGTAAAATTTGGAGTGGCCAAGTTCAATTATCATCTCACTGAGTAGTAATCCCTTTCCATGAGACACTGTCGAGTGTTGACCTTTGTAGACTCAAATTCACAGCTGATCTACCGGAGTATGTATGTAGCTAGGGTGATCCCCCAGTTATTTTCTCATCTTGCTGGAATCATACAAAGGACAATAAAAACCAGGCTGGTGGATAAGGGGTGTCAAGACTAGCACAATAGACCTTTCTTTTGTTTCACTTCAACAAGTGATTTTCGAAAGTGATTTGGTGTCGCCCTATATTAGTTGATGGCCGAATGGCCGATGCACAATTATGTGGGTATAATCATATACTCGTATGATATTAGTTAGATAAAGATTTATGGACAATATTAGATATATTTATTTAAGCACAATCAATTTATCTTTAACCACAATCAATTTATCTTTAACCAATGTAGAAGTTTCTTAAAGGACATGTCACATAAACCCCAGAGGGTGGTACCCCAAATTATCATAGTAGTAGGAAATCGTCGAGTGACTTGATCAGAGGCGATTAAACTTTCGGCGCTAAATGAGTATTGAAATGAAGTTGTAATGTGCCAGCATTTTGCTTTAATTTCACTTTGACTGCATGGGCTAAATAAGTTGAATACAACTTTACGTGAGTATTTGAATGGTCGGGTTTAATTAAGTTCAGAATTTTTTACCTATTACAAATCAACGATATATAATTTTAACCTAGATAAAATTTGGAATCAACTAATCCTACTTATCACGTCAAGACAATTATTACGACGAGTCGACGAAACAAAATCAATCTTGTGATTCTTGAAATTATTTGTACTCAACATAAAAACGGTGTTACCATAATCCAAACTTTACAATAATGTGCTTTACCACCTTTTTAAAGTAAAACTACACTTTATGTAAATAGTTTTTATCCATTATGAAGATTAGTTGATTCGTTCATGTAGGAAATGCTCGTGCCAGCCTTTTTAAGTATTAAACATACGTGATACATGTGGCACGTGACAGCTAATTAGTGATAAGCACTAACATTAATAAACAAGGTCATGCACATGCCCAATGCGTGACCATAAAGTCCACGTGGGACCACACAACATCAGTAACAGATTTGTCTGGGCCCACCTACTTCACCAATTCAGGACTGACGTGTGCACCGCCGACTTTAATTTCTACACGTGGCACCACTTCATCAGCTATTTGATTTTATAATTAGAAAATGACGAGATTAATAATGACATAATCATAGGAATTTATTAAAATGTAAAAATGAAAAAGACCAGCTTTTGGGTTTTGATGGTGGCGTCCTTGTCACGTGGCTTTTTCTACTTAGGCCGGCACCGCCCTTCTTCTGTTCCTTCTGATTTAGATTTGGAGAGAGTTTGTGTGGAGATTAATGGGCTCATCAAGTCATCACTTAGGTTTTCATTTGGAAAATTTTAAGGAATGAAAAATAATCTAGTATGAGTATTCTTGCAATAACAATCTCGAAATTAAATATTAATATCCCGATTTTAGATTAGTCGAGTAGTCTCATACTTTAAATTTTTGCATATTCATATATAAACGAAAGATCAGAGGATATCCACAACAATTACAAACCAATATTAATATACGAGTACTACGTTTAATTCGTAAAATGTGATTGTTATTGGTAAAACGTCATCAAAACATTCGATTAATTTTAATAAATTTCTTTAGTTTACATATTCATTTATATTTATTTTATCTGTTTTGGCTAAAAAGTGGTTGTTAACCTTGTTTCATGCATTCAAATGGAAAATAGGGATGTTTTACTAATCATTTTATCTCAATTTAAATTGGGTAAGTGAATGACTACAAATTATAATGAAATCGATTGAGTTTGTATTGTTGAGCGATTCTGCAATGGCTACCAAGCTTCGGTAGCCATTGTAAAGTGAGCAAATCCAGCCGTTCATTTGCACAAATCAATCACCACCATCCATGATTTGACTTTTATAAAAATAAATTAATCAAAACACTGGTGATTTGCTACTCGTTAAACCTAAAATTTAAAGAAATTAAAAAAAAAAATCAAGTTCTTGTTGAAGTTCTATCTGTCTGCAAACCATCGACCACATGGTCGGTTGACGGTAACAACCATTAACGCCACCGCTAACCACCTATCGTTAGTTCCATCTACCACTGACAACTGCCATCATCAGCCCCATCTATCTCCGCATCACCGTCAATTCCAATCCTCCTTCCGCTCATCTCTCTCACAACCGCCGGCCACCACATCTCCGGCCATACGTCTCCACGAACCCACACCCTTATGCACGGGATTAAGGCTTTGCCGGCCATATACAGTAGTGGGCGGCCCTCTGAGGTGCGTGGTCCATTGCGCTTGGGTGCTGGGTTGCGTAAGGTGGTGGTGGCGGTGAGGGTAGTGGTCTGGTGTATGATGCGTTGTGGTTAAAGGCTTAAAGCCAATGATAGACAATGTATTGATTACTCCGTATAACGCTACTTTAATTTGGGAAATTAAATGGAAATATTTTTTTTATATATTAATATATTAAATAAGTTTATTAATTATTTTTTTGGTCAAACTTTACAATAGCTACCAAGGTGTGGTAGCCATTGTAGAATTGGTATTGTTTTTAACCTATATTCAACTTTTATGGCCACAATAAGAGTGGTACATGAAAATTATAGGATGAATGTTTACGGATTAGCTATCATTTTATTGTGGCCATGTTTTTGAGTAAAATTATCTCCCCCTTTCAAAAACAGTTTTTGAGTAGTCATGTTCGGAAAGGGGGAGATAATATTGGGTAGGAGTAGTATGCATTTTTGGATACTATACGGTCTTGCACAAGAATATTTTCATTTTCTAAATTTGCTGCACCAATTGGTTGTTAAATATTTAAATCCGTAAATAAAATCGGTCTCTAAAATGATAGCTAATTTAGTGACCAGACTTTTAGCTGCGGATCAAACTTGGTTGCTAATTCAGTTGTTAACTATATTAATTAGCGACCGAATTTTAATTTGATAATTTAGAGACAGATTTTTAGTCTTTGTTTTGAGTTTTCCTTGTAGTGCAATTAATATTCAAACGTAGTAATCACCTATTAATGAGTGATGTATGGATTATGAGGATTTTACACACATCAAAGATATTAAGTAGTCCTAAACTAATCATTTGCCGAGAATAATTGTCCAATTTCTTACACCTTTTATAACAATACTTCCATTGGTAACACTTCGTCCGATCCATTGGTAGTTAGCTATAAAAGGAGTGAAAACAAATCGCAAAACTTATTATTAGAGAATTGGGTAATGCTATGGTCACTCTCTAAAGGAGAGTGTCTATGAACACTCAAGTTTTTATTGGTTAGAAATGAGAATGGTTGCATTTAATGCTAAAAAAAATGAATAGAGAATTCTAATATAAGTATAGAAACAAGTGTTTCATCAGATTTTCGATTATTAGGTGATAAACTTGTGAAACTTTAATTTAGCTTAATCTACCCTCAAAAAAAAAAAAGAATTAGCTAATCTCCCCTGTAACAAAGTATGTGAGTTGAGAATGTCAAACGAATGACAAAGTAAAATCTGTGTAAGTCAATTATTCTAATCAGAAATTATGGAAATAGCACCACTAGATGGTTTAACACTAATTGTAGTTTGAAAGTATTATTAGAAAGTAGAAACGTGGCAGAATAATGTGGAGTGAGAATGGCCTAGGGCGTGACCAACCAACCGCCCCCGCGACTATATTGTGTGATTTGTGTCAAAAAAGAAGTAGAACCAAATACGGAGTATGTCCTTTTTGCGCCACTTTGTTCACGCTAATTTTTAAGCTTCTTAACGTTCTTTCTCCTCCTCTAATTAGAGTCTTACTCTTACGGTCTTACCCTTCTCATTTTTAACCCTTCATTTTTTGGTTACACCTTATGGTTTACACGAAGCTGGCTAACTTCTTTATCGAGGAATTGAAGGCTAACTGCCTTCTGGCTGGGAGCTGAGGGTTTTTGGCTCATCGTCCATTACATCCGAGCTCCGTTCGGTTGCACTCTCTGTTGAAGCAGCAAACAGTTCTTCGAGTAGCAAGTAGTTGTTTTAGTAGCTGGTAGCTCTTAATAAAAGTAGAGGTTGATAAATATTAGACGTGTTCGGCTAAAGTACCGGTTGAGTTTTTAAGACTACGTGGAACATTAAAAATTTTTTTTATAAATGCTAGTTTTTTTACATGAAATGTTATTTAAGTACCATTTCCCAAATGTTAGATAATATGCTAAATGCTACCCAAACTGCTACTTAAATTATGTCAACCAAACATGTACACTAGTAGTTTGACTCGGTCAAAATGCTATTACTAGAGTTACTACTTCTTAATGTACTATCTGACATGTCCGAAGTAGAACTAAAGATATTACGCTTTATTTCACAAGACAGATTATTAGAAGATTAATCAAATATGATAATAAATTATTGTTAATATTGAAATAAGAGTATGTAATTGCCTCATCGTATGAGATCACTCAATTGGTTACGTTTGACATGATCGTATCTTTTAATTCTTTTCTAATGTAATTACTCTATTTCTTTTAGTGCATAGGAGAAGCTAGTAATCTATACTACGAGGATTGGGATATGAGGATTCGAGATCGAGACAACCCTCAAACAGCTGTTTCTTCTTGCTAACCATTAGCTAGACCAACATTGATTCCCATATGCGCCACTACTCTATGACTATTCTTCGCCTGATATATATTAGTATAAAAATCGATTGCTCATCAAAAGAATGGGTAATGATAACGGCATGACATGAACATTGATCCTCGCGCATCTCTGTTCTTGCCTATGTCACAAAACTTGTACTAGCATACGACATAAATAATCGTGGATCAGTTGATTATGCCTTAAATTTATACCTCCTCGAAATTATTTATCTAGCCATCTAGAGTTAGAAAAGCTACAAATATACATGGGTGCAACATATATATATACTCGATATATAGTTTTCCTATGGCGAGTTGGTGACGAAAACATGACGAGGATAATGAACTCGATGATGTCAAACTATGAACTCAGAAGATGACAACATTCATAACTAAAATTCGCCATTTAGTGTATGTACGCATACCTTCGATATCATTCCAAATTTCCTAGAGTTGGCAAAGATATGAGAATACGAAAAGTAGCAAACGAACTAGTCTAAATTAGGGCTAAACTACAAACGAGCTCTTTATATCTCCTCGACGTAAATTGACACATATATCTTCCCTCGTTGGAAGGTAATTGTTCCGATCATCATGTAATAATGCATTTCATGACATGAACTCATTTCAATCACAAGTTCATTTATTTTCAGTATGAACTCATTTCAATCACTAGTTTATTTTCAATATGCATCATCAAGGATGTCTCACGTTAATAGTATGAGCAACCTATCTCGAATACTTGAGTCAATTTAATGGACAACGATACGATAACCCTTTTCAACATGGGTTATACTCCAATAGCAAGAGTCGAAAATTAATCGAACATTGAATAATTAACTTGCATAATGCCTAAGGGTATTTGCCACTCATACCAACTGATCGACTTCGAGTCAATCGATTACAATCACAAGTTAATTGGTGTTGGACAACATCGCTTTACTATAAGAGTTGCTTGGATCTTGCATGTCCTGGCGCAACTCATTTGTTTTGTCTCATTTTGATAATTAGGCGGCCAATATGAGCAGCCGAGTGAGGTTAAACTGCATTAAATGTAAAAAGGGGTTTATGCTGATTGACACTATAAAATCAAGATTGTTATGATGATTTTGACAACTCTGGATGAAGATGATCGATGATGATGAGCAAATTTAAACACACACAAAACATACAACTTTGATATGTCCGGACACGTGTACGACATGGATGGCCCTAGTTCTTGACTATGATTGATTTGAATCCCCTCATCATATCTTTCCCTCAATGGAGTTTTATGCTAGAGTGTCCCAATTCACAGCTGCTTCAAAATTGACCATAATTTTGATTTAAGACGTACGGAAATTTTCAACCAAAAGTTTTACGAGATTCTTTTGGAACTTCAATATAAGACGTGTCTTAATGTTACGTGTTTTCTTAATTATAATTTGTGTTCGGTCTTAGTTAAGATAAAATTATAATGAAGGGTATGTTATTGAAAATTATGAAATTAGGTATTGTTTTGCCTTCAATTTCTTCCAATTCCTAGGAATTGAGTTTTGTTAGTGTTATTTGGATGCCCAATAATTTGAATTTTTTTTCGAAATAAGGATCAAAAAATAAATATTAAACAAAATGGGTTGGATTGAAAAAAGTTCAATCTAATGGGATGGATTGAAAAAAAGTTAAATATGGAGGTTTCACCCTCGGCCAAAATATCAACCCGATATAAAATCAATCCAAAAAAAAAAAAACTTGAAACCGCCACCCCCCCAGTGAAACCACCACCCCCCATGGCGCTTTTACCCTAGCTAGCCAAAATACCACTTACAACCTCATAGCCACTGTTCAAGACACTTAAAACCGCCAGGGGCACTGGCGGTTTTGTCCCGAACTTGAAATGGAGTGACGTGCACCCCATAAGATTGAACATTTTTCAATCCAACCCATTTTGTTCAATATTTATTTTTTGAACCCTATTTTGAAAATAAATTCCAATAATTTTGCCACAAGTGTGGGAATTTGAACTTTCCTTGGAATTTCTACTTCTCATAAACCATGGGAATGTAATTGCCCAACCTCTCCTTAGTAATTCACAGTTCTCATGCTATTTAATACTCTCTCCAATTCAATATATATGACGTTTTCAAGTTACGAGCCAAATTTTGACTTCCAATAAAAAAAAATATCTAGTAAAAATTAAAAAAAATTATACCATTGGATTCGTTATGAAATATACTTTCACAAGATCATAATTTCATAATTTTTACCCTTATATTTTGAGAGATATCGAAGGTCAAAGAAGTGTCTCGTAACTTGAAAACGTCATATATATTGAAATGAATGGAGTAAAGAAAATTACTTATGTACACTCAAAAATCATTTCTACCATTTTTACCAACACAAACTAAAGGTAAAGATTAATATTTGAGTTAATAACATGTGGAAGTAGGATAATGATCCAAACAACACATGGGATCTAAATTTCAAGGAATTCTAATATTCCTACATGTATAAAAATTTTCGGGAATTTCACATGAAAATTAAAGTCTAAGGAAAGAATTTAATTCCCGTATTATCCAAACAAATACTTAGATGTGTATACGATGTTACCGAGTTGTTCTATCATATTAGTAGGGGAAAATGATAAGAAGTTGCTTACCTAATAGGGTCTCTTAACAGGCAACTCTCCTCGCCCAATAGATACTAAAGACATTCGTGAACGATTTTTCAAAGTAGAGTTTTAAAAAAAAAAGTTATTACAGGCCCAATAGCGGTTCTAACCTTGGAAATTTATTTTGGTTTCGACAAAATGTTACTGTTCATTATCCATAGAACCGCCATGCGCAATGACAATTCTTAGCTTACCCAAACTTAGAAAACTGATGACATGCACCCCTTTTTTGATAAACATTTTGAAAGTCGACCCATTTTGATTAACAATTTTAAACCCCACTTTAAAAAATCGTTCTGTTTTCATTCACTTGGGAACTAAATGACCACTAAATATAGGTAACATTTGCAATATATGGAGTAGTTTACAATTTTCCAAATTCCTTGACTAGTTCCATACTTGATGCTTCCATGTAATTTTGTTCTTTTAATTTATTTTCACTCTTTTTACTTAATTGCCCCACCTCTAATATACTCCCTCCTAGGCAGAAGCTGATGGGGGGAGGGGCGGGCTGTGGAGGCGAGGAGTGGGTACCGCCTGGGGTAGGGGCGGTGAAAATCAACACGGACGAGCCTGTTTTGGGTGATGCGGGGTCGGGTATGGGTGTGGTTGTGAGAGATGAGAATGGGAATGTTAGTAGTGTGGGATGCAGACAAGTAAAGGCGAGATAGGATCCGGATGTAGTGGAGGCAAGGGCGGCGGAGTTTGGCCTACAGATAGCTTGGCAACGTGGGTGTGATGATGTTATAAGTGAGTCGGATTCGTTGTGTTTGGTTTATGCGCTTAAAAATAGGAAGTTTACTTCGAGTCATTTTGGTTTGGCAGCCTTAGATGTTTTTAATTTTTCTAGTAGATTTAACTCGTGTAGGTTTGTCCATGTTCGTCGTAGCGGTAATAGGGTCGCCCACGAGGCCGCTCATTTAAGGCCGATTGAGTATTCGTCTCGGGTGTGGGTGGATAGTGGTCCTGAGTCTGTACTTGATCTAGCACCTATGGATTTCGTAGCTGCAAATTTGGAATAATATCAGTAGAAATTACCTTCAAAAAAAAATATACTCCCTCCTACCCAAAGAGATTTTCCTCTTTGGGTAGGGCACAACAACCAACAAGTTAATAAACAAATCCTAATAAATTGATGGTAAGGAAACATTTAATTAGACTAGTTAACATGCTTAACCTCTAATAATCCAACCCCTCCCATCACCACCTTAACTCTTCTCCACCACCTATATATATCCCCGGCAACCAGCCACCACCAACCCAACTTGCGGTGATATTACCGGAGGAGGAGTTAGCGACGACGATGTTTTCTTTCTCGGCTGCGGCGACGGCGTCGAGACGGTGTTCGTACTGAGAAAGGTTGTTGAGAGATACACTCTTTCTCATAGAGTTAACCACCACACGGACGCCGAACAACATAAACTCTCCGTCGCCACCTGCGGTGGTTGTCTCGGCCATCAGATCTTTCGACATCTTTTAATTGGTTGATAAATCATTTTTTTGTCGATCTCCCATCCCGTCGATTCGCCCATCCCCACATTCATCCTTGCCCCGCCGATAAGCCTCTCTTCTCATCTCCTCTCTCAATTTTACTTCCCTATCTTCTCTATCCTCAACCCTCTGCCGACTCACCTCCGATCTGGTAACAATCGATGTGAAACGGTGATGAAGGCGACCGTTGATGATGGTTGTCCCTTTGTCGCCATGCCATGCTCTCCTCGCCGCCGGCTCACCTCTGATTTGGTGACATCGATGTGAAACAGTGATGAAGGCGATCGTCAATGGTGGTTGTCGCTTGGTGACTGGTGGGTAGAGATGGTGACTGGAGGATTTAAGAGATGGTTGTCGCCGGAGCTTTGGTCATAATGGACCATCAGATATGGATGAGGGAGGTGGTAACTAGTGAAATGAGAAAGATTATGGGCTATGGTAATGAGTATAGATTGTTGCGTAACTAGTTATTAAGGCTCAAAACACAAATTAGTAAGGGTAGTTTAGTCCAGTTAATTTGCCAAATGGGATAAGTTTAGAAAATGAAAATCTTAATGAATCATCCCAAAAAAGAATACAAGAAAATCTATTTGGATTGGAGGGAGTATAGCCGATGAACGATATTGGGCTAGTGTATTATTACTCAACACTTGTTGAAATGTCATACACTCGTACTTGACCAACAAATCATTTTTAGCTTATTTTCGTAATATAATACTCACAGACGGGCTGACTTAGGTAGAATACAATCATTTATAGTCCACGATAATACGCATACAATAAACAGGTTAGAAACTTTAAACAAATGAACTATAATCAATCTAGTGAATCTACCAGACATAGGTGCGTGGATTACTCTACCAAATCAGACCAAATATACATAGAACGAAGAATGACTCAAAATCTTGAATACAAGTGTATTCACTATTTTGACAATTAACCATTAGACCAAAACCTCATTAATTTCACGACAGATAGTGACTCTTACTTTCGTGACATCAAAATGCACTGGCGCAAACTAAAAAGGTTAATAAGTGATAGGTGGAGGGTCTTTTGGTAAAGTGAGTTGTCTTTCCTTCTTAAATGCACCTTTATAAGGGAGGTCGGGGTGCATCAGAAAAAGCTGTGACAGTTAGATAGTTCATGAGTTTGCCTCTCTAAAGCCATCATAACCACCTCTCTTCCTTAAACTCTATCTTCCTCCTTACACTACACATACAGACAACTTCAAGTTCAGAGTACCAACAGGTAGGGCATATTTACTCCTTCAAGTTCCATTAGAATTACTAGAGTAAACTCCTGCCATACATAGATACTTTTCTCATAATCTCGAAAATGCAATCATGCATAGGGTCTGTTCTCTCCACCTTAGTTACGAGTATATCTTACATGTACTTACGAGTATCTCACATGTACCTAATACATGTACATGATATACTCCCTCCAATTCAGAAGAAATGTAACATCGTCTTTGAGGTGACATGATAACAACACTCTATCATTGTATAGTATCACCATAAAATGGAAGGATGTTTCATTTCGTCTGAATTAGATAGAGTACGTATTTCATATTCAAAATTCGGTAAGAGTATAGTAGAGTGTTACTTCAATTACAGAAATTTACGAGCTTCGTTCTCTTCAAATAATTTTCCCCAACACTTTTCACAACTTCACGACTAATCTTTTATGGACAGGAAGTTGTCACTACTTGACCAATGATGGAGAAGATGAACTCCACAATATCCCGAACGACATCAGAGCAGCTGGTGGAGAGTGTTGCTGCAATGGCATCGATGAAGTCCCCGTTGTCAGCAGGTGGTGAAGGCGGAGGGCTCACTTCAGAGGGAAGCGCCACGCTGTCTCGAAAATCGAGTAGAAGGATGTCCCCAGGGCGAACCAACAGCAACAGGCAGAACTACAACAGCCACATTAGGAAGTCAAGGAGTGCTCAACTTAAGCTCGACTTCGACGAAGTTAGCAGCGGCGCCGCGCTTAGCCGTGCTTCTAGCGCCAGCTTAGGCCTCTCCTTCTCCTTTACTGGCTTCAGTATGCCTCCAGAAGATATTGCTAACTCCAAGCCTTTCAGTGATGATGATATCCGTAAGTTTCGAATATTTTCTTTAAATAAAGTACTTCACTCTTTGTATAAATTTTTTTTACCATCACATTTTAACTTACAAAGTACATTTCTTTAGTAGTACAATATATTTTCCAAGAATTTTTTTTTAATTACTTTACTTTCATCTTTCAAGAGAAGTCAGGTAGATAAAATTGATGCGGACGAATTTCAAATTCTACAGTTTGTGGTTATTGTGTTAGTTAATAAGTTTACGTTGTGCTACCATTTTGGACTCTTTAATTATGGTACTTAATCATAAATTTGGATGGATTATCAACTTTTGGTTCGGGTAGGTGTAGCCATCACCATGTCTTCAAAAACTTTTCTTCTAGTTTCAATGGATGAAAAGTGGGAGGCATTATTTAGGAGCTTTATTATCGGATAATACAAACCTTAATCACATTCTGACGGGCTAATAATATAACAGCGACGGTGTTATACGTTCCTAATTTGTTCATATATTTCAAGAAACACAAAAAGTCAGAAAAAGCCATTTCGATATGTTGAGAACGACATATATATTAATAAACCGATAGGGTAATAACCAATACGAGTACATGCATGTAGAGGGGGATGAAAATGCATGAACCCACCAGGCCAACAAAGAAACCCATACACAAAACTTTAATGTGAAATCAGTGAGTATAGAGTGGACCCACATTCAGCCGATCTCAACTAGAGAGTGGGAAGAAAAACTTCTGGTTGTGTTTGGTTCCCTAATTAGAACGCAAGTTCATTAGAAATCATATAAGCCAAGAAAAAGAATTGATGATATATGATATATCTACTTAAAGAGCTCAGGACCATGCAATCCAATTGGTTTCAATTTTGTATATGTCACAACCAGTTTGATTGCATGCATGATGATTTTATGTAATCTTGTTCTTTATTACAATTCGATACAATTTTCGACGTACCAATTAAATAGTAATACCAAGAATCCACGACGGGATAAATTGAGGTGTCTTTGTTAACAACCCGATTTTTCTCTTTTGATTTCTTCTCTAGTCACCATTAAGGGTCCCGAGTTATATTTTTCGAGCTACTACTCCACTTGGTTGGTACATTATTTAGTACTGATTCCGACATCTTTTTTTGCTAGTACAATGGTTGTCGTTTTGTAATGCATCTCTTCTCAGATTGCTGGTAAGATGATAATTATAGATAATTAGATATGGTGAATTTGGAGTTGCGGGAATTTAAATGTCTTTATTTGCTGTAAATAGATTATGTAAACCTAGTTCGATTGTATATTAAGAAGTGGTTGGCTTTGAATATGCGATTATTACTTGAAAATGGATCATACTAAAAAAATTAATAATTCTAAACATTCTTATGCTTGCTAATTCGCTATCCTTTAAACTCATACATGTGTAATAATATGTCTGTGTGAGATGGGGATTACCAAAAGTAGCATAACGGTCAATAATTATATAAACAGGGTCACGATGTAAATAACATAATTGGGTCAGTGTGTGTTAATTCTCATATGTATAATCTGCCGCAATTTGCGGCAATAAGCAGCAAACAAAAACGTACCATCTCTTGATCAATTAACATCACAATACAAATCTTAGACAACTGTCTCATCTAGTCATTTCACATAAGTGCAAACCAAAGTCTTTTCCTTTGAAACTAGACTCTTATTAGCTAATAGCTATCATTGGTGGTAACAATAATTTTGATTCTAAGTCACTTTTGATCCCATATTCGTGGTATAGTGGACCATGCAAATGAACCACCCTCTAAGTTTTAGGCCAATTACTGTTGTTAGTAGGTCTGGTTTCATCCCACCAGAACTTGACATAATGGTCATATTGACAGAAAGTTGGACGTTACACAAGTCCACTTCTGAAAAAATGGAAGTCCAGTATAATTTCGCCACTAACTCAGCAAAATCAAACTTAGCTCAGCTAGGCTTTAACCAGTATCGTCATCAGTCATAGAAAAAGGGGGGACTTTTCGTACGACAGTACGAGAAGGCTTTCATTCTTTTCGACTTAGTATAGCCCCCGAAACAAGTGCTTGTCATAACTGTCGCGCGCCTAATATGTTCATTGTAGGTTGTATGGTTTAGTGGTTACTTATAGTAGGTGTTTTTGGGCGCTTTCAAAGTTTGGTTTCTGTGTGTTTAGAGCTGTTAGCTTGATTGGCCATGGTTTATTATTGAGCCTATGGTCATCCCCTTTTCAATAAAAGGCAACATGTTTATGAAAAGAATAAGATAAGTAAATAAACTGACCTAAGGAAAAATCATGCCAATCAACCATCTTCAATGGAGGTAGTCACAACGGAGACGATTGTACGCCTCGTGTCCAACTGTAAGTCGAAAGTAATTTATAAGCGATATGAACTGCAACATAAACAAAGTTAAACAATCAAGAGATTCTTGGAGTTGCAATGTGAGCAAGCCAAGGCCGTAAAAGAATGGATTAAATAGAACTTTCCCTTTTTAAGGAAGGGAGGGGGGTTATGACTTAGAGAGTTAGAGTTATGACAGCTTACACTGATTGAAAGTGAATGAAACATATTCTTCAATTGTTGCAGCTGAGGATGTTGAAGCAGGAGCACGTAAGAAGCGGCTTGAAGCTGAACCAACATTGCCAGTATATTTGAAGGTAACAATGAGATACTGACTGTAGTTTTGGATTACATTGCAGGCCACTTCGTTTCCATCTGTCCGCTAAAATTTCTGCAAAAAAGAAAAGAGCATCCATGGTGTCAATCATCCTGCATTTTTCCAGTACACAAAGGCAAACGGAGTCACTCACTACCTATCTATCTGAACAGGTTGTGGGTTGGCAGATTTTAGCTACACAGAAGGAAGTCCCATTGAAAATGGCTTATTCATGGTCAGGTTCAGTCTTGTACAGATCTCGTTTTATATGACAGTATGTACAAGACTAATACACATCCACGACAAAGAAATCACACACTTGACAACAGAGATACATACTATGATCCACACGTAAAAGTTAGACAATAGTATGTTTAATACTAAAATAGCATGCATCCTCTGTTTTTTTTTTTTGGAAAGGGGGGGGGGGGGGGGGGGTACAGATCCTGTATAACAACTGAGATGAGTGAAAATCTAAGCTGAGATGGGTTCTGTACAGAGGTTTCCTTCATGTTAGATTAATGTCTGTTAGTGGAGAAGGGAAAACTGATCAGTTAATTTCCCTAAAATTTTGCAGTTCAGGGAAGTAACTTACAAGGTAATTCTTAAAACTGTGACGACATCAACGGAGAAGGAAATCCTACATGGGATAACAGGATCAGTGAACCCTGGAGAAGTCCTAGCTTTGATGGGGCCTTCCGGAAGTGGAAAGACAACACTGCTGAATCTTCTTGGAGGCAGATTAACTCAACCTGCACCAGGTGGTTCAGTGACATTCAATGACCAACCATACTCCAAGTTCCTCAAAAGCAGGCAAGTAGAATGTTTAATCTGACAACATTAACAGCTGTCAATAGATCCCATCTATGACTGACGACTGATAAGAACATATGAAACTTGCAGGATTGGGTTTGTCACCCAGGATGATGTTCTTTATCCTCATCTCACAGTCAGAGAGACCCTAACTTATGCTGCATTCCTGAGACTGCCAAAAGTGTTGACAAAACAGCAAAAACAACAACGAGCTCTGGATGTCATCTGCGAGCTAGGGCTGGAGAGGTAGGACCTGTTTTTTCAAACTTGAAAACATCGACAATAATGCTTCATTAGGTCTGTTTTGCATGACTTCAACAACTGTGAATTATATGCAATCATGTGCAGGTGTCAGGACACAATGATCGGAGGTTCCTTTGTCCGAGGTGTATCAGGTGGTGAGAGGAAAAGGGTTTGTATTGGTAACGAGATCATAATCAACCCTTCCCTACTATTCCTTGATGAACCTACCTCGGGTTTGGATTCCACGACTGCTTTAAGGACCATCCAGATGTTGCAAGACATAGCTGAGGTAACTTCATAGCTCTCCTGCATACTGTCATGTCTCCAATCGGAGCATTCATTTCTGGTAACACACCATATTAGAACCTTAAAGGAGAAGATACTCATACCAGACATCTCACCTGATTTGTCTTACTACCACAACCAGCTTCTATGTGATCTGTTTCAGAAAAATAACTGCTGCCAAAGCAATTACAATGAATTGAAATTTCTCAAACTTTTGTGAGGACGACCTTAGAGTCTGACCAAGGGTTCCCTAAGTTCAGCCTCTAATTTATTTCTTAACATGTTGCAGGCTGGAAAGACGGTCATAACAACAATCCACCAGCCATCTAGCAGACTTTTTCACAAGTTTGACAAATTGATCCTCCTTGGAAAAGGAAGCTTGCTTTACTATGGAAAGGCATCTGAAGCGATGCACTATTTTTCCTCCATAGGATGTTCCCCTCTGATTTCTATGAACCCGGCAGAGTTCCTGCTAGACCTTGCCAATGGAAACATAAATGATGTAACTGTACCATCAGAGCTTCAAGATAAGGTGCAGACTTCCAACTCAGAAACTGAAACAACCAATGGCAAACCATCTCCAGCATTAATACATGAGGTGAGTCATACTTTATCATAAGATACTGAACCCAAAAAAGATGAAAAAACTAGAGGCAGAAGAAAGGAGTAACTCATATATCCATTGTATCATCACATGCGACACAAAAGCCCATGATAATCATCGATGCAATATATAAACCACTGAATCCCCTCACCCCCAAACTTACATGCCCTGAAATAATCAGCTATCAACTAATCATAAACTACGATTTTTAGAGAGAATATTGTGGAAAAAAAAAAGGAAATGAATAGTAAAATAAAAGTTGTCAAGAGTAACAGTAAAGAATAAATGATGTACCTCAAAAGACTCACAGAAGGGTTCTCGCATTAATAGACAGTTCCTCTATTTTGATCTTGATCGTTCAACAGCAAAGAAATAGACTGATAGTGAAAATGTTTTCAAAGTGTAAGACTGCAATATAATGTGTTGAACCATACTCAAAAATTTGGCATGTATGTAGAGTTATGGTCTTTATTGAGAGATAGCATCCCAAACACAAAAATCAGTATGATTAGGGCACACAGGATCCATCACCAACGTTAACAGGCAACATGGATTTAGAAAGAAGTTCCAGTATGATATTCAGGCAATTATTTGATGTTAGAATATTCAATGCAGTATCTTGTGGAGTCATACGATTCCAGGGTTGCAAGGAAGGAAAAAAAGAAGCTAATGATTCCCATACCCATCGATGAGGAATTCAAGATGAAACTATCTTCTGTAAAGAGAGAATGGGGAGCAAGCTGGTGGCAACAATATTCCATCCTATTCCGGAGAGGAATAAAAGAGCGAAGGCATGAATACTTTAGCTGGTTAAGGGTAACACAAGTTCTAGCAACCGCGGTCATATTAGGGTTACTTTGGTGGCAGTCGGATACCAGCACTCCAAAGGGACTACAAGATCAGGTAAAAAATGTTATTACATCTATCAACAACACTGTTAAAAACAAAGAGGTCACCCTGTGTCTGGTAATAATCAAACTTTCATCCTACATTCCATTACCAAATTCCAACTTGTGAAGCCTTTGACACTGTGCCTTCTTCACAAATTGGCTGGAGAGGATCATCTATTCATCTAATTTAAGAGCAAATAGACAGTAACAAGGACTTGGTCCAATTAGCATTAGTCCAAAAATAATTTGCCTTCGGCTAACATTCATATGGAGCAGTTACCTGAAGTCAAAAATATATGAAGGTAGAAAGATATAGATAAAAAGAGAGAAGTCAAGAAACAGATAGAAGAGATTACTGGTTAACTTGTCTGCCATTAACTTGACTGCTGAGGTTAACTTATCTTCCAAATATTGCAGGCAGGACTGCTTTTCTTCATCGCTGTCTTCTGGGGTTTCTTCCCTGTCTTCACAGCAATATTTGCATTTCCACAAGAGCGAGCCATGCTCCTTAAAGAAAGGGCAGCAGACATGTATAGGCTAAGTGCTTATTTCCTTGCAAGGACAACAAGCGACCTTCCTCTTGATCTGGTCCTTCCTGTCCTCTTCCTCCTGGTTGTCTACTTCATGGCTGGCCTAAGGCTTGATCCTGCAACGTTTTTCTACACAGTGCTGACAGTATTCCTCTGTATTGTTGCTGCACAGGTATGTTTTTTAACTCCGACTCCAATAAACAGTCAGTCAATTACCTAATATCTATTGATAGAAGTATTAAAAGTCTAAATGGCCTATTGTGATGACAGGGGCTTGGACTAGCTATTGGGGCTTCACTAATGGACATTAAGAAGGCGACAACCCTAGGTTCTGTGACAGTAATGACCTTCATGCTAGCCGGTGGTTTCTTCGTACAGGTAAGCATGTCAACAAATTCACACAATCCAACGTTCCCAGACTACAGAAATGGTTAGATATAGCTTAGACCTGAAGGGAGAAGAAAAGAGCACATCTGCATTGCATGGACTATGCAAAATAACCAGATTCTCTCTGTACTGAATAACCTAATTAAACACTTACTGTAGTATTTTGTTATAAAAATTCTGATACTAACCACCGGGTCCTTTTGCAGAAAGTACCCATATTCATATCCTGGATTCGATATCTCTCCTTTAACTACCATACCTATAGGTTACTTCTTAAAATTCAGTATCAGCACCAAATTCGACCAACAAGTTCGATGAAGTTCGACAATGGAATGGAGGAGATCGGCGCTCTGATAGCCATGGTCTTTGGCTACAGACTGTTGGCCTATGTATTTCTCCGCAGAATGCGACTAAATTCATAAGCTACATTCACCGAACTGTTAATAGGACCACAACTACAAGCAAGGCAGGTTTCAAAGTCAGCTCACCTGGAACCGCCATGTTTCACCAAGTGAAAAACGGTTACAGAACTTCAAGCAAGTAGAGACTGATGCAAGTGCAGTTCCCTAGGGTAGATCAATTGTCTCACTTTTCTCCAGCCCAACATAGATTATATTAAGAGATGTTACAGGTTTACTGTATTATGTAACTAGAGAAAAGATGCAAAATATATATAGGGGGATGTGATTTGGTTTTCTCCTGTAATCTCAGTCTCATGTTTTGAAACTTTTCCTGCAAGCTGTATTATTGCACTGGAATTAATACCACGAGTACTTATATTATGTGCAGATAACAGTTGAGTGACTGAAATGTGCAAATTCCTCAGTGTATACACTTAAGGTAAGTGTGCATGTACAATGGCTTATATAAGACAGTATACCTATCACTTTTTTTGTTCAAGTCTAGCATGTACGATATAAGACCCACGAGGCCACGATTGCCATGTACATATAATTACACTTCAGCAACAAAATTAAAACATTTTGAGCCCTTTCGTCAACAGCCCTCTCCCTGTTATAATTAAATATTTATAGTAAGAAACTTGAAATTTCTTCACCTTTGTCAGCCATACAGCATGTAGGCAATGCAACCGTTCAATGGCCTTACTATTATGAGTTTTCAGCTTAGAGTAGGAAGTCTTGGAACTAATCAAGCCAAAGTCCTAAACCAACCAAGTAAGCGAAGGAGACCAGCGTCAAGTACTGGGGACGACTTCTCGAACCCTGCATCAAGGAGATAAATTTAAGCCGACATAGAAAATCATGGAATAGACTTATAGATTCCCGCACCAGGCCACCAGTATTTGAAACTACAGACAGACTCTGAGGGATCAACCAAAATGAAAGGGGTAAAAACTGGCATTAATTTGGACTCAAAACTCAATCAATCAACTAGAAATGATTCTAAAATTTCGTATATCATTGACTTAGAACCAACAATTACTCACCAATATCTGCTGCCACTCTGTGAGCACACATTATTCCTGAGAAGGCTACAGCTATGACCCCTTGCCCTGGGAAACAGCAGTCACCAACACAGTAAAGGCCATCTATCGCCTGCAAGATTGACAGCAAAATTCCTAGGTCACACGTCTGCATAAAGGAGAAACCACAAAGTGCAAAACCCAAGATTTTCACCCAACCGTTGTATTGAAAGGCATTCCCAGCAAGCCTTTCGGAACTGCTCGTGGCATAGGTCCATATGTGCCATTATCACGAGCCAAGTACCGCCTGTGTGTCTTTGGAGTCCCAACCTGCCATCATGGCAGATATCAGTATAAACAACAAATTGTGCTTTCATAAATTAACATCACAAATCACCGTCTAACACATCCTCTCCAAGTCTCCAACTACAAAGAGTGGCTACACATGTTATTTGTGTACTGACATTGGTAGTTTATTTCAGTCAAGCAACAGCAAGAATTTGGGTTCAAAAAAGAAAATTAGGGTCACCAACATTAACCAAAAAAATGAACCTTGGCAATAAGGTTTAAAAAAAGGAGGAAGCGTAAAGGAATAGAGACCAGGACATTAAACAAAAAGAACAGGTAAACAACCTTAATACAAATAAAAAAATACAAAACAGCTATATTCAATGACTTGACAAGCTAGTTGACCACAGTAAATATAAAAATTTGATAAATTAGACCAGGTAATTTCCAGGATCAGCTTTGATAATAAACATTTAAGATTTAAGATTTTGATTTTAAATGCACAGACAACTGAAAGATAAAACATGTATCCTATGCGAGACAGAATAAGAACCACAAGATTTGGACCATGGTTAGGTTATCTAATGCTTAGAAACTAATAGCAAATAAAAATGTCTTGTCTTGCAATATGTCAAGTCTTCTGTGTTAATACCTCCTTAAACGTGATTGAAGATTTCAGTCCTGGAAACAGTTCCCTTTCCAATCTGCTTATGATTTTTTCCGCAACGAGCTCCTTCTTTTTGTTGTAGTCTGCCGGAGAAAGCCCCTGTGACAGTACAGATTCTTATAATAATCAGCTAAAACCTTTAATACTTCACATTGTTATGGTGAAAAGGAAATAGGTAGAATGACAAAAGCTGAATAAAATTGCAATATTCCCCTAGTGCCTCAAAAGCTCCAGTCTATGGCAAGGTAGGGGGGCGTGTGTGCAGCCTTACCCATGTGTTGGAAACACAAGAGGCCGTTTCCAAATGATAAAACACAAACCACGTCAACCGACTGATAATTCACAATATAGAATGAGTAGAAGATTTAGTGAGTCATTTTGCTTTATTCCATCATACTCCAGATGAAAGTAAATCAAAGCAATAAAATATGTATAATTTCAATAACAATGATCATCACCTGCCAGTCATCAATGGAAGAAGTTGTAAATATGTGGAGGATGTGATGCCCTCTTGGAGCCAATGAAGAATCTAGAATTGTGGGAATGCTCAAAAATATGCTACCATAAGCATTTTCTAAATCCTTCCAGTCATTCTGCATGATAAATAAAACAGCAACATCAGCTTGCTTTATATCTATGAAGGAGAATCATAACCATAAATTTAAACACGATAGAATCTAATAAAAGCCTGTTAAGCACCTCAAGAACAAAGTGATGGCACTCTGTGTGTGGAGGTAAGACTTCAGCCTTGACTCCCATGTGTATTGAAAGAAAAGATGGGGCCTGAACGTACAACTTCTGAAAGCTTTCCTCTTCTTTCGGGAGCTTCTCAGATTTTAAAAGTTTTCCTGCAATGCAAGATATCCTCTAAAAAGACTGATGAATAATATAAGCAGATCGTCATGTGCCTTAAATAATGAACTCGAGAGCTCAATTCCCTGACTAAACTTACCAAAAGTGTCCCATCGAGTGGCATTTGATATAATGGTTCTGGCATAGAACTTCCTACCATCAGAAATCCTTACCCCAACCTGTGATATCAATAAAGTAGAAGCAGCCAAGAAGAGGCGCGTTACATCCTCCCACACTAAATAATCACAGCATCTGAAAAAACATGAGCTTACAGCTTTTCCATGCTCCAGTATGATATTAGTCACATTTGCTTTGTATAGAATTTTGCTGTCTTGATCAACTAGACCTTGTGCAAGAGACTTGGCTATTCCACCAACCCCACCTACAGGATAGTTAATCCCTCCAAAATGCCTATCACATAGTACCTATCATATACTATGGTAAATGAAATGAACTAACACAAAGCCTCCGCATTTAATGAAGGTAATGAACACCATTTTTTGTTTTCGAAGCAAAAGGTAATGATAGAGCTTTACCATACTTGCATTGATCATTGGAGTCTGCAAAGCATTAACGGTGCTCACGATAAAACACTGCATGGAACCACACATAAGTTTAATATCTCATCAAACTGGTGATTTTTCATTTTCTCTTCATTGGAGTTTGCAAAGCATTTACGGTGCTCACGATAAAACACTGCATGGAATCACACATGTTTAATATCTCATCAAACTGGTGATTTTTCATTTTCTCTTCAGGGTAAAGTATGTTTACAACTTTGCTCCATGATTTATGTACTTACAATGACAAAATGAGCAATAAGTATTCGTGATTGTAGTGACGAATATGGGTTTGAGAAGATGTCTATTGCTGTAATAGTACTGGTTCAAATCCATATAGAGATATATATGTGGCTAGTAAAGACAACATTTTTAAGTGAGAACATAGAGATTAAGCTAGTAAGCAGGGGCGCTTACCTCGGCATCTATGAAGGACAGCAGGTCAGGATCCTTAATGTATTTCCGAGCAATTTCTCCAGCATTTTGTGGTAAGTAATAGGCTGAAAAAAGGGAATTAGCAGTATGTCAGACGTCAATCATGCATCAGTCTCATATCGGAGAGCTGGCTCTCAGTTTAGCTCACACCAACGTGACTCTTAGCAAGCAGAAACCATTAGACCAAAAGAAAAAGGTACTAGAGGGAAATGCGTAATATATGGTGTATCATGCCAAAGGAGGGTAAGGAGGTCAATATTACAGAATACCTACCGCACCCAAGAAAGGCAGATGGGAAAGAGAAGTTCATTACATAAATTTAGGCGAAATTTATACTCTGTAAAGTTACATCTATAGGTTGGCACATTTTTTAACTTTCAGCAACCACATTAATTTTTGCACCTCGCGGATTGTGGAACACACAGGGACATAAAAAGGAGTACGCAATTAAGATACCATCAAACATAGAAAGTAATTGCAGTAACCGAGTGCAAGACACTTACTCCACTCAGCTTAAATTCTTGGCTAATCAACTTGGACTGATTTGGAAAAAATAACTTACCAAGGGTTAAGCATTCGAGAGGCTTTTGAAAGAACTGCCCAAAAAGGTAGAGGGGCTCCTCAAGTGATTTCAACTCCAGTGAGTTCAGAGCGTTAAAGATCTACATAATGCATACAGCTATTAAGTTTGGTCCCAGATAGATGAAGTTCATGATTTGGAGAGGGGCTAATAGAGCCTCATTCAATACTTACCTTCCAACACACCCCATAGAAGTTGAGGATTCCTTCTTTTTCGTGGGGAAATCTGCTAGTCAATTCAGTGATAAAATCATTGTAGTCTCTGTGCACTTGAACAGAAAGGTCATTTGGAAGATGAAAATGGACGGTCGTGGGGTCAGGTATGACCTGCATCTTATGGCCTACCGCCGCTAATGCTTGAGTGATTAAATTTAGATTACCCTGCCGAGACACAAGGCATTTAGAAAGAGTAAGAGGATTTAGCTTATAAATCTAATTTAACACAAACAGAACTGAGAGAGTCACTCTGAAATATTTACAACAGAGATTTTTCGTTCACCACTCAGGTGTTACCTTCTGTTCCGACCTAGTGATGCCTCTCATTCTCTCATAGATAACTTAGGGCCTGAAAATCTTTCATTTTAAATGGGGTACTACCCTTCAAATGACAACCCATTTCTTGAGTAGTGCTCTCAGATTTATATCTAGAAAATTCACCATATAGAACTTCCTGCCACTACCTCACCCTATCTATGACAAACCTTACTTTCAAGTGAATTAATAACTCGAGATTGAAACACAGGAATAGCACAGAGGATACCCTGACGCATTCAACATGCCCGTGAAATTCATCACTATATTAGAAAGCAAGCCTAAGCGCAAATCTACTATCAACCGAGGTAGAAAATCAAAAGTTCAATAATATGAAATGCCAACTATGTAATTAGATGGATGAGCAGCAAAACGCTTCAACAGCCTTTCCATTACCGCCTTCTGGTGCTCCCACATCAATCCTATCACGAAAGCTTCAAAACAATATGTGCCATTTCACTAGAGAATTTTATACCATGAAGTCACCAACAGTGAAATGTTCCCTATCCACACCAAAGTCTCAAAATTCCTAAGCATATCTAAACGCAAAAAGATCGAAACATAAATAATCCAAACAATCTAAACATTGCACTTGCCAGAGCAAACTATAACATCAAAGCACAGAGGGAATCACAGCAAGCTAACCTTGTCACTGAAGCCAAACATCACGGACGAACCGACATCGAATGTATACCCATCTCTCTCATAAAACCCTGAACTACCACCAGGGATCACATACTTCTCCAACACCAAAACTTTAGCTCCCTTGACAGCCAATTGTGTTGCAGCAACTAACCCTCCAATACCAGACCCTATCACAATTGCATCATATTTCTCCGTATCTTCACCCACACTCCTTTCTCCCTCCCCCACTTCGTCTACACCCATTACTGCTCTTAACCTCCCCAAAGTTCCCACCTTTCTCCAATTCCTCACATAATTTACACAACCAACCCTATCTTTCTTCCAATTTCCGGCCGCAAAGCCGGAATTACAATTAAAGTTACAAACTTTGGTAGAATTTGCATGACCCAATGAACTAATCAGTGTCATCTTTGGTTTTCTCAGTTGGGTACAAGTGAAATTACTAAATGACTGAAATTTGCAGATACCCACAAATTGTAAGCCCTTAATTTTAGAATTGAATTGGGTAGAAGTAACTTCAGCAGGAAAACTGACCTTTCTGGTAAAATTGTTGTAGGAAGATTGTAGAGGAATTCTTGAGTTAAAGAAAGGTTGAGAAGTAGAGAGGATTTGCATGTTGTTGGCGGAAAAGAGTGTGAGGAACTGAAAGTTATGATGAAATGTTATATCAAAACCATTTTGTGGGTGAAGTTTGGTAGTTACCGTTAAAAGGCAATCCTCAAAGCTTGTTTTCTTCATGCCCACCCAGCCATCTGAGACCTAATTTGGTTTGTGGGGGTGTGTGGGTTGTGGACTGTTGTGTAGGGGTGAAAAAAGTTCGGGTTTTTTTTTAGACGTACGATTTAATGGTGGCTAGCTTCGTTTTTGATAATGAGATGGGGTTTGAATATATTTTAAGTTTGGTTTCGAAGATAGACCGATGGGCACACCGCACAGGCGCACACCAATTAAATTGAACTGATATTTTAAACATGTGTCGAGGCTAAATACCGAGATTGATCCTTTCAGCGTAGGGCTGTACAGAGAATTGGTATCCCAAGGAGTTTTAACTCTCTATATGCTGAGTAACAAGATCCAAATACAGTGTCCGATGAGGCGACAAGTGCACACCGCGATTAAATACAGAAATGCACCAGATTGTTCAGAATCTGGGAAGAGCAGGCTGGCTTATTGTGTTAACTTGGAGACATTGTGCCAGCCACTGATCAAAAAGCAAATCAACAGCCTTTACACCAATAATCATAGAAAATGCTACAAAAAATGATATGGGTCCAAAATTGCATGGGATGTGATCTCCAAGTACTGTCTGAGTAACATTCTACCTTACAAACATTTCCGGAGGCGGTGCAAGTATCACATTCTCATGAATCCCAATCAAAAGAATCGCCGCCTGTGCCAATGATTACACTTAGCACTCCACTAAGCCAAGAGTTGAGGAGCAAAATTGGTATAGCTAGTTGTCTTCAGTTACACAATGTCGTAATTGACGTTGAAATATTCACTCAAAAATTTTGAAGCTCTGAATAACTGATTCGCCATATATAGAGGAAAGCAATGAGACATCGTATGTGGGCACTCTATTCTACTGTCACCTATATTTCCCAAATGGTAGACATCCAACTTAAGCTGCTGCTACGCACTTGCATGGCTTACCATCCTTCCCCCCACTTTCCTGAGCGGAGAAAAAATATCTAGTGAGGCTTTGGTTTATATCCATCAACAGCAAAGTTTCTTGTGGCAGAAGGTACAGCCAGACGAATTCCATCTATTTCCGGCTTTGCTAAGACTTGGCATCCCAGACGAGACCTACACAACCAATCAATTGTATCTAATACCAATGGTCAATGAAGCATTGTTTTTAATGAAAAACAAGGCAAGTAACTAACGTCTCAGTAAGCCCGAAGGCAAGGTCCAACATATCACATTCCTCATCAGTTGCGTCTGGTAGTTTGTTGTAGTAATTCATGTCCTAAAAACAGAGCCAATTGTAACAAGTGAGAAGGAATTGTTGCAATTAGGCAGATTTTCACTGCATGACATAAAGGAGTTACAGGAGGCATCAACTGGCTTACCATCACTATAAGATGACATGTTGAACATGCGCAAGATCCTTCACATGCTCCTGAAAAACAGCAAGTATAGCTCGTCTTGTCATGATGTTAGGATAAACAAGTTACACAATTCATTCAACCAAAAGGTCATTGTCAACAGTAAATTAAAAGAACATTGCTATTGGACGGTGCTTACCTTCAAGCTCGATGTCGTATGAATGTGCAGCTTCTAACATATTTGTGCCAACGGGAACCTTAGCAGGTACCTCCGTTCCATCACTTTCAACAAATGTCACGTTTATTCTAAACAATTACAGCCAACATATAAGATGAATCAAAAGCCTTTCGAAGACTGCTAACACAACAGAAGCAGGGCATATATTAATCCTTATGATAAACCAACTTACCAACCTAAAAAACACATATACGAATTCTAGCATTCAAATCCTCAAATATTTATTCAACCAAAACTTACATCACTTCCTGGTTTTAAGTACTTTCTAATAAAGGTCAGTATACCAATCAGAAAAAGATTTCTGCCAGTAGCTCCATGTGAAACAAAAAAGGGCAAGACAGAGAAAAGGACACTTACGTTTGGTTCTCGTTATTCCCATCATTACTTGAACCAGTTGCAGCTGTGGTACAAAAATATTGATGCTTCTGAATGCAGACCAGAAGTATTATATAAAAAACGGACTTGACAAGTGAAAAATTACAGGGCAGCTGCTAATAATATTACCAAATATAACCCTTGAAAAGATTTAAACCAACTATGCTCTGATTTCTTTAACTTTAAGTAGCACACAGGGCTATTGAGAAACTCATAAGTTCGACCAAACCTGATGCGCTTATGGTTTTAGAGAAACTTTCTCAATCGAGAAATGGATGGAGTTTGATTGGGAATTTGCTTTAGATAAGTAAAGTTTGATTTATTGTAGATGGTGTCATACAAGGGTCAACAATGATCTTACTGCAACAATTTGCCCAAAAAGATCTTAGCATCATCGATCAACTATAGCTTTATAAACAGCAATGCGATAACAATTGTCTGGCTATAACATAGATAAAGGTAGTAGGTGAACGCCGTAAACTCATTAGACGCCATCTCAAGGCCAGACAGCAATTTTTAAGCTAGCTATTGACAAAATGGAGTCAGCTTGGTGAATGAATTTCCCTAAAGCCAAGTATAAGTATGTTGTAATCTAGCAAAACATAATCTTAGAGTTTAGCCTTTTTTTCGGAGAAACTCCTTCATGAATGGGCAATCGAACTTTGACACTTTAAACTTGCACCAACTATTCTACATGATGTATTGGTATTTATTACAAATACCTGATGAGGCCATAGCAGGGACTGTACGCAGGGAGTAGATGCATGAAAATAAGAAGTCCTTGGTAGCCGTCCTACTTGCCCTAGGAAAACAAAAAGCAAGGAGTCATAAACTAAACAGATAGCTTCATCTTATGCATCTAGTATACAACTCCCACATAAATACTCTATTCAAGAAATACAAAACCAGTAATAAATACACCCAAAAGAAGAAAATTTATCAAGCACTCTATGTTTGAAATAGAAAGCCATGACATTTTTTTTATTTTTTGGCTATGGAATGTTCCTTTCAATTTATTGCAGATGTCAACAAAATTCACTTGCATAGGAGAATCCATGTTCAAAATTTTTGCAGATTGTGTCGCAAGTTTTTAATTGTATTGTCGAAGTGAAACCTTTTGTTTCACCGCCACAAGGTCTTTGGTAGGTATAGACATTAGGAAACAGAAGTTAAAAAATTAAGTCTAAATAGCATGCAGATAAAGCAAAGCCCTTAGCCAGATTGCATGTGTAATGTACTGGGACAATACCGGTTTACATCAACAGTTATTCGGGATAGCCCATAGAATAAACAATAACACCATCCTTGAATAATTTTATCAGCCATGTGATGACATCCCAATTGGTTTTTATTTCAATAGTGCAGATTGCAGATTTCCAATTCTTCTGGGTTTGAAATATAATGGAATAAAGAGGCACACTAAACTACTAAAGTAATAAATCGATTGTGGTTCTTATCTTGTGAAGCAGCACTGACTCAATAATACATGCAGCGGTCAAGATAAGTAAATTTCTTGGGTACAAAATAAAGCATGCCCTTAGGCTATCATACATAATCTCTTTCCATTTTCCTCCCTTACTTATACTCTGCTATGACATGCAACCAATAACTCCCAAGGGCCCCTTTGTCCCAGGAACCCAACCATTAACAGCTCTCAATTTTTCAATGATTAATACACAGCAAGGAAATATTTTCTGGTATTTGTCCTACAGCCATGTCAATTTGTACACATAGGGTCTTCAATTCAGTATTTCAACTGCATCTTCAGCAGATTGACTGAACAATCGCCTAAGGGTCTTATACTGCCCTACAGGATTGGACAAAGGATCAATGTCGTATCCTCTTTTGGCCAGCATGACATAGAATACAGCATCAAAGTGTCGTATCTAGGTGTCATTAGACTTGCCACTATGATGTTCAGCTTGAAAGTTAATAATGACAATACTTAACGAGCTAGGCTTCAGCATATAGTGAGCAAATGAAGGCTTAAAAGTGCACCTTGACTCATTATTATGTTAAGAACCTTGACAAAAGTAGCGATTCTGGCTAACTTTGTTAATAAGGCTTATCAGCTCAAGGCCGGCCTCAATGACCATTACTTCATTCAAAAATTACTTTTTAGGTAAGAATGCCCCGCAAGCCAAGCATCATCAAAAAGTGATAACTATTGCTCTGGTTTCCAGTCAAACTAAAACTCATAAAGCAAATCAGAGTCCAACCTATAGATTCATCATTCATAAGATAATTGCACTAAAAAAAAGGGATTAAACAGTATATTCTGAGTTTCTTCTTACGCCAACAGCTGTCAAACATCAAATGGAAGTATCTTGAGGATAAAAATAAGTACATCTTCAGATTCAATTACATACAACGTTAAACCTCATAATATCAAAAGACTGGATTTTGCCTCCACTTTCTCTGGTCTCAAGTATGAGAAATTTTTATTTAAATCCGGCCTAGCATGACTATCGTTATCGCACTACTTAAACTTTTGTAACTCGCATATGGCAACTCTAGATGACGATTCGTGTTAGCCAACCCCAAGTGAGTTTGGGACTAAAGCTTTGTTGTTGTCCTAGTTCTATAATGGTTAAGACAATCATTCTAAATTCTCCGGATCGATTTTGTGGCCATAACCATATCGCCATTCATTTTTTTAAACTGCAAACAACTTATTACCAACGACACAGGTAGGGGAAAAAAAAAACAAACTACCATTGTCTCTTATGTATAATCACCTAAAGAGAAACAAAAATAGTTCACACTACTCTATTCCACTCATGTAATCACTGGTCACAACTCACAAGGAATTCAACCTAAACGGCAACTCATTTACTAGATAGTAATGGCAGCCCAAACGAGGTCTATCGGAAACAATTTGTTAACCATTAGGTGGTTTATAGATGGCCCTCGAGTTTTATCTTCATATGTCGAGGATGTCTTTGACCATTTCTTGGGCCGCCTTCGGGTTCTAGTTCAGTAGGGTCTTCCTTCCCATGGTAAAATTAAGGTTTGGGCTGAGACATCTTTTTGTTTGGCCGTTGTTATCGTTTTGGTTTTCCACAATTTGGGTCATGCCTCTTGATCCATACTTAAGTTAGTTCTTCTAGTGTAGTAGTGATGAAATGTCGAATGCATACAACCATCACTAATCAGTTGGTAACTACTACATTCTCGTTCAATCATAAACTTGACAATACTTTTAATGCAAAGCAACTTACTTGTAATAATCTCACCACGCTCAAATATAAAAGTTGTCTTGTATAACTCATAAATAAGATCTAACACCAAAGTTAAGTATGCGGATTGAACGATTTTCAAGCCAAAGTTTAAAGTACTAAAATGTAGGAATACATCTACTGTGATTATTATATTAGCCCACTAATACCTACTATATAAACGTGGGTTGGGAGGACATCATCTAAGTTTTGCTTACTACGACTTTATTGATAAATTTCCCCTCATCTTGCCACTGTGTATGAGCTTCTAGGAGTATGGCAGCTAAAGATGACGGAATGACTAACCATCTACCCTGGGAGTATCCCTATATTGGGAGTTAAACCTTGTTAATAACATCATGTCATCATTGTACTTAACCTTGGATTAAGTACATGGTGCCTCATTAAGTAAAGTCTTCAAAACAAAATGTGTTTGGCCCATTGGGTTGAAATAGCGGCCATTCTTGTACAAACGACCAAAGTGCGCGCATTGGTAGTTACTCTTTACCCATCTATAACTTCCTTGTCCACTCGTCAATTCCATCCTAAGTCTCAATGGGTAGTTAACCCTAATCCTAACCTTGGTCGGTGTCTTATGTATGTAAACCATCATATAAAGTACACTTGAGTTCACTATTTTGTAGGAAAAAGTTATTGCAATGGTGATTCCATGATTTATGAAAAAAAAAAAAACAAAATACTGAAATTAAGTGTGTTTTATAGGATAGTTTACATACGTAGGACCCCGATCAAAGTTGAGATTGGGGCTAACAACCGAATGAGACTTAGGATGGAAGCTGACATGGAAGTTATAGACTATTGTCAAAGAGTAACTAACCGATTCAAGCACTATAGTCGTTTATACAAGTATGACCACTATTTCCACCCAATGGTTCAAGCACATGTTATTTTGAAGACTTTACCTAATAGGGCACCATGATTTACTTCAAGGTTAATACAATGATCTTAAGAACACGGGTTTAACTACCAATATAGAGAAGTATACTCATCAAGGTAGATGGTTAGGCACTTCGTCGTCCTTAGCACGAGACTCCTAAAAGTTCACCAATGAGTGGAAACCTAAATTTTACTGTGAGAAGGAACACCATACTCAACTAGAGAACCTGAAGGCGGAACAAAAAAATGGTCAAGAACATTCTGAGCCTATGATTTTCGTTATCTTGTCATTAAAACGCTGTTGCCTCGGTGATTCTTTCGGATACAGTTAGTAAAGTCTTCAACTACTTTCACACTAGTAGTATATGAGACTGCGTATAACATTCATTGCAGGCTAATTTCAGCTAAAAACTCGTCTCCGAGGACGGAGGTACATGAAAAAAAAACACTCAATAATGCAAACTAAACCCAGTATTCAACATTTGAGCTAAAATCAACCAACAAATACAACTAATTCAATCGATATCAAAATCTAGAGAAAAGGGTGTGAATTATACAGTAAAAAAAACAAACCTTGGGTCAAATTCTTGATTGCCCTCGCTCCAAGACTAGAAATCCTAGAAACCCACATAATGTCGGACAATCTACAATCAAAAGCAATTAAATTCAGAAAAAACCCAACTTGAATATATTGATCATAAAAGTTTGAGGGTGAAACATGGGTAGCTTAAATATTACATAAAGGCAGATACTTTTGCATAAATTCAATACTGGGTTCAACTTTCAAGAGTAATTAACGATGACAGTAACTCACAGAGGAAGCGTGATGATGACGACGCCGGTGGACTGGTGGGAGAGGCTCCGCAGGAAAGAGGGCAAATGAAGACAGATGCTGCGGAATGTGTGTGTGTGTGTGTGACGACTCCACGCTTACGCAGCTTTTGGCCCTAAAATTTGCGGCTTAGCCCAACAAAAACTGTACTCTTTTCTGAATTTGTTAGCTTTTGACTTCACTTGTAGAAATTGAATTACGAAAATTTGTAATATTGATTGAATTTTTGCTCAATGAAAATTAGGGTTTTTGTCGTGATTAATTCATTATGTAGCAATGTTGTTTTGTTTATCCACATATATATTGGACGACTCTTTTAACTTAGGGTGATTTGTATAAGATGATAAATTTATTGTATTTATACTTCATAATACAATGATAAAAACATGCACAATGCACGATTTAGGTCATGGATTGGGCTCATTTTCGAGTCAAATAAGTATATCAAGTCACAACAACCTATAGTATGTTATATAGCTTCAACAAAGTTTAAAATAGATTAGGATTTGTGACTCAAGATGAATTTTCACTTATATTGGAGGATGTGTTGTGAAATGGCAAGAGCCAAAGCTCCAATTCTTCATCATCACATAACCACAAGTCTACAAAAGCACTTGAACTTACAATTTAAGTGAGTTCTCTGTCTTGACAATTACGGAGTAAGTATAATAGTTTTACCTTGCGCTATTTTCATGTAGATGTCGTGACGCATAGAATATTCCTCACCACATTGTATCACTCATGGCCCGTCTAAGATCAGGGGCAACAAGGCTTTTAGCTCCAAATATTTTAAATTGAAACTGTTGGAGGGCTTAACAACATTTTCAAAATTATGTAGCTATATTTTCCTAGTGGTCTATGCTAAAAATTTTGTTGCTGAGGCAGTGGTTCAAATCCCACTACCAGTATCTTTTCTTATTTTGTTTCAATTTTCGCTTCCCAATTAGTACTATCAATTCCCAACAATCCCTAGAACTCTCGAACTATTTCGAAAAATCCATATTGCAATAGCTCATTAAGTCTCCTTAAGATGTTCCCTCTCCTTTAATACTCTCCAAAGTAATTGGGATTTCACCAATTTATTTATATAACAATTCTACAATAGCTACAAAGGTTGTGTAGCAGTGTAGCTATTATAAGAGGCAAATAATAGCCATTGATTTCATCAAAAAGATCTTAGCCTTTAAATAAATTTGACCCTAAAACTAATTATTAAAAAAAAAAACATAAAATAGAAGAAAACAAAAAGAACACCCATCCCCTTCCCTTTCTCTCTCTTCCCCCTTCCTCCTCCCCTGACCCACCCCAACCCCGGTGCCCCACCGCCGATTAGCCCCATGACCGGCAACTCTCCCGCCATCCTTACCATAAATTTTCGTCAGCCTTACTTCCCCATCCCCGCGACGGAGGTGGCTAGTACAAAATGGAGGATGGAGGAAAGGACAAAAAGGCTCGTAGAGCGTTTAGTACGTGGGGGCAGGGGACAGGGGTGACCGACATAGGTTAGCTGGCTACGACGGAGGTGGCTAGTACATGTGGTGACTTGTATTGTGATACACGTGGAGGTGGCCGAGTGGTTGTTACGTGGTGGTGTTAAGGGTAGGTCGTTGGGCTGGGTTAATTTGTGTTTTTCTTTTTCTTATTAAACAAATTATAATTATTCGGTCGTTAAATATTTTTTCGACAGGTTTAGATGAACGTTATGGTTGCCGGGAGGGATGTGTTTAAATTCATAAATTGGCTTTCCTGTGGTTCAAAGAAGTCATTTTACAACTCTATTGCATGACAACTATTGAAGGATCGGACCTTCAACCAACAATGTTGTACAAAACCTCCCAAATGACCGAGACGACCCTTATTTTCACTATGAATAACATGCCTTCAAAATTATAATCATTGAATATGGAGCTAGCATAAGTTTCTGTTCATGTCGTGTGGTAAGAGTTTTTCAACTTGTTTATCTTAAATGTGTTAAACAAGTCGTTAAACCTTTCACAATAAGTCGTTCAATTTAGAATTTTGTGTTAATTGTTTCGACCCGTTTAATTACACGTGTCTAGACATCTGTAGACCAACCCAAGGGTCTCGTAGACTTGATCTCCTTTGACGTTGTTGTGACGATTTGATTTGCTGAAAGATGGTCGTTGACTCCACAGTGATTGCGTGCTCGACGTCTTGATCTTTGGAGAGATGTGGGTGGAGAATATGTAGAGGGTTTTCTCTGTATGTGGTTTTCTCTCCCAAATGTGACTAACTCTGAGGATTAGAGTGGTGAGCTCTATTTATAGGAATAGTGAGAGTAGGGTTTGGTTTTGTTTTGGCCTTGGACTTGGTAGTCATTTTTATCAGTGTGAACACTTACCACTCTGCTAGAAAATGAATCGATTTAATAATTAACATGGGTTAATAAGTAAGTAATTTAACCCAAGTTAATTACTAAAGTTTACCGACAAGTCGATGATAAGTCAATGATTTGACTTTTTGACTGATGAGAATCCGACGTGGCACATTTAATAAAATTTCCGTGCCTACAACATCAATCCACAAAATTTATGTTAGATTCACTCTATATCATCGTGCCTTGTCAAATTTACCTATCTCCGATTAAATGGCAGTAATTAATACTCGTAATCAATAAACACACGATGGGTTGACGACGCATAACTCATTACTAAAGAAAAGAGAAAAAAAAAAGCGCCAAGAAAATACCGGATCCTATTCTTTTGGTTCGTAATATTCCGATTGTTAACCCATTATCTTCATCTTCACGGTTTCCAAAATCAACCACCACTTAAAACAAATACCAACAAAAAATAAATATTCCTATAACAAAAATGAAATAGATTATTATGAAGTAGTTACTTCCAACTCAAACTTCTTTTCTCTCTAATTCTTCAGGTAATAATCACTTCCCAATTTCAATTATTTTGATTCATGCAATTTTACCCACTTCAATGTAATTCTCATTTCTATCTTAATTTGATGCTCTAATTTTTGCTCGTTTGATCAATCTTCACTCATTTCGCTAGTTATATACCACTGCCATCTTATTATTTTGTGGGTTTTTGTTGCAATTTTAGATTGATTGCAATTTAACTTCTCAAAAAAGATACCTTGCATTTGATTGATTGTTCAATTTTTTTCTTGTTGGAGTGCTAAATGTGTAATCTTGATCATTAGGTGATTGCCAATTTTCAGTGTTTTAGGGTAAATTCAAAGAATTATGGATCGTCTCACTTCTCGTGCACGTCTAATGATTGTTTCAGATCTTGATCATACAATGGTGGGTTTTCAACTGCTTACATTTCATGATTTTTTTTGTCAGATTATGTAAATATATGCCCTTTATTCAGTAGTTATTATTAAATGTTGGCAAAAGGATGAATTTTTTTTATGTAATTCTGTTAGGTTGATCATCATGACCCTGAGAATCTGTCAATCTTGAGGTTCAATGCACTATGGGAGGCGAATTATCGCCACGATTCGTTGTTGGTGTTTTCGACTGGAAGGTCCCCTACTCTTTACAAGGAGTTGAGGAAGGAGAAACCAATGTTGACCCCTGATATTACCATAATGTCTGTGGGTACTGAGATTACTTATGGTAAAACTATGGTGCCTGATGACGGTTGGGTCGAAGAGTTGAATCAGAAGTGGGATAGGAGTGTTGTTATTGAGGAGTGTAGCAACTTCTCCGAGCTTAAGCCTCAGGTATACTGTTTCTTGCTCGTTTCTTGAATGTCTACCTGTTTTAATGTGTTTTGTGGGGATTTTATCTGTTTTCAGCATCGTGAGATTTCAGTGAATGGTTGGAATGTATTTGCGTAATCTATTTATTGCAAGGAACACACCCATCGGATTGTAGAGTAGGCACGGCCTTTTCATTCTTCCAAACCAGAAATCATTTGGCAGGTGTTGTTGTGGAAGTGGAATGTATTTGCGTAATCTATTTATTGCAAGGAACACACCCATCGGATTGTAGAGTAGGCACGGCCTTTTCATTCTTCCAAACCAGAAATCATTTGGCAGGTGTTGTTGTGGACTGCCAAACCACCGGCTCCACAATTAGTATGATACTGTCCGCTTTGGGCCCAGTTTAGCCCGCACGGTTTTTTCAACATGGGTATCTTTTCAACCCAAAAGGCCTCATACTATTTGGTGTGGAGGTGGAACTTATATACAAGGATTGTGGTCCTTGTTTCTTCAATGTGGGACTTGGGTTGACACCCCAACAATCCTCCCCTCAAACGAAGGCCCAATTCATGGCCGGACTTCCTTCCGTTTATTACACGGAGACACACAGTCGCGAGGTGTTACCAAGGGGGAATGCCCACATACGCCAGAGGCCACTTGCCACCACAGGTTTCTTTAAACCGTGGCTCTGATACCACTTGTTGTGGACTGCCAAACCACCGGCTCCACAATTAGTATGATACTGTCCGCTTTGGGCCCAGTTTAGCCCGCACGGTTTTTTCAACATGGGTATCTTTTTAACCCAAAAGGCCTCATACTATTTGGTGTGGAGGTGGAACTTATATACAAGGATTGTGGTCCTTGTTTCTTCAATGTGGGACTTGGGTTGACACCCCAACAGGTGTCTTATGAGTTATGACTTATGAGAATGAATAATAGGCTGCATAATGTTTCTTGAAAAGTTTCTTATTTTTTCCTTAAGATACGTTTTGTTGGTAAGCCTGAGTTTGTTTGGAGATCTATACAGTATTCTTTTTCCAAAAGAATGTGTATGGAGATGGAGATTCTTCTAGTTGAAGCTTGATGAAGTTGGTTAGCTGAAAAACCTTGTCTTTTTTCACCCATGTGGAGTCTAGAAAGGCTCTTTGATGGTGGGAGAATAGTGAACTTCATTCTTATGATCTATGCACAAAGTCAATTCGCTATATTATAGAAGATAATTTTGATTTCAGACCATTGGCTTACTCATACTTTTAAGGGATATATGGAACTGGTCCTCCGGTTGCTGAAGTTATCTGGTTTGATTGCTTATTATGCTGTATGATATGCATTTTTGGGCTCTCATGTTCGTAAGTGAATGCAGGCAGAGACAGAGCAACGGCCCCACAAAATTAGCTTTTATGTTGAGAAGGAGAAAGCGCAAGAAGTGACTAAGGTTCTTGCGGAACGATTGGAAAAGCGTGGGGTAATAGCTGTTATTGTTAGGCCGTGCTCTAGTTGGAGAATATCTGGATTTAGGCGCTCATCAGCATTTTTTTTTTTACTATTTTCAGTTGGATGTTAAGATTATCTACAGTGGAGGGATCGATTTGGATATATTGCCCCAAGGTGCTGGGAAAGGGCAAGCTCTTGCATATTTGCATAAGAAGTTCGAGTCTGCGAACAAGCTACCCATTAATACCCTTGTTTGTGGTGATTCTGGAAATGACGCTGAGCTGTTCACTATTCCCAATGTTCATGGTGTTATGGTTGGTTGCTAGACTACTTTTCTATGTTGTTCCCGATATAGTAATGGCAGATGCAATGATTTATGCTCTAGCAAACTCTAAAACTCTTCTGATCTGATGCAGGTTAACAATGCTCAAGAAGAACTGCTACAATGGTATGCGGAAAATGCTAAAACAAAAAACCTTAAAATAATCCATGCAACCCAGAGATGTGCAGCTGGTATAATCGAAGCTATTGGTCATTTTGGCCTTGGTCCGAGCATCTCCCCTAGAGATGTTACGGATTTCACAGATTGTTCGTTGGAGGATGTAAATCCTGGTCATGAGATCGTGAAGTTTTATATGTTTTATGAGAGATGGAGACGTGGTGAAGTTGATAATTCTGAGGCATACTACTCCAGTCTTAAATCAGTTTGTGTATGTCTCTCTCTCTCTCTCCCTCCCTCCCCCAACTTCCCTTTTGTGTGTATAATCTGCACTTATGCGTGGATGCTAACATGCTGTGTAGTAAGGTTATGAACGGTCCTTTCACGTTTTAATTAAAAACATGGTTCGACGACACTTATGCCTATCAACTTGTAGTTTGTTTGGGAGGACGTTGGTGTACAATTGACTTGTCTGTCTGTTCCTCAATTGTTATGCGCTGGTCTTTAAGATTAAGCACACTGGCTGTAAATTGTTTCCTTTTTACGTCTTCACTACCATGGTACAAGTCATGTTTATAACTTTTTAGTATTGTGATTTTATCTTTAGGAAGCTGGTCCTGAGTTTAACAACATTTGCTCCGTTCTGTAAGCGAAATAAGAGATTGACTTTTGTGGCTTTGAAGAGAGGCATTTAGACCAAGAGATCTACTGTTACTTTCTGCATGGTTATTTATTGGTTCTGGTAATGAGTGAAGAAATGATTTTGATTTATCTTGGGGCTCTTTCTTATCAAACTTGATCTCTTGATGAGAATTGTTCTGGAATTTGTTTGTCTTTGGTTGCTGAAGTTATTGCTGATGACAAGATCTTAATAATTTCCATATACTTTAGTTTATATGAGTGGATGGCGTGCATGCATTGGCTGTATTTCATTCACACCGTTGTGAATCTTACGTTGAACAGCTTTCTGTGCAGTGTAGGCAGAAAGCTCCTCACTATGCATGGTTTTGTATTATACTGGATGTCCATGTTTCTGCTGTGTCAATATGATGCCGAACAGCTTCTTAGTCTCATTGTTGTTGCCTTTCTTTAATCACAGCATCCTTTAGGAGTTTTTATCCATCCATCTGGCCAAGAGCTCTCTCTTTATGAATCCATAGATAGAATGAGAAATTGCTATGGAGATCGAAAGGGGTCAAGGCATCGGGTTTGGATTGATCGCCTCTTGCCAACAAGGATAAGCGATGATGCATGGCTAGTGAGGTTTGAGAAGTGGGAATCATCTGGTAAGTTATCTTCTCTTGAATTCTTTATTAAGTTACATACTTCACTTTTTCTTATTTGAACAAGATTAGGTTATCTCCATTCCTCAGAAAGGGGAACTAGAAAACAATACACGCCAACCAAAAATTCACTTCTTATTGTTGAATTGAACCCTCTTGTTCTCAAAGTGTTATCTGTTTCTCAGTCTTGTTGAATACTGTGGATGTCCAGATGTCTCCACTTTTTTAGTTCAACTATCTCATGTTCTTGTCATGGAAAAGGTAAACTGTGCTTCTAACATATTAAAGTTGATTTACAATCGGATAGTCCTTGCCCTCTTGGTAGTTATTCTTCTGACGAGGTCATTAATAATTAAATCATGTTGTCAAGAAGTGGAGAGTTACCTTAGTCACATATTAGTAAGGTTTTTATTTAGAAGTGATATTAGGTTGAGCAATATGTTTCCTTTTGGTGCTTGAAGTTGAAGGAAAGGCATGCATAAATAAAATGGTTGTTGCCTGTTGGGGAGAGTAGATTGGAAAGGTGATGATTAGATTTGAATATTACAGTAGGAATGTTTTTATGGTGATTCTATTAATTGTTAGGGGCTTAAATGCAATGCCATAGCTGCTGCAGCTGTTAGTGGGAATCATAATGTTTGGGTCAGGGTATTGAGAAACTCTTCCATTTGTACTAGTTTCTCGTATGTGCTGTAAAACATCTACTTACTTTTGTTTGTCCATTATGTCCTTTGATATTCAATCGTGTTCATAATCATACATGAGAAACTGAAGGTATGAATTGAAGATTTTATATGAACTTGTTGGGGTATTGAAAGCTGTTGAAACATGCTTGCATGTCTAGGATCTATATCCCTTCCCATGTCTGAGTCATTTTAAGGTAGAATTATTGTTCAGAGTACTTCAAGATCAATCAAAACCTCCGAAGAAGTCGTGTCCTCGACCCGGTAGACAGGTTAAATGGGGTCAAGACTCAAGACATAAGGCTGTTATATATTATTGATAAGTGTATGATAGGGGCTATGAAACTCGCAAACAGTTCAATGAACTTGTTTATGTTTACCAACCTCCCATCCAATTTATAGCTTCCGTGGGCTGTACCCGCCTGGTCCCCCTTAACTCACTTAGGCACGAACCTCATGAGAGAAGAGTATGGTGATGGGATGCTGCTGGATTCAAGATTAGGGGCAGAGTTATCATGGTTCAGATGGAGTATTTTACCGCCAATGTTTTGAATTATGGTTTAATAGGAGGCAGCTTTTTTCTTGTTTGACCTAATTTCTGAATAGTATCATCTATCAATCTCATTAGTGGCTAAGGTATAGAAACTCTATTTGGATTGGCTGATTCCTTAAATGGCTAAAACACATCTTGAAATTTTGAAGTTGACCGGTTTACACTAATGTCAGACTGTCAGTTGAAATTTTTTATTTCTGACCAACATCTTGGAATCACGTTAAGTTTACAAAGTGTGTTGCACTTGCCTGTTTGTGAGCATAGTCGCTTAGCTTGATAGCTTCTTAAATGAAGTGGGTTGCTCTATTCAAACTCTTGCGTACCTATATGACATTATTATGGGAGGATTTTTACACTTCTCACCCTTGTATTTTAAAAAAGGCTGTAGCGGAAAATAAAGCATACCATATGAGTTTTGGGTTCGCCTTACCTCTTGAGTTTAAGTACTTGGTGTGAAATTTAAATGTTGAGTTTTGAGATGGATGCTAGCTGATTGAACTTTTGAAACTTTCGTATGACTGTGCGTCTGTGCCCGCTGGAATATGCTTATATAGTTCAACATGGCATGTACTACCTTAAAAACCTGAACTAAGGTGTCGTACTCATGGAATGTACCAGTAGCTCAGCATGCTAAGTTATAAGAAGCCTTTTCGAGTTTCTACTTTTGAGTCGCCAATAACAGTCATGTTAGATTTTTGTGTAATGCTTCGCATACTGATTATTACATTGCACTCTCAGGAGAAGAGTTACACTGCTGTGTAGTCACAACTCTGCTGAAATCCAAGGCAAGCTCGAATCTTTAAAATTATGCTCCTACTGTACATGTTTTTGACGTTGATGGATCTGGTTCACTGATGCAGATGCCCGACTCTTTGACTGACCTGTTATGGGAGCATGTCCATCAAACATGGTTGGACGGCTATGAGGCGAAGGATCGCACATCATGGATGTTGTAGAGTTCATCAAGTAACTCCTGGTTGTGGGCATCCTCAGGGAGGCTGCATTCTGCTGCAAAATCCTGTTTTTTGGCTGTATACCATGGACCTCATACTGTATTTGCTCAGAAGGCCAGGTTGTAATATTTTACTCATCTTAAAAGGTTGGAGGGCCTTGCAACAATTTAACTGTTTAGGCAATAAAATCTATAATGGCAAGAGTTTGGTGAAATTTGTTTAATACAAAATTCATGCTGAGAAAAACTGTCGCGTGTACATATTGTGTTTTTACTTGCGAATGATCAAGATGCATGACCAAGTATAAAGGCTGCATCTTGATCATTTGTTTGAAGATTTTAATCTACACCATCACTTCAGTTAACTTGATTATTTTTGAAATAAAATGCTACTTTCGTCTTCTTTACTTCGTAGTTTAATTAATGGTTGGTGTGGCAACCTGATAATCTAATTCAAAGTTTAATTATAGTCACTGACATGAGTGTAGATGAACCGAATAAACAGTCTGACATATACTCCCTCCTACCGAAAGATATTTTCCTATATTCCTTTTTAGAACGATTCACTAACATTTTCCTAGTTCTAAACTTACTCCATTTGGCAAATTTTTCGGATTAAACTACCCTTACTAATTTCTAATTTTGGGCTTAATCATTCATTCTATTTTTCACAACCCAAATTCTCTCTCCTCTAACCACCTTCTCGATCCCCTTCCTATCTCTAACTACCCCAATCCCCTTCCTACATCTGACCACATCCACCGACTTCCTATCTCCCACCACTTACGCCGACAAGGAGAGATGTCCCATCGACAGAGGGCCAATGGAGAGAACGATTTTGAAGAACAAGAGGAGAAGAGAGGGGGCCGACTATGGGAAAAGAGGGCGAAATGACGACCGATCGACAGTGGAAGGGAGATCGGCGACAACGATGATCGAAGATGAGAGATTTGACGACTGGCGATCCTGTATGTGATGAGCAGATCGAGGACGGGATGGGAGATCGGCGACGAAATGTGTCTAAGGATGTCGCCGATGTCGTGATTACGCAAGTAAGGTTAGAATGGTTGGTCGACGGTGGTGGAGAAAGGTTGAAGGGTGGTGAGCGAAGAAGTGAGATTAGTGGTTGATCATATTGGTTTGGCTAATTAATTTTTGCTTTACCAATTTCTTAAAGATTGTTTATTGTGTTTGTTGGTTTATGTGTCCAATCCAAAGAGAAAAATTTCTGTAAATAATTTAGAGTATATTTTTCGTGTTTGATGAGAAGGTTAAATTTACTTGTGACATAAAGATTAACCTTCTATTTTCGAAATCCTCAGCTTACCATTTTTACACCTATGACCTATCTTACAGCTTACTTTTGGCAGAGGAGTTGAAACTTGAAAGAATCAAGTTAGAAAAGAGCGCCATGCTTTTTCACCACATCGCTTTCCTCTTACGTTACCGACTAACGTAGACTACCGTAGAGTGCGACTTACGCCGTAAGTATAGAGTACGTGGCAGTCAATGAGCAACCCCGCCAATACACGTGTTCCTGAACTCAACTCTCAGGCTCCAGATTTTGCTTTTTTTCTGCCACGAACGAATCCTCATTTCAGTTTTTTTTAGTTCTTTTCCCTTTATTACTTGGTATTCGATTGAGCCTAAATTCGAATATTGGGTGTACGTAATTGCAAATTTAAAACGTAAATATTTGTTATTGTTTGAAATTCTAGTGAAAAAGATTGATTGTTTCACTATACTTACGAGTTAGTAACTTAGTATCCTCTATTCTATTTTGTATACAACTCCATTCATATCATGTATTACTAAATCAAAAGCATGTAAATTGACATCACAGGCTCAATAAATTATTTACTCTACTCGAATAGTTTTCAGTATTTTATATGGAAGAAGACTATAGGCGCTCCATTACCATTCCTGCTTCTATCAATGCGTCTCAATATATAGTATGAATTGAGATCTTTTGGAGTTGAAGAATTTACTCAAAATAGGAAAGTAACTCTACCATATGGGTATCGTGAAGATGACTCAGTACATATCGAGGACGTGAGTTCAAGTTGCTGATGTACTAGCCCGCAAGGGTAGAGAGACCTTAACATGTATTCAATCTAAAGAACTTGTAACCCCTCCTCCATTTATCCAAATGTTTTTTTGCTGATAACGGCACATTTGTTCCCCGTTAATCCGGGGAAAGATATTGACCCGGGCGGACTTAGACCCTGTTCGGCAACACATTAACAAGTAGAAAGTAGTATTTTGACCGGGTCAAACTGCTACTTTACCTGTTTAGCTGACATTCTGAAAGTAGCATTTTAGGCAGTAGTTGGCATTTTAGGTAGCATTTGGGAAATGTTTCCCAAAGTAACATTTTGAGTAAAAAAAACTAGCATTTCTATTTTATTTTTCTATATACTATATAGTTTTGATAAACTCAACAGCTACTTCTACCAAACACGTCTAACATTAACTGCTACTTTTAGAGTTAACAGATACCTTCTACCTATTGCCCGCTACTAAAACATCTACCTGCTACTCGAACTGCTACCTGCTACTCAAACAGTTACTGCGACCGAACAGAGCCTTAGTAGGACTTAATTTGATGTAATAATTTGAACACTCTTGTACCTCTTCTCTTCAATGCTATGCTACTGATTTTCCAAAAAAAAAAAAAAAAACTCTACCATATGAATTTATTTCTTGTTTTCAAAAATTAATTTACATTTATCTTTTTCATTTTTTGTAAACTCTACCCATTCAAGGAAAAATTAACTCTATAGAAGCTGTCCATAACTCCGTACTATAATATTGGAGCGGGCAAAATCGCATATAGAGTGCTACAGCGTCTTCTTTTTTAATACGAGCAAGAGAACCTTATCCTCCTATCGTGTCCCATCAATGGTCTGACACACCAGAATTTTCTTCTCGCCACTTCCCCGCAACTTTTTCATTTCAAATCAAAACATAACACACAAAAAATCCTTCTAAAAACGCCAAAAAAAAGACAAGAAATACAAACCCATCTAACAAATAACTCGATGGGTTTTCGGATCATATACGGGTTACTCTTCGTCACCTTCTCTTGCGTCTGCTTCAAGCTCCTCTACCTCACTCTTCAACCCGTTTTCTACCTCACTTCCCGGTAAACCGCCTTTCATTTCCGGTTTTCTTTTTTTCTGGTATTCCGGCGAGACGTAAAGCGGCGGATCGGTTTTGAGGAGATGGGTATCTTACAAATTTTGCAAATTTACTGTAAGATAAGATTAACGGTTGTATTTTCATTGGGGATTTAATTTGTTGGGTCGGTTGTTTTTTTTTTTTTTTTTTTTCTTTTTCTTCAAGTATCAATTTGTGATTTTGTTGTTTCGGGTGATGCGATCTGAGATGAGTTTTGTACTATTAAATACGTGATCGATCTTATTCCTACACAATCATACTCATGTTATGTCAATATATATATACCATAGCGTTTTTATACTCTTGTGTTTGAATCTCTTTTGCTTTCGAATTTTGATCCATGTTAAGTTGTTACAGTACTACTCCATGTGTGCATTCTTTCAAAATTCGTGAATTTCAAGCGTATTGGAGAAGCTTATGTTTTAGCCTGTATTCGGCAAATCAGGTAAAGCTCCCGACGAAATTAAAGATAAAATGAGACACCGGATAAAATACGAGTGAGACAGATAATCCTTTTTGCATTTTCACATAGACTTTAAAGAATACTTAGGGTTTTGTACTTTTGTTTGTTTCAAACGATAGATGAAAGCTAAATACTCCCTCCATCTCTTTTGATTCTTTACGTTGGGTACTATGTGAGTGCGAGATTAAGAGTTTATCTTTGCGTTTTAATTCATTACAATTGAACAATAAAAAAAACCCTACACGCATGTCTAATTCCCTCGTTAACTTGGTTCGACTCATGAAATGTTAACTCAAGAAACTATGAAAAGTAAATTTTTTGCGAACTGACCTTAATGAGGACGTCTTATAATTTGACGATATCTAAACTTAGAGTAGGTATACTATTTTGAGCGTATTCTCAATATCTTAAAAATCCTGTGTAAATTCCACACCTAATGTATCAATGTGAAATTTGTGATTCTGCAATGGAAGTCTTGTTGCTCTACCTTCAAGCTTTTCACCTAGACTTAACATCACGAAAACAAACACTTCACGTACTAAGAGGAGCATCACATATTGTTAATGTCGTTTATAATAGTAAAAAAAGATTGACACACACATAACAGTTCGCTGTCCGAAAAATGACAGGTAGATTAAATTACTGTCTTTTCAAGCTTATGTTTAATTCATTATGTACACTATTGACTACTCAACAAACGTGTGATTGTAGAGCTGGCAACCTTGACCCGACCCGACTCGCCCGAAATTGTGATCACCCGAACCCGACTTGACCTGATAACGACCCATGACCCCATACAACCCGACAATGACCCCGACCCGTTTGATGACCCGATAATTGTTAAGCTTAATAATGATCCAAAATAAAACAATTTAGTATGCATATTGATGGTTTTAACTCACTAACTAAATAATTTCCCTTAATTATGCCAAAAAACCAAAAAATATTAACCAAAACTTGAAATGACGCGGATTAATAACCAGCAGTAACTCAACCCGATTATGACCCGACCCAAAACCGACCCGACACAAAATTTACCCGACATGACCTGAACCGAAAGCGACCCCAGTCAAACCCGACTCGAAAGTTCATCTCGACCCGGCAAGATTCCAACCCGATATAACCCGATCCGACCCAAAACCGACCCGACCCGCCCGATTGCCAGCTCTTTACGTGTCTATTCTGTACTCCCTCCGTCCCAGTTCAAACGCCTATATTCCATTTTGGGACGTCCCATTTCAAACATCCCATCTATTTTGGGACATATTTCTCTCTCCTACTTTTATTAAATTATTACATCTTCTCTCATATTATCTCTCCTACTTTTATTAATCCTCACATTCTCTCTCCTCCTTTTATTAATCCTCACATTCTCTTTCCTCCTTTTACCCTACTCAACTCATTATATCAATTTTTCTTATTCCACTACAAAAACCCCTTGGTGCGTTTGAGAGGGAGTATATAACATAAGATATGATGAAGAGCACCTTATCGTAATTCGGTACGCAAAGTGAAGTATGGGCTCAAATCCGGAAACACAAGATTTTTAATACGAGCCCAAATCAAACTTAAAATCACAATCGGAATTCTGCCCATTCAGTCAGTCGGAGTTCACAGTCTTCATCATCAAGAGAGAGGAGAGAGAAAGAAGGAAGAATGGCGAGGTCAACAAGCAAGGACGCACAAGCTCTGTTACACTCACTCCGTTCCGCTTACGCCGCCACTCCCACCAATCTCAAGGTTTCTTTCCTCTCTCTCTCCCCCCTCCTTTCGCACATTCTCCGGTTTCGTTTTATTCTTCTCTGATACGCTTCTTTTTTTGTTGTTGTTATTCAGATCATCGATCTGTACATCATCTTCGCCATTTCCACTGCTCTTGTTCAGGTTAATCTTCCCCAGATCTACTCATCCCCCCCCCACCCACCCCTTTTAATTCCGGTTAATTTGTTGAATCCTTTCTCCAATTGGAATCGTTTTTTTTAGGGATTTTTGATTTTGAATTGCGCAATCGGTAGTGTTTAGTGTAATTCTAGTTGGTATTAGACTTTGAATATAATGCTCTTCATCATAGGTTTTCGCACATTTTGCCCAATTTTGTAATGCTAGTACTAGTAATAGTGGTATGCGTCTTGAGTGCGATTGAAGATTTTGGTGTTTAGTTGCATTTTGTGGAACTGTGGAAGAGCTTGTTATATGGATTAAACTTTGGGATGTGATAAAAGGGCCGAGCATTTCTTTAGGTCGATTTGCGCTTCTCGCTAGTGTTGCTCAGGTTTAGGAACTAGAATAATAACCAAAGCACTGAGGGTATGACAAATCGATAGTTAGATCTGCTTAATCGAAAGGTAAGTTTTCACCTTGACTCACTGTTGTTTTGTTTCACACACACATGCGAAATCCACAAAGAAATATTGTTGAATTTTGGTCAAGGGTTCATGTACTTCTTTGGAATTGTAAAACACTTTGAAAGAGAAGTCATAGATTACATCTTAGACTGTTAACAACGGCCAAGCCAGTTGTACGTCATTATGCACTTGTTGGATTGCTCAATCCGTTGAGATACTTAGAACAGAAATTCCAAGCCCCTTTTCCGGAGTTGGTAAAGAGATAACTGATATGGTTGTTATGAGTTCTTAGGCCGAAAATGTGGCATTTATTCTGTTTCTTTTTTTTGGGGGCAGGGGTGGGTTTTACTTCAGCCTTTACAATTGTTGTACTAATAGGCACGTTCTTTAAGATGTATCCTGAGAGGTGAATCAGGTTTATACTCATCTACAATGGGGGTGGACAGCATAATCTTATTGTGCTGGGGATTTAGTAACTGCTAGCGGGTAGGTAATTAAGTCGGTGCGCCCCATCCCTTAGAGTCTAATGTCTTATGATTTGTAATGTGATTATGGGTGAAGCCTGTCTTGTGGGAAACACATGTGATACGTTCCCAGGCTGTTACTCTTGTTTTTCGTGTTTCCTCTTCTAGGGTTTACAATCCTTTTCTCAACTGTTTATTATTTGCTAGTTATCTATTAACTTGATCTTAAGAAAAAGGCTGTTTTTTTTCTAACAAGGATAGGATTTTTGAGATTATATGTCCCAGCTTGTTAAGTTCTGCCATTATATCTAAAGAAAGGGAGCATTTCATTAGTGGATCTTCACTAGTGCTAAGTTGTAGTAGTAAGAAATTTGAGAATGTCAGTTTACTTGGAGTTCTGGTTTCAGTGGTTCAACTTTGGCAGTTGATAGTAGGGCGGCTCGTTATATGGTTTCACCAATTTCATCTTTTAGGAGTGTGATCTGGCACTTGGAAGAAGTCCAATGCTCCACTTCAGCTTATGGTACATCTAGCAATTAAAACCTTTTAAGTGCTCTGTCCAGTGCCCACAACTAGGCATGAAAACGACACTCTTGTTTCCATGGGGCCTGCTAATCAGTGTAAGACTTTCGTTGGACTGTTGCTGTAATGCTACCTATTCGCTGGGACGCTTCCTAGGCACCTTTTCCAGGTTGTGTGGCATGTTCTTGAGGAAATTAGAGATCTATGTGCAACTGTCTCTTCTTTCTGGGTCCCGATGAGGCGACAACTAGCTTGGATTCTGCTGGATTGCCTATGGGAGGGATGTTACCTGGTGTATGATGTATGGAATTTTTCTTGGCTTTTAATAGGGGGATGAAGCGGTTCCTTGAGCTGTGTTATGGGGCTGATGGTAAAAGAGGAATGGTTGCCGTTTGCTGAGCGCTCATGAGGTTCTCTGGAACTGGAAATGATCATGTTGGGTACATATGAATGGAATATGGAACACCAGGAATCCAAGCGTTGTCGTTTATTATGGACTTGTTGGAGTTGCTCAAGTCTGAGGTCCAGGTAACTAGGATAATAAATAGAAGTTTCCCCGTTCCTGGCATGACAAAGCGTTAGTTGTGCGGTGTGGCTTTCGAAATGAATGATATTCAGCTTGACCAATTGGAATGATGCTGTTCTTGTTTTTCCTTCCAAATGTACGTGGTTGCGTCTTACAGTTGCATTTTGTTGAGAGCTATTGACCTTCTTTGGAGTTAAAAAAGAGCCAAATTATGATTTAGATGTAGGTTGCCACCACAGGTCAAGCCTTTCGTTTGTCAATACAGAGATTTTCACTATTGGTAGTATTCAACTTGTAAGTTCAGGTACATAGAACCATGAATTGAAGTCCCTCACTTCTCCAGTTTTGAAGAGAACTAGTTGAGCTGTTTAACTAGAAGCCAAATTTTCGCCTCAGCATGGTGGAATTTCTCATTATATGCACTTTGGTCTGCATAGTAGTATACTGATTGTTGCTCCAATGTCGGGCTTCTCAGTTCTCTCATGAGTTTCCCTTCTTGTTTAAAATTCACGTGTATGAACAAAATGCTAGAGCTGCTCATGGGCGTCAGCATGCATATCTAATTTTGTGGGTGATTGTTTTGGAGAAACAAGTGGAACTATTTTGGGTGCTGTAGCTATATCCAGACAATATAGATGTTTTGAGAGGTAAATTCGGCTTGGTCTAGTCTGCAGTGGAGGTGGACAAGATGATATTGTCTTGAGTTGTGATTGATGTGGTGGGAGAGGATATAGTTTGGCTGCACCCCTTTCCTCATGGCTCTTGATGTAATATGATATGTATGTGATTTGGAGTCTACCTTAACTTGTAGGAAGATGTGATGCAATCCATACTGGAACTATTGCGTTTGTTGCTTCCTCTATTGGAGTTTTCAACTCCTTCCTCAACTTTCTATTATCTGTTGGTATAGATAAACTTGAAAGGCTTACAAGGCTGGTTTAGGGTGGTTAAGAGGATGTCTTTTTTGAGATTTTACTTCTTGTGTTCTTCCCCTAAGAAAGGAGACAGTTGATAATTGGATCTCTATGTACGCTATAATTGAGTATTAGGGTACCTAGGAAAATTTATTTTACATGGCCTTCTGAAATTAATTGGTTCGGCCTTGTTAAGCTGATACTGGGGTTTCTCTTTATTCTGGCTTTGCCATTACCCTTTTGTCTCGCCTTTTCATTTTAATAATCTGCAAGTACACCGAAAATGATCACTCTTGTTTATTCCTCTGGAGTCTGGTGTTTAACTAAGATCCTCTTTGGCATATTGCTGGAACTAAACAAGACCAATTTCTTGGGTTCGACAAATAGTTCTTTTGAAACTTTTGCTTTGAGACGGAGGTTTATATAGCCTTATTGGGATGATCTTAGTTTAAAAAGGCATGAGGTGTACCAAGTAAGATGAGGGTCCGTGGCGACGAGGTGCGAGGCCAAGGTGGAGGCGCTCTCGTTTTTCAAACAATTTTCTTTTTTCCATATATTGGAAATCATTACCCCTATTTTGGTTTTATAAAGAGGGGCAATATAAGAAGTAAAAGTTCTGGATTAAGGGGCAGAGAAAAGGGTAGAAGAAAAGAACTAGAAGAAAATAAAATATATATGGATTTTTCTTGGCCAAACGCATTGTATACACCTTACATTAGTGAAGTTTTGTGCCTCGTGCGTGTGGTGTTCTGGCTGACAGTCTGGCACCTCATGTGAGGCGAGGTTTTTTTTAACTCAGGGCATGATATTAGGTTTTTGACATTGTATACGGTGTATTTGTTTTTCTCCTTCGAATATCATTTATTGTATTGTAGGACTTTGCATTCTTTATCCTTCAACATGTTTTTCCTGCTACTTTGTCACATCATTATCGTCTTCGAAACAGGTGGCTTATATGGCAGCAGTTGGATCATTCCCATTTAATTCTTTCTTGTCTGGTGTACTTTCTTGTGTTGGAACAGCTGTTCTTGCTGGTAAGTTCATCTGTGGTTATTCATTGTTGTCGCTCTGTTCTGTTCCCAATATATATTTTTTCAAACGTATTCGTGTAAATCATGCTGCAGTGTGTCTTCGCATTCAAGTGAACAAGGAAAACAAGGAATTCAAGGTATGGCTCAATATTGGAGTTCCATCTTCTCAATGCTTTTATATACTAACACTGAGTTAAGATGTTGTGTTTAGCTGGCCAAGACCTTATCGACGAAATGTACTCATTGTAAAGTTATGTGACACTTAAGGACCATAAAGACTGTAGAAGTACAAGTTAACTGAATTAAGTTATCAACTATTGACAATTTAAAAGCAGATAAGAGAAACTTAACCATCAATTTGCACCAGCTGTGTGCTTGATGAATGGACTGCATAAAGCTATGGTTGGAGTAGAAAATTTAGTGAATATTCATACTAAGAGACGTATACAAGGAAACATTAGTCTAAATAGTATAGCTTAGTGTTCGCAAGGTTCCTTTGTTGTGGAATATATCAAAATTTCTTCAAAAGCTGCCTGAATTTTGGTATATATAACTTCTACGGAGTATTTGGGAACATCACATTATACCACAACTGTGAGATTCTAATGAGATCGCCTTTTCGTTTTTGCATTACCTCTTTTCTTTCATTTTAATTTTTAAACGGTTGTAGGATTCTAGTGGGGGCGGAAAGCAGGGTAGACCCCTTCGTTTGCCTGCGTCATTGTTTTCACTTGATGACTTAGCTTCCCAAGACCCCAATTGTGATTCTAATTTGAGCCAGGATCATTTTTGAATTAATAAAAAGCATGAAATGATGTCTTCCAAGTTTGCGAATGGCCTTCAAGGCTGTAAATTGATGACAGTACATCCTGTTCCAATCATTTATTCCTATTCTAAATTGCATGAATATAGCGTGATATTTTTGCTTGTTTACTTGCAGGATTTAGCTCCAGAGCGGGCTTTTGCAGACTTCGTTTTGTGCAATCTAGTGCTCCATTTGGTGATCATGAACTTCCTAGGATAATTGGAGCAGTCTTTGAACTTTGAAACTCGGCTGTCTTTTTGAGTATACAAACATAGTATTAGTCATAGTCCTTTCTCAGGTTTCCTTGCAGAAAGTTGTAGAAATAGAGGCTGGTGAGTGGAGACATTGTTGTATGGGATTGTTCTGAAACCTTATTTCAGGAAATGGTTGGTTTGTCTTAGGCAGTTGGCAACATCACAATTCCTAAACTAACTCAAGCTGCATGCCATGGTGAACGGTTTGCTTCGGTGATCCGATATTATCATTGCCAAGGCGAATGTTAGCCCGATATTTTTTGTTTTGGAAAATCTCTATTACGGAGTATTAGAAAGTCGTGAGAGTAGTCGTTCCCTGACATTAAACGAACGAAATTATAGCAATTTGGAGTAGTCGGCGAAAGAACACCATTGACACCATTACTTCTATGAAATCAGACGTATATTAAACTACCAACGAGGATTTACAAAACTCCCATCTCCATAGAAAGATATGGTATGGTATAAAGCATAGGAGATGTATCACAACAGCATTATAAGTGGTCAATTACATATGCAAATGTGATACATTTCTTCCCCTTGAGACACCATACTCTTTCTTGGGATAAAGCATTTTGTGCTGTATAATTCCCCTATACAACGCCAACCTATTCAAAGGCATTGAACCCTCTAACCCTATACACTTGCTTTTGACGCATGCTTTCTCTAGCTCTTTCACATTCTCTGTAAATTGGACCCTCTTCTTCGGTTGGCACTTCTCATCATTTCCTGAAATTATAATACGAGGTCATTTGTACGATTGGAGATATTGAACATGCTCTTGCTTTAGTACAACTAATTTCAAACCCTTCATATTAACGATGTTATTTTCTATGTCTAAGGATACCTGACAGGGGCGAATTTAGGCACGTGAAATCGGGATACTTTTAACAGTATATCCCTGGGTTCGCCCTTAGACTTTATGTTCAATCCATTGAAAATTAGCGAAAAATGGGATTAACATTGAAGTGGACACAAAGAAATTACCAAATTCGAATTCGATCCTCTTCATAAAATCCGAAAGAAGACGTTTGTGGACTTGGTGGGCTAGAAGTGCAACGCTCCCAGAGACGGCAAAAACCGCCATGAAGCCCATCCCCATAGAACCATCCATGTCTTGGCACTCTTCTCCTCTCTTTCTTTCGAAATCGAATCAATGCCAAGCTCGATGCATTGCCTTGAGGTTGATCAAATGATGATCATATGAACCAATTAGATGCGAAAGAAATGAAAGAGAAGAAAAGAGAGGCATGAATAAATGATATTGTAAGCCAAGTTCGTTTATGAAAGATTTTGTTTATTTTTGAAGTGTCATGCACAAGATACGTAAGGTGAAAGAAAAGATAATTTATGGGCCTCACAAAATTAGCATGGTGGCATCTAAGTTTGGGGTGAAAAATGACGGCTTTTACATTATCTTTTCATTTTGTAAGATTTGCCTTCCTCTTTGTGTCTCTTTTCCCGGCAAAAACTGAGTATCTCAACTAAAATCTCGGAAGTTAATATTTGGATCTTGGAAGTTAAAAATTAGTGGATGGATGATGATATGAACTAAATATATTTTTTTTTTAAATCTCCATGATATGGTAAATTATATAATGTTATGTCACGGCGATTCAATAAAAGAGGAAGACTATTGTAAGGCGCTGTTTGGGCTTTCAAGAATTTCTTGTAAATGTGTGATACAGTTTCATGGTCGTTACATTAGTGCCTAAAGCAAAACATGATGTATGTTTTTGAAACCAAGGAAAGGTATAAGAAGGGAGTAGATCAGATTTGAGAATGAATTAAACTTTGGGCTTGTTTTCAGTATGATTATAAACTTATAAGCATAATATAAGGGTGTAATAATGATATCATTTGTGTTGGGAAAATGGGCACAATTACTAGCGGAAGCAACAAAAAACCCAATTACCCCTATCGTGTTGTTAGATGGACAATCAACACTACCAACCAATCTACTTGAACCAACCAACAATATAGCACAACTATGGTGATCAAAACAGCCCCCCCACACATACAACAACGATAATAAAGTGATACACAAGATATACGTGGAAATCCAATGCGGGAGAAAACCACAAGTACCGTAAGCCGGTACCAAGCCCTTCCACTAATTAATCAATAACCAATGGGATACAACAATACAATCTCCCTAGGCTCACCTAGAGGCAACCACAATCTCAAGGTAACAACCTTGGCACAACCAACCACACACTACTTCACTAACTAGTGAGAAAAAACACCAAAATACACCAAAGAAGAGTAGAACGAAAATACCACTTAGAGAGGTCGAAATACCTCCAAACTTGGCAGAAATGAAGCTCCCATATACACTAGCATCCTCCCAAAATTTCGCTGCAACCCGAGCTCGTTCGGGCCTCGAAACGGTCACTCAAAATCTGGCTTTTTAGTTATACGGGTTTGCTCTTCTTTCCCCTTCTCTCTCTTTCTTTCTCTCTCTTTGTGTATGTGTTTGTGTGGATGTTGTCTTACTCTGATTTTCTGCTCTCAAACACTCACCATTGGCAAAGCTTCTCCAAAAAGCCACACATTAGTAAGGGTAAAAAGGACTTTTCCCCCTTACTTTATAAACCTATACCACATGAGTTCTTCTTCCTTATGGAGGGATATCCCATCAATTTGGACTGCGATAATAAAAAAACCTTGGTACCTGCCACCAAAACCAATGTTTCTCTAACAACAGCTCCACTGAACAGATTGTTCCTAGCAACTTTGGGAGCGTCCTTAAGGAAATCGACGCGGTCCTTGTTGTCCAATCTGTCACCATACTACATTTAGCAGTAATGCACCTTAGCTAGGTGAGGATTTATACTTTCAATGTGTCATACATAAAATAGATCCATCAAAAAGGATTAGGCCAATACCGGTAAACATAACACAAATATTATAACTTTAATTGTAATGTTTATTCTAAAGCAGTAAAGCATGGGATTACTGTTGAGTAGCTACTGCAAGCTAAGCTTAAACATAACATAATTATCATCATTCGCCGAGATACTTAAGGAGTGCTGCTCCCAAGTCCGAGACTTTGGTCACTTGCAATTGGTTTTTGTGTTCTGAATCCTCAAAGGTGAAAACCTTGGTCAGTACTCCCTTGTCGGAGTTGTCCTTTATCGCTTCACTTGTCTGTTTCTAATTATCTTCTAGTACCAGCATCTTGGGAGTAGGTGAAAACCCGTGTGTGAAATTCTGTGTTACAAGTTTGATATAGTGAGGGAGAGCCAAGCTTAGTGGTCAGTACACACAATCTAATGCAGAAAGAAAAACATCCACGATCACATGCTGGTATACCTCAAACTGGAATCGTTATTTTCCTATATAGTATGGGTAGGGCTGGCAAACCCGACCCGATTCATTGGGCCGATAAGACCCGAAGTTGTGATCAACCAAACCCGACAAGACCTGAACCGATTATGACGTGAACCGACCCAACCCGATGATGACCCGACCCGTAACCGGCCCGACCTCCTGTTACCCGACAATGACCCGACTGGTAATGCCAAAAATTGAAATAACATACATAAATGACCATTAGTAACTAAAACCGATTGTGACCCGACTCGAAACTGACCCAATCCGGCACAAAATTTCCTCGATAGAACCGACCCGAAAGATCATCTGACCCGGTATGACCCGACGACCCATTTGCCACCCCTAAGTATGGGTTTGAGATTAACTATGGTGGAGAAAACACGCTTTCCGTGACTGTAAAGTATGTATGTATGATAATTGGGCTTAAATTTGCACTAATGAGGATTGCATTGAGCGTAAGCAATCCACATAATTACGCACAATCCCATAAATAGATGTGATATAGATCAGAAATTGAGAACCAGTCCTCAAAAATAAGGAATCTAATGCGGTGTGACTAACATTTATGCTCAAATGCGCACTAGTAAGGTTTTCGATGAGTTAAGCAACCCACAAAAATGTTCACAATATTTAACCACGCCACAAGTAGATACGAATTGGAAGAACATTAGACGAGAAGCTTATCTTATTTGGTGTAATTTCTGTCAAATGCTTATCTAAGGAATCAAGCAACTGTATAGCCAAATAATTGGAATGATTTTATCAATGTTTCATCCCCAACAATTATTTTGACATTAGTGATCAGAAAGACGAACCTGTGTGATCAGACCGTGATCACAGGACAAGCAGTAGGCGAGCCAAAGTGTGTGGACATTGGTTCTATGAATCAGCTACTATGGATTGGAGTTGCAATGTTGCATAAACAAAGAACCAGAAATTACACCCCAAAAACTTGGTTAGGAAGATATATAGTAGTCTTATATACGAGTCTTACAAACTACAAAGTTGTGACTCTTACATAAGTGCTTATCAGATCCCTTGTGTCTTTTAAACTGGGGTGGAGGGTTAGAATTCACCCCTTGTATCCCCCTCGACACAAGGGTCTTAAATATCCAAAAAGGAAAAAGGACACTCAACTACGTCGTCAAAATTTGTTTCAGGCCGCTGACTCTCAGGCTTATTCGTGTCCTTGATTTGAACGAGGCTTTCCATGTACGCAAAAACTCCAATACAGCGTTCCTGGCATGCAAATCCGAGATCCTTTATTTCATGGCTCTCAGGAACGCATAAGAATAGTTCCCAATTCTTAGACAACAGTATCAGCTTATTATCATTCCAATGACCAAGAGGTGAACTAACATCTGGAAACGGTCCTATAGAAATCTTCTTACTCCATTCACCCTCGTTTAAAGTCCATATATCGAAATTCTTCTCAATATCATGAATGCTGAAAAAAGCAGGAGACTGATCATATACTCCTAGACAGTTTGAAGCCGGCTTATCATACTTTGGCACTTGTATCTCATGAAAGGAATCAGCAGTCATGTTGAAAGCAATGATCACTTCATCACCAGAAAATCCATCCTCGTGGCCAGTAACAAGATCCGTTCACAAATGTGTGGCAACTATTCTCCTTAAAATCATAGTTTTGAGTCAAATCTCCGCAATATTTCCAAGAATCAGTCCTTAGTGAGTAAACAACGAATGATAACGGATCTGTGGTAAAACCATACCCGTTAATGACAACGACCTTGTAATCACGAATTACTGGATCACACCCAAGACCACAAGCCAAGTCACGTTCTGCATAAGTATGATTCAGTGGAGAATTCGGCTCATCAGTAACGATTGGAGGTAAGTATCTAAGCTGATTGATGGCAGGGTTCCACAAAACTTTACGATTCCCGTAGTTGGTAAGGTAATACAATCCATCACAAGGACCGCAGACTATAGAATTATACAAGGGTATGTCCCTTAGGGTCTCATGTGCTAAAACTCGTGGTGTTTCGTCAAACAACAGCTCTTTTAATTCAACTTCACCATAGCTCACCCGAAAGAGGCAACCATGCCAATCATCATTGTTGCTATAGTAGTTACTGATATGCTTGGATATGAATTGCGAACTTGATATAAGAGCATACCATGATTTGCAAACACTCCTATATTGCAACAACTCCTTGACAGACAACCGCGACAGAACCTCAATGATCAGACTTTCAGGCAAATAATTTGTTGCAGTAAAAAATGGGGTTGATCGTTCCCGTGCTTTTCGACTTCTATTGAATCACAACAACAACAACATAAAACGAAAGCTAAAATCACTAACTCGTGTTAAATTAGTCGAAAGTAAACTATAATCTACTATCCAAGAATCGGAATCGTCAGAAACACAAATTGCAATTATATGGACCCAGCAAATCGTCACATAGACATTCAATTGAAATATTAAGAACACAAAATGAACATGTATGAAATGTCAGATATTCAGGCAAACTATCTCCATTTCTAATTAGTACTGTATTTATCACTTCTCTCGCTTGTAAAAATCAGGTAATAAAGCATCATACTCCATCCATTCATATCCAATCTTCATGTTTTCCTTTTAGGGGAATTCACATCCAATCTTCCTGTTTCTTATTTTAGTAATATTTGAACCAATGAAATGCTTCTAAAGTGCTCTTGTTTCATTTCCCACTTGCTTTTAATAATTTTTAATACACCCCTAAAACTTTGTGCAGAAAGTAAGAGGAAGATTGGATATGAATGGAGGGAGTACAAGCTAATCCCAAACACCCAGATAAACAACCCACAAAACAGATGAAACCCGAACAATGCAAATTAACTAAACAAGTATGAAATTGACAAAGATGTCACCTTTCTTTCAAATAAAGATGGAGATCGCTATCGAAATCTCGCCGGCGTCGGGTGTAGCGTTCCAGAGAATGAACCATGGCTGAATAAGGTCAAATTCAATCAGAATTTACACATTTGAGAGCACCGGAAGCTTTACAAACTCCAGAAAATTTAGACTAAGACCCTGTTTGATAGGACTGCATCTCTCTGCATTGAACTGATCTGATCTGATCTGAACTGAATGATTCTGGTCTGATCTGATCTGATCTGAATGATTCTGATCTGATCTGAATTGGTTGAAAATTTGATTGAATTTCAACGAATTAGTATCAATTATGGACCAGATACATAGATAGTTATTTGAACATTTCTGAACTGAACTGATCTGATCTGAACGATTCTGATCCGGTCTGATCTAATCTGAATGATTCTGATCTGGTCTGATCTGATCTGAATTCATTTGGGAATAACTCCTATCAAACGGGGCCTAAATGAGTCTCAGGAACCCCAAAATAGCGGATGGTGTTGAAATATATCAGGTCGTATACCCTACTCCCGCGAGTAGGTAGTCCCACTCTGCCACGTCACGGTTTGTCTTAAAAACCGGTTTATTTGATTTTTGATTCTTTTTAAGTAAAATCGGTTAGTATTTGCGAAAATATATCCGAAACATAAAAAAACACTCCAACCTTTTTTCTCTTCTTCCCTGCCACCACTGCACCGCCACCATAAAGGTCGTCGCCGGAGACTCCATCAGAGGCGCGAGATAGTCCGACCACCATTTCTCCCACCAACGCTTCAGCCTCTCCGCGCGATAGCTTCTCAATCAACTCTACTCGATTTCGCCTCGCACTCCATTCTCGCCCAAAAATTGCCGGCTCAGGCCGGAATGTCCGAAAACCATGGGGTGCATGCGCGAACTGGGTGAGGTATGTGGTGGTGGTAGTGGTAGTGGTAGTTGTGGTGGTGGGGGTCGGGGGTAGGGTGGGGAGGGGAAGGATCGGAGCAGGATAGAGAAAATGGGAAACTTGTGGACAGATGGAGATATTCTTAGGAGAGATAAAATGTGGAGGCTGGTTTTGTTGAGAAATGGGGTTACACAACTGGTAAATGGTTGAATTTTCAACATATAAGATAGATATGACTTTTTTTTTTAACATAAAGATTCGTATACATGAAAAAGAATATAATAATGACGACACTAAAGTACTCCTCGTATGATTTCTACGCCATGTACGTACTAAGCTAAAGTAAATGATCTTGCATTAAAGTACATTATTAATAAGATAAAGTACGTATATACTAAAGTACATAACTTATACGCTAAAATACATAATTGATACTATAAAGTACATAACTTATACGCTAAAGTACATAACTGATACTATAAAGTCCATAACTTATACGCTAAAGTACATAATTGATACTATAAAGTACATAACATAAACGTTAAATTATATAATCAATACGCTAAAGTACATAAAAAATTTGTTAAAATACATAATCGATGTGGTAAGGACATGGCAGATTGGTTAAACTACATAATCGGTATACTAAAGTACATAACAGATTTGTTAAACTACATAATCGGTATGCTAAAGTACATAACAGATTTGTTAAAGTACATAACCGGTATGCTAAAGTACATAACAGATGTGTTAAATTACATAACCGGTATGCTAAAGTACATAACAGATTTGTTAAAGTACATAATCGGTATACTAAATTACATAACCGATTTGTTAAAGTACATAATCAGTATGAAGTTTTACATAAAAGGTCATTGTCCTATTTTTTTTATATACGTAATTTTTGTACGTATTTAGTACATACGCTAAATTACGTAAGTTATGTACTTTCCGTTATACGCTAAAGTACATGATCAGAACATTAAAGTCCTTAATCTATAAGTTAAAGTATATAACTTACACGCGCTCCAACAACAATAATAACCAATCATTTCCCCTAAAAAAAAGTAACCAATCCTTATTCCAAAAATGCTTTAATTTGGGCAAGCTAATATGAATCGTAATAATTTGTAACAGTCTTGTGCATGAACCTTGCGAATGAGTTTTAAATGTAGTGAAAACCCGTTTAGTAGATAACTTACTCTCTAATATACAAAATTTATACATTAAGTTGCATACCTCATATGCTAAAGTACATAACTTATACGATAAAGCACATAATTGATGCAATATGTTACATAATTAATAATATAAAACAAAATGAGTACAGTAAAACCTAATCCCACCTCTTCTTCACTCTCTCTCAGTAGACTTTTTTACCTTCCATCTTAAAAAAAGCTCTACCTTTTGACAGGAAATTACACCTTTTCTCTCATCCGACAACATTAATTCTTTATCATTTATATGCGTTTATTGTATTATTACCATCATCTCAATATAAATTTGTAGGTGAGGGAGGTGCTCCGACTGCTCCCTCCAATCATTTCGCTTCTAGTCGCCGACGTTAAAGGTGGAGGGAGGTGCGCTTACGGTGGTGGTGGTGGTTGGAGCTAACGGGATTACGGGTAGGTATCGGTGACAAAAAATACGGATAAAGAAGGCTGCGATTGGGTCGTGGCTGCCATTTACGGCGTAGAGGATATCGCCGGTAGGTGAAGGTGGGGAGGAGAGATAAATGGTAAGTGAAAAAGATGGTTGAATAGATTTCCCAAGGAACAAGACGCCTGCATTTCAAAAAAAAAAAAAAAAAGAAAGGGACGCCTGAAAAGGAGGAGAGAGAAATGGTAATTTAATGCATGGAGAATCTTTTATTATGGGCAGTTACTTCTTTCTGCTTTTCTTTTTTTTTTTTCTTTTTTTTTTTAGTTTGAATGGGGCGGGTGCAGAATCGGACCCGTTGCTAACGGGTTTGAGTCCGGGTAGTAAATTTTAGGACCCTTTACCCGTTGGGTACCCGTTGTCCAACGGGTCCAAGCGGGTACCCGAACCTGTAGTGCTTCAATAACTAAAATATGGGTTTTTTTTATTTACATAAAAAAAGAGCTATGAACATTAGATTTCAAGCCCAGTGGGAAAAGCCAGGCGAGAAGAAGACTCGCATCCCAATTTGAATGCTAGTCCAGTAGCAATCTCCTCCATGACATGCCTAACCATTTTATAAGAGTTTTCCCACATCTTCCTTCTTATGGTCGATGTGGGACAAACTTTTGTACTCATTTTTTTTTCTTCTCAAAGCAACTTATTAGTTTAGATAAACTAGTATTTTGGCCCGTGCAAATGCACGGGAATAAAAATGTTTTTATTAATCATGTAACATTTTATAATTTGAATATATTGAAAAAACATATTTTAAGGATTGTATACCCTAATATTGAAAAACATAGATAGGAAATTTGTTGTGATTATAACATATTTCGTTTATGACAATTGAAAGTAACAAACATTTTTAAAACTAATTCAAAATTTAAGAGTTGATCGATCTAATGTATCCAAAAAAGTAGGTGTCGTGTAAAATTGGAAACCACACAGCCCCCTTGTGCTTTTCAAATTAAATCGTAGTCGGAAACCCTACCCACCCAAAGCTTCGTCTCCCTTTAACTTACTTGAATTGCTCGACCCTCCTACCAACCTAATTATACCAAAGTCCACCGACACAATTATCCACCGACTCTAGTACAGAACAATTCTCTTCACCATGACAACTATCTTAGTCTCCCCTCTCCCCCGTCGATTTTCCTAGACAACCCACTCCCCCGTTAATACCTTTACACGCACCTCCAATAAAAAACCATCATCCCATCATCAACATTATTACTACCCTACTCCCACCCCTTTCCTTTCCAATACTCTTACCAACCAATCAACAATTGTTTTGTTCATACCCTCGCCCTTGATCAAATGTTCAAGTTACCCGTTCAATCTCCCTTGACTCATTTAGTTGACCTCTCTCGCTAATTGATTCCCCTAGACCCGTCAAATTTCCAAGTGGCCCCCTCTAATTTTTTTACTCAGCTTATCGCACGTGAGCTCCTCTATCTGACGCCCTTAACTCGATCAATTGTTAAACTCTAATTCCTCTAACCATATTTATTTCTAAGCTCTAAATTCATGAGCATATTATAAATTTCATAACTGAAATGAGTGCACTGATTTTGGTAATCAATCAAACATATCAAATCGATAATACATCACGCTTATATTCAAATTACATTAGTTAATCAAATTACTCTATAGTTCTACATAACTGTACTCCACTTATGAATGCAAAGAAAAATAAATTTTTGATTCTATTAGAATATATTTGTGTGTTTGGATAAAATTTCCTATGTCACTGTAACATTATCGATTTAGTGTTACCTTCACTGTTATGTGGTGTAACCTATACGGTAAGTCAATGAGATCATGTGGTGTACGGTTGTACCAAATATCTTCTGGTTTTTTGACCTTGTTGGTTACGTATAAAGTTTATTATTACATTGTTTTCTTTACTAAATCACTTCTTTTAACGCATTTGAATTAAAAAAAAAAAACAAAAAAAATACGGTGAACATGTCTTAAAAATTGATATCATTGGAGTGTCGTGGTCTCTATTCACTCCCAATTGTATTTGGGTCCGCACTTATAAGTTTTTGTGAAGATGCCCACTATAAGTCAACTTCTCCACCTGATCCCCTAATCGATCGATTCCTATACCACACCAGCCTTACCCTTTTATAACCAACCTCATTTAAGACCTTCTCCACTCCCTTACACAACTTTCATACCCAACATTATTACCCTACGTGATTACCATAATCCTTTCTAAACATCGACCCCAATCTTGATTAGAAATAAAGTTAGCTACTAACATATTAATCCTTAGAAATTGAGTTGTCGTATATTGATACTCTGATCTCATCCATGAGTATCGTGGTTTCAATTGAGAAAAGGTAGCGAATAAATTGGCGCTTAGAAAAATAGATTAACTCAATTATATATTTTGATCGTCTCACATTTCGAAGACGTAAATAAGGTGAAACATAAGAAATGACCACATCTTTTACATTAAAAATAATAATAATAATAAATGACTATCCATAATTAACATTTTCTACATATTTGTAAATATTTTTTCCTCCCCCTTTATGATCTTAAAATAAGAAAACAATATCAAGTAAGTTGTTGTGGCACAATAATAGACTTAAATTTACAAATATCAAGAGGTCGTGGGTTCAAACCTCGATATTGTATTTTTGGTAGTCTCTCCAGAATGCTAAATATTGACGTGTCATACGACATGACAAGCTTACATGGCAACATTGCTTGTCAAATGGGCATGTAGAAAACGTTGTTGACACGTGGACGCTTATGTGGCGATGTTTCTTGTGAGCTCGCCATGTGGAAATCCGCGTCGACACGTGGCGATAAGGTCTAGAATCGTGACATGTGTCGATGGGGACGTCTTTAGTAAAATATACTAGTTTTTATACCCGTGCAAATGCATGAGAATTACAAATGCTTATATAAAACACAAAGTCTCATAAAAGACGGTCTCTCAATAAATTATAGAGAGACCATTATACTGTGTTACAAAGTGACCCTTTTTATATTGATTGTAATCATGATAATACTTTTAGTGATCATATTAATTTACTATAATAAATCACATTATTTATGATTTTGGAAAATCAAATCATATAAAATTAGCTAGAATTTATAAAGTAACCCCTTTGCAAATCTTGGATTAAGTGTCTAAAGTTTTTCACTAAAAACGATTACCAAAAGTAGTATAACGGTCACTAGTTATATAAACAGGGTCACGATGTAAATAACACAATTGGTCTCTCAATAAATTATTGAAAGACGGTCTCTCACAAGACCTACTGTATATAAAATAGTTTTGTGGCATATTACTTTAAAGTTATTAAATAAAAGTATCATAATATTGACAAATATAAAGGAATTTAAAACATAGCATTGACAAACATAAATTAAAAATTTGCAAAGAGAATTTACAAATGTTGATAGAAAAGAACACCAAAATTAATAGACATAAGAATTTAAAACCAATGATAATGATTTCGTATTTTCCGTGTGATCAAATATGTTTAAAAAAGCAAGCATCATATAAGATATCCTCCCACCAACTTATTTCGTTTTGAATCTCCTATTGAACGCATAAACTAACAATCGATTTTTAAACTTGACAACAGTTATCATCCTGAAACTTTCTTAGTTGATCCCCTCTCACCCTTAAATTCCTTAATCGTCCCAACAATTCTTTTTAACTCTTATACAAAGATCCTCAACCAACAATTTCCACCCCCCAACGTCAATTTCTATTGCCCACATACACCTTCATGCTAGTATCCCACCCACTTTCCTTACCAACACCCAATAACCCGCCAACATGCTACCCGACACTGTAACTGTCTGATCCATCGTACGTCGCAACACAACCCAATAAAATTAAATGTCACCCTTAAGTTTGTAAATCCCCGCTTGGGTTTTAAAAGATGAAAGGCTTGTTGGTAATGTATAGTAGAAACCTATTATAAACATATCATAATAAAAACCTTAGTGTCCCACCTTAGGACAAACCAATTTCATAAACCACTTTCCATAATCCTGGAGTGTTACAAACACTCTCTCCCCTCATGTCACATGTTCTAGCCGACCCTCAACCCCAGTCGATGCTTGCTTGGCCCATTAACCAACTTTTCTTCACTTGTCAGATTTTTTAAACCGCACTGCCACACATGAACTCATTTGAGGCCCCACTCCAAGTGAATTCCTCTACTGGACCCCCACCCGGTCAATTCCTATGCACCCGTTCTCTTTACCCGTGTCGATTCGTATATTCGGCCCTCTATAACTAACACACATATTCTCGACTCCTCCACTTGCCCTGATCTGCCTAATCGACATATGAGTCTCTGCCCCACATGAACTCCTATACTCGACCTCCAACTCGGCCATTTCTTTTACTCCTAGTCCCCTTTACCTATGTCGATTCTTATTCTCGACCCCTTATAACACACATGTTATCGACTCCTCCACTTGGCTCCCCTCATCTCCTTATGCAACATATGAGGCTCTGCCCCACATGAACTCCTCTACTCGACCTCCAACTCAATTCTTGTACTCTGTTCTCTTCACTAGTGTCGATTCTTATGCAAGTAACCCGTTCACGTAGACTTGTGATTATTCTCTCGAGTAACTGTAGCCTCTCATTGAGTGCCTCTATACAATCACGTTGATAGGTGATTTCGTCTTGGCGATCTTCTGTCCACTGTCTAAAACCCCGCATTTTAGATTGTACTTCAACTGGTGGTGCTTCAATAGTAACTTGTGAAGTTGATATTACTTCATTATTTTCCATTTTGCAGGAGAATATGTGTGTGAGAAGAGATTTGTATCTGTCAATGTCATTGCCTCGGATGTTATGTCGACTACCATTTATATAATAGCGTGTAATTAGGGTTTGATCATAAAAAAATCTCTACACACACATAATGTAATGGGCCGTATGAATGTCTTGTATTTTTTTTTGGGTTAACTCACGTGGTACCCCCGTGTTTTGACGATTTGCACGTGGTACCCAATGTTTCGCAAATTTGTACAAAATACCCTCGAGATTTGACTGTTTGCACACGGTACCCAAAACTTAACCCTCTCACTAACACCGTCAACCTTTTTGTTTTACAAAGAGGTTAATTCACGTGGTACGCTCGTGTTTTACCGATTTGCACATGAGGAGGGGAGGGGGAGGAAGGGGAATTGTATCCCTTGTTTGGATACAAATTTAAGAGGAGAGGGGAGAGAAATGGAGGGATTTGGGAGGATGAGTTTTCCTCCATTTTCTTTGATTTTCATCTCTCCAAATTTTGAGAGATTTGGAAGGAAAATGCACATTTATTATTTCAATTTACAGAAATGCCCTCAAATATTTATAAGCTTTTAATATTTCTCTCTCCTCTCTCCTCCCCTAGCCACCAGCGCCGCCACCCACGAGCAGCCGCTGGCCGGCACCAACCGCCACCTTCTCCGGCGCCACCACCACCGCCTGAACCGCATCACTCCCACAAGCATTTCCCCCATACCCACAAACACCACAAATCAACCTAACACCACCTAATTTTAGATCTAGGATTTTCAAAAAAAAAATGAAAAACCGACGTTGAGCGTAGAGGAAGGAAGAATGAAGGTCGTTTATTGCCACCGAGGACTCGCCGGAGCCGGGCGAGTTGATCGGTGGTGTTTTCGTCGGAGAAGGTAGCCGACGGTGTATGGCGGCGGCGGCAGTGGGGCGGCTCGGGGGTGGGGGAATGGGAGAGGAGAGAGAAGATGAGAGGAGTTGGGGATTTGAGTTTATTTTTATTATTTTTTTTTTTATTTCATTATTATTATTATTATTATCATTCAATAATGGTATTTCCCCTCCCTTTCCCTCTACCCATTTTTGTTAACCAATCAATGAAATTCATCTTCATTCTCCCTCACCTCCCCTCCCTTTCCCTTCTCTCTCTTCCCCTCCCCTCCCTTTCCCTCCTAAAGGATGATGCTAGGAGTCTATAGGTAGACAATAGAAAAATTGTCTATACCATAATCAAGTGTGGTAAATTAAAGTTGGTAAGTAGTAAAAAATACGGTTGTGTAGTAAATTTAAGATATTTGTAGTAAATTTATGACATTTGTAGTAAAATCAACATTGTTACGTACCTATAAATAGAAAGAAATTTAAATTTATTTATTTCCAAATCAAGGACCCTTAATTGTCTTTATTTCCTTATAATCTATCATTTCCTAAATTATACCACAAAATTTACTGCACCTCTAATTATTTTTACTACAAACTAGACATAGATACTTTTTTTTTACTTGTCTACATATAGACTCCTAGTATTCTCCTTCATTAAAACGTGAAGACCACGCCAAGTTCATTCATTATCTTCCCAAAACTCAAACTAATAGAGTAGTAGTAGAAGAAACAAAAAGCTTCTGCAATAACCCAAACTACTCTCGCTGAGGTACCATCTTCAGTTAACCGTTAAGTTTCCCGCGCAAAATTTTAACTAAGCTGTATGTATAGCTGTAAACAGAAGTGCAAGTAAATATTTTACCGTTGATCAATATTTCCATTTAACTTTCCTTAATTTTCATCACCGCTTAAATATTCTAACCGTTGATTATTATAAATAGAATTACTCCGATTTGTTACCTAAACAAAATTCACCTGCAATAATCTCCACTTTGCTACTCCTCTGCTTTCAACTTCTTTCTCTGTTTCTTCAAACAAATTCCCTCGAATTCAATTCTTCGTTCAAACCAAACCCTATCTAATTAGTTTGATTTTATTTCATTGTTTTTAATTACATGGCGATTGTTGCTGCGGCTAATTTTGGGGAAGATGAAATCAGTTTCATGGATTCTTTGTCTCCTCTTGATATGCTTGCCGCTGTTGCCGACAAGGTTTCTGAGAAAGAGCGTTGTTGTTCGAAGCCGTCATCGACGAAAATGATGATGATTATGCCGATGACTGAGAAGAAACCGCTTCCTTTCGATCTCAACTTGAAACCCCGTACCCACGGAAGGCCTCGCTCTACCCCTATCGATGTCCACGCTCTACTCCCTTGCCTTTCCCAGAAAAGAAAGCGTCAACAACAAGATATTCTTAATAATCGCTGTGATGAATTGGGTGAAGGTCAACCCCAAAAGAAGATGAGGCTCATTGTTCGTTTCCGTCTACCACCTCAGCAACTGGAGCCTGAACTGCCGTTGGATTACAAAGACAAGATTGCGGAGTTGGGTGGAAGCAACCCGAAATTGGTGATTAAGAAGAAGATGTTCGACTCAGATGTTGACAAGGGTAAGTCTCGTCTGACGATGCCTTACAAGCAGTGCAAGGTTGATTTTGGCGAAATCGGGGAGATGAAGGTTAAGGTGATTTATCCGGGAAACAACAACAACAAGTTGAGTGAGATGGTGATGAATTTTAAGAAGTGGGATAAAGTGTCTTCGTATGTCTTCAACACTTATTGGAACGCTCTCGTCGACGCTACCGGATTAAAGGCTGGGGATTGGGTGCATGTCTGGTGTTTTAAGCAGAAGGATCAGCTCGCCTTCGCTTTGGTCATCCTCAGATAACAAGGCAACAAGCCTGCCTTGATCAATTATTAATTGATTATCATAATCGTATGTTTAATTACTAGTAGTAAATGTAGTTAATAATAATCATTGTTTATTAATTGGGTTACATGTTGGAGATGTTAAAAATTCTGTTATATAAATGCCCTAATTTGTAAAGATTCAATCAGTTAATTTTGTAAATAATGTTCATCGATCAATTGCTTCAGTTCATTTAATAAGACATACATTAAATGTCAATTTTCATTATTATACATCTCTTGCTTGTATTACTGTTTGAGTAAAGATTTGGAAAGTCTATCAGCACCATCCATATAACAATGCCATTTGCTAGTGAGTTTTGTTGTTCTGATCTCAATTGTCCGTAATTGTAATTGGTACGCACACCTAAAGAACGATTAGACAATTCATGCGTATGTGTATATCTGTTGCACTCCACAAACCATTACAAACCGTCAAAGTTATCTACTCCGTATGTAACTCACTAGCTAGTACGTAAACGATTGTCATATGATGTACGTATAAATTTGGATAGTCCTTAGCTTGAAGATGAGCATACAAAGATACAATGATCCAGTCCAACGTAGACTGGATTGTAAGTTGATAAATTAAAGCTAGTGAATTCTTGGGTGGCTAACTGCCTAATTGGCTATATGTATGTACTACGTACGTACTAACTGAGCCAACCTTTAATCACAAATTCAATTCACTGTTTATATACAGATTTCATTCTTAATTAATCAGCTAATGCATCAGTTTCGACTTTTATTTTTTTGCCTCTCATTGGCAAGATTTAGGATGACATAGCAATGCATATATATATATATTACCAAAAACTCGGTTAGAAAAATCAATTGTTTTCTTGAATGTTCATATAGACCTTCTACATACACGAAAGAAGTGATTTTGACGATATAGATTGAAATTGGGATATTTTCGCATGACATTTACAAAGATTGTCGATAACTGAAGGGTCGAGAAAACAAGGAATTTGCAGTGAAAAACTAAACCCATAGGACTACTATACTTTTAACAGCGTGTAAAAATTTCTCAACGCCAGTTACTACGGTTTGGTAAACAAGTAGTGCTATAGTTCTAGAACAATCTTTCTTCGCTGTCAAACATTTTTACACATATTGGAAATTTGTCTTCTTCCCACAAAAAATATCTCCCAGCCACGTGTCCCCCCACCACGTCATCATCTGCCTTGGCGAAGGGTTTTCCGCTCTTTTTGTTACCGCCCACTGTAAAAATAATCCCATTTTACCAGTAACCACTACACACACCAAATATCACCTGCATTTGTGCATTGTACTTATCCTCCTCCCCCCACATTATTATAAATGCCCTCTAACACTTCCACTAAATTATCACTACTCCTTCTTCATTCTTCATTCCTTTAGCAAAAAACACCAGAGACAGAAATTAATTAATTAAAAACAGAGAGAGAAAATGCAAATCTTCGTGAATACGCTAACCGGTAACACCATTACCCTTGAGGTTGAGAGCAGTGACACCATCGACACTTTGAAGACTCAGATCCATGAGAAGCAAGGTTAATATTATTTCTTACTCTCGCCATCCTTGTCAAATTGTCTCATATATCCTTTTTCTTAATAATTTTTCACCGTTCCTCGTCAGTAAATTTCATATACTGTTTATTATTATTATTATTATTAACTTTTTTTTTGTTTACGGTGACATTCATCAGGAGTTCCACAGGAGGTGCAGCGCCTGCTCTACTCTCAAAGGAATCTTGAAGATGACCGTACACTCGCCGACTACAACATCTCCAAAGGTCGCTCCATCCACTCACATCTCTCTTTTTCTATCTCATTTTTTTCATGAAGTTTATTTGATCTGTTATTGGTATGGATTAAAAAGTGATGATATTCATTTATTTATGTGGCGTGTTTGTGACGTTTGTATGTATATGTGTATTTGTGTATGAGCGCAGAGTCGACGCTGAACTTGGTGTTGAGGCTGATAGGAGGAGGATATGGAACTCTGAAGAAGTACGCTCCTGATTTGCTGGCTCTGGCTCAGAAGTACATGAATAATAAGAAGGTTTGCCGCAAGTAAGTTCCACATCAACAACTTCTCCTTTCTTATTATTACTCTTGTTTTTATTGTTACATAATCTTCAACTTTTATGTTAATTCGTTTTTGTTCATGGAGATTTTTCTGAGTGTTAATGATTTACGAGAGAACAAATTATGTGTCAGGGTTAAGTTATATCGTATCGTATCTTTCACGCATTTAATCGGATATACATGCTACATGTTTGAGATGTTTTTATTTGCTGAATGAGTTAATGTTCTAATTAATTTGATGAATTTCTGGAGATTTGTTTCGTTTGTTACATGTTAGAATGTTTTTAGAAGGATTTTATTTATGTTTCCTTTTTTTTTTTTGGTGTGAAACGCTGTGTTTTGGTCAGATTTAATCGGATATGTATGAGATCATTTTATTGATGGTGTTGGATCTATTTGTATGAATTTCTGGAGATTATTATTGTTGAGTAGAGTGTTAAATTTATAACATTGATTAATTATGTTTTAATCTAATTTGGTGTGAATCTATTGTTTGTTTTCTTGGATAATCGACATGTTGTACGTACGAACGCCTGGAATAATCTTTGGAATCATAAACAAGCTATTGATCTTTTAATTTGCAACATGTTAATTTGAGGTGAAATAATTTAATTATTCTGAAAAGGCCAGGGGATCACTTTCTTAGTTTCTAGCATGTCTATTTGAATAATGTGTATGCTATGCATGTGCAAAATTATGTATTTTTTATACTAAAATTAGAAATATTGGATGATTGGTTGTGGACATACATTTTTAATTAACGACTTGGATTATACTAAAATGAATGCTTGAATGTTGCTGGTTACAATTAGGTGCTATGCTAGTCTGCCAGAGAAAGCTGTCAACTGCCGCAAGAAGAAGTGTGGACACAGCAATGAGCTGAGGAAGAAGCACCCTTGGGTTAACAAGGACAGAGCTATTAATTGATTTCATTCCGGCCATCTCCTGATGATATGCCCTTTATTTCCTAGTTTTGTTGCGTCAATAATACAACTTCATTGGCTTTTGGTGTTGCCGGCCTAATGAATTATCAGCTTTTGGTTATCATGAGTATGTATCGTCGTCTACCGCTAGTCGTCTAGGAAGAAAAATGATCACTCGTTAGTCGTGCTTATATGTTCACGACAATGACATTATCGTCCGCCGATTTCAATCTATATTTGGTTATGAGATTATGGCATGCGTGATTGTGTTTTTTATTTGCACGAAATTTTACTCTATGCATGGTTATTTTACATTATGATTGGTACATACGTAAACTAGTTGTTCTCGCCCCTTCAATTTTCAAATAAAAAAGACGTAAATTGCATTTCGCAACAAATTTACAAACACTTTGTCTTAGCTTCAATTCGATGATAAAGTTTAACAACAACATACCTCATTTAATTTATGTAGGACCATCTAATAGATCAAAGATAAAAGAAGTGACAGTCATGAAATTTAAACGACCTTTTTTATGCGAGAAAAGTGGGCTAATTCATACGCACTCCATCTCCTGGCGCCTGCAGATCAGATAACAGAAAGTACAAACTGCAGTGGTAGTACAGTACTATAAGTGAGGACCATCCAGCAGTGGCAGTGCGCAGTGGTTTGGTAAGAATGAAATTAAATGCAACGCACCAGGCCACCAATCCTTATCTTTCTACGAATAAAACAAAGATATTTTCCGACGACATTTTGTACTGGTACAACAGCTAGCTCCTCAGAAGTAGAGGGTAAAAAGTAATACTCCGTAAGTTAAAAAGGACAGTATGTAAAAAGTAAATGTAATTACAGCATGTCAGCATCCTAGGCTTCCTTGTTGATTCACACCTACCTACTTCCCCCCAATTTCAAGATCAATAATTACAAATATCTCCACTTGAGAATTTTGGACAATTCAAATTTCAAATTATGATTAATATTGCTTGGTTATACTATACCAAATTAAAATTTTGCTTGGTTACTTGTAATATTTATGGTCTAGTCGATTATTTTGGCGTCCTTTAAAGTTACTTTGAGGTTCATTTACATGACCACCAATGTGTCCTTCAAAACGAACCAAACTTATATTCCATATAGAATCGTCTATCGATTGTCTCAACGACCATCTCCCCACTTTGAAAATACTTTGACATACACTATAAATAGTACTCCTATATATCTTTGTTGCCGAAACCGTAAATGAAATGGTTAACCGTAACGGTAACTCGATAAGGTAGCAAAGTAGTATTAGTAACGGACGCCCGTTAAGCCACGTATGTACGAGTATGCCTTGGAGAAGGGGTTTTCCCACTTTCATTATTTCTAATTTTATTTCTCCCACCCAAAAATAAAAATCACACCTTCTTCTTCCCTTCTTAGAGAGAGAAAGTTGTAGAGAGAGAGAGAGAGAAAGAGAGAGAAAATGCAGATATTGTTGAGGAATGTTGAGGGCGTGACCACCACTGTGGAGGTTGAGAGCAGTGCCATTACAGTTGGGAATCTCAGGGCTCAGCTGGAGGAGAAACAAGGTACTGTAATTATTATTACTCAACTCCTGCTTAATTTACTTTCAATTAATTATTCTTTTAATCTTTACTTAATTACTTCTACTAATCGCGTTTATATCATCATGATTTAGTCTTCTTCATCCACAATTTTAATCTTAATATTATTACCGTCATCATCATTATGTATCAGAATTCCTTAATTACGCGTTACTTTTACTTAATTAAGATCGACGAGAGGTGATAATGGGCATCAATTCAATTAACAAAATGGTGATCGGCGAGAGGTGCATGTATTTTCTGCACTTCAACACCTGGAGTTGTTGTTCATGTATTTGACAAAGGAGGATAAGAGTGCTGGAATATCAGCTCCCGTTTTAGAGTCTTTGACAATAAGTTGCGCACTTAAGTTCGCGAGGAGTCGAGGACGCAAACTTGTACTTGATTCCCAAAGCTGGAATACTTCGAAACTCAAGGTTTTAGTAAGGTATCATTTGGTACCCATGGTGGTGAATAGAAACTTGATTAATTAGCTACGTAAAAGTAGTAAAACTACTTACACTACAGAAGAAATGGATATCTTGAATCTTTTATTTTTAGTGTCAGCGAACGGCACACTCCATGAAATTGATTTCTAGAGCTTTTTATTATCAATTACCGCTTTTCACGACCGTGTTTAATTTATTTGAGGAATATGTGATTTTGTGTGACCTAAGTTTTTATTTGCTAAATATCAATCTCACCGTTCAATTCCCTAATCTTTCACTAGGTGAAAAGATAAAAATAATAATAATCGGGAAAAATTTCTAAGTCCTGCCTTTTTTATACCAAAACTTTTAAAATTCTACCTTAATTTTAAAAAGTTTTCAACTCCTACCTTATAAAACATTTTTTTATCAAACTCCTACCAAAACTTGTACTCCGGTGGGTTTAACTCTATTTTCCGGCATTGACTTTCGACTTGGCACGATCTCCTTCGATTTGTTTCGTATTCCCTCCAAATTCTCTCTCGTATTTCCCACATTATATCAAATTATACAACTGCAAACACAATGCAAACCATACCTTTCTAACACCTGTATGTTTCAAGTGTGCCTGCTTCATTGAGTTTTCTCTACGAATTCCTATTGTTCTCACTTTCGAAATACACAATGTTTGACTAAATTACCTAAATAATTTCGATGATTCTATAGTGATTGTCGGTTTTTGACAATTAGGATAATATTTAACTGTAGTTAGCATTAAATAATAATAGAAAATATTACATAATCTTTTAGAAAATATTAATTTAGATTTTGTTAAATATATACTTCGTATTAACAATTACAAATGTATTTTCAACCAAGTAATAAAAAAAAAAAAAAAAAAAACTCACGGACCTTTCCTCTCTCCGCCCCCCTCCCCCCTCCCCCCTCCCAACACCACCACCAAGCAACAACCATCACGACATTTCCCAGTCACCTCCGCCGTCGCCGAAATCTCCGGCCACCGGCAAATCTGCGCCGATCATCCCCTTCTCCCGCCACCACGTACGAAATGCTCCACACGAGGCTTTCTCTCCTTCCCTCCTTTATCCATTTTCGTCGCCCCACGAGGGCGGGGATGACTCGGCGGCGGCGGCGGCGGCGGGCGATTACATGGGTGGTGGAGGAGGTGGGGGCGGGGGGATGGCGGAGCAGTGGCAGGGAGAGGGAGAGGGGTGGTGTTGGGTGCCGTGGGAGGAGAGGGGGAATGGTAGAAGGTTTTGTTTCATTTTTATATTTTTTGTTGGAATTAATCAAATTCATTCCCTTAAATAAACAAATATTTCAAGATAAAAATAGATACACAAAATCAAATCAATTAAGGAAAAAAATATTTTAAGTACATAAAAAATTATTATATTTTGTGATCCGGTGTGGTCAGGTGTATAATAAGAACTTTTTTAACCATGGTTAAAAAGATCGAATGGCCGAAATTTATTTTATCCTAATTTAACGGTCCTGATTTTATTCCTTATCCTAATTGTCAAATACTGACAACTATAATAGAATTTTTGAAATAATTTAGGTCAATTACCATATTACGTTATTTTTAAAACTATCCAAGTATTAATTTTTATTCGATTATTTTAGGGTAAAACATTAGCTTGATTTCTTATTAGGCAAGGTGTTGGTTTTTATACCAACAAAAACAAAAAAACTACCGATCACAAAGGGGTGTTGGTCAAATCGGACACACCCAACTTGTCAAATAAGTAACAAAATTGCACCAGACCGAGAGCCTTAGTGAATATATCGGCTAATTGAATTGCTCGAAGGTGGATACTTGAGAGGGAGAGCGAGATCAGATTTATTTGACAGTACAGCATCCCTAACAAAATGGCATAGATTGATTAACCTTTTCAATAATATTAAAGGGAACATCAATTTTTGTAGCCCTAATTGACGACGACGACGATAACAATGACGACGTAAAGCGCACCCTAGGGTTTCATCAGATTATGAAAATCGACATTGACGAAGAACAGAAAATCGAAAGTTCAACTTCAGATTGCGGGAATATGATGTCTATATCTGAGAAGCCTAAACTGAATTTGCGTAAGGATTACTATTCCGAGAAAGATATGAAAGAGGACAGATTAAGCTCACTTCCAGATTGCATTCTCGTCGAAATTCTGTCTCACCTTCCGATTAAAGATGCTGTAGCAACCTCAATAGTATCCCGTCCTTGGCGCAACCTATGGACACACATCAATCGCTTGCGTTTGGATATCTTAAACTTTAAGACGATAGACAATTTCTCTGAAAAGTTCTTGGATTACTACAACTGTGTTGATCTCATACTTGGTCAAAATACAAAGCGAAGTATCCACAGCTTCTACCTTAAGTTTCCTTGCGCTTGTTTCTTGTACAGTAAGCCTAGACGGAATATTTATATCCCTGTCTGTCCATCTAAATTGAATTCCTGGTTTCAAAAGGTATGCGAACGAGACGTTGTTGAAATCATTGTTTCTTGGACCTCCATGGCCAGTAGTCTAAATATCCCTCCTGTTCCGCTCCCAATGTGTGTTTTCCAAAGCAAGACCCTGGCAACCCTCCTACTTTCGGAACATGTACGTTACAAGTTCCCGGAAGACGGTGTTATAGGTTTTCCTTATTTGAAGAAGCTCAGCATTGGAATACATGATCGTGACCTTCAAGTTATACGGCCACTGCTCAAGTCTATTCCTGCACTTGAAGACTTAAATTTGTTCATAAATTTGGGGCACCGCGACTTGGAAAAGGTTGAGGATGTTGAAATATCAGCTCCCGTTTTGAAGTCTCTTACAATACGTTGCGTACACTTCCCGCAACAAAACAAGATTGTAATCGATTCCCCGAAGCTCGAATACTTGAAGATTGTGGGTGTCTCAGTACGGTATGATTTTGTCGAGAACCCAACTGAATTGCGAACAGCAGTTATATCAGGACGATACGAATCTATTAGATCAGATTCCGAAAAGTTGGGCCGCATTGTTTCTTGTATTTCTAGCACCAGGGCACTTCATATAAATACTCGTGCTTTTATACCTGTATTTAGCAACTCCACTCACGGCATTGATGGAGTAGTTGTAACTGCAATGTTTCATAATCTGGTCCATCTTAGCATTGAAGGTAGTTACAAGGGGGATGAGAATTGGAGCGACCTATTACCTACGTGGGTGATAAGTGTGCTCAAGAGGGTTGATGTTGATTTTCGAGCTGAGAATGACGACTATAACGAAGCCATTAATCTTGTGAGGTACGTTTTGAGTAATGCAAATGTGCTGGAGCAACTCATTGTTTATGGTCGTTATGGCCAAGGGATAGACGGAGAGGAAGCCTTCTTTAGGAAGTTGTGTAGTCTTTCACCAATTTCTTCAAACTGTGAGATTGAATTTCGTGGTTATATGATTAGAGGTAAGCGGTAAGTTGACCTGTAGGGTCGTAGTATTATTTGTCCAGTACAGTTTTTCATCTCAATTAGAAATTTAACTAATGGGTTGATTCGAAGATGATTTGAGCAACATAGGCTTACTACTTCTGATTTCTTAGTTTAACAGTTCATATTCGACCACTTGTTTTCTGGCCTCATCAACTCGAGTAGGTCGAACCTGAACCTGAACTGCGTGCCACTGAAGTACAAAACCAAGTAAGATTGCCGAGTTGGGTGAGTGTGATCCCCAAATTAGTTACTGTATTTGAAGACGCTCTCTAATTCAATGATGATTTATCATGTGTAGGGAAGACAATGGGTCGGGTCTGGGTCGGGTCCGATAGGATCCAGACCCGGATCCATGTCTTTACAAGCAGACCCAGATCCGACCCGGATCCATCGGGTCCAAAATTTACAGATCCAGACCCAGACCCGCTAGGATCCAGTGGGTCTGGACCGAGTCTGGGTCCAAGATGGGTCTATTATAAAATCAAGTTTTTCATGTTTTGAACTTGAGGAACTTATGATATTTCTGTCTCGATGTGATTTACGATCGTTAATACGTCAGTGTGTTTTGCGATTGTCACTATGGTGGACATTCCTCATCCATCTTGTTTTACTTAGAACTTCAGAATACTAAGGGAGAGCGGCATTGAGGGGTTTTGAGGCAGTGGCGAAGGCTTTTGAGGCCATGGAGAAAAATTGGGCATGAGTGCATGACTCGTGAAAAGACTAAGAAATGAAAATAAAAGCGGAAGGCTATGATCGTGATAAATTAGGTTTTTTTTTTCTATATTTTTGGCCGGGTCCGCGGGTCCATGGGTCGGGTCTGGGTCTCACATCAAAGACCCATATCCGACCCACACATTTATCACCGGGTCCGGACCCGACCCAGATCCATTGGGTCTCCAAAAAGTGGACCCAGATCCGACCCAAGTGGGTCGGGTCCACCGGGTATGGGTCGGGTCCTAGGTCCATTGCCATCCCTAGTCATGTGTTTATACTCCCCTCGCGTCTTGAGCTATAAATTTCCCATGTATGATCTTGCAGAATCAGGGCACCTAAGTCTAATGTTGGGGATCGTTAGGCCATCCATACATACTTTTCCGGTTTTTAATTTCCCAAACAAAAGCAGTAATATATATAGCTCAAATTTAAACTATAGTGTTATCAATTATATTCATAATATATGGAGCTAACTAAGAAAAAGCCATATTCGATCTAGTCTCTAGACCAAAGCCATGTTCTACCTTATGGCAACGTTTCATATGAGACGGTGTCACAGTAAATTATTGTGAGACCACCTTAATTGGTTAAAAAGTGAATGTTATAACATTGTTCGTGATCATTGTATAGCCTTTAGTAATCGTTTTAGTTCACGTTAAAATCACATTACTTGTAATACAAAGGATGCATGTCATGATGATATTAGGCATAATATATAAAGTAACCCCTTTCATATCTAATCCTAGATAGGAGGTAATAATGTTAAAGATGCAAATAGAATGGTCTCACAATAACTTACAAGTCTCACACACGACACTTTCTATCTATATATCGAACACCAGCTTAACAGCATGTACGAAATATAAAGACATGGCGAAATGAAGCTTCCAACTCTTACTGTAGTAAGGATTCAGGCTTTGCTATATTTGATTGATCACAATCTGCAGGATCATATCGTCGCCTTCCATATCCTCTATTATGGTGTGACGTAGCCCAGTCAAACAACAATTTACTTGGTTTGCTTACGACTCTGGCTGTGACATAGCCTTTTCCAAGACTTGGCTGGTTATGGTAATATAAAATATATATATATAAAAAAAAAAAACTGATGGATGAAGCGCCGCACAAAGTTAACGGGAAGATGAAAAGATCGAAGAAGCGTAGATTGAAGCTGCTCGACAAAATCGACATTGTTGATGATAATGCCGAAGAAAAACAGGAAAGTTTCAGCTCAATTCCAAATTGTAGTTTGAAGAAAAGGTCAAAAAAGCGTAAACGGGAAGTTCTTAGGGATTGTGAACCAGAGAAAGATATGAGAGAGGATAGTTTAAGCTCATTCCCGGATGCCATTCTCGCGGAAATTCTGTCTCGCCTTCCAATTAAAGATGCTGTAGCAACCTCCGCCTTATCTCGTCCTTGGCGCCACCTCTGGACCCACATCACCTGCCTGCGCTTGAATGAATCAAGCTTTATTATTGGACGCCGGAATAAGGTCATCAATAACTTGAGATTTGAGCCGCCAAATAAATACGCACCATATTAACACAATTAATCCTAAACAAACACTACAAGCTACTCTACCATAAAATCAAAATCGAAGATAAATGCGAATTGAAAAGTACCTGATGAAGACGTAAGGAATTATGATGATGGTTGTTTACTTGGTTCAATTTCCTTACGTTTTTTTGGTTTTTGTTTTGATATTTTTTTGACGTTTTTCTTGATCAGTTTTGATCAGTTCTTCGTCTTCCTCCCCTCTTTTTTTTTTTTTTTTTTAATGTTTTTCTGATTGACAGGAAATACGTTGAAGTGTGAAACGGAGAAATGGAATGATTTTTTTTGGTTCTTTCCTTTTGTTTTTCCTTAATTAATGCAATTACAATTTGAATTGTTTCCAAATTAACCATTCCACCCCATTCCCCTTGATTTATATAAGATAAAAATCTTTCTCTTTTCCTCCCCCCCCCCCCCCCGATTCCCATACCCTAGATAATTTACCGTACATGTGGGAAAATTTACTGCACGCCATGTGGCATATATGTAGACAACTTTTTGGTTGTCTACATATAGAGTTCTAGGAAAATTTTATTCTCACTTTCTAATATCACTAGGCGGTTTAACTAAATTACCATAAATTTGGTCAATTACCATATTACATTATGTTCAAAATTGTGCAAGTGTAGGAGATACTTGCTTGGCTATATATATAGTGTATTATATCAGATTAAATAAATTAACTCACTTTGCCAAATTCGTTCAACAACAACGAACAGAAAATATATAAGCACAGTTTCAAATTTGCGGGATAATGCTAATGTCAAGTTCCAAGAAGCGTAAACTGGAATTTATCAAGGATAGTAGTGATTCCGAGAAAGATAGGAGACAGGATAGATTAAGCTCACTCCCAGATTGCATTCGTGCCGAAATCTTAGCTTACCTTCCAATTAAAAATGCTATAGCAACCTCCGTCTTATCTCGTGCTTGGCGTCACCTTTGGATAAACATCACTCGCTTGCGTTTGGATACATTAGAATTGAAGCCGGAAAAGAGTCTCTCCGAAACTCTTCTCAATTACATCAACTGTGTTGATCTCATACTTTGTCGAAACACAGCGTCGAATATCCACAGCTTCTACCTTGAGTTGCCTTGCGCCACAGAAGGTACTTTCGGTGACTTTAAGAGCTTGTTTGGATAGAGAGATTTGGAGGGAAAAGGAGGGGAGGGAGGGGAATTGTATCCCTTGTTTGGATACAAATTTGAGAGGGGAGGGGAGAGAAATGGAGGGATTTGGCAGGATGAGTTTTCCTCCATTTTCTTTGATTTTCATCTCTCCAAATTTGGAGAGATTTGGAAGGAAAATGCACATTTATTATTTCAATTTACAGAAATGCCCTCAAATATTTATTAAAACACAACTACATTTCAAACAAATTCCCAAATTAACCTTTTAATATTTCTCTCTCCTCTCTCCTACCCTAACCACCAGCGCCGCCACCCACGAGCAGCCGCCGGCCGACACCAACCGCCACCGTCTCCGGCGCCACCACCACCGCCTGAACCGCATCACTCCCACAAGCATTTCCCCCATACCCACAAACACCACAAATCAACCTAACACCACCTAATTTTAGATCTAGGATTTTCAAAAAAAAATAAAAAAACCGACGTTGAGCGTAGAGGAAGGAGGAATGAAGGTCGTTTATTGCCACCGAGGACTCGTCGGAGCCGGGCGAGTTGATCGGTGGTGTTTTCGCCGGAGAAGGTGGCCGGCGGTGTATGGCGGCGGCGGCAGTGGGGCGGCTCGGGGGTGGGGGAATGGGAGAGGAGAGAGAAAATGAGAGGAGTTGGGGATTTGAGTTTATTTTTATTATTTGTTTTTATTTCATTATTATTATTATTATGATTCAATATTGGTATTTCCCTTCCCTTTCCCTCTACCCAATTTTGTTAATCAAACAATGGAATTCATCTTCCTTCTCCCTCACCTCCCGTCCCTTTCCCTTCCCTCTCTTCCCCTCCCCTCCCTTTCCCTCTTAAAATGCTATCCAAACAAGCTCTAAGTCTAATTTAAATTCCTGGTTTCAAAAATTATGCGATCAAAACGTTGTTGAAATCATTATTTCTGTGACTTCCAGTGTAGTACCTCTACCAACATGTGTTGTTCAAAGCAAGTCTCTGACATGCCTCAGACTATCCGAAAATGTACGTTACGAGTTCCCAAAAGATGGTGTTATAGGTTTTCCTTATTTGAAGAAACTCAGCATTGGAATACATGATCGTGACCTTCAAGTTATACGGCCAATTCTCAAGTCTATTCCTGCACTTGAAGACTTAAATTTGTTCATAAATTTGGGGAACCGCGACTTGGAAAAGGATTTAGAAATATCAGCTCCGGTTTTAAAATCTCTAACAATACGTTGCAGACGCTTTCCCCAACGAAACAAGATCTTAATTGATTCCCCAAAGCTCGAATACTTGAAGACTGTAGGTGTTTTAGTATGGTATCACTTTGCCAAGAAGCCAACCAAATTGCGAACAGCAATAATACCAGGATACAATTATACTAGAGAACGCGGAAAGTTGAGCCACATTCTTTCTTGTATTTCAAGCATCAGGGAACTTCAATTAAACACTCGCGCTTTTATACCTGTATTCAACAACTCCATCACTTACGGCAATGACGGAGTTGTGCTTTCCGCGATGTTCCGTAATCTGACCCATCTTAGCATAAAAGGTAGTCATAAGACGGAGACAAGTTGGAGTGACCAAGTACCCACGTGGGTGTTAAGTAAGCTCAAGAGAGTTGATGTAGATTTACGAGCTGAGAATGACTACAAGGAGGCTATTAATCTTCTGACTTACGTTTTGACTAATTCAAATGCGCTGGAGCAACTCATTGTATATGGTCCTTATGGCCAAGGGGGAGAAAGAGAGGAGGTCTTTTGTAGGGCGTTATCTAAGCTTTCCCCAATTTCTGCAAACTGCGAGCTTGAGTTTCGTGGTTCTGTTTATTATCAGAGCTTCAAGCTGATCAGCTGTAGCGGTTTGAAACGTGCAAAATATTACAAAACAGGTGAACTGAAAATGAATTAAGTTTGTAGTTGTGTGTGTTTCTGATCTAATTTGTCTAAATTTTTTCATCTGAACTAGAAATTTTAGTTTTACTATTAGTTGTTCACTGCTTTGGTGACTTCTGCTTGAAGTGGATGATCATCGAGGTTCTAGTCTATTATGTATTGATTGCTCTGATTCGATATATATTAATCCTCTGTTTCCTATTTGTGCAAATGCAGATTTGCGAGTTTCGACAACAAATCTGTGTTCAAGTTTGGCCATGTCTGATGCTTATCGAAAATCAACTGTACTGTACTGTTCTGAAAATTGTCGCTGTCATAGCACAACGTAAGTAAGACACTGCCATTTACCTTGTTTAATACATTGCCTTTCAAAGTGTGAAGAGACACGCCATTACATTAGCTTGTTAGTTATTATTTATAATTAATATATCAATAAAAGGATAATAATAATAATAATAATAATAATAATAATAATAATAATAATAATAATAATAATAATAATAATAATTATAATGATAATGATAATAATAATAATAATAATGGCTTGAACCAGGTCAGGTGGTTGGAACACTCGTGCTCTACTTGCTCGCGGTTCTTTGTTGGTGATATATTTGGGGATCATGATGTATCGTGTACAGGTGTTGTGGGCGTCAAGTATCGGCATAATGTTATTCGTGACACGCATGTTGACATTTGTTATTACCGATTCGAGTTCTCAGCTGGGAAGGAGGTTGACATTGGGCATGGTTCGCGCTGATGTTTGACTTCTTTCCAGCAGACATGATGCTATATTCGTGGGTTGGCGGGCGCGACGTTTGGGTCGATTTGACTGGGTCTTCGCCCTTGACTCAGACAGGATTGGCTGATTTTGAACCAGGTAAGGTGGTGCGGGAAGCGGCCAATCGTAAGCGTCCTAAGTATGATGCTAAGTGCGCTGCTTTGGGTTAGGACTTCCTTCCCTTCTCTTTCTCCCCTTTAGAGAAATTAGAGCCGGTGGTTGTTGCTCTGTTCAAGCGGATCCATCAGTTCTCTAGGATGCATAATATCGGTGCGAAGGCTGCACCTTTTATTTTTACTAGGATTGGTTTTACCATATCGTAAGGTGTGGGGGCTCAAATAGTATCTCCGCTCCCCACCAATTTCTTGTAAATTATTCTTGATTCTTCATTACATATTATAATAATAATAATAACAATAATAATAATAACAATAATAATAATAATAATTAATCTCATCATTTTATTCCCTCTTATTTAACCTAAATGCAAAAAAAAAAATCTTATCCTCACATATGCTTTTAACGCAAAATGCACGTGGTACCCTCAAACTTTGCCTAATTGCAGATGGTACATACCCTCAAACTTTGCTTGATTGCAGATGGTACCCTAATTGGCAAGTTTCTGCACATGGTACCTCTGAGGTTACTACTGCGTGCACATAGTATTCAAATAGTAACTTCCGTTAGATTTTTCCGTTAATTGATGATGTGTCGGTTAGTTGTTAAGTAATTAGTTGGTAAAAATTATATAAATAATATTTTTAGAAAAAAAAAAAAAAATTCAGAAAAATTGATTTTTTTTTTCATTATTTCAAATAATTAAAAGAAACTATTTAAAGAAAATGAAATTTTAGGAGTACCATGTGCAAAACGTTGTGATCTCAAGGGTACTGTGTGTACAAATTGGAAACGTGAAGGGTACCATGTGCACAAATTCTGAATACTTTTTAAGAAAAAATAATATTTTTATGGAAAAATAAAAGTTTTTTAGATTTTTTTTTTGGGATTATTTGTTTTAAAAAGTCCAAAATTTTGTTTTGTTTTTTATTTTTTGATTTTTTTTAAAATTGAAAATTATCACTAATTGTTAATTAGTAGCTTTAATCAATTAATTTACTTAACAACTAACTAACACATCATCACTCAACGGAAAAATCTAGAGGAAGTATCTAATCAGGTACCACGTGCACAAATTAGTAAACTCAGGGGTACCATGTCCACAAACTTGCCAAGTTGGGTACCATGTGTAATCAGTCAATGTTCGAGGGTACCACGTGAATTTCCGTAATAAAAATAACTAGTTTGCATGTCCGGCCCGCGCCCGGGCTGTAATATTGTTATACTCATTTTATGAAATTTTCATTTTATCTTTGTTAACAACACTATTATTTTCCATAGATTAGCTTACCACCATAATCACGATAAATTATATTCGTTTCAATAAATTAACTAATAATTTCCATATTATGTAATTACTTAATGTTATCAAATTAATAAATGTAAAGTGTCGTTCTAGAAAAGACTTGATTTTAGGTTTTAATATTTAATAATAATATTTTTAAATAAGAGTGGATCCAGCAGTTTTTTCGTGACGCAGGTGATCGGTGCGCAACCTGCAACTTACTAGTATGTTTTTAAATGAGTTAGTTTTAACACATCAAAGGGCGTGGGGCTTAGATAGTATCTCCCCACACCAACTTCTTGTAAAGTATTATTGATTATTCGTGACATTTTATATAACATTAATAATAAAAATAATTATTCGTAGAACACCCTGTTAGAACCTAAGGTGGTTTAGACACTCTAAACAACACTTAATAACTCTATTATGTTGAACCTTAGGTGAGGATCGATTTGCATGTAGTTAAAAACAACTAAAAAACCGAGTTTAAAGATCGTATACCTTGTTTTGGCTCTAGGTTGTGCTCTCCTTTACTAAGGAGTGTCTTGAGCTGTTTAACAAGGATGATCCTCCTTCCAAACTTTGATTCTTGAACTCTTCTAATCTCCCACGGCACGTACCAAAGGATTCACGAGAAAACCGACTTATTATGTACTAGTAATAACTCGGTTTACCCCAAAAACAAAATAGCCCTAATCCCTAACAATTAGGATCAATTAGGGTGAAATATTTTTGTGTTTAGATGTGTTTTTGAGCTACATGCAAAGCTCAAAAAACTTGGTGGCTATGGTGAAATAGTTGGCTCTTTTTAGAGAGGAAGAAGATGATGATTCTTTCCTCAATTTTTTTTTGGGTTTTTTATTTTTGTGTTGAAAATGATTAGTACTCTAAGTCTAAACATGGATTAGACTATATATAGTGGTGGGTTAAATTAGTAAATCAAATTTACTAATTTGCCCCCACTAACATTAACCAACCTTTAAGGTATAACAAGGTTAATTTAGTCATTTCATAACTTAACTAATTAAGTTACAATTAACTATTATATATTGATATAATAATTATATCTAATCATATTTTAGCTAATAATTACAACTCTTGTAATTAATTCTAGCTAAATTTGTCACGACTGACAAATCACAACAATACCCGTATAATTACTAATCTCAAATTTAGTAACTTATACACTGATAAAATTTCTATTTTATCAGTGGTTTATTTATTATCAATTATCTTATAATCAATAATATAATAAACTCTACAGCCTGATACTAAACACATTGCCAGTTAACTATTAACTGGCTAACAGGAGTTCATCACGTTATCCTATATAGGTATGACCGATAGGGATCAGTCGATCTCCGCCATCTTACGACGACAATAAAGTCAAACCCTAGACGGCCAATCGTTATTGATTTACGTTGATCAACTGATAAGTTCATCTTATAAACCGATCCCTGTTTCTTCCATAATTGAGATTTATTAATCAACGCACTATTGTCGGAGGACACTAGTCCAACAATCTCCCACTTGTCCGAGACAAGTATGTGCGTGATCGACTCTCTTGCCCTTTATATCTCCCACTCAATGCAAGATGTCTTTCAGGTCGCTCCTGCACCCGATGTGAATCGTAAAGTGGTTTTCTCGATCGAGAGCGCAATTGTCTGACCGGAAAAATCTACCTTAGATTGCTTCCGAGCGTGGCCACGCATTTCCAGTTGCTACTCCTCGAGTGGCCTAAAGATATTAACCCTGACGTGGGCGGACAATCCCTTCACTCTATTTTCATTGTTCCATACAACTCACAGTGACCCAAAATATGCCCTTATAGCCTCCTTTAACGGCACGACTTAGGACATAAATCAAAGCCACTATTTATTGCACAAAGTCTGGCAAATAGTTTCAGGTCAAAAGAATCGACTCAATGGTATAATACAGTGCTCCTAGCTTCGACCCAGCAATAGGAATCTGTAGGTGGTCAAGTCCGACAGAGTGTCTCACATTCTTTAGTCCTTCTCAAGTACTTTAGGATATTCTTTACAGCTATCCAGTGACTTTCACCGGGATTAGCCTGATACCTGCTCGTCATGCTCAAAGCATGTGAGACATCAGGCCTCGTACACATCATAGCATACATGACTGATCCAACTGCGGAAGCGTACGGGATCTTTTTCATGCGTTCAATATCTGCGGGCACAGACGGACATTGAGACTTACTCAGAACTATTCCGTGACCCATTGGCAGATATCCTCTCTTGGATTTCTCCATATTGAATCTCTCAAGAATCCTATCTACATAAGCTTCTTGACTTAATGCCAACATCCGTTTTGATCTATCTCTATAGATTCGGATGCCTAAGATGCGTTGCGCTTCTCTTAGGTCCTTCATCCGAAAATGATTTCCTAACCATCCTTTAACTGAGTTGAGGGTCGGAATATCATTTCCTATGAGAAGTATGTCATCCACATACAGGACCAGGAACGTTACCTTGCTCCCACTAAACTTCATGTACAACATGGTTCCTCAACACTGCGAGCGAAACCATTTTGTTTGATTACATGATCAAACCGATGATTCCAGCTCCTGGATGCTTGCTTAAGTCCATAAATGGACCTTTTAAGCTTGCAAACCTTCTCAAGATTGCGTGGATCGACAAAACCCTCTGGCTGTGTCATATACACTTCCTCTTCCAGAAACCCGTTCAGGAAGGCGGTTTTGACATCCATCTGCCATATTTCATAATCATGAAACGCAGCAATCGCTAAGATTATCCGAACGGATCTGAGCATCGCAACTGGTGCAAATGTTTCATCATAGTGAATACCATGAATTTGCGTGAAACCTTTCGCCACTAGTCGAGCTTTGAAAACGTCCTTGTTTCCATCCATGCCGATTTTGATCTTATAGATCCATTTGCATTTCAGAACTTTTGTTCCAACTGGCACATCTACCAAGTCCCATACTTGGTTCTCGTACATGGAATCCATTTCAGATTTCATCGCCTCCAGCCATTTTGTAGAATTTGGACATGTCATGGCTGCGTTGTAGGTTGTGGGCTCGTCACTTTCTAAAAGTAACATTAAGTATTTATCATCATCTTCGACAATACCTAAGTATCTCTCAGGTGGGTGACTTACTCTCCCTGACCTTCTAGGAATGGAGGTTGGAACCACTGTATCAGAAGTTTCAGGGCTGTTTTCTCGTAAAACATCCTGATTATCTTCCTCTGTTTATGACTCCTGAACTTCTCTAAGTTCAAAATTTCTCCCACTTTGTCTTCTAGAAATAAATTCCTTTTCTAGAAAGACAGCATCACGAGACACAAACACTTTGTTCTCCTGACGATTGTAGAAGTAATATCCTCGTGTTACTAAAGGATAACCTACAAATAGGCATTTCTGGGATCTGGGTGTTAGCTTATTGTCAGAACGGTTCTTAACATAAGTTTCACAGCCCCAAACCTTTATGAAAGACAAGTCAGGAACTTTTCCTTTCCATATCTCGTATGGTGTCTTTGGAGCTGATTTTGTCGGACTCCTGTTCAGCAGGAAAACGGCGGATAGTAAAGCGAAACCCCAAAATGAATCAGGAAGCTCAGCCTGACTCATCATAGATCGAACCATATCTAATAGGGTTCTATTTCTCCTTTCAGCAACACCATTCATCTGTGGTGTTCCAGGAGGTGTTAATTGTGATACTATACCACAATCTCTCAGGTGATAACTGAATTCGTTACTCAGATATTCACCTCCACGATCAGATCGTAAGCTTTTGATCTTCCTATCAAGTTGGTTTTCAACTTCCCTCTGAAATTCTATGAATTTCTGTAGGACTTCGTCTTTGTTCCTCATTAAGTAGATGTATCCATATCTACTAAAGTCATCTGTTAATGTGACGAAGTAGTTGTAACCACCTCTGGCTGTGATGCTCATTGGACCACACACATCTGAATGTATTAGTTCCAATAGCTCACCAGCTCGAATTCCTTTTCCCGAAAAAGGTTTTCGTGGCATCTTGCCTAATAGGCAAGATTCACATTTATCAAATGATTCGTAATCAAGTGATTTGAGCACTCCACTGGATACGAGTCTCTTAATGCGTTTTTCGTTTATATGACCTAAACGACAATGCCAGAGATAGGATAACTCAGGATCACCTGATTTGAGCTTTTTATTTTCTACATGGTAGACATCGGTGGTTAAGTCTAAAACATATATTCCGTTGATTGACGGGGCTATTCCATAGACCATATCATTGTGCGAGAAGGAACAACATTTGTTTTTAATTTCAAAACGAAAACCTTCCGCGTCTAACATAAATACAGATATTATGTTTTTGCTCAGGGTTGGTACATAATAACAATTATACAAGTGCAATTCCAACCCTGACGCTAACGACAAAACATATGTTCCTACGGAAACAGCAGCTATCCTTGCTCCGTTTCCAACGCGTAGGTCCACTTCACCCCTTGCTAGCACTCGCACCTCCTGCAGCCCCTGCAAATGATTACAGAGATGAGATCCACATCCAGTATCTAATACCCACGACGTGGAACTAGCAAAGTTTATGTCTATAGTGTAGATACTTGAAGCTTTCTTCTCCTCCAGGTATTTGGGGCAGTTGCGCTTCCAGTGACCTACTCCGTCACAATGGAAGCACCTTTGATCGGGGTTCGTGCTTTTGGGCGGCTTAGTCTTTGCGTTTACTGGCGCTTTTCCTTTGCCCTTGCCCTTTCCTTGCACGGGTTTCTTCCCCTTTTCCCCTCGGTTTTTGAACTTGCCACCTTCCTTCCTCACATTTAGCGCTAAAACATCTCGTTTTCCGCTAGTACTCCCACTTGCGCCCATGTCTTTCTCTGCTTGGACAAGTAGAGCATGAATTTCATTGAGGTTTTTCCTCAAATCGTTCATGTTAAAGTTCAACCTGAAATTATTGAACTCGTCATGTAGCGAGTGGAGTATACGATCTACCGCGATTTGGTCGGAAATCGGGCATCCCAGTCGTTCTAACGTCTCTACGTTTTCGATCATTTTGAGCACGTGGGGACCAACATGCTGTCCCTTGATTAAACGTGCCTCAAAGAATCGACTGGCGGCATCGTATTGCAATATTCGCGGTTTTTGCGAAAACATATTCGTCAATTTGACGAATATTTGGTATGAGGAGGAATAAATCAACCTGCGCTGCAATTTTGACGCCATCGAATAGATCAAAACGTTTTTGATCGAGGTTGATTCCTGCTCGTACAATTCGTACGCTCGACGCTCGGCCATCGTTGCGTTAGGCCCTGGCGTCGCAGGTGGTGGTTCAACGAGGAACCGCTCCTTTCCGTCGCTTTTAGCGGCTAAACGTAGACTCAATTCCCACTCTGGGAAGTTGCTCCCATCGTCCTTCAGGGAGTGCTTCTCCATAAAGGCACGGAGCCATGAGTCTTTCGTGATACTCGGTAGAACTGGGTTCGCATTTGGATTTGCCATTGCGATTTACGATTCTACAAGTTTGGAAATAAAATTTGGTTAGATTTTATCGCATTATTTTACTTCACATTTTACACATAAAACGTGAATTCCGTTTATATAATTGATCTCCCTTAATTATATAACCGATTCCGAGATCCGTCGTACTTATAAATTTTGGGCACGCGAGAGGGCGTCTTTAGCTTTTTCCCTAATTTATAACACTCGGGTGAACCAATTCTTGGTTGATTCTAACTCTAAGAACTCTCGGTTGACAAATTTCTCGAATATTTGTCCTCTAGCCTCGAATTTGCATAACCCTTATGCCCAATTCGTCGAGATCAACCAAATCTAACGCGTTGTAACACTTACAACCCTACTCCCCAAGGTAAAAAGGTCCCACCTCACGAGAGGGTGAGTGTGGTTCCTAATGAACAAGGTTGTATAGGTGTTAGATTTGGAAAAGCTAGCTCTCGATATTACGTTTGATTAAATTTTAGGAGATCTAGTCGTCTTATATTGTCTATCGCGTTTATTCAGTGAACTAAATATTTAGCGAATCGTTGACAATTTATAACGACTAAAACGTGTGCACAAATTTTAGTTTATATCGTATCCACTACGTCGGCGGAAAAAACTCAATAAACCAAGCATGCAACAGACGATTAAACTAATAAATCGATCACGAGTACTAGTATGGCCCTATTTCGCTTAAAAGAAACCTAAACTAGTCCTAACTAGTCTTTGACGGCTTCTCGTCTTCAAATGCAATCTTCGACTCCACGCCAAGGTTTGTAAAAGCTCGAAAATAGAATTACATGTAAAAGCCTATTATACATTTACTTTCTAAAAATAGAAAAAAAAAATATTACAATCTGGCGATACGAGATCCCAATTAATAATTACAAACCCACCGATACCGTCCTTACATTACGGTACAATACCGGTCCTATGAGACATCTTGGCCATACTGTACTCGGATTTTGGTCAAACGTATAACACTTATACGTTTGACCTCGGTAAATCACATTTACCGACTAACAAAAATCAAACAACGGCTAATTTTGGAAAACGATTTTAACAGTTAAAATCACGAATCAATCAAAACACTTTTGGAACCAAACCAACAACTAAACTTTTTAGTTTATCAACCTTTAATCCCACTAAAGTCGATTCAATTAGTTTGATGGATTCGTTTTAGCCCTCTTTTTGCTCGAAAAGTGCCATAAATCATTAATTTACTCTAATTAATCATAACAATTAGGAATTTAATTAGAAAAATCATTTTCTTTAACTAACAAACCATACTGGCAGTAGCACATGCATGAGCAAAAATTTCCAGATATTTCTTGTTTTAATTCAATTAAGAAAACAATTTCCAAGTTAATCATTATTAACTCTTAATAATGATAAAAACCCAAAATTAACTTTTAATTTTAGAAAAATTCGAACCAATGCCATGGTGAACTTTATTACTGGAAATTTTAGTCCTCTTAATTTTCACATAATTTTATACATGCAAATTATCTAATTAACACTTAATTCGATAATTAAGCTAATTATGTGATTTAAACCGAAAATTCATGGAAAAATAGCTAAAAAATTCCAAAATTTCTACAATTTCGTCCTAAACTTTTTTAAGACCAGTAGAAGCCATGAATGTCGAAAAAACCCAGTGACAAAACCATTTTATCATTAAAATTAATTAAGTCGATAATTCACCTAATTAACCAACTCGGTTTTAACATGCAATAAGACCAAATGCTCTGATACCAATTGTTAGAACCTAAGGTGGTTTAGACACTCTAAACAACACTTAATAACTCTATTAAGTTGAACCTTAGGTGAGGATCGATTTGCATGTAGTTAAAAACAACTAAAAAACCGAGTTTAAAGATCGTATACCTTGTTTTGGCTCTAGGTTGTGCTCTCCTTTACTAAGGAGTGTCTTGAGCTGCTTAACAAGGATGATCCTCCTTCCAAACTTTGATTCTTGAACTCTTCTAATCTCCCACGGCACGTACCAAAGGATTCACGAGAAAACCGACTTATTATGTACTAGTAATAACTCGGTCTACCCCAAAAACAAAATAGCCCTAATCCCTAACAATTAGGATCAATTAGGGTGAAATATTTTTGTGTTTAGATGTGTTTTTGAGCTACATGCAAAGCTCAAAAAACTTGGTGGCTATGGTGAAATAGTTGGCTCTTTTTAGAGAGGAAGAAGATGATGATTCTTTCCTCAATTTTTTTTTGGGTTTTTTATTTTTGTGTTGAAAATGATTAGTACTCTTAGTCTAAACATGGATTAGACTATATATAGTGGTGGGTTAAATTAGTAAATCAAATTTACTAATTTGCCCCCACTAACATTAACCAACCTTTAAGGTATAACAAGGTTAATTTAGTCATTTCATAACTTAACTAATTAAGTTACAATTAACTATTATATATTGATATAATAATTATATCTAATCATATTTTAGCTAATAATTACAACTCTTGTAATTAATTCTAGCTAAATTTGTCACGACTGACAAATCACAACAATACCCGTATAATTACTAATCTCAAATTTAGTAACTTATACACTGATAAAATTTCTATTTTATCAGTGGTTTATTTATCATCAATTATCTTATAATCAATAATATAATAAACTCTACAGCCTGATACTAAACACATTGCCAGTTAACTATTAACTGGCTAACAGGAGTTCATCACGTTATCCTATATAGGTATGACCGATAGGGATCAGTCGATCTCCGCCATCTTACGACGACAATAAAGTCAAACCCTAGACGACCAATCGTTATTGATTTACGTTGATCAACTGATAAGTTCATCTTATAAACCGATCCCTGTTTATTCCATAATTGAGATTTATTAATCAACGCACTATTGTCGGAGGACACTAGTCCAACACACCCTGCTCTGCTTGCTCGCGGATCTTTGTTGGTGATATGTTTAGGGATCATCCAGTCTCGTGTGCGGGTGTTGTGGGCGTCAAGCATCAACATAATGATGTTCGTGACACGCTGGTTGATATATGTTACTGATCTGAGATCTTAGCAGGGAAGGTTGTTGACATTGGCATGGTTGCCGTTGATGGTCGACATCTTCGTCCAGCGGACATGCTGCTATATTCCTGGGTGGCAGGCGCCATGTTTGCGCCGATTTGACTGGGTCTTTGTCATTGACACAGATAGTATTGACTGATTTTGAACCAAGTAAGGTGGTGCGGAAAGCGGTGAATCGTAAGCGTGCTAAGTATGAGGCTAAGTGCGTTGTTTTGGGTTATGCTTCCTTCCCTTCTCTTTCTCCTATTTGGGGGAGTTGGAGCAAACAGTTGTTGCTCTGGTCAAGCGGATTCAGCAGTTCTCAGGATATCAGTGCGTATGATGCAGCTATTATTTTTTATTAGGATTGGTTTTTACATAGCGAAAGATGTAAATTAATATTATAAATCATAATAATAATGATAATGAGGATGTGGGGGACACATATTTACACTCTTATTGGTTTTTTTATATCCAAGGGTGTGGGGCTCAAATTGTTTCGCGACTCCCTTCCAATTTCTTGTAATTTTCTCATAATTTCAATTATTGTATCATAATAATAATAACTAGTTTGCATGCCTGGCTCGCACTCCCGAACTACCTATTTATATTGTTTAAACTCGTTTTATAAAAACATAGGTTTATTTTTGTTATTATACTCGTAATATTTTAAATTATTTTCTTCCTTCGACTTCTGTCATCCGTCATATTATAGTATCTATATGTCTATTTAACCGAAAAATAGTTTTATTTTCTTTCCAGTTTTCATCACCCGTTATATTATTTCATTTTCATTCCACTATCCTGTCATCCATTATACTATTTCATTTTCATTCCACTATTTTGTCAACCGTTGTATTATTTCATTTTCATTTTCATTGCACTATCCCGTCACCCGTTATATCACATTATATTTTAGTTCTTTACCGTACCATAAATTATTTTTACCATAATTAGCTAATTTATCATCATAAATTATTGTTTTCCATCAATTACCTAATAATTACCATAATGTATAATTTCATTATGTTATTCAGTTAATAGGTGTCAAGTACATAGTAGTAGATCATTAGGATTGTTTTTTACCAATCTGTCATTTTCCGTCCCTTCTCTTACCGATTAGGTTGTTTGGCCGAAAATAAACCCTGATTTTTCCAACACCAATCAATTCCGGAGATCATGGAGAAGAGAAGACGTGAGCAAAACGGCGGAGAAGACAGATTAAGCTCACTTTCGGACAACCTCCTCGTCGACATTATAAACCTCCTCCCAATCAAATCGGCAGCCGCAACCTCGGCCTTGTCCCGAAGTTGGAAGCATGTCTGGACCCACCGGACTTGCATTCGCATCGACTTCGACAAATTAAACACTCGTGCCGTCAATAATCCCCTTCCCTCGACACAGTTTGAACTATTTGTACTTCCGGAGGAACCCGTGTTACCGATGTCTCGACATATGTGGTGTGTCCGACAAGTTCAAAATTGTGATTGATGCACCTAGTCTGGAACACATAAAGATACGTGGTTTATCAATGTATTATAAGTTTGCGAAAATTCCGACTAAATTGGTCAGAGCAGACATCAATACCCTCCCTCGCATGGGGCTTCTTCAAGGGATTTCACATCTCTGATGATAGAGCTGCTGGCTATATATACGACAGCTCAATGTGTTGAATGATCGTGATGAGGTCCCGCTGTTCCGTAACCTCGTTGAGCTTCACTTGGTGCGCGCTTTATATTCATTCTTTCGACCACTCGAATTTGCACATTCGAACAATGCCGGTTCTCCTGTTAAGCAAGCTCAAGATCATGACAATAGCGTCCCCTAAGGGGACTATCTGCTATAATGCTATTTGCGATGAAGCTATCGACTTATTATTAAGGTTCATTCTAAGTAACGCACAACCAAATTCACCCTACTGCCAAACCAACGGCTCCACAATTAGTATGATACCGTCCGCTTTGAGCTGGGAGACAAGCCCTCACGGTTTTTGGAAAGTGGGTTAATCTTACTCAAAAGGCCTCATACTATATAGCCCTCATCGAATAATTAGGGTTGGGACTTTGCGTAACCGTTAATAATAGAGGATGAATATAGTCTACAAGGTACATAATAAAATACATACTCCGTATTCACGGGACTTTCCATTCAAATCGTCCACTGGGAGAACCGAGCCGGCTCAACCAGTCATTAGGGTTGGGATATTATTGTGTGACCGTTAAGTTTCCCGCGGGAAGTAAAACTCATCAAACAAGTAAGCAAGCAGTGTGGCATAGCTGTAATACTAATCACCTAGCAAATTAAAAGTTTCCTTAAATTTCATTACTTTCCTAATTCTATCATTATTAACCATTATATAAACTCCGGCCAACTTCGTTGTCCACTCTGATTCTTGCCTTTGTTTCTCCAATGGAGTTTGTTAGTGTGACGGATTTTGGTGAAGATGAACTCAGAAAAATCTATTCTTTGTCTCCTTTTGATATGATACTCGCTGTCGCCCAAAAGTCTTCCGAGAAGGACCTTTTATGTTCTGATCACATGAAGGCGTCGACATCGAAGAAGCCGCTTCCTTTCGATCTCAACTCGAAACCCCAAACCCACGCTACTCAGGGTTCCACCTCCTCAACTGATGACACTTCCAAGAAGATTGCCGAGTTGGGTGGGAGTGATCCAAAATTGGTGATTGAGAAGAATCCCTCTAATTCAGACGTTGGATACGATAAGTACAGGAATGCCGTGCAGGCATTGTAAGGTTGATTTGGGCGAAACTGGGGAGATGAATGTTAGGGTGATTCATCCTGTAGAAAACAGCAACGAGTTGAGCGAGATGATACTCACATTAAAGAGGTGGGATACAGTGTCTTCCTATGTTTTCACTACTGCTACTTGGAACAACCTCGTCGCGGTTACTGGATTTAAGGCTGAAGATAAGTTGCAGGTCTGGTGTTTTAAGCGACAGGATGAACTCTGTTTCGCTTTGGTCAGATTGTAAAGAAGAAGATTGACTTCCAAATTCCAATAACTGATTTTATAACATCTCGATGTAATATGTATTGCTCTATTTTTCTTTTTAATGATAACAACAATTTAACAAGAATGTCAGCATGTCATACAAACATACAGTATCATCAAACAAATGTTGTTACGGAAACTTTATTTCCAATGCACACACCATCTGATGACACTAATTATACTATCAACAAATTCAAGAAGACAACGCTGCATGTTTCGATTTCTGACCTCAATTCCTTGACTACCTTGATAACTATATTCATAGGTGACTGTAACAGTGTTACTTAGCTTGATGAGCGGGGGAGTTGAGGGGAAGGCCGGTTTCAATCCGACGGAGACTCTCTCCATCCACCATAGCTTTCCTCATGACTGGCAATGGTTCGATTGCCATAGTAGTGAGCCTGGCGAAAGTTAAAAAGAGTGAAACACAAGTTGAATAAAACTCTGGCTAAGCTAATCCATGTTTGTATCGTTAAGAAGAAAAGAACCGGAAAAGGGAGAACTACTGCAAACAGGCCTCAGTAGTCAGTACCTTGCGGTTCAAGGAGAGGCTGAGTTTGATCTCTCCTCGGAATTCCTGATCCTTGACAACGTTATACGACGTGATTGGAACCGACCCTTCATGAAAGACTGGCTCCAATTGTACTCTATGTAACACAGAAAAAAAAAAAAAAAAAAAAAAAACTTACATAGAGTTGTATGGTACATTATGCTCGACAGTCCACAATTTTGTTAATTTCTTTGATGATCAGATTTAGAGGAAAATATAAGCGCGTTGAATTGATTAATGAGAAGTACTACTATGCGGCTATGCCTATTATAATGTGAAGAACAAATTATTATTGCTCGGACTAATACTCTAAGATTGAGGTACCGAATACATTAGATCCGGTTTAATTAAGCTCCATTGATTTATTCGGCCTTGCTTTACTACAATCTAACAGAAATACGGATTTTGGTTACTACTTACATAGCTTCACCAACAGGATCATTCTCTGTACAAGTACCAGCATCACTATCCAAGATTTTGAGGGTAAGCTGGTCAGAACCATTAGGAGTCACATTAAACGTAAAAGTCTCGTTCCATTCTGGTTCGGTTCCTTGGCCTGTGTCAAATCATCGTCACAAGATTCACAATCATCGACATTTAATCACGTCTAACACATCATATGGATCTTATTGATTAATTACCTGATGCGATGCTACTTTTCTGCTTCTGACTGCCGTAAATCAGGATCACATATGGATCCATATTATCTGCATTATGCTCGTTAGAACAATCCAGTCGATATGAAACAATTGATATTTGAATTAGACATATATCGATCATCTGAGAATTAGGTCGATCAAATTATGATGTTCGTCTAATCTTTTCATACTAATTTAATGTGTTACCATTCTCCTATTGAAGCGAAAAATGTAATGTTATCATGATGATGATAGTAAAATTGACTCGAAACGTGTAAGAGAAGGGGAAATGAAATGTTGCTTACTCATAAAATCAGTGTTCTCAAGACCTTTGGCACCCACAAGAACAACTTCAAGCGTCGCTTCATCAGCCATGTTTCGACAGATCGGAAATGTTTTTCACAAGAAACGGTTATAACAAAAAGAGAAGATAACAGTAACAGCTACGACATGATACATAAATAAGGGAAGGGGGCGTTTAAAATTCTTTTAGTAGCGTTTGTACTACATGTTGTACGTAATCAATGTTAATCATGTGCTAACACTAGCTTGAATTGCATAAATATTAATTAGGTGATGAACGAAGCAAAGTTGATGGTCCGCTTCCTTTGGTCTTGGTATTTATTGGTCGGTGACGCGGTGCCTTGTACTTGCGACAAATCAAGTTTGCTTCGGGTCTCAGAGTACAACGATTACTCCTAAAAGTTTTAAACTAAGTATCAATCGATTGTTTCAAAAGTTTCAAAAAAAAAAAATATTGACAAAAAGTTTAGTAAAAAAATTGAAAATAGCACAACTCCATGCGAGTGTAGAGGTTGTCAACAGGAAGCACAACGCGGGTGGCAGATCATATGGCGAGGGAAACGAGAGTAATTCTTCCTCGTATACCTTTGCAGACTATTAAAATTTTGGACAAGCGGAGGTTGACATTGCGGGATTATCACATTTCTTTGGTGATGATGTGGAACGTAGTTAAGTTTCGTATTTTCGTCTTTGTACCAAAAAAATTACCAAGAAACCTTTTTATATTTTTTTGTGAAATTTTGTTAGGTTTGGTAAACTTGGGACTATTTTGTAGCAAATTGTCTTACCTTTTTTTGTAAAAGCTTAGCATCGAAATATATGCAGACAATACGGATGAATTGCGCACAGGGCAGCTTAACTATATGTAATCGATTCGCCAAACTCTTGAAATTATTTGAAATAATGGAAAAATAAATTAAGAAATAAATAAATAAAGCTCTTAGCTTTTTATACTACTCTACCTGAAGTTCCATGGCAGTTGAGAACACTACAATATAACTAAGTACACGGCATCGATTCACAATTTCGCAGTATGAAATACAGGACTATTGGCCTATAAATGACAGAATAACCAAGCAAAACTCGGTCAATTTACTGGTTGTTTTAGATTTGCTGATCTCTGACAATATGAAATTAGGCATGTTTAAACCAAATCAATGATGTGCAAGCATTTGATTACCCCGGCCGGCAACTCTAAATTACGAGAGGGAAGCTTACCCGACAAGACCCATCAAGTACATCGACTTTGATTCCTTTGCTTGAAGTACTTTCCGGAGAATTTGATCTCACACGCCAACGAACTCTTTGGAATTGAGTATAATTTCTCACAGAAATCTTGTTCCTTGCAAAGCTGAACTTGTCTAGCTTCTTCGCTTCCAGCAGAAACGACACTGATCTCAAGCGTGTCCAACACTTTTGCAACCATTAGAAGGTACCTCACAATCTCCAACTCTTCTTTAACCCCATTAAGGTTTCGTAGACTTATCGTCTTGACCTTAGATAAACAAGCATCAGCTGGTACAAAATCATGTTCGTCGAAGTTAGTGTCCATCGAATTCTTTTCATCCCCCTTGATCAGTTGAAGATACAACAAGGCCGGACAACAATGATGAAGAATACAAATTAAGTCTGTGAATTGAATTGGAAGTTGGCTTACGGTAAGACGGGTTAGATAACAAAATAACGGAAGACTTCCAGTGTCGATATTATTAAGGCCGAATAGCAAGGAACATCGAATTGTCAGGGACTTTAGACTACACATACCTCGAAACAATTCCATTTCTAATAAGGTAATACGGTGACGTCGTCCTAAATGTCTCAAAATAGTTGCAGCTGATAAAGATTTGGGGTCTGATTTGAAAATATAACACGATGAATTAAAATCCTGCACGTAAAAACGTTCGAGCTTAGGCACATTCATCCCAAGCATTCTGTGTGCATTTATTTGTTGGGACATGTATATCTCCAACCACTTCAAATTCAGAGACGAAATAACTACGCACATATTATCCTCCGATAAATTCCCCTTGATAATCAAGTGCTCCAAATTCGGGCACGACTTGATGAAATAAGCCACGAATTCGAGTTGGGTATCAGTAAACGAAACATGAAGCTTGTTCAAATTAGGAAGCGCCACATCCCATTGATTAATTTTGCTAAATCGGTCATAAAAGTTGTCGAAATCAAGATGGAGAACTTCAAGTGATGAAATCTTGAAGATACATGATGGTAATATTAGTGGAATTGGTTTCCAATCGTAATCTTCAGCCCAACTTATCTTAAACTCTTTCAAACGCTGGTCTAAAAGTAGGCTAAGCTTTCGAACTGATTCGTGAAATTCCAATGCGAAGACGCCCCAATATGTTCTCTTTAAACGATCTTCTGCTCTGAACGGGCGACGGAGGTGGATGTCAAGTACTTTGATATGCTGGGAAGTAAGCTTGTTTAGCAAGTCTTCGAGGATGGGGTAGGGGATCATCGCATCCTGGGGGCTGCTGAAGTAGCTTTGGTCGAAGCGGAGGGCTGTTATTTTGGTCCAGAGGCCGCGCCATCGGCTTGACAAAACGTCTGTCCTAGCTGCGGCGTTGAAGGGAAGGAGAGAGATTATGTCAACTAGAATTTCATCCGGGAGCGAGCTCAATCTGTCCGCTGTATCTTCTTCGACACTGCCGCCATTGTTGATGATGTTATTCTCTATTGCTCGTCTTCCTTCTCCTTGCGCTTTTTGGTTGAACCTCCATCTCTCTTCTTGCGGGTTTCTGTTTTTTTGGTTACATCTTCCGGTTTTCTGTGAGTTGTGGGAATCGGGATGTCGGTTGATGCGGCTGCATTGCAATTATTTCGCCTACGGCCAAAGTCGGGATGTGCTGATATTACAATACCTAGGAGGCTAGGACTCGAAATTTTGCGTAGAATCAATATATAACTATCTAATCTATCTAATATCTAATATATATATGCAATCCTGAACCCACTCAATTCTCAAGCTGAAACGTAGCCTATGATAATTAATATTATTATATTGTAAGTAAATTTATCTAGAATAAGATATGGTAAGTACATCGTATTATTATTTTAATAAAATAACATTATTACTTGATTTATGGAAAATAGTGATGTGATATAGTAATTACTTGACAAATTGATTAAATATCGCACAGGTATTTCAAAAACCGCTCAAATCTCTTCCTGCACTACAAGACTTATATTTGCGGTTTGCATCTCCGAGAAGATAATCATTATGTGGAAATATCAGCTCCCGTTTTAAAGTATTTGATGAATTGCATGCAGTTTTCGCCGCCCCAAAGCAAAATTGCAATCAACTCCCCAAAGTTGGAATACTTGGAAATTGGGGGTGATTTGGTATATGGTATCACTAATTCGTTCAAAACCCGACTCAATTGCTAACGGCAAATCTGGTTATATCAGAATACTGTCGTAAAAAAGATGAAAAGGAATTTTGACAACAAGTTGGGCCGCCTTGTTTCCTTATATTTCCAGCCTAAGGAGTAAGGACACTTCATCTAAACGCCTCTTATTTACCTATACTTAATTAACCCCATTGCTTATGGCAAGGATGGAGTAGTTGTTACTCCAATGTTTCGTAATCTGATCCATCTTAGCATTCATAATAGGTATGCCAGTGTGGCGCCGTGAAATGACCAACTACCTACGTGGGTAAGTAAGATCAAGAGGATTGACGTAACTATAAATTTCAAGTACAACAACAACGCCAATGATCTTCTGGAGCACATTTTGAGTAATTCAAGTGTCCTTGAGCCACTCATTGTATATACGCATTATTATGCACAAGGGATAAGTAGAAATGAATTAAGGAGTAAAGAGGAAGTCTTCTGTTGGAAGTTGCTCAACTTGGCTCCTGTTAATTGCATATAACTGAGCTAGCTAATTTTTTACTGGTCTTATGTCTAATTTTTCTCTCATATATTTTGTCACAATTGTGTTGAGCTCGGTATTAATCTTACTTTGTTTCTTTGGGGCATAGTTTGAAGTATACCTTAAAAAGGAAAAAAAAAAACAAAAAGGATGATTCTACGGTTTGACAATTAGGATAAGATTTGACTATAAATATTGCCTAATCTTTTAGAAAGTATTAATTTAGATTTTATTATTAAACAAATATAAATCACAATTACTAATACAGATTTAACCAAATAATTAATTAAAAAAAAAATCACGGGCCACCCTTCCTCTCCCTCTCCCTCTCCCCCCACCCCCTAACACCACCAAGTAACAACCCCACCACCGCCTCCTCTTGTACCAGTCACGACTCACGACCTTTCCCAGTCACCTCCGCCGCTCGTCGCCATCTCCTCTCTCACGGGCCACCATTCCTCTCCCTCCATCGCCAGAATCTCCCGTCACCGGCGAACCTACGCCGAACATCCCCATCCCTCCTTTCTCCATTTTCTCTCAGATCCGTCGCCCCCCGGTAGGTGCTTACCGGCGAGTCGCTGACTTCATCGGCTCCCTGTAAAAGCCGAGGTTGTGGACTTGCGGGGATGGGGAATGCACTGGAAGCATGGCTGATGGATAATTACACACGGTGAGGATGGTTGGACAGTCGCCGGCCATGGAGCTGATCGTGTGACCGGCGATGGGGCAGGGGTGGGTCACGTACTCGGTGAGGGGGAGGACCGGAAGGGAATGGTAAGGGATGGTTCCCCCCCCCCCCCCCCTAATTTCTGTTTTTATTCCAAAAAAAAAACTCAAATTGGAAATTAATCATGTTTTATTTCGTTAAAATTAAAACTTTATCTATCTGGTGTGGTAAGGTGTATGATAAGAACTTTTTTTAACTATAGTTAAGAAAAATCAATGGCTGAAATACATAAACTTCCTTCACAATTACAGAATTGAAATCTTTTCAGCACGATTTGTTATTTGTATGATGAAACAGAGGCAGCAGCCATAAACTCGTCATCGGATTCAAGATTGCTCATACAATCACTAGTTAAACAAATTTCGAAATCGACACTTCCTGTGCCTTGATTTCCAGCGTAGGCAGTCACGCTCCCAGAAAACTTGTTCCCAAACCCACTACGAACTGCAATCGGTTTCCCAAGTCCCGCAAACTCATTACCATACATTTCAAATCGAGGTGAGCTAGAGATCACCACAGTGGCATTGGTGCTGGTGTCAGCCAATAAACCAAATTGGTGAACAAAAGGAGACTCGAACCACTTTTGGGCATTGCCTCGGACAACTTTGTCGGTATAGTTGACAACTGATTGGTTCAACAGCCTAGCCACCCGGCCTAGGCTCGTTTCGAGAAGGTCACCAACGGTTGTACTCGTTGCGAGTACATCGACTGAGTTACCGAAGTATTCTTGAGGCAATGTTGGGTTCACTCTGTTCCGATTACTTGCAGCTAACATGCAATGGGTCACAACATCCGGTCTTAATCTTTTCGCCCGAATAACCGACCTCCAAACAAAAGCGGCCAGGGCCTGATAAGAGGAGACCTTGGTGTTGTGGTTGCTTATATCTTCCTTAGCTTCGGTTTTAAGCTTCTGTATTGCCTCCACTCCAAAAGAAAAGAATCTCTCCTTCAATTGAGGTGGATTGAACCTGTATGTGTATTGTAAGAAAATAAAGTAATTCGCAAGACTAATGTGTCCCATGATATATACTCGAAATGATAAGCACGTCACTATATATGTCAACTATATATTGTATCAACTTGGCCAAATTCTTATTCAAAATGCCAAAATAAATTCTAAATTGAAGATTTGCTAATATTTTAAGCAAATCAAGTTGTGGCCCTTGTGGTTGATTGGGCTTGGTACCTTAATAGAGGCATAGGAGGCAGAGTAGGCCGGCAACTTTGGCATGGTCACATACAAGGTTGCGAGTGGTCGAGAGTGTGGTGTATGGTGCTTTTGGGGTTGTCGAGCGACTCTGCGAGGGTGGTGACATGATGGTTGGCTGTGGATTTAATGGTTGTCTGGGTTGGTGTCATAGTGTGCAATAGTCAATTAGCTAGTCAATTAGTCATTACTGGGGTAACTAATAGGGGTGGTGGACAACTTGGTAGCATAGATAGAGACTTCTATCATGTGGCGTAACAACTAACAACTAACAAATGCATGATTGTCATTTTGAAAACCAACATACTCCCGTGGATCCAAATAGATTTTCCTTTTTTTTTCCAGTTTGGAGTTGTCATGTTTGTTGCTACTCGTACACCAAATTAAAGACATGTTTGTCTTAAATTAAAGTGAAGTTGGTAGACTGCATTGTAGGATAAAATTGCACTAATTTTTTTTTAACAAGTCAATGATTCATTTAGTGTAAAAGTAGATTCTAACATATGACACCTCAAAAATGCAAAAAGAATTGAAAGAGGAAAAATCTCTTTGAATTAGAGGAAGTTTGCTATAAAACCGATGAAACAATTCTTTTTGCATAATAGAGGAATATAAGATAGACAATACTTTAATGTATATTGGCCGAGTCGTTCATTAGAATATAGGAAAATTTGTGGGAACCACCCCCAAATTTCACCATTTTTTAGGGAACCACCTTATTAATTTTTCTTTTGTGGAGAACCACCATATATAAATAAAACCAAGGAGTAGAAATACCTCCTTACCCAAACCACCCTCCCAACACCTCTAACCACCATGCACCACCACCCACAAACACCAACCACCACCTTAGCTACCCTCGATACCACCAACATGGTCGTCGATCGCCAGCCACCATGTTCGTTCCACACCACCCACTACACCATCATTACCCCCAACCACCATCTTGGTTTTCTATCTCTCCACGTCCAACGGTTATGGGTTGATAACATAAGGAAATGAGTGGTAACGTCGGAGATGGGCCGACGAGAAGAAGAACAATAATAGGTGCGAGGGAGCTTGGAGTGACTGAAAACCGAGAGGAAAGAGAGCATGGAGGGAGAGAGAAAAGGGTCGTGGGGGTGGAGGACAAGGAGGCGGGGGGAAAGTAGTGGCCGGTGTGGTTTTGTCGGCGTGATCAGTGGTAGTCGCGGCGTGAATAGTGGTGGTTAGTGTTGCCTCGGGGTAGTTAGGGGTGGTGAAAGGGTGGTTTGGGTAAAATAGGTGGTTCTACCTCTACATTTTTATTATATTTGGTGGTTCTCCACTAAAAAGCTTTAATAAGGTGGTTCCCCAAAAAATGATAAAAGTTGCATGGGGGTGGTTTTTCACAAATTTTTCTAGAATATATACACTTGTATTTTTTTCCTCGAAAAATTTCGACCATACATAGTAATAGTAGTATATTGTATTGTAGGTAGAAAGATACTTTATCCACAAAAATTTAGAGCATGTTTAATTGTAATCTAAATTCTAGCTACGTACGCCACTCAATTGGCAACGGTAAGCCGAATAGATAAGAAGATAAGAAATTCAGAGCCATATATAAGAAAGATACTCGCCTTGATTTGATTTGATGATCATTCAAAGAGATTACCTGGTAATGAATACGTCGGCATGGACGGAAGGGAGAAACAAATCACTAGGGCCATAACCATCAGGATACCAACGTTTGTATACCGGCGGCCGCGAAATAGTAGAAGTCGACTTATCCCCCTGAGCCGCCTGAGCTCGATGAATCTCTGACCACATATTCCAAAAATGCCAAAATGAGGTACCATCAACAATTCCATGGTTCAATGAACAACCAATGAATACTCCATCAACCAATTCTGTTACTTGAACAGATAAATTCGGCAACGTATGGCCGTCGTAGCCAACCTCACAATTGTTATGGACGAACAAGGAGTACACCATAGGAGGGACGTGGACCGAGGAGACAATGTCCGACACAGTAACTTCAAGCTTACAATGGATGAATCGAGCACCGGGCCCCTTATTACAGTCGACGAAGATTAACGATCGATTGTGGTCTTCGTCAACATTTGTAACGAGCTGACCAGCTAACGGGTAGAAGTGTACAAGCGTAAGAGCTAGGGAGTCCTTGAGACTCTTCAACAGCTTGTCGATGCAGTGATCTTCTCGGTTCAGGTTCAGGTAAAGAAGGCCTTTTTGAATGTAGTGAAATGAAAGCATGGGCAAATCCCATTGAGTCAAGTAATGTGGCTGCTTCGATTCGTCGACCTGATACGTCGGCTTGACGAAACATTCTGAGATATGTTTAATTGTTGTTGTGATGTTGCTCATTGTTTGTGGTGATGGCTCTGCTCCGTAGAAAAACAACTTTTATAGATTTAGATATACTGTATAAGTGAATCCATCAACATCCAAGTGATTTTTGGATTAACCCGCTTGTTCAACTAGGTCCATAAATTCGTCCAACTTGGGTCAGCACGAAGCAGCCCACCTCTATCCAAACCTAAAATACCTTGCTTGCCCAACGAAATAATCACACAAGCCTAATTAACATGAATAACCCTACAATAAAGTGTCATATCTATCCATACTACTACTTTAATAGTTTACCATCTTAGATGATGTGGCAAGCTATCAAAGATTCCGAAATAAAAAAAAAATCCACGTCAAGGCTTATTTGTGAATCTCAAAATGCTCTTAAATATTGGTCTCCACGTCACTTCAATTGGTCAATGGAAATGAAAAAGTGGGGGGTGTATGCGTTTGGTCTTACAGATTTGAAAGAGGAAGTAAGGAACATGGAAACGTAAGTGGGAATTAAACTAATTCATATAGGTTTGAATTGATGTGATGTGCATGATTGTTCGAGTCCATGTTGTTAATGTTGGTCATTAGTTTGATGTCCATGATTGATTATTGGCTTTTGTTTGCCTAGCTACTTGACGGCGGATATCGGTAGGTGTTTCAGATTAATATATACTTTTTTGTCAGCATCCAAAGAGCTCATTGTTCAGGTTAGTCAAATCATCCAAGGAACAATTTGATTTATGTGATTAGATTGAGTTTTCTTTAATCCCAAGATTTACACTGCCATTTACATCTGTTAAAACATGCCTTTCGGAATCTGTCTCGGAGGTGGAACATTGGCAAAAGCGAAAACTTCCGACGTACGCTAAGGAAAGTTAAGCAAACACAGCTAGCCTGCATATAAATTTGGTAATTCTACACTGATGTTACGTAAACAGGCTGGCACAATGGCACCCGCACAGGACACGGGAGCAATTCGCATTTTCCAAAACTTAAGCTGGTTAAAAAAAAAAAAAAACTTTCCTAAAATTCAAATGCAATTTATATACCCCCTCATACCCAAAGAGATTTTCCTGTTTCTGTTTGCAGTTTTGAGTTGCCATGTTAGGAGTTATATATAGACCAAATGAATCGTTCACTTGCTTTAAAAATTAGTAAGTATTTCATTCTGCATTGCAGTCAACCAACTTTCCTAAAATTCAAATGCAATTTATATATATGTTGAAAATTTTGGCTTGAAATTCTCTACCTTTCCAAAAAAAAAAAAAAAAAAAAAAAAACAGTGCCCTAATAAACACAATCAGGTCTCGCAAATCCAAACCAATCTCCCAAATAGTCCCGATGGACGAAGCAGCGCAAAAGGTAAGCGGGAAGACGAAAAGATGGAAAAAGCAGCGTAGATTAATGTTGCGTAACAATCACAAAATCGACATGTACAGTATTGTTGATAATACTCAAGAAAAACAGGCTTTAAGGTCAGTTCCAGATTGTGGGTTAAAAAATCGATCAAAGAAAAGATCAAACAATCATAAAGTGGAGTTCCTCGAGAAGACGAAGAAGAAGAAAATCGACATTATTGTTGATGATAGTGGTGATAAACAGGATAATTTAGGCTCAGTTTTAGATTGCGGGATGATGAGCAAGGATTATTGCGAATTCGAGAAGGATTATATGAGACAGGATAGGCTAAGCTCACTCCCAGATTGCATTCTGGCTGAAATTCTGTCTTGCCTTCCAATTAAAGAAGTGGTAGCAACCTCCGTTTTATCCCGTCCTTGGCGCCACCTCTGGACACACATCACCCGTCTGTGCTTGAATGACTCAAGCTTTGGGTGGCGGAGTATCTGCTTCAATGACTCGATAGATGCAATGCGGAATAGATACTTCGAATGCGTTGATAACATACTAAATCAACTCACCTCGTCAAAGATCCACAGCTTCTCCCTTACGCTCTCTATTATTCAAGCTCTAAATTTAAAGTCTTTTCACCTAAATTGAAATCCTGGATTGAACAATTATGTGCTCGAAACGTTGTTGAAATCAATGTTTCTTTGTCCTCCCATCGATCAGCATTGTCTCGGCCCGTTGTGCTACCAACATGTGTTGTCGAAAACAAGTCTCTGAAATGCCTCAAAATTTCCGGAAGTCAATGTTGTGAGTTGCCGGGAGATGGGATTCTTGATTTTCATGCACTGCAACACTTGGAGTTGTTCTTGCATTTGACAAAGGATGACCAATGTATGAAAATATCAGCTCCCGTTTTAGAGTCTCTTACAATACGTTGCGCACCCAATTTTTGTGGATGCAAAATCGTAATTGATACTCCAAAGCTGGAATACTTCAAAATTAGTGGTTCCTTAGTATGGTATCAATTTGTCAGCAACCCAACTGAAATGCGAACAGTGTATATATCAAGATACGCTTATGATACGGATGAAATCGATCATCACGAAAATTTGGGCCGCCTTGGATCTTCTATTTCCAGCGTCCGATCACTCTTTTTACACATTAAATATTTTTCACCTGTATTTGGTACTGCAATTTTCCGTAATCTGATCCATCTTAGCATTTTTGGTAGTTATGACAATGACATGTATATGGTGCCGAATTGGAGTGACCGTATACCTATTTCAGTGTTGAGTAAGCTCAAGACAATTAATGTAAAGTTACGAACCAAGGATGAATTACACCAGAGCCATGAATCTTCTTGAGTACATTTTAAGTAATTCAATTGTCCTGGAGGAACTCAATGTTTACGCTCCTTCTGGCGATCGGAGACTTGGAGATCTCTTAGAGGGGAAAGAGAAGGCTTTTTGTAGGGCGTTGTTCAGGCTCTCAAGAGTTTCTGTAAATTGTGAAGTTGAGTTTCGTGATCATTCGGTTACAGCTACAAGCAGAGGCGCAGAGGGTTTATACTATAGAGAATTAATATGATAGGTAATCATGATCATCAGAGTTATCTTGCAATGTTTGGAGATCACTTGTGATCTTTTGATGACTGAAATGATTTCCTTCCCTAATACGCCCCCGCAAGACGGACGACCGTGGACGGAGACCGATCTTGGATAGTAATGATTGAAGTCGAGCCTTGGGTAAAGGTTTCGTGAGAGCATCAGCAAGCTGGTCATCACCTGAGATGTGTGTTACTCGGAGAGTGCCATCGGATACCCGTTCCCTCACAAAGTGGAAATCAAGCGCCAAGTGTTTCATTCGGGAGTGGAAAACGGGGTTTGCGGAGTAATGGGTTGCACCAAGCTTATCACAATATATGACAGGTGTTTGTGGCATTGTAAAACCAAGTTCTTGGAGTAAAGAGCGGAGCCATAGGACTTCGGCGGTTGTGGCAGCAACAACACGGAATTCAGCTTCGGTGGAGGAGCGGGCAAGTGTGCGTTGCTTCTTGGAGCTCCATGCGATCAGATTGCGGCCAAGATAGACGATGTAACCTGATGTAGAGCAGAATTGGTCCTTGTCACCAGCCCAATCAACATCTGTAAATGCATGGAGGTGAAGTGGAGAGTCACGATGAAGATGAAGACCATGGTTGAGGGTACCACATAAGTAGCGTAAAAGACGTTTGAGAGCCTGCCAATGATCTTCAGTGGGACAATGCATAAATTGAGACAATTTGTTGACAGAGTATGCTCTGTCAAGACGAGTCAGGGACAAGTATTGTAGAGAACCCACAAGCGCCCGATATTCGGTTGCGGAAGCAAGCGGCCGACCACCAGTGAGAGTAAGAGGAGTGCAGTCCATGGGAGTGCTAACCGAGTTAGCACCAAGCATTTTTGATCGAGTAAGAAGATCAGAGATGTATTTAGTTTGATTGAGAAAGAGACCAGTGGGAGTTGGAATGACTTCAACACCAAGAAAATAGGATAGGGGGCCGAGGTCCTTTAGTGAGAACCGGGCAGCAAGTTGAGAGATGAAAGAGGTAAGATGAGGTTGGGAAGGACCAGTGAGGATGATATCATCCACGTAGACAAGGAGATAAAAGGTCGTGGAGGCAGATTTGTAGAGAAAAAGGGAGGAGGCAAAGATAGTTGGGCGAAAGCCATAGGATACAAGAAAGCTACGGAGTTCATTATACCATGCTCTCGGAGCTTGTTTGAGGCCATAGATTGCCTTACTAAGCTTGCACACATGATTGGGGTGAGAGGTATCAATAAAACCGGGAGGTTGGGACATATAGACATCCTCAGTGAGGCTGCCTTATAAGAACGCGTTATTGATGTCGAGTTGTCGGAGTGACCATCCATGGGAGACGGCAAGGGAGAGAATGAGACGTAAGGTAGTGGGCTTAACAACAGGGCTGAAGGTGTCCGAGTAGTCGATGCCAGGACGTTGGTGAAAACCCTTGGCAACAAGGCGCGCTTTGAAGCGCTCAACGGAGCCATCCGGGTTATATTTGATGCGATATACCCATTTGCAACCCACGATATTGTGAGAAGACTGAGGTGGGACGAGAGTCCAAGTAGAGTTGCGGGTGAGAGCCAAAAATTCGTCGCTCATGGCTTGACGCCACTGAGGATGTTTGAGAGCTTGAGCGAGAGTGGTGGGCTCAATGGGGTTGGAGGTGACAACAACATTGGCCTTGTATTTCGGGTTGGGTTTGCGAATGTTGTTTTGGAGGCGTGTGGTTATTGTACGGACAGGAGGTGGCGGGGGTGGGGGAATGGGTGAGGAGGCAGGGGAGATGGGCGAGGAGGAAGGTAGAGAAGAAGAGGAGTCACCGGAGTCAGAGGCAGAGGAAGCCGAGGAAACAGGGGAGGGGGAGTCCGAGGAGGACGAAGGAGTGACTGTAGAAGGCGAGAGAGGCGGGGAAGGAGATTGAGCAGCGGAAGACGGGGAGTGGGGAGCAGGGACGACACTAGGGGTGGTGGGATTTGCAACAACATGAATTTGGAACGCACACCACGCATCCAAATCGATTGAGGGAGATGTGGTGGGTTTCTTACTGAAGGCAGAGAAAGGGAAGGAGGTTTCAACGAACTTGACATGTCGGGATGTGTAGATTTTGTTGGTGGTGGGATCAAGGGCATGGTACGCGCTTTGAGTGGCGGAATACCCAACAAAAATACAAGGTGTCGAACGAGGTTCAAGTTCGTGAGATGTGTATGGGCGTAGCCATGGGTAACAAAGACACCCAAAATTCCGGAGTTTGGTATAGTTGGGAGGTTTAGCAAAGAATTTGAGATAACGTGAGAAATTTGCGAGAGTAGGCGTAGGAAGTCAATTAATTAGATAGACAGAAGTAGTGAAGGCCAACGGCCAGTAGTCGAGGGGCATGTTGGCGTGAGAGAGGAGGGTAAGCCCGGTTTCCACAATGTGTCGGTGACGACGTTCGGCATAGCCGTTATGCTCAGGGGTATGCGGGGGGGGGGGGGGTGAGATGGGCAATACCGTTCATTGTGATGTTGGGAGTGAGTTTGATATACTCACCACCATTGTCGGAGTACAGTTGTAAGATGGGACGATTAAAAAAAATTTAAACCAAAGCGCAAAAACGTTGGAAAGTTTGAAAAGTGTCCGATTTGCGTTGGAGAGGATAAAACCACGTGTATTTAGTGTAGTGATCAACAAAGATAACGTAATATTTTAGTGAGTCGTAAGACAAAATAGGTGAGGTCCATACATCCGAGAAAATTAATTCAAGTGGGGCATTGGACGTAAGTGTAGAAATAGAAAAGGGGAGCTTATGGCTCTTATTGATATTGCACGCATTACATGGAAAATAAGAAATATGCGGAATTTTTAAAGAAAAATCAGAATTTAAACTTTTAATATGTAATAGAGGGGTGGCCTAAACGGTGGTGCCAGTCATGCACCGTGGCCTTGACGACAGTGTAAACAACGGGCGGAGGACGCCATTCATAAACGCCATCTTTAATGGGACCCCGAAGTAGAAGTTTCCCCGTAGAACGCTCCTTTATTTGAAAACAATTTGACAAAAACTCAATTAGTACGTCATTGTCTTGACAAAACTGTGAAATCGATAAAATGTTTCGAGAAATAGCTGGAACAAATAAAACATTAGAGACAGTATAATTTTTGTTTGAGAAAGGAATGTTAAAAGAACCTGTGTGAGAGATAGGGAGGGACGAGCCATCGCCGATTACGAGCTCCTCTGTACCATCATATGGGGCATGGAGGTACAGGTTGGAGAGATCGTTGGTGACATGGTGTGATGCACCACTGTCCAGCAGCCAGGGGAAGGGTGAGAAGGGACCAGCAGTAGCCGTGTGGGCTTGAGGAGCACGACCAGTAGGGGAGTGGGTAGCAGCATTGGGGCGGACAGTTGGGAAGGTGATGTGGGGAAAGAGTTGTTTGAAAACAGGGCACTGGGAGAGGTAGTGTCCTTTGGTGCGACACTATTGACAACTCCCCTGATAGGGCTTTCGGGGAGACCCTTGTGGTGTGGGCAGGAGACCAGCTGAGCGCGGGGTGGAGGGTGCAGCACGCACGGTGGCAGCGTGAGCAATAGCAGGGTGACAGGGATTCAGATTGGGTTCGTCCTTAATACTGAGTTCTTTGTTGATCAGTTTTTCGTGAAGATCAATAAAGGAGATAGGAGTATCACGGGCATTGACAGCATCAATAACGGATTCGTAGGCATTAGCATTGAGACCACGAAAGACGATATCAGTGACGTCTTCGTGGTCAAGAGGCTTGCCGAGGGCAGCGAGTTCATCCACAGAGACTTTTATGGCCTGCATATAATCAGTCACAGTAGCATAGGATGACATCGAGATGTTACGAAGTCGGCTACGTACCTGATTTAAATGACCACGAGTTCGACTAGAATAAGTAGAAGCCAATATGGTCCACGCATCATGAGTTGTGCGAGCCTCGGTGAGGAGGGGGACCAGATTGGCCTGAAGAGTGCCAACAAGAGCACCAAACAGGAGACGATCCTCCTTCCAAACTTTGATTCTTGAACTCTTCTAATCTCCCACGGCACGTACCAAAGGATTCACGAGAAAACCGACTTATTATGTACTAGTAATAACTCGGTTTACCCCAAAAACAAAATAGCCCTAATCCCTAACAATTAGGATCAATTAGGGTGAAATATTTTTGTGTTTAGATGTGTTTTTGAGCTACATGCAAAGCTCAAAAAACTTGGTGGCTATGGTGAAATAGTTGGCTCTTTTTAGAGAGGAAGAAGATGATGATTCTTTCCTCAATTTTTTTTTGGGTTTTTTATTTTTGTGTTGAAAATGATTAGTACTCTAAGTCTAAACATGGATTAGACTATATATAGTGGTGGGTTAAATTAGTAAATCAAATTTACTAATTTGCCCCCACTAACATTAACCAACCTTTAAGGTATAACAAGGTTAATTTAGTCATTTCATAACTTAACTAATTAAGTTACAATTAACTATTATATATTGATATAATAATTATATCTAATCATATTTTAGCTAATAATTACAACTCTTGTAATTAATTCTAGCTAAATTTGTCACGACTGACAAATCACAACAATACCCGTATAATTACTAATCTCAAATTTAGTAACTTATACACTGATAAAATTTCTATTTTATCAGTGGTTTATTTATTATCAATTATCTTATAATCAATAATATAATAAACTCTACAGCCTGATACTAAACACATTGCCAGTTAACTATTAACTGGCTAACAGGAGTTCATCACGTTATCCTATATAGGTATGACCGATAGGGATCAGTCGATCTCCGCCATCTTACGACGACAATAAAGTCAAACCCTAGACGGCCAATCGTTATTGATTTACGTTGATCAACTGATAAGTTCATCTTATAAACCGATCCCTGTTTCTTCCATAATTGAGATTTATTAATCAACGCACTATTGTCGGAGGACACTAGTCCAACAATCTCCCACTTGTCCGAGACAAGTATGTGCGTGATCGACTCTCTTGCCCTTTATATCTCCCACTCAATGCAAGATGTCTTTCAGGTCGCTCCTGCACCCGATGTGAATCGTAAAGTGGTTTTCTCGATCGAGAGCGCAATTGTCTGACCGGAAAAATCTACCTTAGATTGCTTCCGAGCGTGGCCACGCATTTCCAGTTGCTACTCCTCGAGTGGCCTAAAGATATTAACCCTGACGTGGGCGGACAATCCCTTCACTCTATTTTCATTGTTCCATACAACTCACAGTGACCCAAAATATGCCCTTATAGCCTCCTTTAACGGCACGACTTAGGACATAAATCAAAGCCACTATTTATTGCACAAAGTCTGGCAAATAGTTTCAGGTCAAAAGAATCGACTCAATGGTATAATACAGTGCTCCTAGCTTCGACCCAGCAATAGGAATCTGTAGGTGGTCAAGTCCGACAGAGTGTCTCACATTCTTTAGTCCTTCTCAAGTACTTTAGGATATTCTTTACAGCTATCCAGTGACTTTCACCGGGATTAGCCTGATACCTGCTCGTCATGCTCAAAGCATGTGAGACATCAGGCCTCGTACACATCATAGCATACATGACTGATCCAACTGCGGAAGCGTACGGGATCTTTTTCATGCGTTCAATATCTGCGGGCACAGACGGACATTGAGACTTACTCAGAACTATTCCGTGACCCATTGGCAGATATCCTCTCTTGGATTTCTCCATATTGAATCTCTCAAGAATCCTATCTACATAAGCTTCTTGACTTAATGCCAACATCCGTTTTGATCTATCTCTATAGATTCGGATGCCTAAGATGCGTTGCGCTTCTCTTAGGTCCTTCATCCGAAAATGATTTCCTAACCATCCTTTAACTGAGTTGAGGGTCGGAATATCATTTCCTATGAGAAGTATGTCATCCACATACAGGACCAGGAACGTTACCTTGCTCCCACTAAACTTCATGTACAACATGGTTCCTCAACACTGCGAGCGAAACCATTTTGTTTGATTACATGATCAAACCGATGATTCCAGCTCCTGGATGCTTGCTTAAGTCCATAAATGGACCTTTTAAGCTTGCAAACCTTCTCAAGATTGCGTGGATCGACAAAACCCTCTGGCTGTGTCATATACACTTCCTCTTCCAGAAACCCGTTCAGGAAGGCGGTTTTGACATCCATCTGCCATATTTCATAATCATGAAACGCAGCAATCGCTAAGATTATCCGAACGGATCTGAGCATCGCAACTGGTGCAAATGTTTCATCATAGTGAATACCATGAATTTGCGTGAAACCTTTCGCCACTAGTCGAGCTTTGAAAACGTCCTTGTTTCCATCCATGCCGATTTTGATCTTATAGATCCATTTGCATTTCAGAACTTTTGTTCCAACTGGCACATCTACCAAGTCCCATACTTGGTTCTCGTACATGGAATCCATTTCAGATTTCATCGCCTCCAGCCATTTTGTAGAATTTGGACATGTCATGGCTGCGTTGTAGGTTGTGGGCTCGTCACTTTCTAAAAGTAACATTAAGTATTTATCATCATCTTCGACAATACCTAAGTATCTCTCAGGTGGGTGACTTACTCTCCCTGACCTTCTAGGAATGGAGGTTGGAACCACTGTATCAGAAGTTTCAGGGCTGTTTTCTCGTAAAACATCCTGATTATCTTCCTCTGTTTATGACTCCTGAACTTCTCTAAGTTCAAAATTTCTCCCACTTTGTCTTCTAGAAATAAATTCCTTTTCTAGAAAGACAGCATCACGAGACACAAACACTTTGTTCTCCTGACGATTGTAGAAGTAATATCCTCGTGTTACTAAAGGATAACCTACAAATAGGCATTTCTGGGATCTGGGTGTTAGCTTATTGTCAGAACGGTTCTTAACATAAGTTTCACAGCCCCAAACCTTTATGAAAGACAAGTCAGGAACTTTTCCTTTCCATATCTCGTATGGTGTCTTTGGAGCTGATTTTGTCGGACTCCTGTTCAGCAGGAAAACGGCGGATAGTAAAGCGAAACCCCAAAATGAATCAGGAAGCTCAGCCTGACTCATCATAGATCGAACCATATCTAATAGGGTTCTATTTCTCCTTTCAGCAACACCATTCATCTGTGGTGTTCCAGGAGGTGTTAATTGTGATACTATACCACAATCTCTCAGGTGATAACTGAATTCGTTACTCAGATATTCACCTCCACGATCAGATCGTAAGCTTTTGATCTTCCTATCAAGTTGGTTTTCAACTTCCCTCTGAAATTCTATGAATTTCTGTAGGACTTCGTCTTTGTTCCTCATTAAGTAGATGTATCCATATCTACTAAAGTCATCTGTTAATGTGACGAAGTAGTTGTAACCACCTCTGGCTGTGATGCTCATTGGACCACACACATCTGAATGTATTAGTTCCAATAGCTCACCAGCTCGAATTCCTTTTCCCGAAAAAGGTTTTCGTGGCATCTTGCCTAATAGGCAAGATTCACATTTATCAAATGATTCGTAATCAAGTGATTTGAGCACTCCACTGGATACGAGTCTCTTAATGCGTTTTTCGTTTATATGACCTAAACGACAATGCCAGAGATAGGATAACTCAGGATCACCTGATTTGAGCTTTTTATTTTCTACATGGTAGACATCGGTGGTTAAGTCTAAAACATATATTCCGTTGATTGACGGGGCTATTCCATAGACCATATCATTGTGCGAGAAGGAACAACATTTGTTTTTAATTTCAAAACGAAAACCTTCCGCGTCTAACATAAATACAGATATTATGTTTTTGCTCAGGGTTGGTACATAATAACAATTATACAAGTGCAATTCCAACCCTGACGCTAACGACAAAACATATGTTCCTACGGAAACAGCAGCTATCCTTGCTCCGTTTCCAACGCGTAGGTCCACTTCACCCCTTGCTAGCACTCGCACCTCCTGCAGCCCCTGCAAATGATTACAGAGATGAGATCCACATCCAGTATCTAATACCCACGACGTGGAACTAGCAAAGTTTATGTCTATAGTGTAGATACTTGAAGCTTTCTTCTCCTCCAGGTATTTGGGGCAGTTGCGCTTCCAGTGACCTACTCCGTCACAATGGAAGCACCTTTGATCGGGGTTCGTGCTTTTGGGCGGCTTAGTCTTTGCGTTTACTGGCGCTTTTCCTTTGCCCTTGCCCTTTCCTTACACGGGTTTCTTCCCCTTTTCCCCTCGGTTTTTGAACTTGCCACCTTCCTTCCTCACATTTAGCGCTAAAACATCTCGTTTTCCGCTAGTACTCCCACTTGCGCCCATGTCTTTCTCTGCTTGGACAAGTAGAGCATGAATTTCATTGAGGTTTTTCCTCAAATCGTTCATGTTAAAGTTCAACCTGAAATTATTGAACTCGTCATGTAGCGAGTGGAGTATACGATCTACCGCGATTTGGTCGGAAATCGGGCATCCCAGTCGTTCTAACGTCTCTACGTTTTCGATCATTTTGAGCACGTGGGGACCAACATGCTGTCCCTTGATTAAACGTGCCTCAAAGAATCGACTGGCGGCATCGTATTGCAATATTCGCGGTTTTTGCGAAAACATATTCGTCAATTTGACGAATATTTGGTATGAGGAGGAATAAATCAACCTGCGCTGCAATTTTGACGCCATCGAATAGATCAAAACGTTTTTGATCGAGGTTGATTCCTGCTCGTACAATTCGTACGCTCGACGCTCGGCCATCGTTGCGTTAGGCCCTGGCGTCGCAGGTGGTGGTTCAACGAGGAACCGCTCCTTTCCGTCGCTTTTAGCGGCTAAACGTAGACTCAATTCCCACTCTGGGAAGTTGCTCCCATCGTCCTTCAGGGAGTGCTTCTCCATAAAGGCACGGAGCCATGAGTCTTTCGTGATACTCGGTAGAACTGGGTTCGCATTTGGATTTGCCATTGCGATTTACGATTCTACAAGTTTGGAAATAAAATTTGGTTAGATTTTATCGCATTATTTTACTTCACATTTTACACATAAAACGTGAATTCCGTTTATATAATTGATCTCCCTTAATTATATAACCGATTCCGAGATCCGTCGTACTTATAAATTTTGGGCACGCGAGAGGGCGTCTTTAGCTTTTTCCCTAATTTATAACACTCGGGTGAACCAATTCTTGGTTGATTCTAACTCTAAGAACTCTCGGTTGACAAATTTCTCGAATATTTGTCCTCTAGCCTCGAATTTGCATAACCCTTATGCCCAATTCGTCGAGATCAACCAAATCTAACGCGTTGTAACACTTACAACCCTACTCCCCAAGGTAAAAAGGTCCCACCTCACGAGAGGGTGAGTGTGGTTCCTAATGAACAAGGTTGTATAGGTGTTAGATTTGGAAAAGCTAGCTCTCGATATTACGTTTGATTAAATTTTAGGAGATCTAGTCGTCTTATATTGTCTATCGCGTTTATTCAGTGAACTAAATATTTAGCGAATCGTTGACAATTTATAACGACTAAAACGTGTGCACAAATTTTAGTTTATATCGTATCCACTACGTCGGCGGAAAAAACTCAATAAACCAAGCATGCAACAGACGATTAAACTAATAAATCGATCACGAGTACTAGTATGGCCCTATTTCGCTTAAAAGAAACCTAAACTAGTCCTAACTAGTCTTTGACGGCTTCTCGTCTTCAAATGCAATCTTCGACTCCACGCCAAGGTTTGTAAAAGCTCGAAAATAGAATTACATGTAAAAGCCTATTATACATTTACTTTCTAAAAATAGAAAAAAAAAATATTACAATCTGGCGATACGAGATCCCAATTAATAATTACAAACCCACCGATACCGTCCTTACATTACGGTACAATACCGGTCCTATGAGACATCTTGGCCATACTGTACTCGGATTTTGGTCAAACGTATAACACTTATACGTTTGACCTCGGTAAATCACATTTACCGACTAACAAAAATCAAACAACGGCTAATTTTGGAAAACGATTTTAACAGTTAAAATCACGAATCAATCAAAACACTTTTGGAACCAAACCAACAACTAAACTTTTTAGTTTATCAACCTTTAATCCCACTAAAGTCGATTCAATTAGTTTGATGGATTCGTTTTAGCCCTCTTTTTGCTCGAAAAGTGCCATAAATCATTAATTTACTCTAATTAATCATAACAATTAGGAATTTAATTAGAAAAATCATTTTCTTTAACTAACAAACCATACTGGCAGTAGCACATGCATGAGCAAAAATTTCCAGATATTTCTTGTTTTAATTCAATTAAGAAAACAATTTCCAAGTTAATCATTATTAACTCTTAATAATGATAAAAACCCAAAATTAACTTTTAATTTTAGAAAAATTCGAACCAATGCCATGGTGAACTTTATTACTGGAAATTTTAGTCCTCTTAATTTTCACATAATTTTATACATGCAAATTATCTAATTAACACTTAATTCGATAATTAAGCTAATTATGTGATTTAAACCGAAAATTCATGGAAAAATAGCTAAAAAATTCCAAAATTTCTACAATTTCGTCCTAAACTTTTTTAAGACCAGTAGAAGCCATGAATGTCGAAAAAACCCAGTGACAAAACCATTTTATCATTAAAATTAATTAAGTCGATAATTCACCTAATTAACCAACTCGGTTTTAACATGCAATAAGACCAAATGCTCTGATACCAATTGTTAGAACCTAAGGTGGTTTAGACACTCTAAACAACACTTAATAACTCTATTAAGTTGAACCTTAGGTGAGGATCGATTTGCATGTAGTTAAAAACAACTAAAAAACCGAGTTTAAAGATCGTATACCTTGTTTTGGCTCTAGGTTGTGCTCTCCTTTACTAAGGAGTGTCTTGAGCTGCTTAACAAGGATGATCCTCCTTCCAAACTTTGATTCTTGAACTCTTCTAATCTCCCACGGCACGTACCAAAGGATTCACGAGAAAACCGACTTATTATGTACTAGTAATAACTCGGTCTACCCCAAAAACAAAATAGCCCTAATCCCTAACAATTAGGATCAATTAGGGTGAAATATTTTTGTGTTTAGATGTGTTTTTGAGCTACATGCAAAGCTCAAAAAACTTGGTGGCTATGGTGAAATAGTTGGCTCTTTTTAGAGAGGAAGAAGATGATGATTCTTTCCTCAATTTTTTTTTGGGTTTTTTATTTTTGTGTTGAAAATGATTAGTACTCTTAGTCTAAACATGGATTAGACTATATATAGTGGTGGGTTAAATTAGTAAATCAAATTTACTAATTTGCCCCCACTAACATTAACCAACCTTTAAGGTATAACAAGGTTAATTTAGTCATTTCATAACTTAACTAATTAAGTTACAATTAACTATTATATATTGATATAATAATTATATCTAATCATATTTTAGCTAATAATTACAACTCTTGTAATTAATTCTAGCTAAATTTGTCACGACTGACAAATCACAACAATACCCGTATAATTACTAATCTCAAATTTAGTAACTTATACACTGATAAAATTTCTATTTTATCAGTGGTTTATTTATCATCAATTATCTTATAATCAATAATATAATAAACTCTACAGCCTGATACTAAACACATTGCCAGTTAACTATTAACTGGCTAACAGGAGTTCATCACGTTATCCTATATAGGTATGACCGATAGGGATCAGTCGATCTCCGCCATCTTACGACGACAATAAAGTCAAACCCTAGACGACCAATCGTTATTGATTTACGTTGATCAACTGATAAGTTCATCTTATAAACCGATCCCTGTTTATTCCATAATTGAGATTTATTAATCAACGCACTATTGTCGGAGGACACTAGTCCAACACACCCTGCTCTGCTTGCTCGCGGATCTTTGTTGGTGATATGTTTAGGGATCATCCAGTCTCGTGTGCGGGTGTTGTGGGCGTCAAGCATCAACATAATGATGTTCGTGACACGCTGGTTGATATATGTTACTGATCTGAGATCTTAGCAGGGAAGGTTGTTGACATTGGCATGGTTGCCGTTGATGGTCGACATCTTCGTCCAGCGGACATGCTGCTATATTCCTGGGTGGCAGGCGCCATGTTTGCGCCGATTTGACTGGGTCTTTGTCATTGACACAGATAGTATTGACTGATTTTGAACCAAGTAAGGTGGTGCGGAAAGCGGTGAATCGTAAGCGTGCTAAGTATGAGGCTAAGTGCGTTGTTTTGGGTTATGCTTCCTTCCCTTCTCTTTCTCCTATTTGGGGGAGTTGGAGCAAACAGTTGTTGCTCTGGTCAAGCGGATTCAGCAGTTCTCAGGATATCAGTGCGTATGATGCAGCTATTATTTTTTATTAGGATTGGTTTTTACATAGCGAAAGATGTAAATTAATATTATAAATCATAATAATAATGATAATGAGGATGTGGGGGACACATATTTACACTCTTATTGGTTTTTTTATATCCAAGGGTGTGGGGCTCAAATTGTTTCGCGACTCCCTTCCAATTTCTTGTAATTTTCTCATAATTTCAATTATTGTATCATAATAATAATAACTAGTTTGCATGCCTGGCTCGCACTCCCGAACTACCTATTTATATTGTTTAAACTCGTTTTATAAAAACATAGGTTTATTTTTGTTATTATACTCGTAATATTTTAAATTATTTTCTTCCTTCGACTTCTGTCATCCGTCATATTATAGTATCTATATGTCTATTTAACCGAAAAATAGTTTTATTTTCTTTCCAGTTTTCATCACCCGTTATATTATTTCATTTTCATTCCACTATCCTGTCATCCATTATACTATTTCATTTTCATTCCACTATTTTGTCAACCGTTGTATTATTTCATTTTCATTTTCATTGCACTATCCCGTCACCCGTTATATCACATTATATTTTAGTTCTTTACCGTACCATAAATTATTTTTACCATAATTAGCTAATTTATCATCATAAATTATTGTTTTCCATCAATTACCTAATAATTACCATAATGTATAATTTCATTATGTTATTCAGTTAATAGGTGTCAAGTACATAGTAGTAGATCATTAGGATTGTTTTTTACCAATCTGTCATTTTCCGTCCCTTCTCTTACCGATTAGGTTGTTTGGCCGAAAATAAACCCTGATTTTTCCAACACCAATCAATTCCGGAGATCATGGAGAAGAGAAGACGTGAGCAAAACGGCGGAGAAGACAGATTAAGCTCACTTTCGGACAACCTCCTCGTCGACATTATAAACCTCCTCCCAATCAAATCGGCAGCCGCAACCTCGGCCTTGTCCCGAAGTTGGAAGCATGTCTGGACCCACCGGACTTGCATTCGCATCGACTTCGACAAATTAAACACTCGTGCCGTCAATAATCCCCTTCCCTCGACACAGTTTGAACTATTTGTACTTCCGGAGGAACCCGTGTTACCGATGTCTCGACATATGTGGTGTGTCCGACAAGTTCAAAATTGTGATTGATGCACCTAGTCTGGAACACATAAAGATACGTGGTTTATCAATGTATTATAAGTTTGCGAAAATTCCGACTAAATTGGTCAGAGCAGACATCAATACCCTCCCTCGCATGGGGCTTCTTCAAGGGATTTCACATCTCTGATGATAGAGCTGCTGGCTATATATACGACAGCTCAATGTGTTGAATGATCGTGATGAGGTCCCGCTGTTCCGTAACCTCGTTGAGCTTCACTTGGTGCGCGCTTTATATTCATTCTTTCGACCACTCGAATTTGCACATTCGAACAATGCCGGTTCTCCTGTTAAGCAAGCTCAAGATCATGACAATAGCGTCCCCTAAGGGGACTATCTGCTATAATGCTATTTGCGATGAAGCTATCGACTTATTATTAAGGTTCATTCTAAGTAACGCACAACCAAATTCACCCTACTGCCAAACCAACGGCTCCACAATTAGTATGATACCGTCCGCTTTGAGCTGGGAGACAAGCCCTCACGGTTTTTGGAAAGTGGGTTAATCTTACTCAAAAGGCCTCATACTATATAGCCCTCATCGAATAATTAGGGTTGGGACTTTGCGTAACCGTTAATAATAGAGGATGAATATAGTCTACAAGGTACATAATAAAATACATACTCCGTATTCACGGGACTTTCCATTCAAATCGTCCACTGGGAGAACCGAGCCGGCTCAACCAGTCATTAGGGTTGGGATATTATTGTGTGACCGTTAAGTTTCCCGCGGGAAGTAAAACTCATCAAACAAGTAAGCAAGCAGTGTGGCATAGCTGTAATACTAATCACCTAGCAAATTAAAAGTTTCCTTAAATTTCATTACTTTCCTAATTCTATCATTATTAACCATTATATAAACTCCGGCCAACTTCGTTGTCCACTCTGATTCTTGCCTTTGTTTCTCCAATGGAGTTTGTTAGTGTGACGGATTTTGGTGAAGATGAACTCAGAAAAATCTATTCTTTGTCTCCTTTTGATATGATACTCGCTGTCGCCCAAAAGTCTTCCGAGAAGGACCTTTTATGTTCTGATCACATGAAGGCGTCGACATCGAAGAAGCCGCTTCCTTTCGATCTCAACTCGAAACCCCAAACCCACGCTACTCAGGGTTCCACCTCCTCAACTGATGACACTTCCAAGAAGATTGCCGAGTTGGGTGGGAGTGATCCAAAATTGGTGATTGAGAAGAATCCCTCTAATTCAGACGTTGGATACGATAAGTACAGGAATGCCGTGCAGGCATTGTAAGGTTGATTTGGGCGAAACTGGGGAGATGAATGTTAGGGTGATTCATCCTGTAGAAAACAGCAACGAGTTGAGCGAGATGATACTCACATTAAAGAGGTGGGATACAGTGTCTTCCTATGTTTTCACTACTGCTACTTGGAACAACCTCGTCGCGGTTACTGGATTTAAGGCTGAAGATAAGTTGCAGGTCTGGTGTTTTAAGCGACAGGATGAACTCTGTTTCGCTTTGGTCAGATTGTAAAGAAGAAGATTGACTTCCAAATTCCAATAACTGATTTTATAACATCTCGATGTAATATGTATTGCTCTATTTTTCTTTTTAATGATAACAACAATTTAACAAGAATGTCAGCATGTCATACAAACATACAGTATCATCAAACAAATGTTGTTACGGAAACTTTATTTCCAATGCACACACCATCTGATGACACTAATTATACTATCAACAAATTCAAGAAGACAACGCTGCATGTTTCGATTTCTGACCTCAATTCCTTGACTACCTTGATAACTATATTCATAGGTGACTGTAACAGTGTTACTTAGCTTGATGAGCGGGGGAGTTGAGGGGAAGGCCGGTTTCAATCCGACGGAGACTCTCTCCATCCACCATAGCTTTCCTCATGACTGGCAATGGTTCGATTGCCATAGTAGTGAGCCTGGCGAAAGTTAAAAAGAGTGAAACACAAGTTGAATAAAACTCTGGCTAAGCTAATCCATGTTTGTATCGTTAAGAAGAAAAGAACCGGAAAAGGGAGAACTACTGCAAACAGGCCTCAGTAGTCAGTACCTTGCGGTTCAAGGAGAGGCTGAGTTTGATCTCTCCTCGGAATTCCTGATCCTTGACAACGTTATACGACGTGATTGGAACCGACCCTTCATGAAAGACTGGCTCCAATTGTACTCTATGTAACACAGAAAAAAAAAAAAAAAAAAAAAAAACTTACATAGAGTTGTATGGTACATTATGCTCGACAGTCCACAATTTTGTTAATTTCTTTGATGATCAGATTTAGAGGAAAATATAAGCGCGTTGAATTGATTAATGAGAAGTACTACTATGCGGCTATGCCTATTATAATGTGAAGAACAAATTATTATTGCTCGGACTAATACTCTAAGATTGAGGTACCGAATACATTAGATCCGGTTTAATTAAGCTCCATTGATTTATTCGGCCTTGCTTTACTACAATCTAACAGAAATACGGATTTTGGTTACTACTTACATAGCTTCACCAACAGGATCATTCTCTGTACAAGTACCAGCATCACTATCCAAGATTTTGAGGGTAAGCTGGTCAGAACCATTAGGAGTCACATTAAACGTAAAAGTCTCGTTCCATTCTGGTTCGGTTCCTTGGCCTGTGTCAAATCATCGTCACAAGATTCACAATCATCGACATTTAATCACGTCTAACACATCATATGGATCTTATTGATTAATTACCTGATGCGATGCTACTTTTCTGCTTCTGACTGCCGTAAATCAGGATCACATATGGATCCATATTATCTGCATTATGCTCGTTAGAACAATCCAGTCGATATGAAACAATTGATATTTGAATTAGACATATATCGATCATCTGAGAATTAGGTCGATCAAATTATGATGTTCGTCTAATCTTTTCATACTAATTTAATGTGTTACCATTCTCCTATTGAAGCGAAAAATGTAATGTTATCATGATGATGATAGTAAAATTGACTCGAAACGTGTAAGAGAAGGGGAAATGAAATGTTGCTTACTCATAAAATCAGTGTTCTCAAGACCTTTGGCACCCACAAGAACAACTTCAAGCGTCGCTTCATCAGCCATGTTTCGACAGATCGGAAATGTTTTTCACAAGAAACGGTTATAACAAAAAGAGAAGATAACAGTAACAGCTACGACATGATACATAAATAAGGGAAGGGGGCGTTTAAAATTCTTTTAGTAGCGTTTGTACTACATGTTGTACGTAATCAATGTTAATCATGTGCTAACACTAGCTTGAATTGCATAAATATTAATTAGGTGATGAACGAAGCAAAGTTGATGGTCCGCTTCCTTTGGTCTTGGTATTTATTGGTCGGTGACGCGGTGCCTTGTACTTGCGACAAATCAAGTTTGCTTCGGGTCTCAGAGTACAACGATTACTCCTAAAAGTTTTAAACTAAGTATCAATCGATTGTTTCAAAAGTTTCAAAAAAAAAAAATATTGACAAAAAGTTTAGTAAAAAAATTGAAAATAGCACAACTCCATGCGAGTGTAGAGGTTGTCAACAGGAAGCACAACGCGGGTGGCAGATCATATGGCGAGGGAAACGAGAGTAATTCTTCCTCGTATACCTTTGCAGACTATTAAAATTTTGGACAAGCGGAGGTTGACATTGCGGGATTATCACATTTCTTTGGTGATGATGTGGAACGTAGTTAAGTTTCGTATTTTCGTCTTTGTACCAAAAAAATTACCAAGAAACCTTTTTATATTTTTTTGTGAAATTTTGTTAGGTTTGGTAAACTTGGGACTATTTTGTAGCAAATTGTCTTACCTTTTTTTGTAAAAGCTTAGCATCGAAATATATGCAGACAATACGGATGAATTGCGCACAGGGCAGCTTAACTATATGTAATCGATTCGCCAAACTCTTGAAATTATTTGAAATAATGGAAAAATAAATTAAGAAATAAATAAATAAAGCTCTTAGCTTTTTATACTACTCTACCTGAAGTTCCATGGCAGTTGAGAACACTACAATATAACTAAGTACACGGCATCGATTCACAATTTCGCAGTATGAAATACAGGACTATTGGCCTATAAATGACAGAATAACCAAGCAAAACTCGGTCAATTTACTGGTTGTTTTAGATTTGCTGATCTCTGACAATATGAAATTAGGCATGTTTAAACCAAATCAATGATGTGCAAGCATTTGATTACCCCGGCCGGCAACTCTAAATTACGAGAGGGAAGCTTACCCGACAAGACCCATCAAGTACATCGACTTTGATTCCTTTGCTTGAAGTACTTTCCGGAGAATTTGATCTCACACGCCAACGAACTCTTTGGAATTGAGTATAATTTCTCACAGAAATCTTGTTCCTTGCAAAGCTGAACTTGTCTAGCTTCTTCGCTTCCAGCAGAAACGACACTGATCTCAAGCGTGTCCAACACTTTTGCAACCATTAGAAGGTACCTCACAATCTCCAACTCTTCTTTAACCCCATTAAGGTTTCGTAGACTTATCGTCTTGACCTTAGATAAACAAGCATCAGCTGGTACAAAATCATGTTCGTCGAAGTTAGTGTCCATCGAATTCTTTTCATCCCCCTTGATCAGTTGAAGATACAACAAGGCCGGACAACAATGATGAAGAATACAAATTAAGTCTGTGAATTGAATTGGAAGTTGGCTTACGGTAAGACGGGTTAGATAACAAAATAACGGAAGACTTCCAGTGTCGATATTATTAAGGCCGAATAGCAAGGAACATCGAATTGTCAGGGACTTTAGACTACACATACCTCGAAACAATTCCATTTCTAATAAGGTAATACGGTGACGTCGTCCTAAATGTCTCAAAATAGTTGCAGCTGATAAAGATTTGGGGTCTGATTTGAAAATATAACACGATGAATTAAAATCCTGCACGTAAAAACGTTCGAGCTTAGGCACATTCATCCCAAGCATTCTGTGTGCATTTATTTGTTGGGACATGTATATCTCCAACCACTTCAAATTCAGAGACGAAATAACTACGCACATATTATCCTCCGATAAATTCCCCTTGATAATCAAGTGCTCCAAATTCGGGCACGACTTGATGAAATAAGCCACGAATTCGAGTTGGGTATCAGTAAACGAAACATGAAGCTTGTTCAAATTAGGAAGCGCCACATCCCATTGATTAATTTTGCTAAATCGGTCATAAAAGTTGTCGAAATCAAGATGGAGAACTTCAAGTGATGAAATCTTGAAGATACATGATGGTAATATTAGTGGAATTGGTTTCCAATCGTAATCTTCAGCCCAACTTATCTTAAACTCTTTCAAACGCTGGTCTAAAAGTAGGCTAAGCTTTCGAACTGATTCGTGAAATTCCAATGCGAAGACGCCCCAATATGTTCTCTTTAAACGATCTTCTGCTCTGAACGGGCGACGGAGGTGGATGTCAAGTACTTTGATATGCTGGGAAGTAAGCTTGTTTAGCAAGTCTTCGAGGATGGGGTAGGGGATCATCGCATCCTGGGGGCTGCTGAAGTAGCTTTGGTCGAAGCGGAGGGCTGTTATTTTGGTCCAGAGGCCGCGCCATCGGCTTGACAAAACGTCTGTCCTAGCTGCGGCGTTGAAGGGAAGGAGAGAGATTATGTCAACTAGAATTTCATCCGGGAGCGAGCTCAATCTGTCCGCTGTATCTTCTTCGACACTGCCGCCATTGTTGATGATGTTATTCTCTATTGCTCGTCTTCCTTCTCCTTGCGCTTTTTGGTTGAACCTCCATCTCTCTTCTTGCGGGTTTCTGTTTTTTTGGTTACATCTTCCGGTTTTCTGTGAGTTGTGGGAATCGGGATGTCGGTTGATGCGGCTGCATTGCAATTATTTCGCCTACGGCCAAAGTCGGGATGTGCTGATATTACAATACCTAGGAGGCTAGGACTCGAAATTTTGCGTAGAATCAATATATAACTATCTAATCTATCTAATATCTAATATATATATGCAATCCTGAACCCACTCAATTCTCAAGCTGAAACGTAGCCTATGATAATTAATATTATTATATTGTAAGTAAATTTATCTAGAATAAGATATGGTAAGTACATCGTATTATTATTTTAATAAAATAACATTATTACTTGATTTATGGAAAATAGTGATGTGATATAGTAATTACTTGACAAATTGATTAAATATCGCACAGGTATTTCAAAAACCGCTCAAATCTCTTCCTGCACTACAAGACTTATATTTGCGGTTTGCATCTCCGAGAAGATAATCATTATGTGGAAATATCAGCTCCCGTTTTAAAGTATTTGATGAATTGCATGCAGTTTTCGCCGCCCCAAAGCAAAATTGCAATCAACTCCCCAAAGTTGGAATACTTGGAAATTGGGGGTGATTTGGTATATGGTATCACTAATTCGTTCAAAACCCGACTCAATTGCTAACGGCAAATCTGGTTATATCAGAATACTGTCGTAAAAAAGATGAAAAGGAATTTTGACAACAAGTTGGGCCGCCTTGTTTCCTTATATTTCCAGCCTAAGGAGTAAGGACACTTCATCTAAACGCCTCTTATTTACCTATACTTAATTAACCCCATTGCTTATGGCAAGGATGGAGTAGTTGTTACTCCAATGTTTCGTAATCTGATCCATCTTAGCATTCATAATAGGTATGCCAGTGTGGCGCCGTGAAATGACCAACTACCTACGTGGGTAAGTAAGATCAAGAGGATTGACGTAACTATAAATTTCAAGTACAACAACAACGCCAATGATCTTCTGGAGCACATTTTGAGTAATTCAAGTGTCCTTGAGCCACTCATTGTATATACGCATTATTATGCACAAGGGATAAGTAGAAATGAATTAAGGAGTAAAGAGGAAGTCTTCTGTTGGAAGTTGCTCAACTTGGCTCCTGTTAATTGCATATAACTGAGCTAGCTAATTTTTTACTGGTCTTATGTCTAATTTTTCTCTCATATATTTTGTCACAATTGTGTTGAGCTCGGTATTAATCTTACTTTGTTTCTTTGGGGCATAGTTTGAAGTATACCTTAAAAAGGAAAAAAAAAAACAAAAAGGATGATTCTACGGTTTGACAATTAGGATAAGATTTGACTATAAATATTGCCTAATCTTTTAGAAAGTATTAATTTAGATTTTATTATTAAACAAATATAAATCACAATTACTAATACAGATTTAACCAAATAATTAATTAAAAAAAAAATCACGGGCCACCCTTCCTCTCCCTCTCCCTCTCCCCCCACCCCCTAACACCACCAAGTAACAACCCCACCACCGCCTCCTCTTGTACCAGTCACGACTCACGACCTTTCCCAGTCACCTCCGCCGCTCGTCGCCATCTCCTCTCTCACGGGCCACCATTCCTCTCCCTCCATCGCCAGAATCTCCCGTCACCGGCGAACCTACGCCGAACATCCCCATCCCTCCTTTCTCCATTTTCTCTCAGATCCGTCGCCCCCCGGTAGGTGCTTACCGGCGAGTCGCTGACTTCATCGGCTCCCTGTAAAAGCCGAGGTTGTGGACTTGCGGGGATGGGGAATGCACTGGAAGCATGGCTGATGGATAATTACACACGGTGAGGATGGTTGGACAGTCGCCGGCCATGGAGCTGATCGTGTGACCGGCGATGGGGCAGGGGTGGGTCACGTACTCGGTGAGGGGGAGGACCGGAAGGGAATGGTAAGGGATGGTTCCCCCCCCCCCCCCCTAATTTCTGTTTTTATTCCAAAAAAAAAACTCAAATTGGAAATTAATCATGTTTTATTTCGTTAAAATTAAAACTTTATCTATCTGGTGTGGTAAGGTGTATGATAAGAACTTTTTTTAACTATAGTTAAGAAAAATCAATGGCTGAAATACATAAACTTCCTTCACAATTACAGAATTGAAATCTTTTCAGCACGATTTGTTATTTGTATGATGAAACAGAGGCAGCAGCCATAAACTCGTCATCGGATTCAAGATTGCTCATACAATCACTAGTTAAACAAATTTCGAAATCGACACTTCCTGTGCCTTGATTTCCAGCGTAGGCAGTCACGCTCCCAGAAAACTTGTTCCCAAACCCACTACGAACTGCAATCGGTTTCCCAAGTCCCGCAAACTCATTACCATACATTTCAAATCGAGGTGAGCTAGAGATCACCACAGTGGCATTGGTGCTGGTGTCAGCCAATAAACCAAATTGGTGAACAAAAGGAGACTCGAACCACTTTTGGGCATTGCCTCGGACAACTTTGTCGGTATAGTTGACAACTGATTGGTTCAACAGCCTAGCCACCCGGCCTAGGCTCGTTTCGAGAAGGTCACCAACGGTTGTACTCGTTGCGAGTACATCGACTGAGTTACCGAAGTATTCTTGAGGCAATGTTGGGTTCACTCTGTTCCGATTACTTGCAGCTAACATGCAATGGGTCACAACATCCGGTCTTAATCTTTTCGCCCGAATAACCGACCTCCAAACAAAAGCGGCCAGGGCCTGATAAGAGGAGACCTTGGTGTTGTGGTTGCTTATATCTTCCTTAGCTTCGGTTTTAAGCTTCTGTATTGCCTCCACTCCAAAAGAAAAGAATCTCTCCTTCAATTGAGGTGGATTGAACCTGTATGTGTATTGTAAGAAAATAAAGTAATTCGCAAGACTAATGTGTCCCATGATATATACTCGAAATGATAAGCACGTCACTATATATGTCAACTATATATTGTATCAACTTGGCCAAATTCTTATTCAAAATGCCAAAATAAATTCTAAATTGAAGATTTGCTAATATTTTAAGCAAATCAAGTTGTGGCCCTTGTGGTTGATTGGGCTTGGTACCTTAATAGAGGCATAGGAGGCAGAGTAGGCCGGCAACTTTGGCATGGTCACATACAAGGTTGCGAGTGGTCGAGAGTGTGGTGTATGGTGCTTTTGGGGTTGTCGAGCGACTCTGCGAGGGTGGTGACATGATGGTTGGCTGTGGATTTAATGGTTGTCTGGGTTGGTGTCATAGTGTGCAATAGTCAATTAGCTAGTCAATTAGTCATTACTGGGGTAACTAATAGGGGTGGTGGACAACTTGGTAGCATAGATAGAGACTTCTATCATGTGGCGTAACAACTAACAACTAACAAATGCATGATTGTCATTTTGAAAACCAACATACTCCCGTGGATCCAAATAGATTTTCCTTTTTTTTTCCAGTTTGGAGTTGTCATGTTTGTTGCTACTCGTACACCAAATTAAAGACATGTTTGTCTTAAATTAAAGTGAAGTTGGTAGACTGCATTGTAGGATAAAATTGCACTAATTTTTTTTTAACAAGTCAATGATTCACTTAGTGTAAAAGTAGATTCTAACATATGACACCTCAAAAATGCAAAAAGAATTGAAAGAGGAAAAATCTCTTTGAATTAGAGGAAGTTTGCTATAAAACCGATGAAACAATTCTTTTTGCATAATAGAGGAATATAAGATAGACAATACTTTAATGTATATTGGCCGAGTCGTTCATTAGAATATAGGAAAATTTGTGGGAACCACCCCCAAATTTCACCATTTTTTAGGGAACCACCTTATTAATTTTTCTTTTGTGGAGAACCACCATATATAAATAAAACCAAGGAGTAGAAATACCTCCTTACCCAAACCACCCTCCCAACACCTCTAACCACCATGCACCACCACCCACAAACACCAACCACCACCTTAGCTACCCTCGATACCACCAACATGGTCGTCGATCGCCAGCCACCATGTTCGTTCCACACCACCCACTACACCATCATTACCCCCAACCACCATCTTGGTTTTCTATCTCTCCACGTCCAACGGTTATGGGTTGATAACATAAGGAAATGAGTGGTAACGTCGGAGATGGGCCGACGAGAAGAAGAACAATAATAGGTGCGAGGGAGCTTGGAGTGACTGAAAACCGAGAGGAAAGAGAGCATGGAGGGAGAGAGAAAAGGGTCGTGGGGGTGGAGGACAAGGAGGCGGGGGGAAAGTAGTGGCCGGTGTGGTTTTGTCGGCGTGATCAGTGGTAGTCGCGGCGTGAATAGTGGTGGTTAGTGTTGCCTCGGGGTAGTTAGGGGTGGTGAAAGGGTGGTTTGGGTAAAATAGGTGGTTCTACCTCTACATTTTTATTATATTTGGTGGTTCTCCACTAAAAAGCTTTAATAAGGTGGTTCCCCAAAAAATGATAAAAGTTGCATGGGGGTGGTTTTTCACAAATTTTTCTAGAATATATACACTTGTATTTTTTTCCTCGAAAAATTTCGACCATACATAGTAATAGTAGTATATTGTATTGTAGGTAGAAAGATACTTTATCCACAAAAATTTAGAGCATGTTTAATTGTAATCTAAATTCTAGCTACGTACGCCACTCAATTGGCAACGGTAAGCCGAATAGATAAGAAGATAAGAAATTCAGAGCCATATATAAGAAAGATACTCGCCTTGATTTGATTTGATGATCATTCAAAGAGATTACCTGGTAATGAATACGTCGGCATGGACGGAAGGGAGAAACAAATCACTAGGGCCATAACCATCAGGATACCAACGTTTGTATACCGGCGGCCGCGAAATAGTAGAAGTCGACTTATCCCCCTGAGCCGCCTGAGCTCGATGAATCTCTGACCACATATTCCAAAAATGCCAAAATGAGGTACCATCAACAATTCCATGGTTCAATGAACAACCAATGAATACTCCATCAACCAATTCTGTTACTTGAACAGATAAATTCGGCAACGTATGGCCGTCGTAGCCAACCTCACAATTGTTATGGACGAACAAGGAGTACACCATAGGAGGGACGTGGACCGAGGAGACAATGTCCGACACAGTAACTTCAAGCTTACAATGGATGAATCGAGCACCGGGCCCCTTATTACAGTCGACGAAGATTAACGATCGATTGTGGTCTTCGTCAACATTTGTAACGAGCTGACCAGCTAACGGGTAGAAGTGTACAAGCGTAAGAGCTAGGGAGTCCTTGAGACTCTTCAACAGCTTGTCGATGCAGTGATCTTCTCGGTTCAGGTTCAGGTAAAGAAGGCCTTTTTGAATGTAGTGAAATGAAAGCATGGGCAAATCCCATTGAGTCAAGTAATGTGGCTGCTTCGATTCGTCGACCTGATACGTCGGCTTGACGAAACATTCTGAGATATGTTTAATTGTTGTTGTGATGTTGCTCATTGTTTGTGGTGATGGCTCTGCTCCGTAGAAAAACAACTTTTATAGATTTAGATATACTGTATAAGTGAATCCATCAACATCCAAGTGATTTTTGGATTAACCCGCTTGTTCAACTAGGTCCATAAATTCGTCCAACTTGGGTCAGCACGAAGCAGCCCACCTCTATCCAAACCTAAAATACCTTGCTTGCCCAACGAAATAATCACACAAGCCTAATTAACATGAATAACCCTACAATAAAGTGTCATATCTATCCATACTACTACTTTAATAGTTTACCATCTTAGATGATGTGGCAAGCTATCAAAGATTCCGAAATAAAAAAAAAATCCACGTCAAGGCTTATTTGTGAATCTCAAAATGCTCTTAAATATTGGTCTCCACGTCACTTCAATTGGTCAATGGAAATGAAAAAGTGGGGGGTGTATGCGTTTGGTCTTACAGATTTGAAAGAGGAAGTAAGGAACATGGAAACGTAAGTGGGAATTAAACTAATTCATATAGGTTTGAATTGATGTGATGTGCATGATTGTTCGAGTCCATGTTGTTAATGTTGGTCATTAGTTTGATGTCCATGATTGATTATTGGCTTTTGTTTGCCTAGCTACTTGACGGCGGATATCGGTAGGTGTTTCAGATTAATATATACTTTTTTGTCAGCATCCAAAGAGCTCATTGTTCAGGTTAGTCAAATCATCCAAGGAACAATTTGATTTATGTGATTAGATTGAGTTTTCTTTAATCCCAAGATTTACACTGCCATTTACATCTGTTAAAACATGCCTTTCGGAATCTGTCTCGGAGGTGGAACATTGGCAAAAGCGAAAACTTCCGACGTACGCTAAGGAAAGTTAAGCAAACACAGCTAGCCTGCATATAAATTTGGTAATTCTACACTGATGTTACGTAAACAGGCTGGCACAATGGCACCCGCACAGGACACGGGAGCAATTCGCATTTTCCAAAACTTAAGCTGGTTAAAAAAAAAAAAAAACTTTCCTAAAATTCAAATGCAATTTATATACCCCCTCATACCCAAAGAGATTTTCCTGTTTCTGTTTGCAGTTTTGAGTTGCCATGTTAGGAGTTATATATAGACCAAATGAATCGTTCACTTGCTTTAAAAATTAGTAAGTATTTCATTCTGCATTGCAGTCAACCAACTTTCCTAAAATTCAAATGCAATTTATATATATGTTGAAAATTTTGGCTTGAAATTCTCTACCTTTCCAAAAAAAAAAAAAAAAAAAAAAAAACAGTGCCCTAATAAACACAATCAGGTCTCGCAAATCCAAACCAATCTCCCAAATAGTCCCGATGGACGAAGCAGCGCAAAAGGTAAGCGGGAAGACGAAAAGATGGAAAAAGCAGCGTAGATTAATGTTGCGTAACAATCACAAAATCGACATGTACAGTATTGTTGATAATACTCAAGAAAAACAGGCTTTAAGGTCAGTTCCAGATTGTGGGTTAAAAAATCGATCAAAGAAAAGATCAAACAATCATAAAGTGGAGTTCCTCGAGAAGACGAAGAAGAAGAAAATCGACATTATTGTTGATGATAGTGGTGATAAACAGGATAATTTAGGCTCAGTTTTAGATTGCGGGATGATGAGCAAGGATTATTGCGAATTCGAGAAGGATTATATGAGACAGGATAGGCTAAGCTCACTCCCAGATTGCATTCTGGCTGAAATTCTGTCTTGCCTTCCAATTAAAGAAGTGGTAGCAACCTCCGTTTTATCCCGTCCTTGGCGCCACCTCTGGACACACATCACCCGTCTGTGCTTGAATGACTCAAGCTTTGGGTGGCGGAGTATCTGCTTCAATGACTCGATAGATGCAATGCGGAATAGATACTTCGAATGCGTTGATAACATACTAAATCAACTCACCTCGTCAAAGATCCACAGCTTCTCCCTTACGCTCTCTATTATTCAAGCTCTAAATTTAAAGTCTTTTCACCTAAATTGAAATCCTGGATTGAACAATTATGTGCTCGAAACGTTGTTGAAATCAATGTTTCTTTGTCCTCCCATCGATCAGCATTGTCTCGGCCCGTTGTGCTACCAACATGTGTTGTCGAAAACAAGTCTCTGAAATGCCTCAAAATTTCCGGAAGTCAATGTTGTGAGTTGCCGGGAGATGGGATTCTTGATTTTCATGCACTGCAACACTTGGAGTTGTTCTTGCATTTGACAAAGGATGACCAATGTATGAAAATATCAGCTCCCGTTTTAGAGTCTCTTACAATACGTTGCGCACCCAATTTTTGTGGATGCAAAATCGTAATTGATACTCCAAAGCTGGAATACTTCAAAATTAGTGGTTCCTTAGTATGGTATCAATTTGTCAGCAACCCAACTGAAATGCGAACAGTGTATATATCAAGATACGCTTATGATACGGATGAAATCGATCATCACGAAAATTTGGGCCGCCTTGGATCTTCTATTTCCAGCGTCCGATCACTCTTTTTACACATTAAATATTTTTCACCTGTATTTGGTACTGCAATTTTCCGTAATCTGATCCATCTTAGCATTTTTGGTAGTTATGACAATGACATGTATATGGTGCCGAATTGGAGTGACCGTATACCTATTTCAGTGTTGAGTAAGCTCAAGACAATTAATGTAAAGTTACGAACCAAGGATGAATTACACCAGAGCCATGAATCTTCTTGAGTACATTTTAAGTAATTCAATTGTCCTGGAGGAACTCAATGTTTACGCTCCTTCTGGCGATCGGAGACTTGGAGATCTCTTAGAGGGGAAAGAGAAGGCTTTTTGTAGGGCGTTGTTCAGGCTCTCAAGAGTTTCTGTAAATTGTGAAGTTGAGTTTCGTGATCATTCGGTTACAGCTACAAGCAGAGGCGCAGAGGGTTTATACTATAGAGAATTAATATGATAGGTAATCATGATCATCAGAGTTATCTTGCAATGTTTGGAGATCACTTGTGATCTTTTGATGACTGAAATGATTTCCTTCCCTAATACGCCCCCGCAAGACGGACGACCGTGGACGGAGACCGATCTTGGATAGTAATGATTGAAGTCGAGCCTTGGGTAAAGGTTTCGTGAGAGCATCAGCAAGCTGGTCATCACCTGAGATGTGTGTTACTCGGAGAGTGCCATCGGATACCCGTTCCCTCACAAAGTGGAAATCAAGCGCCAAGTGTTTCATTCGGGAGTGGAAAACGGGGTTTGCGGAGTAATGGGTTGCACCAAGCTTATCACAATATATGACAGGTGTTTGTGGCATTGTAAAACCAAGTTCTTGGAGTAAAGAGCGGAGCCATAGGACTTCGGCGGTTGTGGCAGCAACAACACGGAATTCAGCTTCGGTGGAGGAGCGGGCAAGTGTGCGTTGCTTCTTGGAGCTCCATGCGATCAGATTGCGGCCAAGATAGACGATGTAACCTGATGTAGAGCAGAATTGGTCCTTGTCACCAGCCCAATCAACATCTGTAAATGCATGGAGGTGAAGTGGAGAGTCACGATGAAGATGAAGACCATGGTTGAGGGTACCACATAAGTAGCGTAAAAGACGTTTGAGAGCCTGCCAATGATCTTCAGTGGGACAATGCATAAATTGAGACAATTTGTTGACAGAGTATGCTCTGTCAAGACGAGTCAGGGACAAGTATTGTAGAGAACCCACAAGCGCCCGATATTCGGTTGCGGAAGCAAGCGGCCGACCACCAGTGAGAGTAAGAGGAGTGCAGTCCATGGGAGTGCTAACCGAGTTAGCACCAAGCATTTTTGATCGAGTAAGAAGATCAGAGATGTATTTAGTTTGATTGAGAAAGAGACCAGTGGGAGTTGGAATGACTTCAACACCAAGAAAATAGGATAGGGGGCCGAGGTCCTTTAGTGAGAACCGGGCAGCAAGTTGAGAGATGAAAGAGGTAAGATGAGGTTGGGAAGGACCAGTGAGGATGATATCATCCACGTAGACAAGGAGATAAAAGGTCGTGGAGGCAGATTTGTAGAGAAAAAGGGAGGAGGCAAAGATAGTTGGGCGAAAGCCATAGGATACAAGAAAGCTACGGAGTTCATTATACCATGCTCTCGGAGCTTGTTTGAGGCCATAGATTGCCTTACTAAGCTTGCACACATGATTGGGGTGAGAGGTATCAATAAAACCGGGAGGTTGGGACATATAGACATCCTCAGTGAGGCTGCCTTATAAGAACGCGTTATTGATGTCGAGTTGTCGGAGTGACCATCCATGGGAGACGGCAAGGGAGAGAATGAGACGTAAGGTAGTGGGCTTAACAACAGGGCTGAAGGTGTCCGAGTAGTCGATGCCAGGACGTTGGTGAAAACCCTTGGCAACAAGGCGCGCTTTGAAGCGCTCAACGGAGCCATCCGGGTTATATTTGATGCGATATACCCATTTGCAACCCACGATATTGTGAGAAGACTGAGGTGGGACGAGAGTCCAAGTAGAGTTGCGGGTGAGAGCCAAAAATTCGTCGCTCATGGCTTGACGCCACTGAGGATGTTTGAGAGCTTGAGCGAGAGTGGTGGGCTCAATGGGGTTGGAGGTGACAACAACATTGGCCTTGTATTTCGGGTTGGGTTTGCGAATGTTGTTTTGGAGGCGTGTGGTTATTGTACGGACAGGAGGTGGCGGGGGTGGGGGAATGGGTGAGGAGGCAGGGGAGATGGGCGAGGAGGAAGGTAGAGAAGAAGAGGAGTCACCGGAGTCAGAGGCAGAGGAAGCCGAGGAAACAGGGGAGGGGGAGTCCGAGGAGGACGAAGGAGTGACTGTAGAAGGCGAGAGAGGCGGGGAAGGAGATTGAGCAGCGGAAGACGGGGAGTGGGGAGCAGGGACGACACTAGGGGTGGTGGGATTTGCAACAACATGAATTTGGAACGCACACCACGCATCCAAATCGATTGAGGGAGATGTGGTGGGTTTCTTACTGAAGGCAGAGAAAGGGAAGGAGGTTTCAACGAACTTGACATGTCGGGATGTGTAGATTTTGTTGGTGGTGGGATCAAGGGCATGGTACGCGCTTTGAGTGGCGGAATACCCAACAAAAATACAAGGTGTCGAACGAGGTTCAAGTTCGTGAGATGTGTATGGGCGTAGCCATGGGTAACAAAGACACCCAAAATTCCGGAGTTTGGTATAGTTGGGAGGTTTAGCAAAGAATTTGAGATAACGTGAGAAATTTGCGAGAGTAGGCGTAGGAAGTCAATTAATTAGATAGACAGAAGTAGTGAAGGCCAACGGCCAGTAGTCGAGGGGCATGTTGGCGTGAGAGAGGAGGGTAAGCCCGGTTTCCACAATGTGTCGGTGACGACGTTCGGCATAGCCGTTATGCTCAGGGGTATGCGGGGGGGGGGGGGGTGAGATGGGCAATACCGTTCATTGTGATGTTGGGAGTGAGTTTGATATACTCACCACCATTGTCGGAGTACAGTTGTAAGATGGGACGATTAAAAAAAATTTAAACCAAAGCGCAAAAACGTTGGAAAGTTTGAAAAGTGTCCGATTTGCGTTGGAGAGGATAAAACCACGTGTATTTAGTGTAGTGATCAACAAAGATAACGTAATATTTTAGTGAGTCGTAAGACAAAATAGGTGAGGTCCATACATCCGAGAAAATTAATTCAAGTGGGGCATTGGACGTAAGTGTAGAAATAGAAAAGGGGAGCTTATGGCTCTTATTGATATTGCACGCATTACATGGAAAATAAGAAATATGCGGAATTTTTAAAGAAAAATCAGAATTTAAACTTTTAATATGTAATAGAGGGGTGGCCTAAACGGTGGTGCCAGTCATGCACCGTGGCCTTGACGACAGTGTAAACAACGGGCGGAGGACGCCATTCATAAACGCCATCTTTAATGGGACCCCGAAGTAGAAGTTTCCCCGTAGAACGCTCCTTTATTTGAAAACAATTTGACAAAAACTCAATTAGTACGTCATTGTCTTGACAAAACTGTGAAATCGATAAAATGTTTCGAGAAATAGCTGGAACAAATAAAACATTAGAGACAGTATAATTTTTGTTTGAGAAAGGAATGTTAAAAGAACCTGTGTGAGAGATAGGGAGGGACGAGCCATCGCCGATTACGAGCTCCTCTGTACCATCATATGGGGCATGGAGGTACAGGTTGGAGAGATCGTTGGTGACATGGTGTGATGCACCACTGTCCAGCAGCCAGGGGAAGGGTGAGAAGGGACCAGCAGTAGCCGTGTGGGCTTGAGGAGCACGACCAGTAGGGGAGTGGGTAGCAGCATTGGGGCGGACAGTTGGGAAGGTGATGTGGGGAAAGAGTTGTTTGAAAACAGGGCACTGGGAGAGGTAGTGTCCTTTGGTGCGACACTATTGACAACTCCCCTGATAGGGCTTTCGGGGAGACCCTTGTGGTGTGGGCAGGAGACCAGCTGAGCGCGGGGTGGAGGGTGCAGCACGCACGGTGGCAGCGTGAGCAATAGCAGGGTGACAGGGATTCAGATTGGGTTCGTCCTTAATACTGAGTTCTTTGTTGATCAGTTTTTCGTGAAGATCAATAAAGGAGATAGGAGTATCACGGGCATTGACAGCATCAATAACGGATTCGTAGGCATTAGCATTGAGACCACGAAAGACGATATCAGTGACGTCTTCGTGGTCAAGAGGCTTGCCGAGGGCAGCGAGTTCATCCACAGAGACTTTTATGGCCTGCATATAATCAGTCACAGTAGCATAGGATGACATCGAGATGTTACGAAGTCGGCTACGTACCTGATTTAAATGACCACGAGTTCGACTAGAATAAGTAGAAGCCAATATGGTCCACGCATCATGAGTTGTGCGAGCCTCGGTGAGGAGGGGGACCAGATTGGCCTGAAGAGTGCCAACAAGAGCACCAAACAGGAGACGATCCTCCTTCCAAACTTTGATTCTTGAACTCTTCTAATCTCCCACGGCACGTACCAAAGGATTCACGAGAAAACCGACTTATTATGTACTAGTAATAACTCGGTTTACCCCAAAAACAAAATAGCCCTAATCCCTAACAATTAGGATCAATTAGGGTGAAATATTTTTGTGTTTAGATGTGTTTTTGAGCTACATGCAAAGCTCAAAAAACTTGGTGGCTATGGTGAAATAGTTGGCTCTTTTTAGAGAGGAAGAAGATGATGATTCTTTCCTCAATTTTTTTTTGGGTTTTTTATTTTTGTGTTGAAAATGATTAGTACTCTAAGTCTAAACATGGATTAGACTATATATAGTGGTGGGTTAAATTAGTAAATCAAATTTACTAATTTGCCCCCACTAACATTAACCAACCTTTAAGGTATAACAAGGTTAATTTAGTCATTTCATAACTTAACTAATTAAGTTACAATTAACTATTATATATTGATATAATAATTATATCTAATCATATTTTAGCTAATAATTACAACTCTTGTAATTAATTCTAGCTAAATTTGTCACGACTGACAAATCACAACAATACCCGTATAATTACTAATCTCAAATTTAGTAACTTATACACTGATAAAATTTCTATTTTATCAGTGGTTTATTTATTATCAATTATCTTATAATCAATAATATAATAAACTCTACAGCCTGATACTAAACACATTGCCAGTTAACTATTAACTGGCTAACAGGAGTTCATCACGTTATCCTATATAGGTATGACCGATAGGGATCAGTCGATCTCCGCCATCTTACGACGACAATAAAGTCAAACCCTAGACGGCCAATCGTTATTGATTTACGTTGATCAACTGATAAGTTCATCTTATAAACCGATCCCTGTTTCTTCCATAATTGAGATTTATTAATCAACGCACTATTGTCGGAGGACACTAGTCCAACAATCTCCCACTTGTCCGAGACAAGTATGTGCGTGATCGACTCTCTTGCCCTTTATATCTCCCACTCAATGCAAGATGTCTTTCAGGTCGCTCCTGCACCCGATGTGAATCGTAAAGTGGTTTTCTCGATCGAGAGCGCAATTGTCTGACCGGAAAAATCTACCTTAGATTGCTTCCGAGCGTGGCCACGCATTTCCAGTTGCTACTCCTCGAGTGGCCTAAAGATATTAACCCTGACGTGGGCGGACAATCCCTTCACTCTATTTTCATTGTTCCATACAACTCACAGTGACCCAAAATATGCCCTTATAGCCTCCTTTAACGGCACGACTTAGGACATAAATCAAAGCCACTATTTATTGCACAAAGTCTGGCAAATAGTTTCAGGTCAAAAGAATCGACTCAATGGTATAATACAGTGCTCCTAGCTTCGACCCAGCAATAGGAATCTGTAGGTGGTCAAGTCCGACAGAGTGTCTCACATTCTTTAGTCCTTCTCAAGTACTTTAGGATATTCTTTACAGCTATCCAGTGACTTTCACCGGGATTAGCCTGATACCTGCTCGTCATGCTCAAAGCATGTGAGACATCAGGCCTCGTACACATCATAGCATACATGACTGATCCAACTGCGGAAGCGTACGGGATCTTTTTCATGCGTTCAATATCTGCGGGCACAGACGGACATTGAGACTTACTCAGAACTATTCCGTGACCCATTGGCAGATATCCTCTCTTGGATTTCTCCATATTGAATCTCTCAAGAATCCTATCTACATAAGCTTCTTGACTTAATGCCAACATCCGTTTTGATCTATCTCTATAGATTCGGATGCCTAAGATGCGTTGCGCTTCTCTTAGGTCCTTCATCCGAAAATGATTTCCTAACCATCCTTTAACTGAGTTGAGGGTCGGAATATCATTTCCTATGAGAAGTATGTCATCCACATACAGGACCAGGAACGTTACCTTGCTCCCACTAAACTTCATGTACAACATGGTTCCTCAACACTGCGAGCGAAACCATTTTGTTTGATTACATGATCAAACCGATGATTCCAGCTCCTGGATGCTTGCTTAAGTCCATAAATGGACCTTTTAAGCTTGCAAACCTTCTCAAGATTGCGTGGATCGACAAAACCCTCTGGCTGTGTCATATACACTTCCTCTTCCAGAAACCCGTTCAGGAAGGCGGTTTTGACATCCATCTGCCATATTTCATAATCATGAAACGCAGCAATCGCTAAGATTATCCGAACGGATCTGAGCATCGCAACTGGTGCAAATGTTTCATCATAGTGAATACCATGAATTTGCGTGAAACCTTTCGCCACTAGTCGAGCTTTGAAAACGTCCTTGTTTCCATCCATGCCGATTTTGATCTTATAGATCCATTTGCATTTCAGAACTTTTGTTCCAACTGGCACATCTACCAAGTCCCATACTTGGTTCTCGTACATGGAATCCATTTCAGATTTCATCGCCTCCAGCCATTTTGTAGAATTTGGACATGTCATGGCTGCGTTGTAGGTTGTGGGCTCGTCACTTTCTAAAAGTAACATTAAGTATTTATCATCATCTTCGACAATACCTAAGTATCTCTCAGGTGGGTGACTTACTCTCCCTGACCTTCTAGGAATGGAGGTTGGAACCACTGTATCAGAAGTTTCAGGGCTGTTTTCTCGTAAAACATCCTGATTATCTTCCTCTGTTTATGACTCCTGAACTTCTCTAAGTTCAAAATTTCTCCCACTTTGTCTTCTAGAAATAAATTCCTTTTCTAGAAAGACAGCATCACGAGACACAAACACTTTGTTCTCCTGACGATTGTAGAAGTAATATCCTCGTGTTACTAAAGGATAACCTACAAATAGGCATTTCTGGGATCTGGGTGTTAGCTTATTGTCAGAACGGTTCTTAACATAAGTTTCACAGCCCCAAACCTTTATGAAAGACAAGTCAGGAACTTTTCCTTTCCATATCTCGTATGGTGTCTTTGGAGCTGATTTTGTCGGACTCCTGTTCAGCAGGAAAACGGCGGATAGTAAAGCGAAACCCCAAAATGAATCAGGAAGCTCAGCCTGACTCATCATAGATCGAACCATATCTAATAGGGTTCTATTTCTCCTTTCAGCAACACCATTCATCTGTGGTGTTCCAGGAGGTGTTAATTGTGATACTATACCACAATCTCTCAGGTGATAACTGAATTCGTTACTCAGATATTCACCTCCACGATCAGATCGTAAGCTTTTGATCTTCCTATCAAGTTGGTTTTCAACTTCCCTCTGAAATTCTATGAATTTCTGTAGGACTTCGTCTTTGTTCCTCATTAAGTAGATGTATCCATATCTACTAAAGTCATCTGTTAATGTGACGAAGTAGTTGTAACCACCTCTGGCTGTGATGCTCATTGGACCACACACATCTGAATGTATTAGTTCCAATAGCTCACCAGCTCGAATTCCTTTTCCCGAAAAAGGTTTTCGTGGCATCTTGCCTAATAGGCAAGATTCACATTTATCAAATGATTCGTAATCAAGTGATTTGAGCACTCCACTGGATACGAGTCTCTTAATGCGTTTTTCGTTTATATGACCTAAACGACAATGCCAGAGATAGGATAACTCAGGATCACCTGATTTGAGCTTTTTATTTTCTACATGGTAGACATCGGTGGTTAAGTCTAAAACATATATTCCGTTGATTGACGGGGCTATTCCATAGACCATATCATTGTGCGAGAAGGAACAACATTTGTTTTTAATTTCAAAACGAAAACCTTCCGCGTCTAACATAAATACAGATATTATGTTTTTGCTCAGGGTTGGTACATAATAACAATTATACAAGTGCAATTCCAACCCTGACGCTAACGACAAAACATATGTTCCTACGGAAACAGCAGCTATCCTTGCTCCGTTTCCAACGCGTAGGTCCACTTCACCCCTTGCTAGCACTCGCACCTCCTGCAGCCCCTGCAAATGATTACAGAGATGAGATCCACATCCAGTATCTAATACCCACGACGTGGAACTAGCAAAGTTTATGTCTATAGTGTAGATACTTGAAGCTTTCTTCTCCTCCAGGTATTTGGGGCAGTTGCGCTTCCAGTGACCTACTCCGTCACAATGGAAGCACCTTTGATCGGGGTTCGTGCTTTTGGGCGGCTTAGTCTTTGCGTTTACTGGCGCTTTTCCTTTGCCCTTGCCCTTTCCTTACACGGGTTTCTTCCCCTTTTCCCCTCGGTTTTTGAACTTGCCACCTTCCTTCCTCACATTTAGCGCTAAAACATCTCGTTTTCCGCTAGTACTCCCACTTGCGCCCATGTCTTTCTCTGCTTGGACAAGTAGAGCATGAATTTCATTGAGGTTTTTCCTCAAATCGTTCATGTTAAAGTTCAACCTGAAATTATTGAACTCGTCATGTAGCGAGTGGAGTATACGATCTACCGCGATTTGGTCGGAAATCGGGCATCCCAGTCGTTCTAACGTCTCTACGTTTTCGATCATTTTGAGCACGTGGGGACCAACATGCTGTCCCTTGATTAAACGTGCCTCAAAGAATCGACTGGCGGCATCGTATTGCAATATTCGCGGTTTTTGCGAAAACATATTCGTCAATTTGACGAATATTTGGTATGAGGAGGAATAAATCAACCTGCGCTGCAATTTTGACGCCATCGAATAGATCAAAACGTTTTTGATCGAGGTTGATTCCTGCTCGTACAATTCGTACGCTCGACGCTCGGCCATCGTTGCGTTAGGCCCTGGCGTCGCAGGTGGTGGTTCAACGAGGAACCGCTCCTTTCCGTCGCTTTTAGCGGCTAAACGTAGACTCAATTCCCACTCTGGGAAGTTGCTCCCATCGTCCTTCAGGGAGTGCTTCTCCATAAAGGCACGGAGCCATGAGTCTTTCGTGATACTCGGTAGAACTGGGTTCGCATTTGGATTTGCCATTGCGATTTACGATTCTACAAGTTTGGAAATAAAATTTGGTTAGATTTTATCGCATTATTTTACTTCACATTTTACACATAAAACGTGAATTCCGTTTATATAATTGATCTCCCTTAATTATATAACCGATTCCGAGATCCGTCGTACTTATAAATTTTGGGCACGCGAGAGGGCGTCTTTAGCTTTTTCCCTAATTTATAACACTCGGGTGAACCAATTCTTGGTTGATTCTAACTCTAAGAACTCTCGGTTGACAAATTTCTCGAATATTTGTCCTCTAGCCTCGAATTTGCATAACCCTTATGCCCAATTCGTCGAGATCAACCAAATCTAACGCGTTGTAACACTTACAACCCTACTCCCCAAGGTAAAAAGGTCCCACCTCACGAGAGGGTGAGTGTGGTTCCTAATGAACAAGGTTGTATAGGTGTTAGATTTGGAAAAGCTAGCTCTCGATATTACGTTTGATTAAATTTTAGGAGATCTAGTCGTCTTATATTGTCTATCGCGTTTATTCAGTGAACTAAATATTTAGCGAATCGTTGACAATTTATAACGACTAAAACGTGTGCACAAATTTTAGTTTATATCGTATCCACTACGTCGGCGGAAAAAACTCAATAAACCAAGCATGCAACAGACGATTAAACTAATAAATCGATCACGAGTACTAGTATGGCCCTATTTCGCTTAAAAGAAACCTAAACTAGTCCTAACTAGTCTTTGACGGCTTCTCGTCTTCAAATGCAATCTTCGACTCCACGCCAAGGTTTGTAAAAGCTCGAAAATAGAATTACATGTAAAAGCCTATTATACATTTACTTTCTAAAAATAGAAAAAAAAAATATTACAATCTGGCGATACGAGATCCCAATTAATAATTACAAACCCACCGATACCGTCCTTACATTACGGTACAATACCGGTCCTATGAGACATCTTGGCCATACTGTACTCGGATTTTGGTCAAACGTATAACACTTATACGTTTGACCTCGGTAAATCACATTTACCGACTAACAAAAATCAAACAACGGCTAATTTTGGAAAACGATTTTAACAGTTAAAATCACGAATCAATCAAAACACTTTTGGAACCAAACCAACAACTAAACTTTTTAGTTTATCAACCTTTAATCCCACTAAAGTCGATTCAATTAGTTTGATGGATTCGTTTTAGCCCTCTTTTTGCTCGAAAAGTGCCATAAATCATTAATTTACTCTAATTAATCATAACAATTAGGAATTTAATTAGAAAAATCATTTTCTTTAACTAACAAACCATACTGGCAGTAGCACATGCATGAGCAAAAATTTCCAGATATTTCTTGTTTTAATTCAATTAAGAAAACAATTTCCAAGTTAATCATTATTAACTCTTAATAATGATAAAAACCCAAAATTAACTTTTAATTTTAGAAAAATTCGAACCAATGCCATGGTGAACTTTATTACTGGAAATTTTAGTCCTCTTAATTTTCACATAATTTTATACATGCAAATTATCTAATTAACACTTAATTCGATAATTAAGCTAATTATGTGATTTAAACCGAAAATTCATGGAAAAATAGCTAAAAAATTCCAAAATTTCTACAATTTCGTCCTAAACTTTTTTAAGACCAGTAGAAGCCATGAATGTCGAAAAAACCCAGTGACAAAACCATTTTATCATTAAAATTAATTAAGTCGATAATTCACCTAATTAACCAACTCGGTTTTAACATGCAATAAGACCAAATGCTCTGATACCAATTGTTAGAACCTAAGGTGGTTTAGACACTCTAAACAACACTTAATAACTCTATTAAGTTGAACCTTAGGTGAGGATCGATTTGCATGTAGTTAAAAACAACTAAAAAACCGAGTTTAAAGATCGTATACCTTGTTTTGGCTCTAGGTTGTGCTCTCCTTTACTAAGGAGTGTCTTGAGCTGCTTAACAAGGATGATCCTCCTTCCAAACTTTGATTCTTGAACTCTTCTAATCTCCCACGGCACGTACCAAAGGATTCACGAGAAAACCGACTTATTATGTACTAGTAATAACTCGGTCTACCCCAAAAACAAAATAGCCCTAATCCCTAACAATTAGGATCAATTAGGGTGAAATATTTTTGTGTTTAGATGTGTTTTTGAGCTACATGCAAAGCTCAAAAAACTTGGTGGCTATGGTGAAATAGTTGGCTCTTTTTAGAGAGGAAGAAGATGATGATTCTTTCCTCAATTTTTTTTTGGGTTTTTTATTTTTGTGTTGAAAATGATTAGTACTCTTAGTCTAAACATGGATTAGACTATATATAGTGGTGGGTTAAATTAGTAAATCAAATTTACTAATTTGCCCCCACTAACATTAACCAACCTTTAAGGTATAACAAGGTTAATTTAGTCATTTCATAACTTAACTAATTAAGTTACAATTAACTATTATATATTGATATAATAATTATATCTAATCATATTTTAGCTAATAATTACAACTCTTGTAATTAATTCTAGCTAAATTTGTCACGACTGACAAATCACAACAATACCCGTATAATTACTAATCTCAAATTTAGTAACTTATACACTGATAAAATTTCTATTTTATCAGTGGTTTATTTATCATCAATTATCTTATAATCAATAATATAATAAACTCTACAGCCTGATACTAAACACATTGCCAGTTAACTATTAACTGGCTAACAGGAGTTCATCACGTTATCCTATATAGGTATGACCGATAGGGATCAGTCGATCTCCGCCATCTTACGACGACAATAAAGTCAAACCCTAGACGACCAATCGTTATTGATTTACGTTGATCAACTGATAAGTTCATCTTATAAACCGATCCCTGTTTATTCCATAATTGAGATTTATTAATCAACGCACTATTGTCGGAGGACACTAGTCCAACACACCCTGCTCTGCTTGCTCGCGGATCTTTGTTGGTGATATGTTTAGGGATCATCCAGTCTCGTGTGCGGGTGTTGTGGGCGTCAAGCATCAACATAATGATGTTCGTGACACGCTGGTTGATATATGTTACTGATCTGAGATCTTAGCAGGGAAGGTTGTTGACATTGGCATGGTTGCCGTTGATGGTCGACATCTTCGTCCAGCGGACATGCTGCTATATTCCTGGGTGGCAGGCGCCATGTTTGCGCCGATTTGACTGGGTCTTTGTCATTGACACAGATAGTATTGACTGATTTTGAACCAAGTAAGGTGGTGCGGAAAGCGGTGAATCGTAAGCGTGCTAAGTATGAGGCTAAGTGCGTTGTTTTGGGTTATGCTTCCTTCCCTTCTCTTTCTCCTATTTGGGGGAGTTGGAGCAAACAGTTGTTGCTCTGGTCAAGCGGATTCAGCAGTTCTCAGGATATCAGTGCGTATGATGCAGCTATTATTTTTTATTAGGATTGGTTTTTACATAGCGAAAGATGTAAATTAATATTATAAATCATAATAATAATGATAATGAGGATGTGGGGGACACATATTTACACTCTTATTGGTTTTTTTATATCCAAGGGTGTGGGGCTCAAATTGTTTCGCGACTCCCTTCCAATTTCTTGTAATTTTCTCATAATTTCAATTATTGTATCATAATAATAATAACTAGTTTGCATGCCTGGCTCGCACTCCCGAACTACCTATTTATATTGTTTAAACTCGTTTTATAAAAACATAGGTTTATTTTTGTTATTATACTCGTAATATTTTAAATTATTTTCTTCCTTCGACTTCTGTCATCCGTCATATTATAGTATCTATATGTCTATTTAACCGAAAAATAGTTTTATTTTCTTTCCAGTTTTCATCACCCGTTATATTATTTCATTTTCATTCCACTATCCTGTCATCCATTATACTATTTCATTTTCATTCCACTATTTTGTCAACCGTTGTATTATTTCATTTTCATTTTCATTGCACTATCCCGTCACCCGTTATATCACATTATATTTTAGTTCTTTACCGTACCATAAATTATTTTTACCATAATTAGCTAATTTATCATCATAAATTATTGTTTTCCATCAATTACCTAATAATTACCATAATGTATAATTTCATTATGTTATTCAGTTAATAGGTGTCAAGTACATAGTAGTAGATCATTAGGATTGTTTTTTACCAATCTGTCATTTTCCGTCCCTTCTCTTACCGATTAGGTTGTTTGGCCGAAAATAAACCCTGATTTTTCCAACACCAATCAATTCCGGAGATCATGGAGAAGAGAAGACGTGAGCAAAACGGCGGAGAAGACAGATTAAGCTCACTTTCGGACAACCTCCTCGTCGACATTATAAACCTCCTCCCAATCAAATCGGCAGCCGCAACCTCGGCCTTGTCCCGAAGTTGGAAGCATGTCTGGACCCACCGGACTTGCATTCGCATCGACTTCGACAAATTAAACACTCGTGCCGTCAATAATCCCCTTCCCTCGACACAGTTTGAACTATTTGTACTTCCGGAGGAACCCGTGTTACCGATGTCTCGACATATGTGGTGTGTCCGACAAGTTCAAAATTGTGATTGATGCACCTAGTCTGGAACACATAAAGATACGTGGTTTATCAATGTATTATAAGTTTGCGAAAATTCCGACTAAATTGGTCAGAGCAGACATCAATACCCTCCCTCGCATGGGGCTTCTTCAAGGGATTTCACATCTCTGATGATAGAGCTGCTGGCTATATATACGACAGCTCAATGTGTTGAATGATCGTGATGAGGTCCCGCTGTTCCGTAACCTCGTTGAGCTTCACTTGGTGCGCGCTTTATATTCATTCTTTCGACCACTCGAATTTGCACATTCGAACAATGCCGGTTCTCCTGTTAAGCAAGCTCAAGATCATGACAATAGCGTCCCCTAAGGGGACTATCTGCTATAATGCTATTTGCGATGAAGCTATCGACTTATTATTAAGGTTCATTCTAAGTAACGCACAACCAAATTCACCCTACTGCCAAACCAACGGCTCCACAATTAGTATGATACCGTCCGCTTTGAGCTGGGAGACAAGCCCTCACGGTTTTTGGAAAGTGGGTTAATCTTACTCAAAAGGCCTCATACTATATAGCCCTCATCGAATAATTAGGGTTGGGACTTTGCGTAACCGTTAATAATAGAGGATGAATATAGTCTACAAGGTACATAATAAAATACATACTCCGTATTCACGGGACTTTCCATTCAAATCGTCCACTGGGAGAACCGAGCCGGCTCAACCAGTCATTAGGGTTGGGATATTATTGTGTGACCGTTAAGTTTCCCGCGGGAAGTAAAACTCATCAAACAAGTAAGCAAGCAGTGTGGCATAGCTGTAATACTAATCACCTAGCAAATTAAAAGTTTCCTTAAATTTCATTACTTTCCTAATTCTATCATTATTAACCATTATATAAACTCCGGCCAACTTCGTTGTCCACTCTGATTCTTGCCTTTGTTTCTCCAATGGAGTTTGTTAGTGTGACGGATTTTGGTGAAGATGAACTCAGAAAAATCTATTCTTTGTCTCCTTTTGATATGATACTCGCTGTCGCCCAAAAGTCTTCCGAGAAGGACCTTTTATGTTCTGATCACATGAAGGCGTCGACATCGAAGAAGCCGCTTCCTTTCGATCTCAACTCGAAACCCCAAACCCACGCTACTCAGGGTTCCACCTCCTCAACTGATGACACTTCCAAGAAGATTGCCGAGTTGGGTGGGAGTGATCCAAAATTGGTGATTGAGAAGAATCCCTCTAATTCAGACGTTGGATACGATAAGTACAGGAATGCCGTGCAGGCATTGTAAGGTTGATTTGGGCGAAACTGGGGAGATGAATGTTAGGGTGATTCATCCTGTAGAAAACAGCAACGAGTTGAGCGAGATGATACTCACATTAAAGAGGTGGGATACAGTGTCTTCCTATGTTTTCACTACTGCTACTTGGAACAACCTCGTCGCGGTTACTGGATTTAAGGCTGAAGATAAGTTGCAGGTCTGGTGTTTTAAGCGACAGGATGAACTCTGTTTCGCTTTGGTCAGATTGTAAAGAAGAAGATTGACTTCCAAATTCCAATAACTGATTTTATAACATCTCGATGTAATATGTATTGCTCTATTTTTCTTTTTAATGATAACAACAATTTAACAAGAATGTCAGCATGTCATACAAACATACAGTATCATCAAACAAATGTTGTTACGGAAACTTTATTTCCAATGCACACACCATCTGATGACACTAATTATACTATCAACAAATTCAAGAAGACAACGCTGCATGTTTCGATTTCTGACCTCAATTCCTTGACTACCTTGATAACTATATTCATAGGTGACTGTAACAGTGTTACTTAGCTTGATGAGCGGGGGAGTTGAGGGGAAGGCCGGTTTCAATCCGACGGAGACTCTCTCCATCCACCATAGCTTTCCTCATGACTGGCAATGGTTCGATTGCCATAGTAGTGAGCCTGGCGAAAGTTAAAAAGAGTGAAACACAAGTTGAATAAAACTCTGGCTAAGCTAATCCATGTTTGTATCGTTAAGAAGAAAAGAACCGGAAAAGGGAGAACTACTGCAAACAGGCCTCAGTAGTCAGTACCTTGCGGTTCAAGGAGAGGCTGAGTTTGATCTCTCCTCGGAATTCCTGATCCTTGACAACGTTATACGACGTGATTGGAACCGACCCTTCATGAAAGACTGGCTCCAATTGTACTCTATGTAACACAGAAAAAAAAAAAAAAAAAAAAAAAACTTACATAGAGTTGTATGGTACATTATGCTCGACAGTCCACAATTTTGTTAATTTCTTTGATGATCAGATTTAGAGGAAAATATAAGCGCGTTGAATTGATTAATGAGAAGTACTACTATGCGGCTATGCCTATTATAATGTGAAGAACAAATTATTATTGCTCGGACTAATACTCTAAGATTGAGGTACCGAATACATTAGATCCGGTTTAATTAAGCTCCATTGATTTATTCGGCCTTGCTTTACTACAATCTAACAGAAATACGGATTTTGGTTACTACTTACATAGCTTCACCAACAGGATCATTCTCTGTACAAGTACCAGCATCACTATCCAAGATTTTGAGGGTAAGCTGGTCAGAACCATTAGGAGTCACATTAAACGTAAAAGTCTCGTTCCATTCTGGTTCGGTTCCTTGGCCTGTGTCAAATCATCGTCACAAGATTCACAATCATCGACATTTAATCACGTCTAACACATCATATGGATCTTATTGATTAATTACCTGATGCGATGCTACTTTTCTGCTTCTGACTGCCGTAAATCAGGATCACATATGGATCCATATTATCTGCATTATGCTCGTTAGAACAATCCAGTCGATATGAAACAATTGATATTTGAATTAGACATATATCGATCATCTGAGAATTAGGTCGATCAAATTATGATGTTCGTCTAATCTTTTCATACTAATTTAATGTGTTACCATTCTCCTATTGAAGCGAAAAATGTAATGTTATCATGATGATGATAGTAAAATTGACTCGAAACGTGTAAGAGAAGGGGAAATGAAATGTTGCTTACTCATAAAATCAGTGTTCTCAAGACCTTTGGCACCCACAAGAACAACTTCAAGCGTCGCTTCATCAGCCATGTTTCGACAGATCGGAAATGTTTTTCACAAGAAACGGTTATAACAAAAAGAGAAGATAACAGTAACAGCTACGACATGATACATAAATAAGGGAAGGGGGCGTTTAAAATTCTTTTAGTAGCGTTTGTACTACATGTTGTACGTAATCAATGTTAATCATGTGCTAACACTAGCTTGAATTGCATAAATATTAATTAGGTGATGAACGAAGCAAAGTTGATGGTCCGCTTCCTTTGGTCTTGGTATTTATTGGTCGGTGACGCGGTGCCTTGTACTTGCGACAAATCAAGTTTGCTTCGGGTCTCAGAGTACAACGATTACTCCTAAAAGTTTTAAACTAAGTATCAATCGATTGTTTCAAAAGTTTCAAAAAAAAAAAATATTGACAAAAAGTTTAGTAAAAAAATTGAAAATAGCACAACTCCATGCGAGTGTAGAGGTTGTCAACAGGAAGCACAACGCGGGTGGCAGATCATATGGCGAGGGAAACGAGAGTAATTCTTCCTCGTATACCTTTGCAGACTATTAAAATTTTGGACAAGCGGAGGTTGACATTGCGGGATTATCACATTTCTTTGGTGATGATGTGGAACGTAGTTAAGTTTCGTATTTTCGTCTTTGTACCAAAAAAATTACCAAGAAACCTTTTTATATTTTTTTGTGAAATTTTGTTAGGTTTGGTAAACTTGGGACTATTTTGTAGCAAATTGTCTTACCTTTTTTTGTAAAAGCTTAGCATCGAAATATATGCAGACAATACGGATGAATTGCGCACAGGGCAGCTTAACTATATGTAATCGATTCGCCAAACTCTTGAAATTATTTGAAATAATGGAAAAATAAATTAAGAAATAAATAAATAAAGCTCTTAGCTTTTTATACTACTCTACCTGAAGTTCCATGGCAGTTGAGAACACTACAATATAACTAAGTACACGGCATCGATTCACAATTTCGCAGTATGAAATACAGGACTATTGGCCTATAAATGACAGAATAACCAAGCAAAACTCGGTCAATTTACTGGTTGTTTTAGATTTGCTGATCTCTGACAATATGAAATTAGGCATGTTTAAACCAAATCAATGATGTGCAAGCATTTGATTACCCCGGCCGGCAACTCTAAATTACGAGAGGGAAGCTTACCCGACAAGACCCATCAAGTACATCGACTTTGATTCCTTTGCTTGAAGTACTTTCCGGAGAATTTGATCTCACACGCCAACGAACTCTTTGGAATTGAGTATAATTTCTCACAGAAATCTTGTTCCTTGCAAAGCTGAACTTGTCTAGCTTCTTCGCTTCCAGCAGAAACGACACTGATCTCAAGCGTGTCCAACACTTTTGCAACCATTAGAAGGTACCTCACAATCTCCAACTCTTCTTTAACCCCATTAAGGTTTCGTAGACTTATCGTCTTGACCTTAGATAAACAAGCATCAGCTGGTACAAAATCATGTTCGTCGAAGTTAGTGTCCATCGAATTCTTTTCATCCCCCTTGATCAGTTGAAGATACAACAAGGCCGGACAACAATGATGAAGAATACAAATTAAGTCTGTGAATTGAATTGGAAGTTGGCTTACGGTAAGACGGGTTAGATAACAAAATAACGGAAGACTTCCAGTGTCGATATTATTAAGGCCGAATAGCAAGGAACATCGAATTGTCAGGGACTTTAGACTACACATACCTCGAAACAATTCCATTTCTAATAAGGTAATACGGTGACGTCGTCCTAAATGTCTCAAAATAGTTGCAGCTGATAAAGATTTGGGGTCTGATTTGAAAATATAACACGATGAATTAAAATCCTGCACGTAAAAACGTTCGAGCTTAGGCACATTCATCCCAAGCATTCTGTGTGCATTTATTTGTTGGGACATGTATATCTCCAACCACTTCAAATTCAGAGACGAAATAACTACGCACATATTATCCTCCGATAAATTCCCCTTGATAATCAAGTGCTCCAAATTCGGGCACGACTTGATGAAATAAGCCACGAATTCGAGTTGGGTATCAGTAAACGAAACATGAAGCTTGTTCAAATTAGGAAGCGCCACATCCCATTGATTAATTTTGCTAAATCGGTCATAAAAGTTGTCGAAATCAAGATGGAGAACTTCAAGTGATGAAATCTTGAAGATACATGATGGTAATATTAGTGGAATTGGTTTCCAATCGTAATCTTCAGCCCAACTTATCTTAAACTCTTTCAAACGCTGGTCTAAAAGTAGGCTAAGCTTTCGAACTGATTCGTGAAATTCCAATGCGAAGACGCCCCAATATGTTCTCTTTAAACGATCTTCTGCTCTGAACGGGCGACGGAGGTGGATGTCAAGTACTTTGATATGCTGGGAAGTAAGCTTGTTTAGCAAGTCTTCGAGGATGGGGTAGGGGATCATCGCATCCTGGGGGCTGCTGAAGTAGCTTTGGTCGAAGCGGAGGGCTGTTATTTTGGTCCAGAGGCCGCGCCATCGGCTTGACAAAACGTCTGTCCTAGCTGCGGCGTTGAAGGGAAGGAGAGAGATTATGTCAACTAGAATTTCATCCGGGAGCGAGCTCAATCTGTCCGCTGTATCTTCTTCGACACTGCCGCCATTGTTGATGATGTTATTCTCTATTGCTCGTCTTCCTTCTCCTTGCGCTTTTTGGTTGAACCTCCATCTCTCTTCTTGCGGGTTTCTGTTTTTTTGGTTACATCTTCCGGTTTTCTGTGAGTTGTGGGAATCGGGATGTCGGTTGATGCGGCTGCATTGCAATTATTTCGCCTACGGCCAAAGTCGGGATGTGCTGATATTACAATACCTAGGAGGCTAGGACTCGAAATTTTGCGTAGAATCAATATATAACTATCTAATCTATCTAATATCTAATATATATATGCAATCCTGAACCCACTCAATTCTCAAGCTGAAACGTAGCCTATGATAATTAATATTATTATATTGTAAGTAAATTTATCTAGAATAAGATATGGTAAGTACATCGTATTATTATTTTAATAAAATAACATTATTACTTGATTTATGGAAAATAGTGATGTGATATAGTAATTACTTGACAAATTGATTAAATATCGCACAGGTATTTCAAAAACCGCTCAAATCTCTTCCTGCACTACAAGACTTATATTTGCGGTTTGCATCTCCGAGAAGATAATCATTATGTGGAAATATCAGCTCCCGTTTTAAAGTATTTGATGAATTGCATGCAGTTTTCGCCGCCCCAAAGCAAAATTGCAATCAACTCCCCAAAGTTGGAATACTTGGAAATTGGGGGTGATTTGGTATATGGTATCACTAATTCGTTCAAAACCCGACTCAATTGCTAACGGCAAATCTGGTTATATCAGAATACTGTCGTAAAAAAGATGAAAAGGAATTTTGACAACAAGTTGGGCCGCCTTGTTTCCTTATATTTCCAGCCTAAGGAGTAAGGACACTTCATCTAAACGCCTCTTATTTACCTATACTTAATTAACCCCATTGCTTATGGCAAGGATGGAGTAGTTGTTACTCCAATGTTTCGTAATCTGATCCATCTTAGCATTCATAATAGGTATGCCAGTGTGGCGCCGTGAAATGACCAACTACCTACGTGGGTAAGTAAGATCAAGAGGATTGACGTAACTATAAATTTCAAGTACAACAACAACGCCAATGATCTTCTGGAGCACATTTTGAGTAATTCAAGTGTCCTTGAGCCACTCATTGTATATACGCATTATTATGCACAAGGGATAAGTAGAAATGAATTAAGGAGTAAAGAGGAAGTCTTCTGTTGGAAGTTGCTCAACTTGGCTCCTGTTAATTGCATATAACTGAGCTAGCTAATTTTTTACTGGTCTTATGTCTAATTTTTCTCTCATATATTTTGTCACAATTGTGTTGAGCTCGGTATTAATCTTACTTTGTTTCTTTGGGGCATAGTTTGAAGTATACCTTAAAAAGGAAAAAAAAAAACAAAAAGGATGATTCTACGGTTTGACAATTAGGATAAGATTTGACTATAAATATTGCCTAATCTTTTAGAAAGTATTAATTTAGATTTTATTATTAAACAAATATAAATCACAATTACTAATACAGATTTAACCAAATAATTAATTAAAAAAAAAATCACGGGCCACCCTTCCTCTCCCTCTCCCTCTCCCCCCACCCCCTAACACCACCAAGTAACAACCCCACCACCGCCTCCTCTTGTACCAGTCACGACTCACGACCTTTCCCAGTCACCTCCGCCGCTCGTCGCCATCTCCTCTCTCACGGGCCACCATTCCTCTCCCTCCATCGCCAGAATCTCCCGTCACCGGCGAACCTACGCCGAACATCCCCATCCCTCCTTTCTCCATTTTCTCTCAGATCCGTCGCCCCCCGGTAGGTGCTTACCGGCGAGTCGCTGACTTCATCGGCTCCCTGTAAAAGCCGAGGTTGTGGACTTGCGGGGATGGGGAATGCACTGGAAGCATGGCTGATGGATAATTACACACGGTGAGGATGGTTGGACAGTCGCCGGCCATGGAGCTGATCGTGTGACCGGCGATGGGGCAGGGGTGGGTCACGTACTCGGTGAGGGGGAGGACCGGAAGGGAATGGTAAGGGATGGTTCCCCCCCCCCCCCCCTAATTTCTGTTTTTATTCCAAAAAAAAAACTCAAATTGGAAATTAATCATGTTTTATTTCGTTAAAATTAAAACTTTATCTATCTGGTGTGGTAAGGTGTATGATAAGAACTTTTTTTAACTATAGTTAAGAAAAATCAATGGCTGAAATACATAAACTTCCTTCACAATTACAGAATTGAAATCTTTTCAGCACGATTTGTTATTTGTATGATGAAACAGAGGCAGCAGCCATAAACTCGTCATCGGATTCAAGATTGCTCATACAATCACTAGTTAAACAAATTTCGAAATCGACACTTCCTGTGCCTTGATTTCCAGCGTAGGCAGTCACGCTCCCAGAAAACTTGTTCCCAAACCCACTACGAACTGCAATCGGTTTCCCAAGTCCCGCAAACTCATTACCATACATTTCAAATCGAGGTGAGCTAGAGATCACCACAGTGGCATTGGTGCTGGTGTCAGCCAATAAACCAAATTGGTGAACAAAAGGAGACTCGAACCACTTTTGGGCATTGCCTCGGACAACTTTGTCGGTATAGTTGACAACTGATTGGTTCAACAGCCTAGCCACCCGGCCTAGGCTCGTTTCGAGAAGGTCACCAACGGTTGTACTCGTTGCGAGTACATCGACTGAGTTACCGAAGTATTCTTGAGGCAATGTTGGGTTCACTCTGTTCCGATTACTTGCAGCTAACATGCAATGGGTCACAACATCCGGTCTTAATCTTTTCGCCCGAATAACCGACCTCCAAACAAAAGCGGCCAGGGCCTGATAAGAGGAGACCTTGGTGTTGTGGTTGCTTATATCTTCCTTAGCTTCGGTTTTAAGCTTCTGTATTGCCTCCACTCCAAAAGAAAAGAATCTCTCCTTCAATTGAGGTGGATTGAACCTGTATGTGTATTGTAAGAAAATAAAGTAATTCGCAAGACTAATGTGTCCCATGATATATACTCGAAATGATAAGCACGTCACTATATATGTCAACTATATATTGTATCAACTTGGCCAAATTCTTATTCAAAATGCCAAAATAAATTCTAAATTGAAGATTTGCTAATATTTTAAGCAAATCAAGTTGTGGCCCTTGTGGTTGATTGGGCTTGGTACCTTAATAGAGGCATAGGAGGCAGAGTAGGCCGGCAACTTTGGCATGGTCACATACAAGGTTGCGAGTGGTCGAGAGTGTGGTGTATGGTGCTTTTGGGGTTGTCGAGCGACTCTGCGAGGGTGGTGACATGATGGTTGGCTGTGGATTTAATGGTTGTCTGGGTTGGTGTCATAGTGTGCAATAGTCAATTAGCTAGTCAATTAGTCATTACTGGGGTAACTAATAGGGGTGGTGGACAACTTGGTAGCATAGATAGAGACTTCTATCATGTGGCGTAACAACTAACAACTAACAAATGCATGATTGTCATTTTGAAAACCAACATACTCCCGTGGATCCAAATAGATTTTCCTTTTTTTTTCCAGTTTGGAGTTGTCATGTTTGTTGCTACTCGTACACCAAATTAAAGACATGTTTGTCTTAAATTAAAGTGAAGTTGGTAGACTGCATTGTAGGATAAAATTGCACTAATTTTTTTTTAACAAGTCAATGATTCACTTAGTGTAAAAGTAGATTCTAACATATGACACCTCAAAAATGCAAAAAGAATTGAAAGAGGAAAAATCTCTTTGAATTAGAGGAAGTTTGCTATAAAACCGATGAAACAATTCTTTTTGCATAATAGAGGAATATAAGATAGACAATACTTTAATGTATATTGGCCGAGTCGTTCATTAGAATATAGGAAAATTTGTGGGAACCACCCCCAAATTTCACCATTTTTTAGGGAACCACCTTATTAATTTTTCTTTTGTGGAGAACCACCATATATAAATAAAACCAAGGAGTAGAAATACCTCCTTACCCAAACCACCCTCCCAACACCTCTAACCACCATGCACCACCACCCACAAACACCAACCACCACCTTAGCTACCCTCGATACCACCAACATGGTCGTCGATCGCCAGCCACCATGTTCGTTCCACACCACCCACTACACCATCATTACCCCCAACCACCATCTTGGTTTTCTATCTCTCCACGTCCAACGGTTATGGGTTGATAACATAAGGAAATGAGTGGTAACGTCGGAGATGGGCCGACGAGAAGAAGAACAATAATAGGTGCGAGGGAGCTTGGAGTGACTGAAAACCGAGAGGAAAGAGAGCATGGAGGGAGAGAGAAAAGGGTCGTGGGGGTGGAGGACAAGGAGGCGGGGGGAAAGTAGTGGCCGGTGTGGTTTTGTCGGCGTGATCAGTGGTAGTCGCGGCGTGAATAGTGGTGGTTAGTGTTGCCTCGGGGTAGTTAGGGGTGGTGAAAGGGTGGTTTGGGTAAAATAGGTGGTTCTACCTCTACATTTTTATTATATTTGGTGGTTCTCCACTAAAAAGCTTTAATAAGGTGGTTCCCCAAAAAATGATAAAAGTTGCATGGGGGTGGTTTTTCACAAATTTTTCTAGAATATATACACTTGTATTTTTTTCCTCGAAAAATTTCGACCATACATAGTAATAGTAGTATATTGTATTGTAGGTAGAAAGATACTTTATCCACAAAAATTTAGAGCATGTTTAATTGTAATCTAAATTCTAGCTACGTACGCCACTCAATTGGCAACGGTAAGCCGAATAGATAAGAAGATAAGAAATTCAGAGCCATATATAAGAAAGATACTCGCCTTGATTTGATTTGATGATCATTCAAAGAGATTACCTGGTAATGAATACGTCGGCATGGACGGAAGGGAGAAACAAATCACTAGGGCCATAACCATCAGGATACCAACGTTTGTATACCGGCGGCCGCGAAATAGTAGAAGTCGACTTATCCCCCTGAGCCGCCTGAGCTCGATGAATCTCTGACCACATATTCCAAAAATGCCAAAATGAGGTACCATCAACAATTCCATGGTTCAATGAACAACCAATGAATACTCCATCAACCAATTCTGTTACTTGAACAGATAAATTCGGCAACGTATGGCCGTCGTAGCCAACCTCACAATTGTTATGGACGAACAAGGAGTACACCATAGGAGGGACGTGGACCGAGGAGACAATGTCCGACACAGTAACTTCAAGCTTACAATGGATGAATCGAGCACCGGGCCCCTTATTACAGTCGACGAAGATTAACGATCGATTGTGGTCTTCGTCAACATTTGTAACGAGCTGACCAGCTAACGGGTAGAAGTGTACAAGCGTAAGAGCTAGGGAGTCCTTGAGACTCTTCAACAGCTTGTCGATGCAGTGATCTTCTCGGTTCAGGTTCAGGTAAAGAAGGCCTTTTTGAATGTAGTGAAATGAAAGCATGGGCAAATCCCATTGAGTCAAGTAATGTGGCTGCTTCGATTCGTCGACCTGATACGTCGGCTTGACGAAACATTCTGAGATATGTTTAATTGTTGTTGTGATGTTGCTCATTGTTTGTGGTGATGGCTCTGCTCCGTAGAAAAACAACTTTTATAGATTTAGATATACTGTATAAGTGAATCCATCAACATCCAAGTGATTTTTGGATTAACCCGCTTGTTCAACTAGGTCCATAAATTCGTCCAACTTGGGTCAGCACGAAGCAGCCCACCTCTATCCAAACCTAAAATACCTTGCTTGCCCAACGAAATAATCACACAAGCCTAATTAACATGAATAACCCTACAATAAAGTGTCATATCTATCCATACTACTACTTTAATAGTTTACCATCTTAGATGATGTGGCAAGCTATCAAAGATTCCGAAATAAAAAAAAAATCCACGTCAAGGCTTATTTGTGAATCTCAAAATGCTCTTAAATATTGGTCTCCACGTCACTTCAATTGGTCAATGGAAATGAAAAAGTGGGGGGTGTATGCGTTTGGTCTTACAGATTTGAAAGAGGAAGTAAGGAACATGGAAACGTAAGTGGGAATTAAACTAATTCATATAGGTTTGAATTGATGTGATGTGCATGATTGTTCGAGTCCATGTTGTTAATGTTGGTCATTAGTTTGATGTCCATGATTGATTATTGGCTTTTGTTTGCCTAGCTACTTGACGGCGGATATCGGTAGGTGTTTCAGATTAATATATACTTTTTTGTCAGCATCCAAAGAGCTCATTGTTCAGGTTAGTCAAATCATCCAAGGAACAATTTGATTTATGTGATTAGATTGAGTTTTCTTTAATCCCAAGATTTACACTGCCATTTACATCTGTTAAAACATGCCTTTCGGAATCTGTCTCGGAGGTGGAACATTGGCAAAAGCGAAAACTTCCGACGTACGCTAAGGAAAGTTAAGCAAACACAGCTAGCCTGCATATAAATTTGGTAATTCTACACTGATGTTACGTAAACAGGCTGGCACAATGGCACCCGCACAGGACACGGGAGCAATTCGCATTTTCCAAAACTTAAGCTGGTTAAAAAAAAAAAAAAACTTTCCTAAAATTCAAATGCAATTTATATACCCCCTCATACCCAAAGAGATTTTCCTGTTTCTGTTTGCAGTTTTGAGTTGCCATGTTAGGAGTTATATATAGACCAAATGAATCGTTCACTTGCTTTAAAAATTAGTAAGTATTTCATTCTGCATTGCAGTCAACCAACTTTCCTAAAATTCAAATGCAATTTATATATATGTTGAAAATTTTGGCTTGAAATTCTCTACCTTTCCAAAAAAAAAAAAAAAAAAAAAAAAACAGTGCCCTAATAAACACAATCAGGTCTCGCAAATCCAAACCAATCTCCCAAATAGTCCCGATGGACGAAGCAGCGCAAAAGGTAAGCGGGAAGACGAAAAGATGGAAAAAGCAGCGTAGATTAATGTTGCGTAACAATCACAAAATCGACATGTACAGTATTGTTGATAATACTCAAGAAAAACAGGCTTTAAGGTCAGTTCCAGATTGTGGGTTAAAAAATCGATCAAAGAAAAGATCAAACAATCATAAAGTGGAGTTCCTCGAGAAGACGAAGAAGAAGAAAATCGACATTATTGTTGATGATAGTGGTGATAAACAGGATAATTTAGGCTCAGTTTTAGATTGCGGGATGATGAGCAAGGATTATTGCGAATTCGAGAAGGATTATATGAGACAGGATAGGCTAAGCTCACTCCCAGATTGCATTCTGGCTGAAATTCTGTCTTGCCTTCCAATTAAAGAAGTGGTAGCAACCTCCGTTTTATCCCGTCCTTGGCGCCACCTCTGGACACACATCACCCGTCTGTGCTTGAATGACTCAAGCTTTGGGTGGCGGAGTATCTGCTTCAATGACTCGATAGATGCAATGCGGAATAGATACTTCGAATGCGTTGATAACATACTAAATCAACTCACCTCGTCAAAGATCCACAGCTTCTCCCTTACGCTCTCTATTATTCAAGCTCTAAATTTAAAGTCTTTTCACCTAAATTGAAATCCTGGATTGAACAATTATGTGCTCGAAACGTTGTTGAAATCAATGTTTCTTTGTCCTCCCATCGATCAGCATTGTCTCGGCCCGTTGTGCTACCAACATGTGTTGTCGAAAACAAGTCTCTGAAATGCCTCAAAATTTCCGGAAGTCAATGTTGTGAGTTGCCGGGAGATGGGATTCTTGATTTTCATGCACTGCAACACTTGGAGTTGTTCTTGCATTTGACAAAGGATGACCAATGTATGAAAATATCAGCTCCCGTTTTAGAGTCTCTTACAATACGTTGCGCACCCAATTTTTGTGGATGCAAAATCGTAATTGATACTCCAAAGCTGGAATACTTCAAAATTAGTGGTTCCTTAGTATGGTATCAATTTGTCAGCAACCCAACTGAAATGCGAACAGTGTATATATCAAGATACGCTTATGATACGGATGAAATCGATCATCACGAAAATTTGGGCCGCCTTGGATCTTCTATTTCCAGCGTCCGATCACTCTTTTTACACATTAAATATTTTTCACCTGTATTTGGTACTGCAATTTTCCGTAATCTGATCCATCTTAGCATTTTTGGTAGTTATGACAATGACATGTATATGGTGCCGAATTGGAGTGACCGTATACCTATTTCAGTGTTGAGTAAGCTCAAGACAATTAATGTAAAGTTACGAACCAAGGATGAATTACACCAGAGCCATGAATCTTCTTGAGTACATTTTAAGTAATTCAATTGTCCTGGAGGAACTCAATGTTTACGCTCCTTCTGGCGATCGGAGACTTGGAGATCTCTTAGAGGGGAAAGAGAAGGCTTTTTGTAGGGCGTTGTTCAGGCTCTCAAGAGTTTCTGTAAATTGTGAAGTTGAGTTTCGTGATCATTCGGTTACAGCTACAAGCAGAGGCGCAGAGGGTTTATACTATAGAGAATTAATATGATAGGTAATCATGATCATCAGAGTTATCTTGCAATGTTTGGAGATCACTTGTGATCTTTTGATGACTGAAATGATTTCCTTCCCTAATACGCCCCCGCAAGACGGACGACCGTGGACGGAGACCGATCTTGGATAGTAATGATTGAAGTCGAGCCTTGGGTAAAGGTTTCGTGAGAGCATCAGCAAGCTGGTCATCACCTGAGATGTGTGTTACTCGGAGAGTGCCATCGGATACCCGTTCCCTCACAAAGTGGAAATCAAGCGCCAAGTGTTTCATTCGGGAGTGGAAAACGGGGTTTGCGGAGTAATGGGTTGCACCAAGCTTATCACAATATATGACAGGTGTTTGTGGCATTGTAAAACCAAGTTCTTGGAGTAAAGAGCGGAGCCATAGGACTTCGGCGGTTGTGGCAGCAACAACACGGAATTCAGCTTCGGTGGAGGAGCGGGCAAGTGTGCGTTGCTTCTTGGAGCTCCATGCGATCAGATTGCGGCCAAGATAGACGATGTAACCTGATGTAGAGCAGAATTGGTCCTTGTCACCAGCCCAATCAACATCTGTAAATGCATGGAGGTGAAGTGGAGAGTCACGATGAAGATGAAGACCATGGTTGAGGGTACCACATAAGTAGCGTAAAAGACGTTTGAGAGCCTGCCAATGATCTTCAGTGGGACAATGCATAAATTGAGACAATTTGTTGACAGAGTATGCTCTGTCAAGACGAGTCAGGGACAAGTATTGTAGAGAACCCACAAGCGCCCGATATTCGGTTGCGGAAGCAAGCGGCCGACCACCAGTGAGAGTAAGAGGAGTGCAGTCCATGGGAGTGCTAACCGAGTTAGCACCAAGCATTTTTGATCGAGTAAGAAGATCAGAGATGTATTTAGTTTGATTGAGAAAGAGACCAGTGGGAGTTGGAATGACTTCAACACCAAGAAAATAGGATAGGGGGCCGAGGTCCTTTAGTGAGAACCGGGCAGCAAGTTGAGAGATGAAAGAGGTAAGATGAGGTTGGGAAGGACCAGTGAGGATGATATCATCCACGTAGACAAGGAGATAAAAGGTCGTGGAGGCAGATTTGTAGAGAAAAAGGGAGGAGGCAAAGATAGTTGGGCGAAAGCCATAGGATACAAGAAAGCTACGGAGTTCATTATACCATGCTCTCGGAGCTTGTTTGAGGCCATAGATTGCCTTACTAAGCTTGCACACATGATTGGGGTGAGAGGTATCAATAAAACCGGGAGGTTGGGACATATAGACATCCTCAGTGAGGCTGCCTTATAAGAACGCGTTATTGATGTCGAGTTGTCGGAGTGACCATCCATGGGAGACGGCAAGGGAGAGAATGAGACGTAAGGTAGTGGGCTTAACAACAGGGCTGAAGGTGTCCGAGTAGTCGATGCCAGGACGTTGGTGAAAACCCTTGGCAACAAGGCGCGCTTTGAAGCGCTCAACGGAGCCATCCGGGTTATATTTGATGCGATATACCCATTTGCAACCCACGATATTGTGAGAAGACTGAGGTGGGACGAGAGTCCAAGTAGAGTTGCGGGTGAGAGCCAAAAATTCGTCGCTCATGGCTTGACGCCACTGAGGATGTTTGAGAGCTTGAGCGAGAGTGGTGGGCTCAATGGGGTTGGAGGTGACAACAACATTGGCCTTGTATTTCGGGTTGGGTTTGCGAATGTTGTTTTGGAGGCGTGTGGTTATTGTACGGACAGGAGGTGGCGGGGGTGGGGGAATGGGTGAGGAGGCAGGGGAGATGGGCGAGGAGGAAGGTAGAGAAGAAGAGGAGTCACCGGAGTCAGAGGCAGAGGAAGCCGAGGAAACAGGGGAGGGGGAGTCCGAGGAGGACGAAGGAGTGACTGTAGAAGGCGAGAGAGGCGGGGAAGGAGATTGAGCAGCGGAAGACGGGGAGTGGGGAGCAGGGACGACACTAGGGGTGGTGGGATTTGCAACAACATGAATTTGGAACGCACACCACGCATCCAAATCGATTGAGGGAGATGTGGTGGGTTTCTTACTGAAGGCAGAGAAAGGGAAGGAGGTTTCAACGAACTTGACATGTCGGGATGTGTAGATTTTGTTGGTGGTGGGATCAAGGGCATGGTACGCGCTTTGAGTGGCGGAATACCCAACAAAAATACAAGGTGTCGAACGAGGTTCAAGTTCGTGAGATGTGTATGGGCGTAGCCATGGGTAACAAAGACACCCAAAATTCCGGAGTTTGGTATAGTTGGGAGGTTTAGCAAAGAATTTGAGATAACGTGAGAAATTTGCGAGAGTAGGCGTAGGAAGTCAATTAATTAGATAGACAGAAGTAGTGAAGGCCAACGGCCAGTAGTCGAGGGGCATGTTGGCGTGAGAGAGGAGGGTAAGCCCGGTTTCCACAATGTGTCGGTGACGACGTTCGGCATAGCCGTTATGCTCAGGGGTATGCGGGGGGGGGGGGGTGAGATGGGCAATACCGTTCATTGTGATGTTGGGAGTGAGTTTGATATACTCACCACCATTGTCGGAGTACAGTTGTAAGATGGGACGATTAAAAAAAATTTAAACCAAAGCGCAAAAACGTTGGAAAGTTTGAAAAGTGTCCGATTTGCGTTGGAGAGGATAAAACCACGTGTATTTAGTGTAGTGATCAACAAAGATAACGTAATATTTTAGTGAGTCGTAAGACAAAATAGGTGAGGTCCATACATCCGAGAAAATTAATTCAAGTGGGGCATTGGACGTAAGTGTAGAAATAGAAAAGGGGAGCTTATGGCTCTTATTGATATTGCACGCATTACATGGAAAATAAGAAATATGCGGAATTTTTAAAGAAAAATCAGAATTTAAACTTTTAATATGTAATAGAGGGGTGGCCTAAACGGTGGTGCCAGTCATGCACCGTGGCCTTGACGACAGTGTAAACAACGGGCGGAGGACGCCATTCATAAACGCCATCTTTAATGGGACCCCGAAGTAGAAGTTTCCCCGTAGAACGCTCCTTTATTTGAAAACAATTTGACAAAAACTCAATTAGTACGTCATTGTCTTGACAAAACTGTGAAATCGATAAAATGTTTCGAGAAATAGCTGGAACAAATAAAACATTAGAGACAGTATAATTTTTGTTTGAGAAAGGAATGTTAAAAGAACCTGTGTGAGAGATAGGGAGGGACGAGCCATCGCCGATTACGAGCTCCTCTGTACCATCATATGGGGCATGGAGGTACAGGTTGGAGAGATCGTTGGTGACATGGTGTGATGCACCACTGTCCAGCAGCCAGGGGAAGGGTGAGAAGGGACCAGCAGTAGCCGTGTGGGCTTGAGGAGCACGACCAGTAGGGGAGTGGGTAGCAGCATTGGGGCGGACAGTTGGGAAGGTGATGTGGGGAAAGAGTTGTTTGAAAACAGGGCACTGGGAGAGGTAGTGTCCTTTGGTGCGACACTATTGACAACTCCCCTGATAGGGCTTTCGGGGAGACCCTTGTGGTGTGGGCAGGAGACCAGCTGAGCGCGGGGTGGAGGGTGCAGCACGCACGGTGGCAGCGTGAGCAATAGCAGGGTGACAGGGATTCAGATTGGGTTCGTCCTTAATACTGAGTTCTTTGTTGATCAGTTTTTCGTGAAGATCAATAAAGGAGATAGGAGTATCACGGGCATTGACAGCATCAATAACGGATTCGTAGGCATTAGCATTGAGACCACGAAAGACGATATCAGTGACGTCTTCGTGGTCAAGAGGCTTGCCGAGGGCAGCGAGTTCATCCACAGAGACTTTTATGGCCTGCATATAATCAGTCACAGTAGCATAGGATGACATCGAGATGTTACGAAGTCGGCTACGTACCTGATTTAAATGACCACGAGTTCGACTAGAATAAGTAGAAGCCAATATGGTCCACGCATCATGAGTTGTGCGAGCCTCGGTGAGGAGGGGGACCAGATTGGCCTGAAGAGTGCCAACAAGAGCACCAAACAGGAGACGATCCTGCCGATACCAAGCCGTATAGGCTGGATTGACAGTCTCAGCATCATCAACAACAAGAGTACGAGGGGGGAGGGGAATGTACCGTCGACATAGCGATGGAGATCCAAGCCATCGAGAAGTGCCTCGACTTGGGTCTTCCACGACAAGTAATTGACGGGGGTGAGTTTCAGAGAACTAGGGAAATTATCAAAAGTAGGAGAGGGGAGGGGGGGAGCAGGATGAACAACAATCGGAATTGCATTCGGATCAGCCATTGGAAGACAAAGAAGAAGACGGAGAAAAGAAAAGAGAGGATCGAAATTTAGGCCGATACCATATAGAGAATTAATATGATAGGAAAAGATGATTTGTTCATTGACTAGAGTTGTATACAAGAGTAGAGCAGTAGCTTTGCACGGCTAACCTAGCAACTAAGGAAGGAGAATAAGATTACAAAACATTCCTATAATTACAATCTATGAAAGGTAAAGATAAAGATAATACAAGTAACAAGTGAACTATACAAGTAAAGAATAATAATACAATAATTATCCCACGTTTTATGGCTAATCATGATCATCAGAGTTATCTTGCAATGTTTGGAGATCACTTGTGATCTTTTGATGACTGAAATGATTTCCTTCCCTAATATATACAATGTTATCAAAACCCGCAAAATCACAAATGAAACAGGTGAATAATCGAGAATGAAGGTTATTATTAGCTGTGTTTATATAGTCAATTGTACAGGAGTCTGCAGATTAATTAATCCAATGTTGTCGAATTGTGCATATACTTTTTAAGTATGCAGATTCAGTTCATATAATTCAGTGTGTTTCGAATCTCTTTGCGTAAATTAAGTAGCTCTGTCATGTCTGTATGGTCATCTAATTAGAATCAACTGTAATTTTGTTTAGCACAACCTAAGACACTGCCATTTTACATTGGTTTAAAGCCATGCCTTCTTTCGAAGTCTGTCGTCTAACTTCCTACATACGCCAAGTAAAGTTAAGCAACACTGCTAGCCTGAAGTTTTGCAATTGTACAATAATATTACGTAGATAAACAGGCACACCCCCACAAGACACGGAAGCGATAATTGGAGCAATTATGGTGGTTATTACGAGGTGGTGCCGAATTGGAGCGACCGTATACCTACTTGGGTGTTGAGTAAGCTCAAGACGATTAATGTGAAGTTACGAAACCTGGCTGACTACACTACCGGAGCCATTAATCTTCTTGAGTACATTTTGAGTAATTCAAAAGCCCTGGAGCAACTTGTTGTTTACGCTCCTTCTGGCAATAGGAGACAAGGAGATGAATTATGATGAGGGAAAAGAAGGCTTTTTGTAGGGCGTTGTTCAGGCTCTCAAGAATTTCTGTAAATTGTGAAGTTGAGTTTCGTGATCATTCCGTTACACTTACAAGTTACAAGCAAAAGCGCAAAGGGTTCGTACATGGTTAAACCCGCAAACAAAACAGGTTAATATATATAATTGAGGATGTAGGTTTGTACATGGTTAAACCCGCAAACAATATAAGATCATCTACATCTATTACAAATAAATTAGTTCTGTTTTGTTAAAAGTGTTAAACTGAGACTTTTGTGGAGAAAACATGTTGAGATCTTATTGATAGTCACAGGGGTTTATATAGTGTAGGTACAACAAACCTCAACAATGTAAAACTCTTAGAAACCAAATCTATACAAAGACTTATACTAACTTCTATCCGAAATACATAGAAGCATGTCTATCCGAAACTCTTGTGAACAATCTGTACCAAACTACAATACTACGGAAATATGAATACCATATTTCCTAACACACCCCCTCAAGTTGGCGCATGTAAATTACAGATGCCCAACTTGCCGAGAAGAAACTGAAATGGCGACTTACCCAAGGCTTTAGTGAATATATCAGCGAGTTGGTGACCAGTAGGAATATATGAAGGCGAAAGGTTACCCGAAATCAATTCATCGCGAACAAAATGACAATCGGCCTCAATATGTTTGGTACGATCATGGAATACGGGATTACGAGCAATATGAAGAGCTGACTGACTATCACAATACAACCGCATAGGCCCAGGATGTGAAATACCAAAAGACATAAGTAAAGATTTTAACCATTTTAACTCACATGTCGCAACGGCCATCGAACGATACTCTGCTTCAGCGGAAGAACGGGACACAGTGGGTTGCTTCTTCATTTTCCATGAGACCGGAGAAGGACCAAGAAAACACACGTAGCCAGTTAAAGAGCGACGAGTTAATGGACATGCCTCCTAATCACTATCACAAAATGCAGAGAGGCGAAGATCAGCCGAAGGACGCAACAACACCCCCTGACTAGGACACCCTTTCAGGTAACGTAACACACGAATGGCAGCATCCCAGTGAGCAGTTTGTGGAGCTTTCAAAAATTGTGCCAAAGTATGAACAACATAGTTTAGCTCAGGACGCGTAACGGACAAGTATACCAAGCGACCAACAAGGCGCCGGTATTGATCAGGCTGGGCATACGGGTCATCAGTAGCATATGCTAACCGATGATTTTGCTCCATTGGAGTGTCAATCGGCTTACACCCGAGCATACCAGCTTCTTGTAAAAGATCTAAACCATATTTGCGTTGAGACAGGAACATACCCTCCGAACTACGAGCAACCTCAATGCCCAAAAAATATTTAAGGTCACCGAGATCCTTCATATGGAAACATGAACTCAAATAGGACTTGAAATGAATAAGAGCAGCCTCAGATGTTCCAGCTATGATAAGATCATCCACGTAAACCAAGACATGAATTGAAGTGGTGCCGTTGGTGTAGTTGAATAGAGACTAATCAGCATACGATTGTCGAAAGCCAAACCTCTTCAATGCAGTAGACAATTTGGCAAACCATTGACGAGGAGCCTGTTTCAACCCATACAGGGACTTGTGAAGACGACATACTTTACCAGGAGATGAACACGGATAACCCGGGGGTAGACGCATGTATACCTCTTCATCCAAGTCACCATGCAAGAAAGCATTGTGTACATCCATTTGATGAACAAACCAATTACGAGAAACAGAAATAGACAAAAATAAGCGTACCGTACCCATCTTAGCAACTGGCGCAAAGGTCTCGTTGTAGTCTACGCCAGCCACCTGACGGTTTCCATGTACAACCAATCGACCTTTAAGACGCTCGACTTGACCAGTAGACGTGTACTTAATCTTGTACACCCACCCACAACCTATGGCACGTTTACCAGGAGGAAGGTCCTCTAAAGTCCAAGTACCATTACGCTCAAGCGCGTCGAGTTCGACTTGCATTGCCTGCCGCCATTCAGGGTGCTGTACAGCTTCACTAAATGAAGCAGGTTCATGACCCTTAGTAATAGCTGCCAAAAAATGACAATGACGAGAAGAAAAACGAGTATAATCAACATAATAAGCTAGATCAAAGGACGTACCAGAGGACTTTGACGGAGACAGAGGTGCAGAGGGGTCTATATCTTGACAAATCACGGTATTAGTCACAAAGCCACGAAGCCGTGTAGAGGGAATTTTTAATCGCTGCCCACGACCAAGATTAGTATTAGACTCGGGATAAGCTTGTGTTGTAGCAAGACGTAATGGAGTCCGAACATCAACCGGTATAGTACCAATACGAATAATAGGAGACTGAGAAACAGGGGAGCCTGTGGCGGAGGAAGGAGTATCAGGAGGCATATTAACTGATGGGAACCGAGGGCTTTCGGGTGGAGTAGCAGGTGGCAGAGATGGTGGAAAAATATCATCACCATCATCAAACCAGGGTGTGACTTGAGAAAAATACTTCTCCCATTGGACCCGAGCACGATCAGGAAGACTATCCAAGAATGGGAATTGATCTTCAAAGAAGACAACATCACGACTAACAAAAAATGTATGACTATCAAGGTCATATAATCTCCAACCTTTTTTGCCAAATGGATAACCCACGAAAATGCAGCGCCGAGAACGCGAGCCGAATTTGTCCTTAATTCGAGGTCAGTTTGCGGCATAACATAAACAACCAAAAACCCGAAGTTGATCAAATTGTGGAGTAGTCCCAAACAGGGACTCATACGGTGTCTTATTTTCCAAAAGTGGGGTAGGCGTGAGGTTAATTAAGTGAGCAGCGGCAAGTATGCATTCACCCCAAAAATAACGAGGGAGTTTGGCTTGAAAACGTAGTGCTCTGGCTACATTAAGGAGAGGATTAAGGAGAGGACGGTGTTTACGCTCAACTCGGCCATTTTGTTGAGACGTATCCACACAACTAGCCTGTAGGTGTATCCCCTTACGAGCAAAGAAATGAGCTAGGCTAGTGAACTCAGCCCCCATTATCACTTCTAATAATTTTAAGCCTACTATTAAATTGAGTTTTAACCATGGCGTAGAAATCACGAACTAACTGTGAAACCTCATATTTACCAGTCATTAGAAACACCCAAGTCGCGCAGGAATAGTCATCGACAATTGTAAGGAAAAAACGGCAATTAGAACTAGTTTTGATTTTGTCAGGACCCCAAATATCCATGTGGACTAATGCAAAAATACTAGTTGCTTTATTATTGCTAATAGGAAAAGAATTCCGAGGTTGAACAATCATATGGACAATTATTAGAAGACCTACAACCGGCTAACCCAGGTAATGACGAAATTACTTGCATCGAAGGATGACCCAACCGTCGATGCCACAAAATGCTTGCATCCGAAACAGCAACTTTATTCACTTGTTGAAAACAAGCAAGGACCGGCTTGAAGATATAGACCCCATTAGACAGCACCCCCGCTCCAATCAGGTTCCTCAAATTGTGGTCCAGAATTATACACAGCTTATTAGTGAAGAAAATAACATAGTTTTGAAATTGTAACAATTGAGAAACAGAGATAAGGTTGCAAGTGAGATCAGGGACATAAAGAACATTGTCCAAAACCAGTTCGGAACTTAGAGCAACATTGCCTTCTTTGGTGGCCAGAGTACTTTTACCAATTGGCAGACCAACATTAGATGTTATGTCATAAGTATTTGATAAACAGTCAAGGTTGCCTGTCATATGACTGGAGGCCCCTGTATCTAGTATCCAATCATTGGAAAAAAACATACCAGACATTTTATCGGAAGAGGATGTCAAGGTCTTTGTAGATTTTAGAGCAGACAGAAGTTGTGTCCATTGGTCATCACTCAAGGTAGGAGCACTGGACCGATCAACATCGCCAACATCCACAGCTCCAGACGACCGCGAAGAACCAACATTAGCAGCAAAATTACGATCCGAACTCCGACCTTTACCACGACCTCCACGGCCACGACCACCACAACCGGAACGCGATGAATGCTCGGGCCAGCCATGGAGTTCGAAACAACGGTCTCTGTCATGACCATCACGGCCACAATGGGTACAGGAGCGAAGGACAACACCCGTGGGAGGTGCCGAAGCACGACTGGAACTAGAACCAGAGACAGCAAAGCCGACATTCTCTACACGGGAATGATCAGTGGCCTCAGACATGGCTTGCTTACGCTCATCAGAAATAATCTTTGCATAGGCAACATTGAGGGAAGGTAGTGGATCCATCATAAGAAGCCCAGAAACAAGGGAACCAAATTTCTTTTGGTCCAGACCAAGACAAAATTGATGAAGATTATCATGCTCAGCAAGCCGAGCATACTGACCAGCCGCGGAACACGTGCAGGCAGGCATAGGAACATAACTGAGGAGTTCGTCTTGGAGACGACGCAACTCACCAAAGTAAACAGTGACCGAGCGATCCTTCTGAGAGCAATCACGAATCTGATATTGAAGTTCAAGAATACGGGGACCATTCCCGAGAGAGTAACGATCACGAAGATCATCCCACAAGGATTTAACATCATCTGGAAATCGCATAGTGCGACGAACAGAGACATCGAGGGTATTGAAGATCCACGCAACAAGCATTGAATTAACAATACCCCACTGGTTGTAATCAACCGAGGTAGAGGACGGCATATCAATAGTGCCATCAATAAATCCGAGTTTGTTCTTAGCACGCAGATTATTGCGCAAAGAACGAGACCATTCATCATAGTTATCGCCCATGAGCAAAATAGGGCTGATAACAGTACCGGTACCTTCACTAGGGTGAAGATAATACTCGGAAAACGGGGCATACTGCCCAGGGTTAAGCGGACCCTGATTGGGAGGCGGGGTGGGAGGTGGAAGGGAATCCTCTCCAGCCATGACAAACGACTAAGAGTTTGAAGAAAAAAAATATTTGTGGTTTTTTGTTACTGGCCTGATACCATGTTAAACTGAGACTTTTGTGGAGAAAACATGTTGAGGTCTTATTGATAGTCACGGGGGTTTATATAGTGTAGGTACCACAAACCTCAACAATGTAAAACTCTTAGAAACCAAATCTATACAAAGACTTATACTAACTTCTATCCGAAATACATAGAAGCATGTCTATCCGAAACTCTTGTGAACAATTTGTACCAAACTACAATACAACGGAAATATGAATACCATATTTCCTAACAAAAAGGTATCCCCCCTTCCTATCCTAATTATGGCAGAGATTTTAATTTCTTGTAATAGATCAGATCAGATGTTGTGGTAGGAATTGACACCAAAACGAGCCAGGCGCAATGTTTACACCATCTGATCGAACGTCTTTATGACGAATGTTGTTAGATTAATTTGCCACGATACACAGCGGTTTTGGTTAGGAGATTGATTCCTTTACCGAATTGTTTGCCACGATACATCTCATAGAATTAAAAAAAAACCGAAGGGGATTGGAACTAACCAAACAGTCGTACAACACGTGAATTTCAAGCAAGACTCAACTTCCAAACGACATCCAAACACTTTTTATTTGTCTACATAGACTCCTATTATTTTTTAATATATATTACGAATGAAGCCATAAAGAAAATATCTTCCTAGTCCCAGTCAACAACATTAGTGCACCCTGACATCCTTATATATTAAGCAGTAGCAAACAATTTGGGTTCCTTACGAACATGAAAATTGACATTGTTGATGCCATTGATGAAAAGCTGAATATTCTAAGAATCTGAGTTGCGTAAAGAATACGATTTGGAGAAAGATATGAAAGAGGACAGATTAAGCTCACTTCCAGATTCCATTCTTGTTGAAATTCTGTCTTACCTTCCTATTAAAGATGTTGTAGGAACCTCCGTTTTATGCCGTCCTTGGCGCAACCTTTGGACACAAATCACTCACCTTTATATTGACCCCATATACAATCCGGTCTCTGGAAATCTTCTCAATTACGTCAACTGTGTTGATCACATACTTGGTCAAATCACGTCTAATATCCACAGCATCAATCTAAACATCCCTAATTTACGTCACCATGACCATGACTCCAAATTGATTTCCTTGATTGAACAAATATGTGATCGAAACGTCGTTGAAATCAAGGTTAATGTGTTGTCCTACCCTATCAAATACTTTCCAGTCCCGCTAAAGGTTTGTCTTCGTCAAAGCAAATCTCTCGAATGCCTCGAACTTTGTGGACTTCACAGTTCTATTTTGTCTGAGAAAGGGTTTATTGGATTTCTAATAAACTTGTAATTGCTTGATTTTATTGCTTGTCTTTCTCAATGATAACTTACGGTATTTATACCGCATACAAGACAGAAGTATGGGAAGTCTTGATACGCAAGACTTTCGTTATTATGGGAAGTCTTGATACGCAAGACATTCGTTCTTATGGGAAGTCTATTACCCCCCTCAAGTTGGAGCGTGGAGGTCAACAACGCCCAACTTGGACACAAGATACTTAAACTGAGAATGACCGAGAGCTTTGGTAAAGATATCCGCCAACTGATCGGTGTTTGAAACATGAGTAGGGGTGATGACATGTTCTTGTATGGCATCGCGCACAAAATGACAATCCACCTCAATGTGTTTGGTACATTCATGAAAGACGGGGTTTTGCGCGATGTGAATAGCGGACTTACTATCACAATGAAGGATAGTCGGACGCATCTGAGGAACACACAAAATCGAAAGAAGTCCACGGAGCCACTTAAGCTCACAAGTAAGGGCAGACATGGCACGATATTCAGATTCAGTGGACGATCTAGAGACAGTGCGCTGCTTTTTGCTCTTCCATGACACCGGGGAGTCCCCAAGAAAAACAAACCAACCGGTGAGAGAACGTCGGGTTTTGGGACACGCCGCCCAATCAGAGTCACACCAACCTGAGAGTTGAAGATTACAGTGCGCAGGAAGAAAAATGCCCTGTCCTGCAGTAGCTTTGAGATACCGAAAAACCCGGTATGCCGCGTCCAAATGATCCTGTAGAGGAGCTTGCATAAACTGAGATAGGATATGAATCGAGTACGCGAGGTCTGGGCGAGTGACACCAAGATAGACTAGTCGCCCAACCAAGCGTCGGTAAGATGAGGGGTCGGTTAAAGGCGGAGAAGTGGAACGACCAAGATGGTGATTCTGCTCAATGGGAGTGGTGATCGACTTTGCTGCAAGAAGACCGGTATCCTGAACAATATCCAATGCGTATTTCCTTTGGCATAGATAAATGCCTGAGTCGGTGTGAGCCACTTCAAAGCCGAGGAAGTACTTTAACAGACCCAAGTCTTTCATGTGAAAGCAGGAGCTCAAATAGGTTTTGAAACGTGAGAGCGCAGAGGAGTCATTACCCGATAAAACCAAATCGTCAACATAGACCAAAACATAGAGTTGCACAGGACCGTTGGAGTATGTAAAAAGAGAATAATCGGACCGGGATTGAGTGAAACCGTATTGTCGTAAAGCATGACCAGGTTTAGCAAACCAACAACGAGGGGATTGTTTAAGCCCATATAGAGATTTACGAAGACGACACACGAGCTGAGAATCAGGCTCGTCAAAGCCGGGTGGGAGGCGCATATATACGTCCTCGTGGAGATCACCGTGAAGGAAAGCATTATGTACATCCATTTGATGAAGTTCCCACTGTTTAGCCGCAGCGACAGCGAGAAAGGTACGCACTGTAGTCATCTTTGCAACAGCTGCGAAGGTCTCATCGTAGTCAATACCTTCCGTCTGATGGTTTCCAAACACCACCAAGCGAGCTTTGTATCTTTCAACAGTACCATCGGAGTGATATTTGATTTTATAAAGCCACTGACTGCCTAACGCCTTCTTACCGGGAGGTAGTGGTTCCATACTCCAGGTACCGTTGGCTTCCAACGCATGCATCTCGGATTCCATAGCCGTACGCCAGTCGGGAGTCTGTACAGCTTCCTTGTAATTACGAGGCTCACGAATGGAGTCCAGAGCTGCAACAAATACTTGATGGGCAGTGTTAAATCGTGTACAATTGACATAATTTGCTTTGGGGTATAAAATACCTGAGGAAGATGACGGGGAGGGTGGTGAGGAAGGCGGTGTTGTACTATATATTTGCACGCTTTGGACACGATGGGGTGCGGAGAGAGAGCCAGTAACGACATTAGCTTGCTCTTCCTCATCACTGGAGAGCGATTGTAGATCGTAGTCGGAGAGCCGAACGTTGGGTTGCTTAATTCGTTGCCCACGACCCAGAATGGGAGCCGTAGGCGTGACAGGGCCAGCGTTCACAGGGGTCGGAGAAGGGGTCGCCGGGACCACCGGGTCACTGGTACGAGCCGCAGCAGGTGTAGGAGGAGCTGGGCTGGGAGAGGCAGGTGCAGTCAGCTCGGGTTCAACCAGGGTGGTCATGGGAGCATACCCGAATTCGTCAATGTCATCTGACCAGACGGGGGAAGCCCCCCCTCGAAGGGTGGGCTCAAAGTTTGCTGTAATGGGATCAATATACGGGAAAACATGCTCGTAAAATGTGACGTCCCGTGAGACAAAGAATTTGTGTGTTTCAAGATCGTAAAGAGACCAACCTTTCTTGCCAACGGGATAGCCCATAAACATACACTTGCGACTTCGACTGACAAATTTATCGCCTTTAACCTTTTGATTGTGGGCGTAACACAAGCAACCGAGAACACGAAGATCCGTGAAGGTTGGGGGGCGGCCGAATAACAGCTCGTAAGATGTGCAATTTCCGAGAACTGCAGATGGTGTTCTATTCATGACATGAGCGGCGGCGAGTACACATTCCCCCCAAAAGGCAGTGGGAAGGCCACCTTGAAACCGTAAGGCACGAGCAACATTGAGTATGTGGCGGTGCTTGCGTTCAACCCGAGCATTTTGTTGAGGAGTACCAACACACGAACTTTGGAATAAAATTCCAGATTGTTCAAAATAAGGCTGAAGGCAGTGAAATTCCGTGCCATTGTCACTCCGAACCATCTTTACAGTTTGTGAAAATTGTCGAGCAACCATGGCAAAAAAAGACAAGAATGTACGCTGAACTTCCTTTTTATCATGCAAGAGAAATATCCATACAGCACGAGAATAGTCATCGACAATAGTAAGGAAATACCGAGCACCACTCATGGAGGGAATAGAATAGGGACCCCATAAATCACAATGTATTAATTCGAAAATTCGAGAAGCAACATGATCACTTAAAGGGAATCGAGTGCGACAATGTTTGGCTCTATGACATATATCACACACTTTATTTAAACGACTACGACTACGGGATAAAAACGGCAACATCTTCACCACTCTTTCTGACGGATGCCCCAACCGACTATGCCAAAGTTGAAGTGTAGATGACGTGGTCGCAGAAACATTCCGAATGGTTGAGGGTAGAGCTGTCGTGCCGCAAAAATAATATAGTCCATCACAACGTTCACCCGTCCCAATCGCCTTCCTCGTCCGTCGGTCCTGAATTGTACAGCTTGTAGAGTTAGTTATAATATCACACTTTAAATCGTCACTGAGCTGGGAAATAGAAATTAAATTGCAGTGCAACTCAGGGACATATAAAACATGAGATAAAATCAAAGTATCAGATAGCCAAGCACGCCCTTCTTGAGAAGCGTGAATTTGACGCCCATCGGGGAGGCCGATCGGGCATGGTGGTATGCGCACAAGATCCGTCAAAAGAGCAATATCACATGTCACATGATTGGAGCACCCGGTATCCAATAACCACTTACCAGAAAAGTGATTTGGGGGAGTTGCAGAGTGGCCGTATACATTCATGAGGTACTGTAATTGCGCAGCTGTGAACGTGGGAGGTGCAGGTGTCGGGGAAGTACCGGGAGCAGAGGATACAGGTGTCGTCGTTTGATTAGCACGAACACCGGGACGTCCCCCACGGCCACCACCGCGGCCCCCAAAGTTAGTGAATCCCCCACGATTGCCTGTGAACTGAGCACGAGATTGATTGTAGTTAGAATTGGATTGTTGCTTCCTCGGGGTGTAGATAGGGCCATACTTCTCGAGGAACCAATCAGGAACACCATGGATTTCAAAGCAGGTAGATACATCGTGCCCCCACGTTTTGCATTCGGTACACCATAGTTTAGCCTTTTCAGCAGAAGTCAGAGGTTTAGGAGGGGCAGAGGATGGACGAGACTGGGCTCGAACAGAAAACCCAGAAACCAGAGGTGCTTCCTCCTTGGCTTGACCATAGCCGCGAACCAATTCTTCCTGAGAGGCAGCCTTAAACGCTTGATTGAGGTTGGGTAATGTATCACGAGATAGCAACGAAGAGCGGAGAGCACCGTAATAGTCTGAGTCCAGACCAAACAGGAAATCATGGAGGCGATCGCGAAGCCGACGTTGCATATGCTGGGTACCGACATCGCATTCGCACGTCCCGCACTTGCAGGTGATGAGAGGATCGTGTTGAGCAAGTTCCTCCCACAAAACAGAGAGTTTTCCATAGTACTTAGCAACTGCCATATCCTTGGTTTGTGTGCACTTCTTGAGATCAGTGGTCAATTGATGAACACGAGGACCATCTACCGAGGAAAAACGCTCACGAAGATCGTCCCATAGTTTCTTAACGTCATTATAACGGCCAACAAGTTCAGTGACTTCGGGGGAGAGGGTGTTCATTAACCAAGAAACCAACATGCTCTGTATGGCGCGCCAATCTTCACGTGTAGCCGGTGGTATGAGGCTGGTGATGGTGCTGTCCACGAAGCCGAATTTTCGGCGAGCACTGAGGGCGAGTTCAATAGCATGAGACCATTCATCGTAGTTTGTTAATTTGAGACGAGCGGAGGTAGTGTAATTTCCGGGTTGATCTTGTCCACCGAGATAAAACGGGTGGGAGGGCTCAATTTTCTCTGGTTGTTTAGGGGGTGGTGGCGGAGGGGAGTCCTCATCGCCGGCCATGATAGAAGGCTAGGGTGAACTAATTTGGGGTAAAAGGTAAGGATCGAAAACGTGATACCATAATAAACTTGTAATTGCTTGATTTTATTGCTTGTCTTTCTCAATGATAACTTACGGTATTTATACCGCATACAAGACAGAAGTATGGGAAGTCTTGATACGCAAGACTTTCGTTATTATGGGAAGTCTTGATACGCAAGACATTCGTTCTTATGGGAAGTCTATTAATTTCCTTTCTTGAAGAAGCTCAAGATCCAAATATCTAGTAAAGACGTCAAATCTATGGAGTTGCTCAGATCTATTCCTCCTGCACTGCAAGAGTTAGATTTGTTCTTGCATCACTTAGAAGATCAATGTGTTGAAATATGTGCTCCGGCTTTAAAGTCTCTAACTATACGAATAAATTGTCGACCGTTATGGTACCAAAGCAAAATTGGAATCGATTCACCAAAGCTGGAATACTTGAAAACTAGAGGTGAATTAGTATGGTATCACTTTGTCAACCATCAGACTCAACTGCGAACAGCAAGTATAACAGGATGGATATATTGGATGAGTAAAGTCGAACAACAGAAAAAGTTGGGTTGCCTTGCTTCTTGTATATCTAGCGTCACGAAACTTCGCTTACACACTTATGCCTTGTTGCCTGTACTTAACGCCCCTACTTATAGCGAGGATGGAGTAGACCTTATTGGAGTAGTGTTCCGTAATCTGATCCATCTTAGCATAAAAACTAATTACAACGTGAACGTGAATTGGAGTGACGAAATACCGACTTGGGTGCTAAGTAAGCTCAAGAAGGTTGATGTAACGGTAATAATCAAGAATGGTGACTGCAACGCCATTGATCTGCTAATGTACATTTTGAGTAATTCAGATGTCCTGGAGCAACTCGTCGTCATTTCTGCTAAACCATGGAGACATGATGATAATGAAGATAAACTTGATGAGGAGGCCTTTTGTAGGGTGTTGTTTGGGTTTTCAAGAATTTCTTCAACCTGTGAGATACAATTTCACGGTATCAACAATATAGCGCTTCAACGAAGTCTGGTAAGATCTAACAAAATTAGGTGGATTGAAGATAGATGATTGTTTGTAATTTATTTGATTTTTTAACAAGGCGAAAGCGTACATTCCGAATTTTGTAAACCTTTTTTTTTTTTTAATTCACGTGTTACCTCGTGTTTTGCCGATTTGCACGTGGTACCCAATATTTTGCAAATTTGTACAAAATACCCTCGAGTTTTGATTATTTGCACACAATACCCTAAACTTAACTCTCCCATTAACACCGTCAATTTTTCTTTTTAAAAAAAATGTTAATTCACGTGGTACCCTCGTGTTTTGACGATTTTCTCCTTCATTAACGAAATTTTAAAGGTAACGGTACCATGTAAACAAATCTCAAGGATATTTGATAAAAATTTGTAACACTGGATACCACATAAAATCGGCAAAACACGAGGGTACCACGTGAATTAATCCTCTTTTTTTTTTTTAAAAATTGACGGTGTTAATAGGAGGGTTAAATTTAGGGTACCATGTGCAAACCGTCAAAACTCGAGGGTATTTCGTACAAATTTGCAAAACATTGGATACCACATGCAAATCGGCAAAACACGAGGGTATCACGTGAATTAACCCTTTTTTTCCCATCGATGACATTATGAGTATGACAATTGCAATTTAGTAAAAGAAAGGTCATGTTAGACTTCAATCATGGGTTGAAATATTTTGGCCCCTTAATCTCCTAATGTGGGAAAATCTCAACCTCATAACACCAGGCCAATTGCGTACATATTCCGACCATAGATGTATTTCGTACATATTTACAAGAAACAAGTATTCACAATATATACGATATGGTGACAATGCTAGAGGTCTAAAGTGTAGACACCCAAAAGTGTCTACAATCCGTAATAATTTCACTACACTATCAAAATTTTACTACTCACACAATTAATTTTACTACCTGAATTTTTTACTACAATTAATTTTTACTATTTCGATCTCAATTTTACAACTACTAGCTCAATTTTACATTGTAGACAAATTAATTGTGTCTAAAATATAGACCTCTATCAATTTGCATTACCATAATGGTAATATATTCTGACCAAAGAAGGGCAAGTTAGAGCTGAGTGACGACAATGACAAAATCGGCGACTTTAATTTGTCCATAATGTTCAAGAAAATAAGGTTCCATTATTGAGCTCACTTCCAGATTGCATTATGTCCAAAATTCTGTGTCAGCTTCCGATTAAAGAAGTTGTAGCAACCTCCGTCTTATCCCGTCGTTGGCGCTACCTCTGGAAACACATGACTCATTTGAATCTCCATATACATTAAAAGCTGATGAGATATTAGGGAGTTGCGTCCAAAAGTCTTCTGATTACATGAATTGTATTGATCTCATACTTTGTCAAAGCACAACGCGTAATATTGACAGCTTCGACCTTGAGTTCCCTTGCGTAATTTCCGGTCCTAAGCGGCTAAGCCCTTATATATATATGCGTGACTTCCGTTCTAAATTGAATTCCTGGTTTCACGTTCTAAATTGAACTCCTGGTTTCAAAAACTATGCGAACGAAACGTTGTTGAAATCGAACTTTCTGAGAGGACTAACACTCGGAGGCTAGTAAGATGATGTACGGTTTTCTTTATTTGAAGAAGCTCAGCATTGGTATACATCGTACTGAACCGCCACTGCTACTCAAGTCTATCCCTGCACTTGAAGAATTAGATTTGTTATTGTGTCATTATCGTGAGCCTTTACCCGTCAATATATCAGCTCCCCTTTTGAAGTCTCTGACAATACGTACTGAACACTCTTCAGTATGTTACAAAATTGAAATGGATACCCCAAAACTCGAATACTTAAAAACTGAAAGTTTTGTGGAATGGAATTGTGTCAACAACCCAACAGAACTGCGAACAGCAATTATAGCATCAGGATACGGTACAAGTATTTATATTAATAGCGAGACGTTGGGCCGCATTGTTTCTTGTATTTCTAGCACCAGGGCACTTCATTTAACCAATCTTGCTTTTATACCTGTATTTAGCCGCGAGGGTGGAGAAGTTGTTACCTCAAGCCCGGATACATGATTTAGTTGTAGGTTAACTTGTTGTTAATCACTGATTTAGTTATATATTTATACTCGTGAAGTGTTTCTGTGGAATGCTGCTTTCCTGGCTGTGATTGGAGAAAACATAATAGTTTAGACTTTAGATCCTCTTAAACTTGATTGTTAAGTTGGCTAGTGTAGTCTGCATATATTAATCCACTGTTACCTTTGGGTGTGCAGATTTGGTTCATACTTCAGTGAGTTACAAATTTTTGTTTAAGTAGCTCTGCCATGTCGATCTGTATGCTCATCTCATATCAACTGTAATTTTGTTTAGCACAACTTAAGACACTGTCATTTACATTGACTAAAACAATTAAGCCTTCTTTCAGTTTAAAGTCTCTGTCTCCGAGCATTGGCAAACGCAGAAACTTCCTACGACAAGTAAAGTCGAGCAACAGATCCTCCATACAAGCATCACTAGTCTAACAATACGAGATATAGTGCTATATATGGAGAAATGAAGCCTCCTGCTTTTGGTGTGACGTTGCTGAGACAAACGAAAAATTGGCTTGATTGATGATGGTATAATTGGTAAATTGATTCTCCTGTAAACTGTATATAAATCGATTCGCATCAATACAATTATTCAAGCTTTCATGATCATTTCCCACTTCCAACTTCCCTCTCATTCCCTACAATAACGACAATTCAGTTCCTGATAGACCCGTGATGTGAAACACAACGACTATATGTACTCCCTCCGTTTCTTTTGATTTTTTACGTTTGGTTTGAATTCCTCTCACAGATTCAAACCAAACGTAAAGAATCAAAAGAAACGGAGGGAGTATTCTCCTTTACTACCAATGGTTAAATTGATCATGACCACCGTGATAAGAAACGCATGACACTTAAAGGTGAGTATGTACTTCGGGCAATCTATGTGGTCTGTAATTGAACCACATTGATGTTTATAAGGAAGTGTATATCCTTATGAACTAAGATTGTCAATATTATAAAATTAGTTAATTAAATTAATTAATTTGGATAATATTGGGAGTTATTTTTATAACTAACTTGATCTTAACCGTCCATTAAATCAATTGTCATAATTTATTATGGAGGGACACCAATGATGTCATATCTTCATTTTGAGAAGATGAAAAACTGATGAGAAAAAAACATAGAAAACATGTTTTAATATTCCCACAAGAAAACCTTTTCATGATACAGTAGAGCTCTTATGTTGTTATAGTACTAACGACTTTTGAGACGACTTCGTAGTATCCCTGAAACTTTCGATCATCCCCGATGCATTCCATGGGGCCAAAATAGTGTTAAGGGAAGAGTTTATACTCGTCGGTAGAAGGCGGTTAATTCTAATTTAACCCATGTCCCTTGTTATGGAGTAAATTTTCAACCTAGGTGTCTCTTTAGGATCAAAATTAACCTAGATCCACCCTATAGAAAGCTGGAACCACCCTAGAGCATTTGAATAAGTGAACAACGGCTATTAAAATTAATTCTCTATCAATTATGAAGATAATGACAACAAATAAATGATTGAGATATGGCACAATTAAATGAGACTATTTAATATGGACATTATGAAGAGGATAATTTCTACAATAATAAGGTTAAATGATGCATTTATGACGATAAATGTCGCATGATAAATGCTGGATCCACAGGAGTTAGACATTGAGATTCGAGGAAGGAGCAATAATGACGTGAATTGATTATTAGCAAGGGAGCAGCGATCAAAGGAGAAAATAAGGCAAAGAAATATCATCTTGAAGACCCACAATCATACTCATGCACTTAGGCTATGTTTAGTATAAACTAGCTGAAATAGTAGCTGAACGCTGAAATAGTAACTGCATGCTGAAATAGTAGACGAACGTTGAAATAGTAGCTGAAAGCTGAAATAATAGCTCCAATAATAGGTGAAAGTTTTTAGTGTTGGAGTAGGTGTCCTCCGACAATAATGCGTTGACTAATTAAATCTAATTAGGAATAAACCTGGGATATATTATATATACTAAGTCAGTTGATTAACGTAAATCGATAACGCTTGGCTGGCTAGAGTTTGACGTTATTGTCGTTTTGACGGCGGTAATCAACTGATCCCTCCCGGTCACACTGATAAAGATAGTTTCTCCAGAAGATATTATATTTGTATTTAATACAATATAATATAAACCCTAATGTATCAGTTATAGAGTTAACTGATTATGTTGGATAGTGTTTTACGAGTTCGGAACTCGAGTCGGATAAATTATGGTTTTTGTGTAAATAGTCAATATTGACGATTAGCTATTTAAATTACAAAGAGTTGTAGTTTTAGCTTAAAATGATGTAATTAGTAATTATTATATAGAGATATAATAAGTAACTAACACTTAAAGAAATAAGTGTACAAATTATACCCAAATTGTAACATAAGATGTTAAGGGGTATAATTAGTAAGGGCAAAATGGTCATTTGCCACAACCATTATATATAGTGTGTTTTATGTCAAATAAACACAACAAATCATTTCTACATACACAAAAACTTGATTTTAGAGAGAGAATAGAGAGAAAACCCTCTAATTTCTCTAAAAATTCAGCCTACTTCCAACTCTTTTAAGATCAAGTTTTCTTCATTGCATGTCAATAAAAACTTGATCAAAACACTTTACTAAACCTAGAATAACATTAGCTAAAGTGTTAGCTAATTTTATTTTGGTTTTAGGGTTAAAAAAAAATCTCTTAAAACTAGTCCATTTTGTGAGATTTTTGGAGAGCTTCTTTGGTGGATCAAGAGAGGAGGTTTCCTAACTTGGAAACTCAAAACTAAGGAGGAGGATCCCCATTAATTAGCAGCTCAAGATCCTTCTTTTGAAGGAAGGTCAAAATTCCTCTTGATTAAGGTATAAAAATATGTTTTATTACCTTATTTATGCTTTAATCTTACATGCAACAAAAGATCCTAGCTAAACTTAATTAGGGGTAATTAAGTACTAATTAGAGGAGTCTAATTAGGGGCTAAATAAATTTCATGTGGTATCAGAGCATCGGTTTAAGTTGCATGTTAATTTTAAGCTTTAATTAGGTTAATTGGTAACTTAATTAATTTTTAATGATAAAAATTGGTTTTATCATATAAACTAAAGTTGCATGTGATGTTTTGGGCATGTGGATGCTCCAACCGAAATTATGGTATTTTAGGAATTTATTTGCTATTTTCTTGCTTAATTTTGGTTGTTTTTACAAGATTTATGCTATTTTCTAATTAATTGGTAATTAGATTAACATGCATGTTGATTTTTGTAATTTAAGAAATTTATAATTTTTCCAGAATTATAATGAGTATAATTTCCAGAAATTATTTCATAATTTTAATTGGCCATTTGTTATTAATTAGTAATAATATAAATGGTGGAAAATTGATTTCTTAAGAGAAAATGACCAAAATAATTTTGCATATTTTTGTCCTTAATTAGCTACTGGTTGTGAGCTTAAATCACATAATGAAATAATTTCTAAATGTTTTTTCATAATTAGTTATGATTTATTTAGATATTTTCGGGTTTATTATGTGATTTTTGGACAAATAGTTAGCAAATATAATCAAATTAAACTAATTAATTCAATTTTAGTGGAGACTAAATATTAAAAAAAAAAAAAAAAAAAAAAAAAAAAAAAAAAAAACACTAATTTGTTGGTGGTTAGTTTAAACTTAAAAGGTGTTTTAAGTGTTGATTATTGATTTTAAAGTTAGAATCGAAAATTCCTAAATTTACCGGGTTGCTTGTACTGTAAAGTTGAAAATCTGATTTTCGGTCTAATTTGCATGATTCTAAGTATAGTATGGCCATAGAGTACTATAGTATCGGTACTGTACCGAAATGTAAGGACGGTATCCGATTGGTTTGTAATAATTGCGATCTCGTATCGCCGGTTTGTAATAATATTTAATTTTTTTTTTTTTTTTCAAAAAATGGATAATAGGATAGTCCATATGTACATTTGTTTATATTGTAGACCGGCGCTTTTCACGGAGCCAAAAGTTGGTGACTCGAGATCGAATTGAAGACGGAGCCTTTGAAGCTTTTGAAGCCTAATTTAGGTTTAATAGCTTTTATTAGGTTCTAGTCTTATGGCCATACTAGGACTTGGATTTATTTGATGCATGCTTGGTTTAATTTCCGCACAATTATAACCAAACTCAAATCCCACATTGTCATATCCATTATCCGCGACTCGCTAGAATTAGTTCACTTAAAAGCGATAGATATAATATGACAAGATCTCTCACAAAAAAAATTTTAAAATCGAGATTTAGTCCTTCCACAATTCACACCTATGCAACCCTTGTTCATTAGGGGCACGCTCGCCCTAGCGGGGTGTTTCCTTTTTACCTTGGGGGAGTAGGTTAATAAAGAGTTATTACGAGTGAATTTTGGTTTAATCTTGACGTGATTTGCAATACAAGTCTTGCAATACGGGACTAAAGGATTGATTTAGTTGAAATCGATCAACCGAGAGTTCTAAGTGTAGAATCAATCATGAGTTGGTTTACCGAAATTACATAAATTTAGGATGTATCGCCATCCGCGTGCCTAGATTTATATAAGATCGGATCTCGGAATCATTTATATAATTTAGAGAGATCATTATATAAATGCCTAAATTCACAAATAATTATTTTAATGTGAATTTGACGATGAATTTAATCGATTGTTTTTTTTTCCCACGTTGTAGTTTAAAGTCAAAAATGGCTCAAATGTCCAATTCAGTAATATCCAAAGACTCCTGGCTTCGTAATTTTATGGAAAAGAATGAACTAAAGGAGGATGGAAGCAATTTTACTGATTGGGAGTTAAACCTGCGATTAGCCCTTCAATCTGATAGAAAACAACGTTTTCTATACGAACCCCCGATTCCCGCTCCAGGTCCCGACGCCACCCCTGATATGATACAAATGTATGAAGAGTACAAGCATGAATCTGACCAGATTAAGAATGTATTGATTTTTGCTATGCACCCGCGTTTAAAGAAACGCATGATTGATTTCAGTGCGTATCAAATATTCGCTCGGCTTACGACTAGTTTCTCGCAAAAGCCGCGAATACTTCAATACGAAGCAGCTTCGAGTTTCTTTGAGACTAAGCTCTCAAAGGGCCAACCAGTTGGTCCTCAAATTCTCAAATTTATTGAGAATGTTGAAACTCTTGAGAAGTTAGGATGCCCAATTTCTGAAGATTTTGCGGTATACCGTCTGCTTAATTCTTTGCCTGCAACATTCGATCCTTTTAGGACGAATTACAACATGAATGATTTAAAGAAAAATCTTCATGAATTGCATGCCATGCTTGTACAACATGAGAGGGATTTGGTGTCAAGTGGGAGCGCGAATAAAGATGTTTTATCCATGGCGGTAAAACAAAAGGGGAAGTTCAAGAAGGGTGCGGGCAAGGGTAAGAAACCCGCGCGTGGCAAAGGAAAAGGAAAAGTTGCTTCGGGCAACAATTCTATTGCTAAGAGAGGCGCGACTCCTGAACAAAAATGCTTCCATTGTGGAAATTTTGGTCATTGGAAGCGAAATTGCCCACAGTACCTGGAGGAGAAGAAGTCGAAACCAGGTATATATATGATAGACATTAATTATGCAAGTACCACGTCCTGGGTATTGGACACTGGATGTGGATCTCACCTTTGTAATCACTTGCAGGGGCTGATGAAGGTACGTCGGCTGGCAAAAGGTGAAGTTGACCTCCGTGTCGGGAATGGAGCTAAAGTAGCCGCCGTATCAGTAGGAACGTATATTCTGTCACTGGCCTCAGGGCTAGAGTTGTATCTAAATAACTGCTATTTTGTACCAACTCTAAGTAAGAATATAATTTCGGTTTCTGTTTTAGACGCTGAAGGTTTTGAATTTTCAATACGAAACAACAGTTGTACCTTCTCGTTTAATGATATGGTGTACGGAACAGCCAAATCTATAAACGGTATTTACGTTTTAGATTTGACAAATGAGGTCTATCATGTAGCAAATAAAAAGCTCAAAATAGGAGATCTCGATCAATCCTACCTTTGGCATTGTCGTTTAGGGCATATAAACGAAAAACGCATTGAGAGACTCGTAGCCAATGGAGTTCTCAAACCATTTGATTTTGGATCATATGGAACATGCGAATCTTGTCTTTTAGGCAAGATGACTCGGGCACCTTTTTCAGGAAAAGGAGTACGAGCCAGTGATTTATTGGCCCTCATTCATACAGATGTCTGCGGTCCAATGACAATCACTGCTAGAGGAGGTTATGACTACTTTGTCACTTTTACAGATGATTTTAGTAGATATAGCTACATCTACCTAATTAAATATAAAAGTGAGGTACTTGAGAAATTTATAGAATTTCAAAAGGAAGTAGAAAACCAATTAGGAAAGAAGATCAAGGCCTTACGATCAGATCGGGGAGGTGAATATCTCAGTAATGCCTTTGATATTCATCTGAAAGACTGTGGAATCATATCACAGCTTACACCTCCTGGTACACCACAATTAAATGGTGTAGCCGAAAGAAGAAACCGTACCCTGTTGGATATGGTCAGATCAATGATGAGTCAGACTGAGCTTCCTGATTCATTCTGGGGTTTTGCTCTCCAAACTGCTATTTTCACTCTCAATAGATGCCCGACTAAATCAGCTCCGAAAACTCCATATGAGTTATGGAGAGGAAAAGTTCCGAACCTCTCATTTATCAAGATCTGGGGTTGTGAAGCATATGTCAAAAATAAGACTGACAATAAGCTTACACAAAGATCTGATAAATGTCTCTTTGTAGGTTATCCTGTACATACTCGAGGATATTACTTCTACAATCGTGTAGAGAACAAAGTTTTTGTGTCTCGAGATGCTGTCTTTTTAGAAAAGGAATTAATTTCTAAAAGACAGAGTGGGAGAAAATTTGAACTTAGTGAAGTTCAGGAGCCACAAATGCATAATGAGGCTCAGGATGTTTTGCCAGAAGACATTCCTGAATCGTCTAACTCTGTGGTTCCATTTTCCACTCCTAGAAGGTCAGGCAGATCAAGCCATCCACCAGATTGATACCTAGGTGTGATTGAGGATGGTGGTGATCATTTTTTGCTTCTAGAAAGCAATGAGCCTGCAACCTACAGAGCAGCCATGACTGGACCGAATTCTGCTAAATGGCTTGAGGCAATGAAATCCGAGATAGATTCCATGTACGAGAATCAAGTATGGGACTTGGTTAACTTGCCTGAAGGAACCAAGGTTCTTCAGTGCAAATGGATCTTTAAGATCAAGACCGGCATGGATGGAAATCAAGATATTTTCAAAGCTCGATTGGTAGCTAAAGGTTTCACACAAGTTCATGGTTTAAACTATGACGAGACCTTTGCGCCAGTTGCAATGCTTAGATCTATTCGGATAATCTTAGCGATTGCTGCTTTTCATGATTATGAGATATGGCAGATGGACGTTAAAACCGCCTTCCTAAATGGGTTTCTGGAAGAGGAAGTGTATATGACACAACCTGAGGGTTTTATTGATCCAAACAATCCTAAGAAAGTTTGCAAACTTAAGAGATCCATTTATGGTCTTAAGCAAGCATCTCGGAGTTGGAACCATCGGTTCAACCATGTGATTAAACAAAATGGTTTCACTCGAAGTGTCGAGGAACCTTGTTTATACATGAAATTTAGTGGGAGTAAAGTAACTCTCCTAATCCTATATGTAGATGACATATTACTCATTGGAAATGATATCCCCATGCTTAACTCCGTTAAGGACTGGCTCGGGAAACATTTCCAAATGAAGGATTTAGGAGAAGCGCAACGCATCCTAGGTATTCGAATCTATAGAGATAGATCAAAAAGAATACTAGCGTTAAGTCAAGAAACTTATATTGATAAGATTCTTGACAGGTTCAATATGAAAGACTCTAAACGAGGCTTTTTACCTATGGGAAGTGGGATAATTTTGAGTAAATCTCAATGTCCAACTAAACCTGAGGATATTGAACACATGAAATCGAAACCTTACGCTTCCGCAATCGGTTCGATCATGTATGCTATGATGTGTACGCGCCCAGACGTGTCATATGCTTTGAGTATGACAAGTCGTTACCAAGCCAATCCAGGCGAGAGCCATTGGATAGCCGTTAAGAACATCCTTAAATACTTAAGAAGGACTAAGGACACGTTCTTAGTTTTTGGAGGGGATTCTGAGCTTCGTATAAAGGGTTATGCGGATGCTAGTTTCCAAACAGATCGAGATGATTCAAAATCTCAATCAGGATATGTTTTCATACTGAATGGTGGAGCCATATGCTGGAAGAGCACCAAGCAATCGGTGACTGCGGATTCTACAACGGAGGCTGAGTATCTTGCAGCGTCAGAAGCTGCAAAAGAGGCAGTTTGGATCCGGCAGTTCCTGGAAGGATTAAATGTAGTCCCTACAGCAGCGGATCCTATTCCAGTCTATTGCGACAATAGTGGAGCAATAGTTCAGGCTAAAGAGCCTAAATCTAGTAACAAATCTAGACATGTACTCAGGAAGTTCCATGTAATTAGAGACTTTGTGGAACGAGAAGATATATCGATTTGTAAGGTTAGGACAGACGATAATATCGCTGATCCTTTAACCAAGCCATTATCACAGGCTAAACACAATGGTCATATTGCCTCGATGGGTTTGAGGCGTATGCCTGACATGTGTTAGATTATATGTTGTAATAGTTAATAAGTGTATTACCTTTTACATATATGATAATTAAATTCATCGTTTTAAGTTTTATTGAACTCGTTTATTAATTCATTTTTAATAAAATGCTGAATTATATATATGCTCTGTTGATTCCTAATAGGTCGTGGAGATGATTTGAACCCTATTAAGTGAACAGGATTAACAGTGTATTCTGTCTCTAGTCATAAAATGAGGTGACGTCTCAATTGACTAGATTGTAAGTCGGTTGATGACTAGTTCAATAATCATGGATTCATAGAGATGAATAACCGATTACATAGACAGACTGTAGATGACACTCTGTCAGACATTTGACCAATTATAGAACCTTTGTGTCTGGTCGTGACAAGGTAATCTATATTATTCCTATTAGTCGATTCTTTCGACCTGAGATTGTTTGTCTGAGTTTATGCAGCAGGCAGTGACTTTGATTTATGTTCTAAGTCGTGCCGTAAAAGGAGGCTAAAAGGGCTTCTATTGGGTCATTACCTACTGTATGAAACAAAGAAAATATGTCAAGAAGGGATTGTCCACCCACGTCAGGGTATAATATCTTTGGGCCACTCGAGGAATTGTGACTGGAAATGCGTGGCCACGCTCGGAAGAGATCTATGATAGATATTCCGGTCAGACAGTCATAATCCAGATCGAGAAAACCACTTTTGATAAAGATCCAATGCAAGTTCAACCTGAAAGATACTTCGCATTGAGTGGGAGATATAACGGACAAGAGAATCGGTAACGCATGACTTGTCTCGGACAAGTGGGAGATTGTTGGAGTAGGTGTCCTCCGACAATAATGCGTTGACTAATTAAATCTAATTAGGAATAAACCTGGGATATATTATATATACTAAGTCAGTTGATTAACGTAAATCGATAACGCTTGGCTGGCTAGAGTTTGACGTTATTGTCGTTTTGACGGCGGTAATCAACTGATCCCTCCCGGTCACACTGATAAAGATAGTTTCTCCAGAAGATATTATATTTGTATTTAATACAATATAATATAAACCCTAATGTATCAGTTATAGAGTTAACTGATTATGTTGGATAGTGTTTTACGAGTTCGGAACTCGAGTCGGATAAATTATGGTTTTTGTGTAAATAGTCAATATTGACGATTAGCTATTTAAATTACAAAGAGTTGTAGTTTTAGCTTAAAATGATGTAATTAGTAATTATTATATAGAGATATAATAAGTAACTAACACTTAAAGAAATAAGTGTACAAATTATACCCAAATTGTAACATAAGATGTTAAGGGGTATAATTAGTAAGGGCAAAATGGTCATTTGCCACAACCATTATATATAGTGTGTTTTATGTCAAATAAACACAACAAATCATTTCTACATACACAAAAACTTGATTTTAGAGAGAGAATAGAGAGAAAACCCTCTAATTTCTCTAAAAATTCAGCCTACTTCCAACTCTTTTAAGATCAAGTTTTCTTCATTGCATGTCAATAAAAACTTGATCAAAACACTTTACTAAACCTAGAATAACATTAGCTAAAGTGTTAGCTAATTTTATTTTGGTTTTAGGGTTAAAAAAAAATCTCTTAAAACTAGTCCATTTTGTGAGATTTTTGGAGAGCTTCTTTGGTGGATCAAGAGAGGAGGTTTCCTAACTTGGAAACTCAAAACTAAGGAGGAGGATCCCCATTAATTAGCAGCTCAAGATCCTTCTTTTGAAGGAAGGTCAAAATTCCTCTTGATTAAGGTATAAAAATATGTTTTATTACCTTATTTATGCTTTAATCTTACATGCAACAAAAGATCCTACCTAAACTTAATTAGGGGTAATTAAGTACTAATTAGAGGAGTCTAATTAGGGGCTAAATAACTTTCATTTAGGTAAAAGTATTAGGAGTGTTTGGCAGAATTAGCTGATATAGGAGCTGATATATATAAAATTACATAAAAATGCATTATTTATTTCTAATCTCATTTTATTTTAGCAAATAATTGAAGGTAAATTAGGAATAAAATTATGATAAGCTATCTTATTTTAAATAAATTACATGGGATAACTTATTAAATAAGCTAGCTTATTATTTGAGCTAGTGGTGTTACCAAACCAACTTATTTCGCCAATTCAAACAGCTTAAAAACTAGTCAAATAATCAGCTACATTAGCCAAATAAGCTAGCTTATTGTGCATACCGAATATAGGTTATGTTTGGTATGCAAAATAAGCTAGCTTATTTGGCCAAAGTAGCTCATTTGACTAGTTTTTTAATCTCTTTGACCAAATAAGTTGGTTTGGTAACACCACTAGCTTAAATGTTTTTTTCCCTTATTCACAAGGATTTTCCACCTACAAAACTCTGTTGTCGCATTTGTTGATTATCTCTTCATCTTTCTAGTATTCCATACATCTTCTATTCTACATCCCATGATCCGTAATCATGCATCCTAAACGTCTGGAGCCGAAGCCCTTTCTAAATCGTCATATTATTCCCTATACTAGTAAAGTGACTAGATAACCCCTAAGTCGAAAGTAAGTCATATCATAGTGCTGATTTTTGCCAAAACATTCCCTATTTTTGCACCAACATACAAAACCTCAACTAAATCCTGCTTTATCAATGGTTCTAATCAGCATGTAGGTGACACATAGAGGTGATTATAAAACCTCGACTTTATTTACTGATTTGATTTGATTTCAGGTAGTAATGAATGAGTTGCTTGATGTATGTCAAGCTAGGTAGCATTGATACGGACTCGGACACAGACACGGACACCGATACGGATACGTGACACAGCACTTTGAAAAATAGCGGACACGGACACGGCAAAAAATAAAAATTATTATGTATTTGAATGCATCTTTTTTTCAATTACACGTACTGCTCGCGGGTAGGTAAAGGTAGAGCTAGTGCGGTCGGGTGCAGGTTGGGCTATAGCGATGGGGGCGCTAGTGGACGTCGGTCGGAGGAGGTCTCCTGAGGCGGCGTCGATCGAAGGTGGAAGAGTCAACCGGAGCAAGAAGATGGGAAACAAAAATAGACAAAGAAGTAATACATGTAGTTGAGCTATCTGCTAGTGTAATTAGAATAGGAGAGAGAAAAAAAATAGTTTTTTTTTTAAAAAAATTTGTCAAAACGACGTAGTTTTGTGTCGTGTCGGGTGTCTAGTTGGTGTCTGGTCGGTGTCCGGTTCGTGTCCAGTTAAAAAAAACCGTGTCTGTGTCCTAAAATTAAATAAAAAAAATCGGACACGGTTTTTGAGTGTGTCGGACATGTGTCGTACTGTGTTCGACGCGTGTCGGTGTCAGACACAACACGGCACTGGACAGGCGTGTCCGTGCTTCCTAGATGTCAAGTAGATAATAGTAGTACGCAGTTTTATTTGTTTTACTAATAGTACTTAAAAAACATTGTAGTACATTTATAAGAGCATTTTAGAGGATTATGCATCCAAGAATTGAAATTCTCATTAAGTTTAATTATGAAGAAATTATGTTATAATAAATTAATAGAACTAGATAGATCAACATGGTCTAAAAAAAAAATCACATTTAGCATGAGACGTCGACGGAAATTAGAAAAGCAATATTGTAAGGAGATTGCCGTTCATGCTCATAATATTTGATTGGATAAATGTTTTAAGTTATAGGATTAATCAAACGTACAGACCATGTAACGCAAATAACTAAAATGAAAAGTCAATACAAAGTGATACGCACGAAAATCTTCAAAATTGATTATCCAATTTAACAAATAAAGCAACCAAACTCACGAGATTGAATAAGAAAATACATTTTTTTTTCCTCTTTTCTGTTTAAATATAGTAATTAACATATGTCGATTAGTTTGTGATTTAATTGAGATTAGAGTAAAGTATTTCAGAAATCTAGCATGCAATCGGAGAAGACAGAAATGCATCATGAAAATGCCACAAAATTGCATGTTCATGATTCCTCACTGGATTATAAAGGCGGGTTACCTCTCCGAGCTGCTACCGGGTCGTGGAGAGCCTCCTATTTCATCATAGGTAAGAGTTACTCTTGACAAATCAGTCTAAGACGGTCCGATCATAAAAAATTAAGGCTATACGCCTATACGTTGAGATTATATATACTTGTTTTTGTCATTAAAGGTTGTTTCATTTCCATTAAGTATGATGTGCCATCATTTATGCTATGGGAATATTACTAGAAAAACTAAAAGGTAGTCTCTCCTTAATTAATATGTAAACCGTCTGTTTTAATTTAGAGTGAATTGCAAATTTGCAATACTTGCTAATGAAGTTATTCCTTGTAAACTTGCTCTAAATTTAGTGTCAACGTACGTCCCTGTTGAAAATTTCAATCATTGTGTATATGTGTATATCCCACGAATAATATATGTTTTTATGATCCGGTGTAGTTTTCAAAACACGTATTATTACATGCATATGATGATTATGTCATCTGCATGTTAGACGTCTAATGTGAGACTTAATTAACTTTGTCCAAAGTTGATATGTGATGTCTAAGAAGTATTAAAATGGACATATATATATGCAGCAATTGAGTTTGGGGAGAGGTTGAGCTATTTCGGAATAGCATTGAATTTGATATCATATATGACGACGGTGATGCACCAAGACTTGGCAACCGCAGTTAACAGCGTCAATATATGGACCGGAATCAGCACCATCACGCCACTTCTTGGTGGCTTTCTCGGTGACGCTTATTTCGGTCGCTTCTTCGTCATCCTCGTCTCTGCCATCATTTATTTCCTGGTCAGTATCACCTCTCTTTGACTTATTATAGAAATTTTTGGATGATGATTCATTATAGGAGAAGCTTTATTGTTGTCGTCGTCGTATGATGAGATTCCATACATTTACATAAGCTACACTCTAACTAATAGAAAACGAACCATTTTTAATATTTTTTTCAATATGTTTCATATAAAGTGGTCGATATAGACTCTTACAAAAGCGATTTTTTTGTTTGACAACGGTCGTATTAACAGTTACTACAACATATATATGCAGGGCTTAAGCCTCTTCACCATGACTCAATACATCCCAAGCCTTAAACCATGCGGCCATAGTAACCAGAGTACTTGCCAGAGCGTTAACAATGTCCATAAAGTGGTTTTCTATCTAGCGGCCTACCTAATGTCGGTAGGTACAGGTGGGTTCAAGCCATGTCTAGAGGCCTTTGGCGCAGACCAATTCGATGACAATGACTCGAAAGAAAGGAAGCAAAAGATGTCATTTTTCAACTGGTGGAGCGTCAGCCTTACGGCAGGAGCTTTACTTGGAGTGACTGTGATTGTGTATACAGAGGATAATGTTGGCTGGGGTGTTGCATTTCTTGTCCTGACCATCACTATGGGCTTGACCGTTGTGGTTTTCCTCCTAGGCATGCCGGTTTTCCGGTATAGGACCGTTCGAGGAAGTCCCTTAACACCATTGTTGATGGTCTTGGTTGCTGCTTTTGCCAAGAGAAATCTGTCTTGTCCCCCTGATTCCTCCTTGTTGTATGAGGTCTCAAAGTCAGAGGAGCGGCTTCTTTGTCACACCAATCGGCTCAGGTAATTACAAAATGCTTAGGCGACCAATAGACCAAAACTTATCACTTATCGTTAATTGTTAATAAAACTGTTCACGATAATTTAATAAACGGAAAATGCACGTGGTACCCCTGTACTTTAGGGGTTTGTGCACGGTACTCCTGTACTTCAACTTAGTGCACACGGTACCCCCTTACTTTTGAAAACTGCACACTATACCCTATTTTGCTTCTTCCCTCATAACATCATTAGAAAATCTTTTTAGTGCTTTATTTAAACAACTATTCTATATCATTAACATACTAACTACACATTAAACATTAATGTATCCCTCTTAATACACATTAACTTACTTTGTAAGTCCGTACGTGGTGGTGATGGTCAAGAAAGGGGAAGGGGAAAAGGGAGAGGAGAGAGAAAAATGAAGGGTTGGGGTTAATTTTTTATAATTATTATCATCATTTTATTTTAAATTATTTGGTAATTAACTTAAGTTAATTGTAATCATTTCAACATTATTAAGCATAAACTAACGGAATTGGAGTTAAAAAAAAGGGCATATTGTGCAGTTTCTAAAAGTACAAGGGTACCATGTGCACTAAGTTGAAATACAGGGGTACCGCGTGCATTTTCCATTTAATAAACGACCGGGTGACAGAATTGACAGATGAACGTATATTAATTGGACGACTAATGAACACAACGTCTATTTTTGTGAATAACTTGGGTCTTCAGATTTTTGGATAAAGCTGCTATATATGAGGATGAAGAGGGTGAAACATCTGAGACGAAGAGAAATAGTAAATGGAGGTTAGCTTCAGTGACACGAGTAGAAGAATTGAAGCTGGTAATAAACATGATTCCGATATGGCTAACTTGCCTGGTATTCGGGGTAGGGATAGCCCAAGCTCCAACATTCGTCGTCAAGCAAGGCAGTGCTATGAACAGAAGAGTGTCTAATAATAGCCACTTTGAAATCCCACCAGCTTCGTTAAGCGCCTTGTTGTTCGTAGCAATGCTGATCACAGTCGCAATCTACGATAGAATCATACTGCCTCGCATCAGGCGAGCCACAGGCAACGAGAGGGGCATCAGCATTTTGACCAGAATAGGCTTTGGCATGAACTTCTTGGTCATTTCAATGATGGTCTCGGCCTTAGTCGAGAGGAAAAGACTATTGGCATTGCAAGATGGGCGTGTATTGAGCGTGTTTTGGCTTGCACCTCAAGCTATAATTCTCGGTGTAGGGGACGGGTTTTCAATGGTAGGGATGCAAGAATACTTCTACGATCAAGTCCCAGACTCAATGAGGGGGTTAGGCATGGCGTTTTTCCTTAGTGTTATCGGTGTTGGTGGGTTTGTTAGCAGCCTACTGATTGTCATTGTGAATTCTGTGACGGGTATGAATGGTGGCAAGAAGTGGATTGGCAAAGATGTTAATCATAGTCGTATCGATCTTTTCTATTGGATATTGAGTGTGATCTTTGTTGTGAACATGGGTGTTTTTGTGGCGCTGGCCAAGCGTTACAGTTACAAGAATGTGCAACGAAATGTTGGTGTAGGAGACTCTAATGAAGATGACAAAGGAGTGGAATTGGCTGGTGTTTAATTTAAAGGAGAAGTTGTAACAAAATCTACACCGTAAATGAGACATGCATGCATAAGTGTGTACTGTTTATTTGAAAATGAATCACCAAAGTCTTGTGTAATTAAATCAGTAAATCTCATCTCAATAACCTTAATTTGCTAAGCTAGATAGTTTATACATACACATCATATGAAGAAATGACCACGATCAAGCTAGTCCGGGCTGAGCCTGAGCCGGTTTATCACCACACCCGCGCTTAACACACAAACCTTGAGCTCGGTAATACATTGGAGTCAAGTAAGGTTCAAAATCTGCTATTTTTCTTAAGAAACCCCACGATCGTTCTTCTTCTCGAACCTTAATCTAACACATATTGGACCAAGTAGGGCTTAATTAGTCTAGACCGTCTCATTCTAGCTAGACCCACAAATCGTCTAATTAATACAATTGAAATATTTGTAATTAACCGATAATACGGAGTTCAACATAAAAATAACCTGAAATCGACCGGTCACAACCGATTGCCACCCCTAGGCATGGGTAGTTAGAAAATTTTAAATTAGTTACTCTGTTTCTATTAAATACAACTATACAAGTATTGCAGAGCGGTACAAAGTGCGGCAAAATCTATTGGAGTGCAAACGACTATCTTTTCAGAAATAAAAGACAATGACGTGCTTCATAAAAAGTGGCGAAGGACATTCCCCCATGTGGTTCAAACTTGAAACTGTTCCCCTCTTTAGTAAATTGTACACACCCTACTTTGGACCTAAGCTAGCTAGTAAAGTTCCGAGTACATGGCTGTACACAAACTCTGACCGGGAGATTAGGCTTTTGTGATTACCAAATTAGAAAGTTTCGGGTACAATCATTATAGATACATACCGTCTTCGTGTTATCGGTCTCCAAATCCGTTTAAATTATAAGTGTTTTTGTCGAGTATGAGTCGAATTTGACTCCGTAAATAGGCTAGTTGATCGAGTGCCCATGGCCTCGCATACGAGTCCGTATTGCTCACAGTGGTCCGTGCTATGTGGTTGTGGTACTGCTCCCTCATTGATCATGTCGTGACATCCTTTTCTGCATCCAGTCGCAACATTTGTACAACTACTGTTCCGACTGCCGGGGAGTGATGGAGGATGAATATAGACTTAGTGATGCATACGGAGTATGTCATTATTATGTACGTTGTACCTACAAGGTACATTGTACTAGCCTTTAGGTCAGGGGTGATGAACTTGCTCATCTTATGTAGTATAAAATCTCATAATATTATCAATAATAAACAAGTCGATTATTAGGTATTATACGATCTTACACGAAACTCACAAAGATAATGTTGAACTTCTCTTATGCGGAGTATATTTTGCAGTAGGCGATAGTGTTTGAGATATTAGAGTAATGTTATTGTCATGGACTCGTGACATGGAGATTGCAATTGCATCATTGATTAATGGTGACCCATCAAATAATTGATGTGGATGTATTCTCATTCATGGAGGGTGCTTGAAGAATAGTACATGGAAAAATAATAATGATAGTCCTACGTTCATTCTATTTAAGCGCATAGTGAATATCAAAGCATAAACTCTATTGTCTAACCATAATGCTGTAAATGCTCGATTGTATACTTGTATATGATCCATTTACATCTGACAGAAAAGATGAACACACGTTTTCTATGCACACCAGTGAGGGGGCTCATCGAGGTCGAAAACCAACCGAAGATGGTTGTTTTCAACCTAAATAATTGACGAGAACAGATGTGGGGTTGAAAACAGTCATCTTCTATTGAAGAAGATTATTTTATTCTACCTCGACGAGCTCCCTCAATGGGCTCGCGCTGCCGTATGCAGCCTAGTGGTGGGGAGTTCGGGAAGGGGGGTGGGTGGGAGGCAATGAGACGCGCGCGGTGGGGAAGGTGGGTGAAGTAGAGGAAAGAGAAAAAAAAAAACTTTTTTTTTCGTTTTTTTTAGTATTGGCTACTACTAATTAAATCTTACCAATTATATGTCACATCACTGTTTAACATACAAAAGTTAAAGCGTTAGAGATTAAAGGGGGGTTAGTTAGGGGAACCACGTGCATAGGTGCAAAGTTTCGGGGCACCAGATTGTACAAGTTTTAAAGGTAGAGGCACCACGTGCATTCTGACATAGTTCGAGGGTACCACGTGAATTTGCCGAAAATAATATTTTTGTGAAAAAAACAATGTTTTTGGCTTTTTTTTTTTTTTTGTTCATGAAAATAGTTTTTGGATTTTGTTTTAATAAATCTAAAATTTTGATTTTTTTTAATTTTATTGAAATTGAAAATTATCACTAATTGTTAATTAGTAACATTTTACATGCATGATTCTTTACATTGATCATTTAAGAATTCTTTCAATAGTACAAAATAGACATAGAAATCATTTAACATAATCAAACTAAAAATAAAAAAGGGTACGACATTCAACTAACATAACACATTGTTTGTCAAAATCTTTGTCAGGAAAAATGCAAAGTAGAGCACCCCAATAATTATTCTTGACGAAACCTACCTAGAATTTACAGTAAAGGTAAGAAAGCAAAACACCATGGGGAAGAACATTGAACATTTGCACCATAGACAACACTTAACACTCTTACATTACAATGGTCCATTTTTCACCAAATACAAAACCCCACATGGACACATCTTTTACCCCCTCTCACTCATTTACATACCCTTAAAAACAAGGGACACCAATTTGCCCATCCAATCACCTGTCCTACAAATAACAAATTACCCACCCCTTCCAAATGTAACTCAGACACAGTCAAATTGAGAGAGTTGGTAAAAAATTGCAGACAGTAACAAACAATCACTGCTCTCTTTGAGAAGGACTTCTCCAGAAGCCAGTACTGTAAAACTTGTTCCACATCTCTTTCTCTAACTCCATCAAGTCACTGTCCACCCTATCCCCTCCAACCACAACCACTGACACCTCTTCGTATTCCGGGACCGGGCCGAGTTCCATTTGGAAGTACTCGTCCTGGCCCCAGCTGCATTGGCACGAGCCGTGTCGGCTGGAGGCAGCGGATGATGACAATGGCACCAAACCTTTCTTCATCATCCGCTGCCTCCTGCGCTTTCGTAGCGCCTTCCTGCATATCCCAGCAGGAAGCTTGTACATTGCCAGTACAAGTAGGTTCACCAGTGTACAAGGGCAGCAGCACCACACAGCGGCGCATTCTGCCGCTGTGCCTCCTGCAACCTCCGCGATTCGTCCTCGTGAGGACGAATCGAGGTAGGGCTGCTTCTTGTACACTGTTGGCCCTACTGGCCGGAGAACTATCTGGTTTCGTGCCGTGGCTTTGGTCATCGTTCTTGTGTAGTAACGAGCGATTGGGTAATTACTTAGCTTCCTCCTTACGCGGCTTTCATGTAAAATAGATTGTTAGATGAATAACACAACGAGAAAAGAAGAACAGGAAGAACCCGCCCGCTCACAGACGGATCTCGAGAGGAGATCCGACTGTGAGGGGAGAATAATGGGGGTGTGTTGCAAAAATGTTGGTCATGAGGTGGGAAGAAAGAAGAGGGGGTAATTTTTGAGGGGAAATGTGTGGCATTGGCCTGAAAAACAGGGGCAAATGGTGTAAAAATGTAGTTGGTTTTTGTGGGTTATTGTTAATTAGAGATACTCTCTGTTGCTTTCTTTTGGTGGAGATCCGGAAATGATGGAGTGGTGATGAGTGGTGATGAGTGGTGAGAATTGAAGCCAATTTATAGAGATTCAGTGAATTAATTTTTGTTGTTAAATTAGTTTAGAGGGATTAATCTAATTCAAATGATTGTTGAGAATGATTAAGAAGATAATGACATAATATTGATAGTGCCACTGGTTTGTAAATTACTATAAAGGAAGAAATTAAAGTTATCTCGGTCAAAGGACAAAAGACAAAAAAAAAAAAAAAAAAGTGAGTGGACTATTTTGGTGATTGTGACACAAGTATCACTTGTAGGATTTTATTTTGTTTTTCTTTTGAGGTTGGTTCATGAGTAGATACTAGATAGGTACATGAATGAGTAGCCTAAAAAGGTTTAAGAAGAAACAATAATGCAATACAATCTTTATTTTATAAATGAGATTGAATTGGGATTAGGAGGTGATAATGACCTTGGCCGATTTGAGATCAAGGTTGTACAAAATTTTGATTTGTTTGAATTGGAACTCAGCTCAAGATTATAACGAGTTGAGTCGAGCATAACCTAATTGATTTCAAAAGACTTGCGAATAATTAAAGATATTTTATACAATCTCGATCTCAAATCAATCTCGCGAATAACCTACTTGATAAAATACAATAGAAGCCATTGATTGAAACAAATTGAGCATCACTTAGTTTGTCATATCTCAATTAGATTTTATTTTCTGACCTTTGTAAGTATTTGATTATTGGAAAATTCAAAGTTTATAATACCAATTTAAAGTTATTCCTTTAACCGTATTTTATCCTCTTAAATAAAAATAATGAAATAGGAAGACACCTCCTATCAATGGACAAACATTACTTCTCATTCTACACTAGTCTAGACTCGAGAGACGGGAGAGTTATGAATGTTATCCCTTGTAGAGTTGTAGCTGCTCTTGACTCTTGTTAGCTAAGACTTGAAATGGTGTTTTGGATTATGACTTTTGTAGTGTGATACAAGGAATGCAATAAAGAATAAATGTGAATGATCATAAATTGAAATTTGCGAGAGAATTTTTCTGCAGATACTTCGCTTGAAATGTTCTTGAGTTGACATTGATGCTATTTTTATTTGATTGAACTCAAATCGCATTCGGCTTGGCTTTTAAATATTTCCTTTAGTTGATACGAAAGCTACAATGGACCCTCTATAATTCTATTCTATTCCATCATTATAGACTTACTTGTAGTACACGTCAATAAATGCAAGATTAAGCACCTATTATTAGCACCCCAAATGTCCAATAAGAATTTGACGAGTGCTTGTTCTACACTGCTTATTGAAAAATGTTTATAGGCAATTAAATCAGTTAGTCAAAAGTTTGCAAAATTTCACGTAAAATAAATCAGTTCAGCTTTTTATTTGCCATTTTATTTGCACGGTTTTTGATATAACTAATAATATATTGTTAGAAAAAAAAACGGGTAAATAGTGTGGGCTCACAAATCACAATAACCACAAATAACATATAAGTAAGAAAACAGAAAGACCATTGTGAAGTTGCCCAAATTACAAAGGGGAAGATAAAAATGAATCAAATGGAGTAGATATTTCATATATCATTCTCCCATTGGAAATGATGGTTGTGATACTATATCACTATGATCTATGGGAAACCTAGTGGGGTGGGCCTAATCCTCCAACAACCTTCTTATATAGGCCTTTATACAAAGCCCCAGAGTTTGGGTTGATAATATACTCGGTTTGGATTCTAACAACTAAGGTTATGTCTTAATAGGATTACATCTTTCTAATTTGATATAATCTGATTTGATTAAAAAAAATGACTCTGAACTGATTTCATCTAATTTGAATTTGTTGAAAAAGGAGTTGAATTTTGACGAATTTACATAATACAGAAGGGCTAATTTCATTGATCGTTATTTCAACAATCTGAATAGATTTGAATGCGTCTGGGCTGATATGAATACACTAGTTTTTAAGTCTTATCAAACAGAGCGTAAGTCCATGTACGATTGAACTGCATTATTCTGGTCTGAATTGAACTAATTTGATTTGATTTGAATTGAATAAATTAAACTTGACTTTGATTTGATCTAAACTGAATTTATTGATAAATTTACTGTATTCAGACGAAATAATAACTACAAGTAGATTAGATTCATCTATTGTTATTTGTATAATTGTGGTCTGGTTTGATTTATTTGATTTGAATTAAACTAATCTGATCTAATTTGATATGAATAAATCTTATCTAATTTACAAATAAGTTGAATTCCACAGGGCCTAACTAGATATGTGATGGTCAAATCAATGATGGCTATGTGTCATGCCACGTGTATTTCGTTAATTATTATCTTGGTAACGAGGGATCATGTAATGTTACTAAGAAAACTAGGTAACACATCGCATGTTTACTTGGAGCAGGTTCCCTTAGACGTGATATGACCTTCCTACCTTACTTTCTAGTTAGACGTGGAATTGATTCTATAGTGTCACAACTCTCACAAGAGACACACTTGTGATTTTAAGATGTTTCACGTGATACTCAGATTATAGAATTCATGAAAAATTGAGGAGGTTGATCCATCTCAAAATGGATTGATAATAATAGTACTATATCAACGAAGAACGTCCTCTATTTATTTAGGTGCATCTTTTAACGTGGGTGTATTTGTACAAGATACACACCGGAACAAAAGCCTCCAACTTTGGGGCATTAGGGGTCATGTAAAATATAACTTTGCAATTGATATACGGTGAGTTTGGTGAGTTTGGCATACTGTGAGAGAAGATATACGGTCCACTAGTTTGTCTTATTAGCTCTCGTATAGTATATACAAATAGCCGAACATTCCTTTTTATGAGCACCAATCGATTCTTGTACAAAACACGAGGTAATTATCCTATACCCTCAATATTCTTAAATGATTCACTTTTTTATCGGTAATATGTACACGGTTACCCATCATTTATCATCATGGAGTAGTTTAACATCTTAGATTATGGACATCTATGCTTACTTACTAACATGAAAAATCATATGCCGATATATTATTTCTCAAGAACAATAGAAACTCCTGATCGATCGTCAATTTCTCATCCACATATATTCAAATTTTTGAAAGTACAAAACGGTATATACTTTTGGGAGGAAAATGTACGAGTATGTGCAATTCTCATCCTCGTAAGCATCGTTCTAAGTTGTGAGTAAACGGTCCAAATTGGTATTGAATGACCAACATGATGGATTTGGTGGATTCCATTCAATTAGTCTTGCTACTTATTAGTTATTACTAATGTCGATAATATGACCCACAAAAATTGAAATTTGGCAAAGGCAGTAATAATAGGAGCACAAAAAATGGCAGACGTGTTTGCATTACTCGTACAATTTACATAAAATGATTCCTAAAATATAGGATTCCAACAAAATCCGAACTAATTTTCTCAATTGACTTGTCACGTTGCCATTTTTACAGGGCACCCTTTATTTTTCCTCTCCTTTTCATTTTCATGGGCAGTTTCTGGGTTCCCTAACCTTTCATTCTTGCCTTCCCATTTCTGAATTTTCCCTTTTCAGGTATCCCATTTTTCTTGGGTTCTATTGCAATTTTGTCCTGTTTTTTTTATGGTACATTTTTCTTGTTCATAATGTTTGTGGCATGATTATTGTATGATTGTTATTTATCTATGTTCCATAATCCTTCTGTTTGGAGATTAATGTTTGATTTTGTAAGCCAATGTTAGAGCTGGAAATATATCCCAATTTATTGGGATTTTGGAAAATTATGTTTGTTTGTTATAAAGTTGGGTTAGAAAAATGCCCCATTTGATAAATTTTGATGGGAAATGTTTGTATAATCTTGAATTATAGATGATTGTGGTTTTTCAAGATAGTTTTGCTTCTTAATGATTTGGGGTCGGCTAACATGAAAGAGAACATGATACTTGGTCTATTGAATTAAGATGATTGTAGTAAACACAAATCTAATGAAGAAAGTTTCTGTATTTGGAGGTTGAAGTGATGATTTTGGGAAGAGGGGAAAGCAAGAGAGTTGGTTAGATTGTATAGGTGAGCATTAGGATATTATGTCACGCTCCGATTCTTGTAAAGTTAAGTTGCAATGCGATGCAAGAATAGAAACAAATCAAACAGTAATAATAAAGCAAATTTTGTTGGGATTATTGTTAGGCCTCACTAATCTAAGATTTATGACTTGGTGTCCGAGTTCTCAACGTGCTCTCCCCGTGTCAGGGAGGCATGGATTTACTTCTTGGCTGCCTTTGTTCCATTATTGTAGATGGTTCTTCATCTTAGTACTTATTGCTTGCTCAGTATCAAGTAATATTGTGTGTATAGTAATAGAAGTATGAAAATTATAGGAAGTTAGGAACCTATAAAAATGCTACGTGGTTATGGGGAGCACTTCAACCCCTCCCCCCCATTTTTAATACACCCGTTTTAGGAGGTAATAAGCATTCATGAAACTGGATGAAGAAAAGTCGGATTTTTGACAAACATTAGTGTCATCCAATAGGATATTTTTCCAGTCAATTGCAACACAAAATTCCTTAGCATCATCTATTATATTACTCGTAGTACCTAGTGCTGGAGAGGGTGTTAGGCATATATTTAGACTGGGTCATACCCTGTGATAGTATGTGGTAAGTGCATTATTGAAGGACAAAAGAACTAAGGTGACTTTAATGGCAGTTTACTTAACTAATTCAATGTCGTAGAATTTGATGTTGTGCTGGCACTGTGCACATATATTGAGATACAGATGGTAATTAACTTCTTAAGGATCAAGGCATAAGGGCGGAAGGTGACTTTATTTTTGGCGTCCCTTGTCCTTGCAATAGAAGTAATACTGTTGTTTCTGTGCGTTTTCAGCCTGAATTTCAGATAAATGTATATTGTGTGACGCTGTGCTTGTCAGATAATGAACTGCAATAAGGTTGTTTATGCTCAATTTGAGTCTCTTCGGAGTATGATATTTTACCACCTTAATCTTGTGAGACGTGGATGTTTTTCATAAAATTTGGAGAGAAATTAAGTGGCAAGCATTCCAGAAAAATTGCACTGATAGTATGGGAAGGAAGAAATTGAGCCTTCTGTGGAAGTGAAAGTTAAAGATTCAAGTCTACATAGTTTATAAACACAATATCTTATTATCTCTTCTTATATATGTCTTGCTCTTTTGTTTGGCTTGAACAGGAGTTTTCAGGAATGGAGGCTGCTAAAAAGACTGATGATCACTTGACATCTGCTGCAGCCTTTGTTCAAGGTGGGGTGCAAGAAGCCTGTGATGATGCATGCAGCATATGCCTTGAAGAATTTTCTCAGAGTGATCCTTCAACGGTATTGTGTGCAATTAACTCTATTGTCATTACATATTTTATGCGCCTTATTGCTTTTTTTCTGACATAACCGGAGTTTTATTGTATGATTGAACAATCTATTAGTTGCAAACATACCCGCGTAGTGCATGTTTGATAGGCCACGTTTACAAGATTGGAATCTTTTTTCTTTTCTTTTCTAAGCTTGTTGCTCTTCTTCTAAATGTCTTTGAAAGCAATCAAGGAATTGTTATTACTGTATCTCATGATGCGAGAACGTACTTATTAACCAAGTAAGTGCACGCTCTTTTAAGTCCTAATCTTTCATGGTGAGGTGTACATATGCAAGAATACTGATGCCAGAGATCCATTGCCTGTGTTATCATATTGAGATGTTCCGTTGGTCAGATCACACACACACACATAGGAAACAAACATCCAAGTGGTTTTACAAATAGGCCTTATTTTTTTTTGTGTATATATACATGGAGTGCAGTCATGTGTCCTTTTGTGGATTAACTGAGGAGCGTAGTGCTGGTGGAATCATCTGAAATGAATGTTGAAGTCATTTTTAGTATTGTTGACAAGGCTTAGGCAATGAGTGACACGTACATGAATAAGACAAGTGACTAGTATCGGTCCTTCCTCGTGTTAATAAATGTATCTCATTCATAAAGTTGAGATTCTTAGGACAGGGTAGAGTCTAGACAGATTGTGTAAATATTTTTGATAAAAACTAGGATCTCTTATATGATATAGATTTTATAGTTTCCTTGTTTCTGCTTTTAGGCCCCATATCATGTACTGTTATCTTCTACCTTTATTTTCATTGGCATCCTCGAGTTTCCTGCAGAGATTAAAATTTACGATTACATTGTAGAGACGGGCAAGCGTCAAAAAATTGAAAACTGTGCCCGTTTGGTATCACTGCCATTTTCAGTTTTTGGTTTTTTTTTTTTTTTTTTTTGCATAAAAATTCTAGCTAAATAAGTTACAAAATTAACTTTAAATTGTTTGGTTATATAATAGACATATAGAAAATGAAATATGAAAACCACTTTTTCTGCTTTTTCAAAAACAGGACTTTGGTTTAAAAAAAAAACAGAAAACTGAAAACTGAAAACAGAAAACGATACCAAACATGCCCTAATTATAAAGCTTGTGTTTTGAGTTATGATTCAATTGTATTTAAATTGCAAAATTAAAATTAGACTTATTTTAAGTTATCAAGTGTCAAATTTTATTAGACAATATTTTCGATTTTTCCCTCTAAATTAATATGACTAAATTGTTCGATTTTAAGATAAGGGTAAATTTGTAGAGTCTGGCAGGTGGCTAAAGCTATACAGTGCAGCAGGTTGGCTGATTGAACAAGGACTTCCATTTTGCTTACCGACCCTCTTCACACTATGGAATGGAAGATAGGTTGTGTGATTTGAGAGAGAAAGTGAATTTTAAGAACCTAGTCGTGATGCAAATGATTGGCTCTCTGACTCACCTTATCAGTTTCAATTGAAGGGCTATGATATGTGTATATATTACCCATAGTGAGTTTGGCAAATGGCAACAATGGAAACACCATTGCCTTAGTGCCTTTAGAAAGGCTCCTGCGCATTAAGGGATGTTGGATGTTCACAATCTTAACATTGTGATCAAATCTTAAAGTGGCTATTTCTGGGTTACTCCTGCTAAAAATGAAACGACCATTTACTACCCGCCTACATTCACAGTATATATGAAGCAATAGTAATTTATTGAGTCATTCTGATTCTACCCTTTATTCCTGGTCTAAGCGTAGTAAATTTTGGCAACTAGAGATGAGATATAGATGTTTCACGGATATCCCTCTGGTAATCTGTGATTCAAACTCAGCAGTCATTCTTAATAAGCTTTCTACATCTCTAAACAAAAACTGATGAAAGAGGACATTATACGTCACTAGGATTGTTATGGTGCCAGTTTTGGAAATTGAGCAAAGCATTTCAGTGTTTTTTTTTTTCCGAACCCCTAATAAAAATGATCTTTAAAATTCAGAAAAATCAAAATATATTTCTCCAAGAAAGGGGAGTCTATCAGCCTTATTAGCTTGGATGAGTATCTATCTTATACTTTCTGTGCACATGCCTTATACAAAATTGAAACCTAATGAAGAGGGTTAGTGTGTAGAAAACATTATTTTGGCCAAAAGTGTTTAAGTGCAGTGAACATATCGGGTATTATTTGAATTAAGGTGCTATGCCCCATTTAAGTGTTGGCCTAAATGCAATTTTTGCACTCACTCCACTTTTCTCCCTCATGTTGAGGTGCGAGAATTTGAGTGCTTGTTTGCTGTGGATGTGATTGTACTGGCTGAAGTTTGGTGATGGTTGGGGTTTACTGTTGTGGAATTGGTTGCCAGGTGATGGTGTACATAGGGCTTGTTTGGTAGGAAGGGTGTAATGTAATCACCATTACCACCGTTTAGCCCAAAAAGGAGAGTGAGGGGGTTTGGGTGTAATGCTCATTACAATGTAATGAGATCATCATTACTCAACTTAAACCCAAGTAAGTGTCATTACACCATTAGATGTAATCAACTACTTTTTCCCCCTTGTGAGTTGTCTTTCTCCCTCTCAAATTTCACATTTTAGTGCTAAATTCCATTCCATTCCATTGTAATGCTCATCCATCTAACATAACCTTACAGAATGGAAAGGTAGGGAAAGAAATGTGATAGGACAGAGATATAATGGTGATGATGGCATTGAGAGTGCTGTGAAATCTTCAAAACACATCTCTTAAATGCAAACTTTTTTCTAATTGAAAGGGTTTATTTGTTAGGTCAAGCTGCAGACAATGTGAGAGGCCTGAGAGTAGTGGTCTTGTGGATTTGGGGTTATTTAATTGCTCTATGGGTGTCTAAAATCATGCCTCTGCTGATCCCCTTAGTCTCTATGCAACAATAATGGCAGCATATAAGGGTAAACAGGTTGGATCGGAAATATGGAAATTGGTCATAGGATTTCACTATGTTGATTGGTCACAGCATATAAGGCTTAAATACTTATTTTCATTGACCTAAGGGCTGTAAGTTAATCCTGCTTTTTTCACTTGATTGACCGCCTTAAGTTGGCAACCTTTTATACTTATAGACCTCGATAGAATTTTGCTTCCAGTCTAGGAATTATAGTTATCAAAGCTTTGTAATGATTAGGAAGAACCTTCTATTTGGAGGCTTATGGAACTACATTCATTGGTTAGAGTTGTTTTTCCAAGGAAATGACGAGTTGATTTGATTGCATGATAAATGTGAACTTTTCTCAGTTAAAAACTTTTGCAATTTATTAGAAAAGTCTACTTATATTGATTTCCCAGCCACCGTAATTTGTGATAGACATCTATATTACCATAGAAAAGACTTTTACTAATGCTGTTGACAACATACTTGAAACATCTGCTTCATATGTGTGTTAGTATTTTGAATTGGCTCGAGTCACAGACTCACACTATCATCTAACTTAGCCTATCGTGCTTCGGTCCACCCTTTTTTGCTTTCTTTATTTTCTTGCTTGTGACATTCAGTGCTTCTTTGTTGTTTTCACATCTGTCTGGTCTTCATTTCAGGTAACTAGGTGCAAGCATGAGTTTCACCTGCAATGCATCCTTGAATGGTATTCCTTCCCTTCATATCCAACATTTTTGTTTTCCTCTTTGGGAAGTATACATCCAAGATTTACATTCCTTGTTTGATCTTGAGAATATTTTTGTACAGCATGCCTTATTGGTTATTTGGATCTTATTTATAATGATATTGAGTTTTGCCCGAGCTAGTTCTACATGGAGGTGGGACAAATTGGTGTACTTGATTTGAAAACTGAACAATCATGTTAACGAAATATGCGATTTCTGTGGTATGCTTAGGTTTGTGAAAAGTAGTGATGGGTGGACATGAAGCTTGACGTGAAAGAATACACATAGTTGGGTACTGAGGTTCCTTGAGTTTTACACTATAATAAACATGGATAATTTTGTGTCTTGCTCTGTTATCTATGCTGTATTTTATGGGTATTTCTTCCTTCTTTGTTGAATAACCTTAGTCTTTTAATAGGCGTTACTGTAGTCTATTATGTTCGTGCCTCCGGCTGCATTTCTGATCAGTAGTCTTTCAGAATTTATTTTTGATCGCGAGTTATAACTGTGTATATCTGACCCTCTCTTACTCCAATTTTGGGGTAGGGAGTGTTTCTCGTGACGATGGGGTATTATCCATATTGGTGTTGATGTTCTGCAGAGTTTCATTAGTCATATGACAAAGAAGGGTAGAGTTACTAACTTACTACTGACTTAAATTGTGTTATGTAGGTGCCAGAGAAGCTCTAACTGTCCAATGTGTTGGCAACCGATCAGCCTGAGAGATGCAACAAGGTCTCTTCCACCTGGTTTTCTGCATTGAGTTTTTAGTTTGCATTTTTACTTTCTGTTTTCTTACTCTTTCCTTCTTCTGGAGCAGTCAACAACTGCTTGAAGCCATGGAAGATGAGAGGGATCTCAGGTCTAATAGATTGAGAAATGCTGCCATGTTTCATCATCCCAACCTCATGGATTTTGACTTGCGGCATGTCTGTTTTGATCAGCCTTATCCTGCTTCCTTTTCATTTTCCTCTTATATTTAGATCCCTAAATGCGTATAGCTCTATGGGTCTTACCTTAATGCATTGTCCAGAGATTGCAGTTGCCCATGGGTTCGAGTGAAATTGAGCTTGAAGAGCATATATTTCAGCACTTGGCTGCTGCTGCTGCTGTGGGAAGAGGCCGTAATATTTTTAGGGAAGGTCAAGGGAACTGGTCATCTTCAGGGGGGCACCGACCATTCTTTATGTTCTCGGCACCCAACGCCCCTGATGGCGATGCTGTTCGGACTTCTAGAACTCCAGGTGCAGGAAGTGAATCAGTAGAGGTTTCTCTTGCAAGTAGTTCTGTATCTCATCCAAGTAATGCAGATGATCAAGTCCCTGCCATTTCTCTCACTGGGCCACAAGCTCATCATGCGTCTGTCCACAGGTTAGGATCTAATATATGCAACTTCAAATTTTTGGACAGTTCTTGTTCTCAATTTCATATTGTGGAGGATTCTAACCTTCTAATGGTTTCCCTCTGCTCTATTTTTTATTGGCTGACTTCCTCTCTGTGATACTTTTGTCATGGCTATCCTCTACGTCAAGAAGCTTTGCTAGTCGACCTTCCCGGGGGAATCAGGAAACAGGTGAACAATCAGACCTTATATCATTATCAGAATCTTTGAGATCTCGGTTGAACACCTGGTCGATGAGGTATATCTTCAAAGAAACACTTGTAAAAATATTTTATTCAGTCCTTACAATTATGAGCCTAAGATTTTTGTTATTTCATTTCCGTATTTGTTGAATTTAAAAAGATACAAGGAGTCTATTTCAAGGAATACTAGAGGCTGGAAAGACAGGTTATTTTCTCGAAGCACTTCTATTTCCGAGGTTGGTTCTGATGTCCGGAGAGAGGTTAATGCTGGTATTGCCAGTGTCTCGCGCTTGATGGAAAGACTTGATGCTAGAGAGAACGTTGGATCCGGACATGCAGCCGAGTCAAGTAATTCAAGTAGCAGGAGCAGCACAAATAATCGTCATGCGATTCAGGCGAGAGAGGGCAAGGTATCAGCTGCTTGTGCTGCAGATTCAACATCAGATTGAGCTTTCTAGTTAATTAAGAAGTTGTAATTCCTGCACCATCCGGTTCCTAATGGTGAGCTCACCCTGACTTAAATTATTCTTCTATTTCTTGTTACTTAAATTAGTTTGGCATGCGTTCACTCTGTCTTGGCATTGTTCATTTCTTGTTTTTCATGCTTTTTCGTGGGCGCTGTAGTGGATGCGTGTATCTCCGTCTGTCTTTAGTTGTAAAGAAGCTTTACTACAGGGAGATGTTTTTTTCCAAATATCAAGATGTGAGTTTTTTTTTTATCTCGTCTAAAACTCAGGATAAGTTTGGTCCAACTGTAAGGCATGGTGATCTAAGATTTTGGAGTGAGTTTTTGAGGTTCCACGATGACTACTCACTCCAATTGGTTTTTAATAGATCACTATGCTTAGTGTTTAGGGTCGGTCTAAATTAAAATGTTTGAAAAATGTAAAAAGGGCAGTCTAAGTCAGAACTACTCTGACATACGTATTGGATGCTCAAATGATAATAGAAACTGGCTGAAGTTTGCATCATAACAATTAGACGATCATCTGAAGTTTTTAAGGGTTACCAGTTTCAATGGTTTTAGACTTTAACTAGGACAGAGTGACTGCTTCTTATTGTGAAGTTATGAACAACAAAAAGGGTTACATTCTTTGAAAGGATTTACTTTGGCACAATGGAATAGATCAAACTACCCCCTTCCTCCAATTCCATTTCAAGTTCCCATGACCTTTTCCACAGTTTTTGGGCACTCAATAAAGAATTTTATAAAATGAGGCACAATATTATCTTGGGCACATAGCCGCGTAAAATTACTATGATTAGCCTAAGTCCATAACATTTTTTTTTTTGGCCCCTGGACTCTAATTTACAATGTGCCCAAAATCATCTCTGAAAAGCCATGTAAACTGTGGATTGTATTACGGGTAGTAATCCGTTGCCTATAACATCTGTAACCATTTGTATTCATCTCAACTTCTTTGGGTAAGAGTTGTCTCTTCAGGAATTATTAAGCATGTCAGAATGTCTGGTGTAAAATTGTTGTTTCCAGGCCATTAGATGCCCATACCTGCATATGTCTATGATGCCATCTAGTGACAATTCCAGCCATGTAGCACTTAGATAAATTTTTAACTTGTTTTACAATTTTAGTAATTTTGAACTTTTCTCCTGGATAAACCACTGGATTCAAGTACATGCAGTACGTGTGAGAAACCTCGGTTATGCTGAGTTTTGTTCCTTTCGACCATATCCAACCCCTTCCCCCTGGGCCAGATATTTTTATTTCCAAAATCAGTGATGTGATAGAGACACAGTCACCCTGTGATTCACAATAGGTAGAGCATTAAAGATTTACGATCTTTCCGCTGGTGGGTTTTATGTTGTTTTGCAGGTGCCTTCCGCTGCACTGTGGTTGCCGGAACTTCATTACCAAAAAAACTGCCAGAGCTGATAAGCTGTTGTTCCATTGTGTATAATATAATGAAAATTACTTCCAATTTGGACAGCGTTATGGAAGCTTGTAAATTAAATTACGCATTATCAGTAGATGGTTTTCATGTGTATATATCGTGTCAATGGTCATTTAATTGAATCACAAGGGGGTTGGATTCTTACATGACTACTGTTGATATAATATACAGTATGAATCACAATTTGTGCATTTTATAAGCCCTGGCATTCATATTTTCACATGAATGGATTTAGTTTCTGCGATTCTGACAGTGGTGAACCTTTGGACCAAGTTAAGTGTTAGGCATCCAAGTCTGCCAAAGATATTCCACAAGAATTTCTCGCAGTCTTGAATAACAAGTGACAGCCCCCTACCTGTTGAATGTTTCTCAGACTGTTCTCTTGATACTCCTGCAGTCCTGCATCGAACTTGCTCGTTCTAGCCCTGGCGTCGTCCCCCTACATCACTTATAAGCCTGAGGGTCTAAACTCTAAACTACACATACACATGACGTAATTTAATTGCCTAATTGTTCAGCCTGGCAGGTTATTCGCACAATAATGCAATAGACACGAATCGCCAACAAAGAAGCAACCTAGATATGGTGGGTATGAAGCAATAACCAAATGATATTGTGATCTTAAACGTATCTTATGTCAAGATTATGTTTTGGAGTTAGTCATAAATAAATGCATACTCCGTAGTTCTTAAACGCATTAGGTCTTCACTTGAAACATGGATAATTTTTCACAAAAACAAGTGAGGTGTTGTCAGTGGCTAGAGATAAAATAAAAATGTGATGAGTTGACAACTATTCTCATTTTACGGGCTAAAATTTAATTACGTTAAAAATCAATTCACTTCATGAGGTAACTATCATCCTCGCTAGTTTCTCATCTTCTTCACCAGTACTCAAGTCTTCATTTTTTTCTCCTCTTTCACTTGATCATTTACAACTTAATTATTCTGCATAAGCGGAGCTGAAATTGAGCAAATTAAAATTAGACAACTTCAAGTCATTAAGCAACAGAAAGACAATATTATTATATATCAATCATCATTGGTCTTTCAAGTGTCAAGTACAATTGTGCGGCTAAACCAACAAAATAATTATGGTTTAGTTTACTAATCTAAGCAGTAAGCATATTACTAATTTAAGTATATTTGTACTCGGTATCTTTGTTTTGGTGTAACTACCTAAGTCATACTAGTCCTTAGAAAGTTATGAAATCACATATTAGCACATTGTTCAATGCTACTTACTTTTGAAATTAAATAATAACGTAATTAGTGTATTAAAGAAAATAGTTACCCTACAAAAATGATCACTTACTCCACTCGTTTCAAACTTTCAACTCGCTCAGATATCTTTCTCTACAATCATTCCATGATATGCTACAAAGTGGACATGGAAGGTTAGTTGTAACAGGAGGTTAGTTCATGGCAACTTCCAACATTATATAACCAATTACTAGTTGTTTATAGCGAATAAACTAAAAAGCTGACATCTTCTCCAAGCAATTGTTCTCTAGTAAGCCACCTCAAAAAACTAGGATAATTAATCTTCTTTTGAAAGCAACTAAAAGTTTGACCATCTTCTATGACACATTTTAAAGGATGAATCTAAAATCAACAATATTCACGGTTACAAAAACGTTGAAATTATTTCTAAAACTTAAGAGTACAAATCATTTCAGCTCAATGGCATTTTTATGGTAATTTAGGGACGAGGGTGTAATGGTTATTTTGGTAAAATGGTGAGGCAAAGGAATTTCATCAACTCATCCGAAGTAATTACGTGCATTCGCCAACACGTTTACTTGTTATCGCATATCTATTGATTATATTATCTATGTACAAATAATTAAACAATTAAGTCAAATTCAACAATCAGCATCACCCAATCAAGATGTATCATTTTATAACATAAAATTAAAAGAACTCATGTTAAAATTAGAGTATATGTTTAATTAATTAAAAATTCGGATGCATATTTAGCACTCTGGATGTTCTACGCTATCAGTTTCAGACAATCTGTTAACAAAGAATTACGTGTGGGGACCTTCCTATACAGACTGTCATTATGAGGAATAAATTAATTAAACTAATTGCACCGTTTAGCACCTCAAGCTGCCACGTGTCGTAGTTTATATATCTTGCTTAACAAAATTCTGTCCCTTGACAGTTAAACTACTCCACAAAAACCTGACTTATAATCACATGCTACACTCCCATTGCTTCCACAAAACACAAAGACAATCAACTCATAAAGCTCCAAAAACCAATACCACACACTTTGGTTCCCCCCCCCTTTTGAGCGCCATGGCCGATTCTTCTTCCTCTCACCATTTCCATGGCTTTTCTAAATGCTTCTTCTTCACACTTCTCTTTCTGTCATCGGCCGCCTCTGCGTCTAGGGATGGTCTTCAATCGAACAATAATGCGGGTCTGATAAACTCTAATTCGATCTTGGTTGCGCTCCTCGACTCGCCTTACACTGAGTTGGCCGAGTTGGTGGAGAAGGCGCTCTTGCTCCAGACCCTTGAGGGAATGGTAGGGAAATACAACCTTACCATTTTCGCTCCGAAGAATGAGGTTCTGGAGCGGGACTTGGACCCCGAGTTCAAGCGCTTCTTGCTTGAGCCTCGGAATCTCAAGTCCCTCCAGACACTCATTCTTCATCACATTGTCCCCTCCCGAGTCGACTCAATCCATTGGATTAAGTCGCCTCGGCAAAGGGCACTTTCGAAGCACCACCTCCACCTTTCAGTTAGGAACAGGAAGATGTTAGTTGAGGAGTCGGTGGAGGTGGTGCATCGAAACTCCGTGGTTAGACCAGACGGTCTAATCCACGGAATCAACAAGTTATTGGTACCACATTCCGTGACGGAAGACTTCAACCGCCGTCGGGAGCTCAGCTCAATCTCAGCGGTGCTCCCGACAGGCGCACCGACGGTGGATCAAAGGAACCACTGTCGGTCATTATCAAAGATGGGGCCAGCAGCTGCGGGCTCTCCCCCACCTGTCCCCATCTTTGATGCGCTAGCCCCGGGGCCTGTATTGGCCCCGGCACCAGCGCCAGGTCCTGGTGGGCCTCACCACCACTTCGACGGGGCCAGCCAGGTCAAAGACTTCATCCACACGCTAGTACATTACGGCGGGTACAATGAGCTAGCCGACATCCTCGTCAACCTGACCTCCTTAGCCACAGAAATGGGGCGGTTGGTCTCGGAAGGGTATGTAATTACGGTTTTAGCCCCCAATGATGAGGCCATGGGCAGGCTGACCGCTGACCAGCTGAGTGAACCTGGGGCACCTGAGCAGATAATGTACTACCACATTATACCCGAATACCAAACAGAAGAGAGTATGTACGGCTCAGTGAGGCGTTTTGGTAAGGTGAGGTATGAAACGCTGCGTTTGCCTCATAAGGTTGATGCTGAGGAGGCTGATGGGTCTGTCAGGTTCGGGCAAGGTGACGGGTCGGCCTATTTGTTCGACCCGAATATTTATACGGACGGTCGGATTTCGGTTCAGGGTATTGACGGGGTTTTATTTCCACCCGAGGAGGTCGTCAAGGCTCCATCCAGTAGTGTCAAGAGGAAGCTTGTCGCTAAGCAAAGAAGAGGTAACCACATAATTACTCCATCACTTTTGTCCATCCAATTTATTAATTAATCTTTTTCTTAGCTAATTTAGTATTTTTATCTCGGTATTAACAGTTACCCTATAATGCACGTATTTACAATAAAGCATTTGTGCTTATAACATTAGAATAGTGGAGAATAATTCATGTTGTCCAATTCTAAAAACATTTGAATCGACAATATTACAATGGTCGTAACTTATAAGATAATGCCTATAGTAGTTAAGTAAATATTAGTTCATGTTGTAAACCTTAATATTTTACCTTCACTGCTTATATTTCAGATATTTTTGGTAAGGTAAAACAAAGTAATTTTAGTAAAAGGTGTAAAAATATCTAGCATTGACAACGGAAGTCCAATCAATTTATTTCTGCAAATGCCAGCACATAAAGGGTCATTCTATGCCCAATTTAGTAGTTGGCGGGAGGGGGATTGTAGGGACATTATGGAAATAATTGAAAAGTAGTTGGTTCATTTATTTATTATTAGTTAATATTGACCAGACGAATGGTTGGTTGATTTAATTTAGATCAATTTTGCAAATTATTAATGAGCTTTTTTCCAATGAAGAGAATTAATATTTTTTGTCCAAGGGTCTTAACTAAAGTTGGGTTGTCATGACCCACAAAATTTGGAACTTTCTTTTGCAATTGGATGCATGAAAATAATGCACATTTTCGGCTTGTTTTACTTTTCTTTTCCGATAGGTCCCTTTCTTTAGGCATAATCTTACTGTTATTTCACTTTGCTTGCACATAAATTGGCTGTTATTATGAAATGCCCAGCTGGTTCCTTTGCGTACAATGAATTCAATACTTGAGCTTTTATATGATTAATTGACAACCTATTTTACCATATATTAGGGGTGGCTAATGGGACGGTTCACTTATATTATCGGTTGGGTTCAGCCAATAGCCTTAATTGGTATACCCCGCGTCACAAGTTGGGTCGGGTAAATGGAAAAAAATAAAATAAATAAATATTAAAAAATAATAATAAAGACGGTTTGCTTATATTTTGGACAAAATAACACTAAGATTTATTTCCAACCCGATATATCATGGTTTACTAAGATTATTATGTCGATAATTTGTATTTTAAGCCTACAAGCTCCATCCCGTCTTTGTATTTTACCAGTCATATCGGTCTTACTTTGAGCCTTACATGTAATAAGCATACTCCGTATAAATTTATGAACTCAACTATGAGCCCCTGATCCACATTTCTTGCTGAAGCTGATTTAGATGCAAAACCAAATTTGATACAGGATGTCTTGTCTACTCTATGTTTCCCCAAATTGTATAAAACAATCCAATTTCTTGCATATAGTTCATGTGATCAATCATAGAAGTAAACTCAAAAATTTGGTTCGATTTTTTAGAACTACCAATAATCTATATGAGTTGTCAAATATGCATTATTAAGATCTGATATATACAAAAAAGCAAGAGATCAAAATTATTCTTGTCAGTCTCGATAAGTCCACTTTATGATAATAAATCAAATTAAGCACTTACATGCATGTCTTAAAAAAATCATTGACTTGATGATTATAGCTCAATTTGCTAATGTTATTACTACTATTTATGTTTTCAGGAAAATTGATGGAAGTGGCATGTCTAGTAGCTGGAGCATTTGGACAAGATTCACAATTTACGTCGTGCAATCAATGAAAATATATATCATCACAATTTCTAAATTTCAGTCAAAGATCCACAGGAGCATCAAACACTGGCAAATGTTTAGACTCTTAGAAGGGTAAGTACATCTCGTCGTACACCAGTCCACACTGAATATAACGTTACTTTTTAAAACACGTCTATACAGTCTAAGACAACGAATTAACAGTGATGAAGTTAATTTGCTACCTTAAATCAAACCGTGTATTAAAAAGTTTGTGAGTTGGGAGTGAAGTGTTTTTGTTTGGCTAATGATCATTTGATTAACTCTTAATTAATAAATATTTGTGTAATTCTGTTTTGCAGTTGTAGATTTGAAACAATACTTGAATTATTTGTACAGCTTGGGGAACGAAGTTTTCTAGCTTACTCAGGAATCTACCTCAGATTCCAAGTATATCCAGCAGAAAGGAAGTTGGTGATTTTGTAAATTAGAAACACATTCTTTCATTGAATCTAATTTTCATTCATTGTGGGATAGGCTCCTCAAATTCTTAGGAACCTTTTTCACTTATTGAATTTTGTGGGATATGATACACAACACTCTTGTATGTTTTGTCCTCTTTCAATTCTTTGGCCAACTTAGGTCCCTCTTCTTTTGCTTCCTTGAGTTTATGCTTCCTTGTTAAGCTATTGTGCAACCCGAAAGTAAAGGACGTCTCATGCATTTTAGAGTGTTATCTTGACACGATAAAAGACTAAAAGTGTTACAACTCACATTAAAAATTGAAAGATCATACAATAATTCACCGATAGAACGAAGTGTAAGACTCAATACTAGAGACTAACCCAACCTAATTACCGCCATCACACTCGATTAATAGCTCTCAATCTCTCATTATCCAATTTCTCATCATCTTCTCCAGTTCTCCGTTTCAGCGACATCCCTCTCCACCTTTTCCTCTACAATTCTCCTTCTCTTCTCTCCCTGGCCGGCAACATCCTTCCGCCACACCACTGAGTCCTATGTCCTAGAACGTAACCTAAAGAAGCAAATCAAGGAATAGTCGTGTAGGAGGTCTAACGATGTTGATAATGCCAGTACGGTTGGAGGAGTGGTCTTGAGTTGGTGGCTAATGACCAAGTGAACTGGTTATGAGCTTATGGCTAGCCTGCATGCCCATGCCTCCAAAGCGTAAAGTTACACCCTCTTGTTCATTTCTTACAATTTTCGTTTCGCTACACTACTATGAGATTCACTAGTTGTTCTTATATTTCTTCCAAATCTCTCATTCTAATCGCTTAATCAATTCGCTAGGCTAGATATTGACATATTACGCCACATTTACACACACACACACACAAAAAAAACGCCGGAAAATAGCGGGACACATACCCGCGAAGATTCCCAAGTCCCCGAAACAGGTCTGCTACTGGATCAGAGGCGGCCTTGCCCTGCAATTCTTTCGACACTTCTACATCCCAATAGTATCAGGCTATCAGCAGCCTAAAACCTCAAGCCAAAACGAACACATACAGATCAAAGTGGGACTGGGGACTAGCTAGAAACTTCGACACTAGAGAGAAAATCGGACCAAATACAAAATCTGGCGAACCAAAGCAAAGTTTCCACTTTTTTACCCAAAAATAATTACTGTGTTAATGTTGCGAAACTGAAAAAAGGAAGACACCAAGATATTGACCTTTTGGAATGTCAACACATAGAACTATCAACTTTTCCCCTCTTCACCATAACAAATAAACATATACGACTCTCCATATACAAATCCCCCCTCCCCCTTTCTTTACAACAGCATCAATCTTAACAGGCAGCTGACATCCCCCAGATATCAGAAATACGCGTTGCTTCTTCAACCACCAACCATAATTTGATTAGGCATGGCATCAGTGTTGGTAGCGGTTGGCATAACTCCACTGTTGTTTGGAACTTCAACGGCAGGAACTTGGTTTGTTATCTCAGCGACTTTCACAGGATTTTGCGTTACACTGTTGAGTTCTTCCTTTTCCTCAGAACCTGCCTTTTCTTTCGCAGCTTCAACCTCCTTTTTCTTTGGTTTAGTTTTAACATTCTTCTCTTCACTTCTACTACCAACAGATTCTCGGGGATGAAGCTTAGACTGGGACTTTGTGATCGGCCTTTTAGCACTGTCTGTACTTTTCTCACCACTTGCATTACCTTTTTTCTGCGTAACACTCACACGAGGGCTGATAGAAGGTGCACCCCCATCTGGATGACTGGCTGCTCCATTAGCTGAGCTCTTGCTCCTGCCAAGCTTCGGAGATTTTGGGCGTGTGATGGGTATCTGAAAACATGTAATACAGTCAAGATCTTCATAGGCAGTAATTGAATGATAATATAACTGCTTCACACTTTGTACTAATAGCATGATTCATATACAGTCAATGATATCAACCAGCGTAAATCTGTTTCTGTACAGCGTTTAACGAGAGAACATATAGACAGCTCAATACAGTCATTTTCCTAATGAATACCCCTTGCAGAGATCATGATGTTCTGACACTTCCTAGTACATTAACTAGTTGACTGTATGACAGGGACATATGACTCCACATAATCTTTTAATAATTAATGTTTGAGAATCCATGTAGCTGACCAATCAAATCCTAGCCCTCTCAAAACTAAATTGTTTTAGATGGAATATAAGAACCAAGTAAAAGGCCATCATATTCGTTATATATTGCAGGATACTAATCTAGGATAGAATGAAGTTTCATCACATTTAGGACAGTTTTTTAAACAGGTTCAGTTAAGAAGAGTGAATTTTCTTGATCTTCTATAATATCAGCAAATTAGTTTCACCCAGTATTCCAACCACATTTAGGGTTCACCAAGAAATGATGCTAAGAAATTTGATGTAAGATAGTATTTCAAAAGTGACAGACCCCTACAGAGTCAGAAAGGACCAGCTTATTGTCATCACAGGCCACGCAAAAGCAGTACTATACGGCATCATAAGGCATAACTAGGGGAGTTCGGAAAAAGAAAAAGGGCAGGGGGGCGGATATTAGATTCCCTTTGTTTGTTTAAAGACTGGGAGGAAAAGGAAGGTTTAGAGGGATTTATTTGCCAACCCTCCTTCACAAAGTATAGTTTCCATCATTAGAAATGCTTTGGAGGGGAAACAGAACCTTTTTCCTTCCCTCCCCTTACTGTCCAAATTGTGTATTCTAACACCTTTTAACTTTACTTGGAGCTAGGACTCATGCAGATTTTGTAATGGGTTTAGCTCAATTCTACACAGTAAAATCTAGAAATCCAACTCACAAAGAACAGGAATTAGGAAGAGTACTTATTTTCTTCAGGATCAACACACTCAAGAAAGTTGCGCAAATAATGACTTAAACCCAAAGGTGCATCCTTTTTCATTTCAAAATTCAAGGTGTCGCCAAATCAATGAGTACATAATTGTAACAGACCTTAATCAGCGCAGCACAGGAGCACCCAGCCCCCTCCCCAACCCATTAAGGTAACTTATTCTAGAAGGAGGCAGGGGACAATTCAGTCAGACTAAGATTAAAGTTGCTTGGGTGATACTCTAGGAAGGGGGGATGCATTTTTACCACTATTTCTGTTACAAACAGGAGGATTCCAAGATATAGGAGGATCATCATTACACACATTTTCATTCACTGTTAAGAAGTTTTTTGTACTCAAAGGACCACTGTTATTATTCTCTTATTTTCAAGCTCTCGGTAATAAATATCAGCCCGCGTCACCTTCCACTACCAATTACTCTTTTGGACCATTGTTGTTAAGGATCAAAACCATAATTAAAACCATTGTGTAATGTAATTGAATTTGAAAACACTGGGCATAACTAATTTAGAAAACCACTCAGAAAATAGTTCAACCCAGGCCAAACCACCAGATTGGTAAAAAAAGTTGGAATCAATTGCCAAACTGGTAATAAAAAACCACCGACGACAAATTTGTGGTTTGGCCGTTCAACCCACAGTATACGTAGATAAATCATATTGAACCCATAGTTACAATCATTGAGCATGTGTTTGAAACCGTTGAGTGACTAGTTGAAGCCATTGAGGGCTGAATTTTGGGGTAAAGTATTAGCACTGAGAAAAACATGATGCTTGAGAGGGGGTGGGGGGTTGTACTATTGTAGAGCTAAAGTTGACAAGACTTGCCTTGGGCAGAACCCTCCTGATTTCTATGTAATATAAAGGTTTGTCCAAGTTCACACATTTATTTTATCTACAACCATACAGTTCAACCCAAATACAGAATTTGAAATGAATTCATGCACCAAACAAACAGAATATTTGTCAAGCAGTTAGAACTCAGGGAAAGTGGCATTAAAGTATATGGGGCAACCAGTTTAACAAAAACTTTAACTACCTTCTTAAGCTCCACCTTTGGGGGAGGTTCTTTATAGAAAGTTGGCATTGGCGCAGCTCTAAAATTCAAACTCTTTCTCAGCTGCTTTATCTCTGCTTCCTGACTCTCCTGCAAAAAAAAAAACGAAATAATAAATCAATAAGCTAAACAAGGATCGAGTTTACCCCACCACACAGCGAACGGGGGAAAAATAAGCAACTACAAAACGACAAAGCAGAAAAAGGTTGGCAACCTTTGACTTGGCCTGGATATTGTTTTTCTCAGCCTCTTTAGCATGAATCTTCTCTTCAATCTTCATATTGAACTGTTATAGACAGAGGTAGTAGTTGAACTCGTTGTAAAGGATAAGAAAAGGATGCTAAATAAAATCCTACTACAACAATAGCATCTCTTCAATTACCTCTCTCCGCTTTTCAGCACGTTCATCCAGCCTAAAGGCAAACCCAGAGGCTATATTCTTCCTCATTGCAGAGTCTTGGTCGCTGTTAATTCAAGGATGTAGATTGAATTTAAGGTATATAGCATAAATACTGGTGGTGTAAAAACGAAACCAGGTGCAGACTAGAATCATACTCGTTTGTTGCCTTGGTTTCATCACTAGTTTCAGACAATGCTTCTTGCACAGGTTTCGGACCTGGCTCGACAACTCTGGAATAGTGCATAAGATTGTAAGAATGGTAGTCCAACAAAATGACAGCATAAAACATGCTAACTAAACATAAAAAAGTCTACAAAGTAATGAAAACATACGGAGAGGTATCACATGAAGTAGAATCAGTAGCACTTGCACCCTTCGAACCAGGTTTTGCTGACTGATAGCCAAAGAAGAAATAAGTATGAATAACATTATAAGATGTTCATAGTTGAATAAGATCAAAGTTAGCAACATGGAAAAGGAAAAAAAGGAAATTGCAGCTCACCACCGACTCTGAGTGCTTGATGTTCTGAATTGGAGTACTTGGACTCAGCTTGACAGATGGCCTGGTCTTTTTCGCAGTTGTAACTTTCGAAGTAACTTCACTTGATGATTTGCCACCAGAACTCTCCACGGCAGAGTCTGAAGTCAGAGATGCTTCAGAACGAGCATCCGATTTTCTACCACTCGATGTCGACTGCTTAGAGCTAGCTTTCAGAGCAGATGCATCAAGGCTTTTTTTTAGCACACTGCCATGAGCACCCTTTGATGGAAAAGAAAGGCTCTGAGTGACACTCGCCTTCTGGTTTCGAAGAGACGAGGCTAGTCCTTTCCCATTAGCTTGCTCCTTGATAACCTTCTTCGTTTTAGGATTACCCTCCACTGAAGCAGCAGATTCCTGAAACCCACATAACCCCTAAAGTTGCTCAATTTCACAATTCATAATACCAGTAGAATCATCAATCACAATCAAATGCAGTAAAGACCGACAAAAAGGCGAAAAGGGTATGAAATCCTTCATACCTTAGGGGGTTTTGAGACCTCACTCCCTACATCAGTCTTAGAAGACCCCTTCACACCACCAGATTTGGTTTTAGACCCCTTTTCACCATTAGATTTGGCAGCATTTTTCGAAACCACCTTCGCAACGACAACCTTTTCACCATTGACATCACCATTGACATCACCATTCTGATCATTCCCACTCAACCCCAATTCTTCCACAATGGGTAAATTCTCAATCACACCATTCTTATCCTCCACATGAACACCATTCTTATCCTCCATTTTTTACAAAACCCACAAATAAAAACTAAAAAAAAACCCTACAAAATCAATTAAATCACAAGCATAAATCACCAACCCAACAATAAAAAAGGCATCAATCAAACAACAAAATAATCCAAGAAGGTAAATTCACATTCAAGCTCAAATTTTTCATGAACTATGCCAATCTTTATCAAGACTGAAAACAACATAACATGACATGACACAACAATGTTGTCTATGTCTATGCTACCATACTGTCACTACCCCATACCCACCCCAAGAAATACCAAGATAAAATTATGTAGAAAACAAGCAAGTAGGGACACTTGGACCACAAAGTTTAAGGGCAAAGGTGAAAATTGACCCACATGAATAAGAATTTCTTATACTACTACAATGTTGTCTATACAACCCCAAAATTCATGTGATAAAAATCCAACTATTTGTCAAAATGCTACAAAAAAACAGGCAACATAACAGGTAGATCCTACAGAATTGTGCTACAAGATACCCAGATCAAAACAATGGGAAAGAAAGGAACTTCAATCAAATGGGATTTTAATTTTACCTTGTGAAAGTGCAAAAAACGGTTGAGGAGAATTTATGAGATAGTGGGTTGGTTTTTAATTTAGTGGAAGTTTAAAAACTTGGGGGAAAAAAAAAGGCAAGATCAGGGTGACTTTGTGCCTGTCACTTTAGCAGAATTTTGGGGGGAGGAGGAGAGAGAGTGGGGGGGATTGGATTGAAGAAGTGAAGTAGTAGGCATTTTACAAATGGGAAGAGAAATGGATAGAGATTGATCAACTTCTTACTTTTGTTACTGTTCTGCTGATTGCTGATGTTTAGCACGTAAATTTGCTCCAGTTTGTACTGTTAATTATGTGTGACAGATTGTCTTACTTTAAATTGAACTGTCTTTGACACCCTTTGGTGAGTTTGGTCTCCTGTTGTCTAGGTTGAGTGTCCGTCCGTCCGTCCTCGCCCCGCTCCGTTAAAGGGGTGTGATAATCTAGTCATTAATGCAATTATGATTTACTTGAACTAATTTAGTTTGGACGATAATTTTGCGAAGCGAGTAATTACTACTGCCAACTTGTCAAGGTGGTTCATTGAATTTGGATTCATATAAAGACCGCAAACGGGTCTATCGGGTTTGGTTTTGGTCAGTCTAGTTCTGGTCAAATTATAGTTATCCAAGTCATTTTTGATCAACTAATTCATTGAAGTGTCTGATTATTCGGGTCTAGGTCATTTCATTTAGGGTCTGTTTGGGTCGGGTCAATATTGGGTTAAAAGAATACAGGTCAAATTTGGGTTTTTGGTCGGGTTATTTCGGTTGGGTTGAATTCAAATTAAATTATGGTCGAATTCAGATGTTTGGGTTAAATAATTTGGGTTGAATGTTCGAGTCGAGGTCGGTTTTGCAGTTGTGTGATATAATGAACATGTTTACTTTGGAAGATAATTATTTTTGAAACTAACTTTCAAGTTTTCAAGAAAACAGATGAAGAATGGAAAACAAAATACATTATGGTAAAAATGATGGATTAAATAGAATAAATTTACAATCGCTATTAAAGCATCTCCAATATTAATTTTTTTCTTGTAGTTTGGCTTTGCAAGCCGATGATGTCATTTGCTTACCCATTGCATGTTTTACATTTTTAACTTGTAGTCTACCAAGCCATGTAGCTCCACCAAGCCACATTGCTTGAGAATTAAAGAAAAAAAAAATATTTCATCTACTTGAAAATAGTTATAAAACAAAATAGCAAAAAAAATTTGGATCCCACTCAAAACTACACTAGTTGTGGTTTCCCATTGTACAAAAATTATTGTAGTTTGATTGTGTCACCACTCGATCATGGCTCCTACATGACAAATACGGAGTACAAACTAAAAGGGTTGTGGTTTGCCATTAGAGATATTCTTAGGTGGTTTCAACTTTCAAGTTAAAATAGAGGGAAGAGTAAGAAAATTTATTAGCAACAAGTACCTTGTATTTATAATATATATTTTTTTTATTTTACTAAAAATCAATAATAATTTACAAGTGCGTTGTATTTATTAGGTTGTTCTGCATTCAATCCTCATATCCCCCTAGCTCCTATGTACCAAAACAATAAAAGTTAACTATCTAGTATTTCGAGATTTTCAGTTTATTTTCATTTTAATTTATCTTCCATGATTAATTTAGCAACTGAGTCAATCACTTGTCGAAAATATATAAGAATTCAAATCTCATTCTATTTAAATGTATAGGCAATAATTTAATTGCTTAAAGAATCCATCAAGTTCAATTACTTTTTAATTAAAAAAAGTAAGAATATAATATCGATAGTCTACTTTTTTTATATCGGATTGGCGATAGTCTTAATTGTACATTTGTACCAAAGATTTGAGATGTTTTGACAAGATTTGAAAATACAAGGACCGACCAACCAAATAATCAAAGGAAGACAAAAAAATCCCAACACACAGAGGCACACGAATCTTTAAAATGTATAAATAAATACAGTTATTAAGAGAAGAATGACAAAGCAAGCAAAACAGACTGAATTTGACCAAATTAAGGAGGGAAATGATTGATTAGAGGGGTCCTTGTATTGTACACACTACACACCAACTAATCATCTTGGAAGGCTGAATGTTAACTTAAGACGAGCGCCCCACTGTGGTACGACGTGCTGTGAAACACTGGAACTCGTAAAATATTGGTGCATACTCAGTTCCACTGTTCCTTTTAATATCTACGTTAGACTTGATATGGCTTATTCCGAGAGGTTCAAGGTGATTAAGGTTAGCCTAATTGCTAGAAAACTATTTAAACTAACTTGGCTAGAGGTTATCTTGGTTCCCAATTCTCAAACTCGCACCACCACAGTAATAGCTACTCCTATCAATCTTATGTACCAAAAAAAAAAAAAAAAAAACAGTATATAGCGATTTGAAATTAAACTTTTTGAGGGATGTCTCAGTCCGAATCCTTATTCTTATTCCAAATAACGGAATTGAAAATCACAAATTATTAGGTACCCCGGTACCTAGAGCTACGTACCCCCCGGTTGACTGTTCACTCATTATATACCACATTATAGTCATTATATACTTTCACTCATTATTTCTCAATTTCACTCATTATATACTTCCCCTCATTATTTTACAATTTTCACTCATTATCTTCCAATTTTCACTCATTATATATAACATTATAGTCATTCTTTATTTTCAGTCATTATTTCTGAATTTCCAATCATTATATACAACTTTATTCCAATCATTATTTCCCAACTTTCACTCATTATTTCCCGAATTTCACTCATTAGTTTTCAATTTTCACTCATTATATATCGCTTGAACCGGGGGTACCTAGAGTTACGTACCCCCGAGGTACCATATACAGATTGATTGAAAATACCCTCATAATGTCATTTGATTTAGGTTGAAAACTCTACTTGCTTTGTGCGTGGGCTATATGTTGAATTTTGCGGAGAGAACTTGACTCTTTAAATTGTGGCAGTTTTTTTTTTTTTTTTTCCTTTTACTCTTTACAAATCTAACTATTGTAATTCCTTGAATTATACTCAACGGATATTGATAGTGTTTAAATATGACATTATTCCTCATACATTAGGAAGAAGTATTCACTAGAACGGAGGGAGTAGTATTTTGACAGTACGATTTGAAACTTAGGTTAGACATTTGTACGAAGGTTATTCGGTATCCAATCAATATATTTGCTATATTTCCCCATCCCCCTTCATCTTTATTGTATTTTGACTGTTGATTGGTTAGGTGATACCCTGGCCAGAGAGATCACTTAACCAGCACCCTCCTTGTGCAATGTTCTTACCGCAAAAAAAAAAAAAAAAAAAGTAGGGGAGAGCAAAATTCGGTCCATAACAAAAAATCGGGTTGGACCTAGGTCTAAGCTTTTTGGAGAAATTCGGTTCGGTCCAAGGGACCGGATCAAATGAAATTCAGTCTGATCCTAAATCCAAAAGATTTGGACTTCCGGCCGTCGGTCCGGTCCAGAACCGATACTCAATTCTACTTCTAACCATTATGCCAGGTTTAATTTATATGGGGGATGCTATGGTCACTCTTCTTGGGAGAGCGCTCATGAACACTCCACCTTTCATTGGTGGTAAGGTATGAATGTTACAATTAATGTACTAAGTAAATGATTATTTTTTTTTAGCCAATGAGAAATGGAGTGTTCAAGATCACTCTTTCAAGAAATGTGACCATAACATCCCTCTTTATATAATTAGTTTCATTGTATCAATAACCGTAGTAATGATTTATTATATCTTACCTACCTTTTCAAGAGTCTGCATGGTTTGCCTTTGTTTAAACAGGGATGTTATGGCCACTCTCCTTAGGAGAGTGATCTTGAACACTCCATTTCTCATTGGCTATTGAGAAAAAAATATTCATTTACTTAGTGCATTAATTGTAACATTCACACCTTACATTCAATGAAAGGTAGAGTACATAAACACTCTCCCAAAAAGAGTCACCAAAGCATCCCCCGTTTAGATCAACAAGTGTAGCCAATCTCAAAATCTTACCAAATCTATTTTAAGTTGAGATCCGACATTACGACCTCCAGTAGCTCTTTAGTTTCAAAAAGATAAAATATTTGAATAAATTTACCTAGGCCAGCTTTGGATGACTAATAACCTTGGCAAGTTGGCATAACTCTTTTAACTGACCGAGCAATTTGAGTAACCCTTGTTTATGTTCGAAGAGGGATGCTATAGTCCACATTTCATTGGCTATTGAGCCAAAAAATAATCATTTACTCATAACATTAGTTGCAACACTTATAAATTTCAACCGATAAAAAGTAGAGTGTACATGATCACTCTCTCAAGAAGAGTGACCATAACATCTCCCATGTCCAAATTTTCATACTCCGTATGTATCTCTTTGTTCAAAAAAGTTTTATAGACTAAACAAAATAACATCTGGATTTGGTCATTTACTTTGCCTTTTCACCAAATCACAAACTTTTTGGCTGACTCTACCATACTTAATTTTACAATTTAATACGGGTATAAGTTAATACACGTATTGTTAAAACTAATATGATGAATTGAATCAACTCATTGACTACCTCTAACTCTAAGTACAATAGTTATTGATCTTATGAGCGTTATTAGATATTTCATGTCAAATCTAAAATTATAGTTCTAAAATACCGTATTAATAAAAGACGGAAAAATTATTCCAAATCCAAACTAAATTAAATCGTATACGTAAAAGAAAACGGTAAATAAAAGGGTAGTTAATTACGGGGAGTGGGTCCACTTTTACCTGGTAAGGGGGGGTGGAATGGAACAAGCAACGTGATTAGACTCACGTACCGCCAATCTTGTTGACGGCCTACCAACCTCGCTCTTTTCTCTCTCCATAGAAACTTAAAACTAATATGATGATGGAAATTAGCTGGCACAACGTGAGTATGATGAGGCTTATTACTCACCCTGCATTTGTCCAGGTCATTTTAATCCCCGCCGTTTTGTTCTTCTCCAATCATTTCCCAAGATACGACCACGGTGCGTGTTGTGATCTTATACATTATACATAGCCATGTAAATGTTACGGAGTAGTTGTTAAAGATGTTCGAGTTGTAAGAGAAATTTGTATTGTGATAAACTGATAATAAGAGTCGTTTGTATTGGTACGAGAAAACATGTACATGTATACAATTGCAAGTACAGTTTTAAAACAATTACTCTCTCCGTTCGGCTTTAAACTTCATTGGGCAAATGGACACGCATTTTAAGGTGGGTGTACACGTTTTTTTGGCTAATCTAAGTTCCAAAAAAATTGCATGGCGTGTTAGATCAATATTTTATCTAACCCGTCATGCAATTTTTTTAGAACTTTGATTAGCCGATTAACGTGTACACCCACTTTAAAAACCGTGTCCGTTGGCCCTACGAAGTTTAAAGCCGAACGGAGGGAGTAGAACACATAGGAGATTAGGATATTAATAACTGGCTCTAGTAGTTAACAGTTAGTGATGTTTTTAGCTAGTAGCTGGTACCTAAATAGCGATAGTTAGCTATTGAATAAGTAGAAGTGTCCATACATGCATGTTCGACAAAAGTTTGTGACTTTGTTCATTATAATTATGATGTGATCCCGACTCTCCGTGTTTTCTTCCTTCTATGAAAAGGAACCCTGGTCAATGCAAAGCCAATTGGGTTTGGTTTGTGTAGCGGCATTATTATAGCACGTTTCCGGAAAGGTGAAAATTATGTGTGTAGTACACACACTAAAGACTTACTGGTTCAGCTAGCAACGTAGCTCTGGAGATACTTCTAGCCAAGTAGGTCTACACTAGTACATTCATGAGAGACGCGATCACACAATGTACATGGAATAGATAGTATTTTGGACGAAGTTTGAGTCTTTCTAATCGTTGATGTTAGGATGTTGCTGCAGTATGGCGATTATATAAAATGAAATTTCAATGACCTACCTTTGGATACTTTATTTTGCATTGCCCCTTGAGACCTTGAGCCTCGGTCAAGCATACGATTATACCCGAAAGCAGATCAAATTATGAGGTAATGAAGAATGTGGTCATGTCATGAGTATGTGGTGTACAAAGTTAAACCTATTTTCTTGGATATATTCATAATATTTAATAGAAATGTAGTAGCAGAGACACATACTATACCAACTAGTAAATGCTATTTTTCATGGGAAGCTCCAAAAGGATTTTTTTCCCTTTAGATTTGAATAATGTTCTAGTGACCTTTCTCATATATATACAGAATTTGAGGTTAACCCTAATTTACACACAATTTCAGCTATGCCCTGGCAACCGCGATCCCTTTGACTGTACCCTCAAGCACAACTGCTGGCCTGATTTAATTTCCTTCTGTGCTGCAGTTCCTCAATTTGTGCAGCCCCTTCCATGCTCAAATCGGTTTACATTGGTCGGGGAAGCACCGGTACACTTTGAGCTGCTGCATTCCCATAGGACTGTTCCTGTCTGAAAGACTTTCGGCTTCATCCAAGTCTCCTGTAGATCAGTAACTACTGCATCTGAACAAGTAAATCACCTAAAACTGGTTGCTTGCCAACCAGGTGAAGGTCATCTTATTGAACAGGGGATCATTTCGTTATAGCCCTAGCAGTTTTCCTTGAGCAGGTCATTTCCTGCATGACCCTTGATATATTTCCCCATAATCAGTATCATTACTGTCAAAAGAACAAGTGCAGCAATGTCAGTGCCAAGTCTCATGCCAGAACAGTAAACTAGGTTGCTGTCGGATGATTTGAGCTGAAATCAGTGAAATTAAGGAATTTTGGACACAGATAATATGATAAGCAAGCATTTTGTATCAGCTAGAAACCGGGGTGAACTGTAAGAAAGGAGAAAGAAGCTTTAGCAACAAACCTGATGTGCTTCCATTATTGCAACACTGAACGGTTTCTGCCTTTTACTACCCAAGTCAACATTTCCTCTTTGCATCATCGCAACAAACTCATTATAATCAATACGACCATCCTGAAATAGTTTACAGGAGCAACCAAAGCAGGTAAATTAAACATTTCATGTATAAAAGAATGAAGAAAATATTTTAACCATGTTCTTAATTGACACTTTAGCATAATGAAAAGGACAGAAAATTCCATTGTGAATTTGTATGCTAAAAACCGGTATCGTTCCATTTCTCATTGTCAACTAACTGGCCGGAAATACAGCTAAGTTAGTGTATAATTGTATAAACAAGGAAGTTCAAAACTTGTCATAAAGTTCATTAACATGTTCCTGCCTGTTGTGTGATAATGGATCAACATCATTCTTCTAATAATACTAAAGTCAGCCCTTATATATGTAGGTCATTCAGACACATGAGGTAAGATGTTTATGAATGTGATTAAAGAACGAAAAGTTAATTCACCTTGTCTTGGTCCACATCACTGATAATGTCCTCCAAATGAATTTCTGGTACACCAAACTCTTGACAAGCTTGTTGAAGTTCATCTCTTGTGATGTAGCCACTTCCATCTTTGTCGAAATAAGCAAAAGCTGCACATAGATGATCTTCCTTATCTACTCTGTGAAGATGTAACATAGCCGCTATAAATTCACCATAATCAATGGTCCCGCTATTATCAACATCTGCCTGCAGATGCAACATTGACAACAATCAGGTCAGAGGCGGCACTAGTAATGGTCCATTTTTTTTTTTGTTGACAAAGCAGAAAGGTCCATATTTTGATATTAAACATTTTGTTTTGTTTGTTTTGGAAATGATGGTATATTAAACATTTAGTATGCTCCCATGATAATTTCTAATGGTGAGTATTCATCCTTGTACTTCACATTTGCATTTTTGTTCACTGAATCAAACAATTCGTGGAAGTTCGGCAATTTCCACAGATTTCAAAGATTAAAAATGTAGTGAGGGCAAGAGCAAGTATCCAAACAACTTGGAATCCGAAAATTCAGAATTCAGCAATAAGCTACCAGTCCAACAGAAAAGCAATTGGGGTCATCAGTTAATTGAGATTCATTGGCTAACAAGTCTTTTTTATTTGTGTCTAAGCATTAGTGGATCAGTTAATTGATGGGCATCAACAACCATCTTAATTTGAAGAGCTTACTTAAAGAAGTTACTGAAAGTTTAGAATGAACTGAGTTGACAGAAAATACATTTGTAATTTTATGCATCCTTGTTTTAGGCATAGAAGACATTTGACTAGGAATCCATTGTTAATACTTTCTTTCAGCAAGCAAAGAACTTGGCAAGGACACTCACAGATTTCATTAGATGATGGATTTCCGACTCCTCAAGGTTAGCACCGAATCTTTTGAGTCCATCCTTGAGTTCGTCAAATGTAATCTGCCCGCTGTTATCTGTGTCAATCATCTTGAACATTTCCCTCAGCCCTGCAATTTCTTCTTCCGATAGTCTCTCAGCAATAACCTAAAAGTTACACACAGGTCACAATGAATTTAAAGATAAGCTACCATCAGATGTTTCATGTGTTCCTTCTATTTCGTTCAGGATTTCAGGGCTGCGAAGCATGATAATTGAGAAAACTTACTCTGAGGGCCATTTTCTTCAATTTGTTCATGGCACTGAACTGCTGCAAGCGAGTGATTACCGAATGGTCAAGAGGCTTATCAGGAGCCAAACCATCAGTCATGATCCAAGGATGACCTGGTAGGAATTCAGAAGCAAACGTAAGCTTCACACTAATTCAGAACCATCAGGAGTTGGTGGTTCTCTGTTTTTCTGTCATAGAACTTGCAAAATACTCATGGATTCAACTTATTGTGTTTCAATTTCCCCCTCCCCAATTGATATCTATAGATGACTAGATGTGCAGAAAATGTAGCAAGCTTTATACTGTACCCTAATTTATTAAAAAGACAGATGCAAAGTGGTGTGTGCAACCATCCCCCCAAAGAAGATGCTCATGACATGCCAGGAACATCAAGATCCTTAGCACAAATCTACAGCAGTTTAAAAAAAACACAATAAACTGGGAAACGCGGCTATTGTAAAGCATCCAAATTCACTACAAAGACACTTTTACCAAGTAACCAGATCCTGAACATACTATGCTCAGTGTGGTACTTACACAGAACTTCATGCGCTGTCAGCCGTTTCCTAGGGTCTCTAATGAGCATTCTGCGTACCACGTCTTTAGCCCCTTCAGATATTTTAGGCCATGGATCAGATGAGAAATCAAGATCTCCATGCAAGACTTCTTCAAATATCTCTTCCTCAGTTTCTAGAACAACAAAAGGATGAAGTTGAGGAGCATTTTCATGTGATCGATAATGTTTCTTAATTAAAGAATTTATCTGGACTCTAATGTCTTACCTGCCCAGAATGGAGGCACTCCACTTAGAAGAATGTAAAGGATCACTCCTGCACTCCAAACATCAGCCTCAGGTCCATAGCGCTTACGCAGTACCTCAGGAGCAACATAGTATGGACTTCCGACCACATCAGAGTATATTTCACCTGTATACAGGCAATGGCCAGCTTAAGAAAATAAAGACATGAACCTAGACCATTTGATATGACAGCCAGATTCTATAAGAAACAAAACAAGATCATTACTAGACAACATATAGCAATTCATATACTCTGAAGATGGCTAAATGACACATCCTCTAAACTATGGTTCTCCAACATTTAGATGACCATCTCAATAGGGATCATCAGGACACAAACATATCACAAAAAATCGAAACTAAAGCTCCGAAATAACAAATCGTATGTCTTTTGGTTAATAATATTACAAAAAATTGAGATAAGCTTTCTACATTAGCTGAGAACCAGGTCATGTAAAACTTTTTCTGATGGTCAAAACAACGTTTCTAAAATCAATCTACTCCTACAACAGATGATTTAGTGGCCTGGCATGCATCAATTAGCTGGCTGTTCTAATAATCTTCAAAGGATTTGACTATAGGAGGATTAAAAGTTCAACAGACAATAAGGAGAGAAAATTTGGTAGTCTACCTGGCTTGAAGAATATCGACAGGCCAAAGTCTATGGTTTTCAGGGGCGAATCCTCCTGCTCATTCACAAAAAGGAAATTCTCGGGCTTAAGATCCCTGTGCATAACTCCTAACGAGTGGCAAGCTTCCACAACTTTAACAATGGTCCTAGCAAGTTCAGCTGCCTTCCTCTCAGTGTAATGCCCTCTCTTGACAATTCTGTCGAAAAGTTCACCACCAGCACACAGTTCCATGACAACATGAACAGCCACAGCATCCTCATAAGCATCTTTGATTGTGATCACACTAGGGTTCCCTTTCAAGTGATGCATAATCTCAATTTCCCTTCTCACATCCTCAACATCTTCCTTGTTGACTAGCTTCCTTTTCGCGATTGATTTGCAAGCAAAATCCTTCCCACTCGATTTCTCCACACAGAGAAAGGTAGTCCCAAACTGGCCATGTCCAAGTTTCTTCCCCAACGTGTAAAACTCCTTCAAATTCCCAGTCTTTCTTCTCAACACTGACTCTACTAAAAGCCCTGCACTGGATACTGCTTTCACATGCGTAGGCTTCTTCTTGTTCTTCTCTTGATCCCCTACATTAGTATGAAATGTTCGACTTTCTTGCCTCGTTAATCTGCTCTCTTGTCTCCCAAACTTGCTCTCTTGTCTGCCAACAACCCTGCTCTCTTGCCTCATCAACCTGCTCTCTTGCCTCCCTAATCGGCTTTCCTGTCTATTTAACCAGCTTTCTTGCCTGCCTAACTTACTCCCAATCTTGACTACCTCTGGTGGCTTAACTTGAACATCTACTGATCTATCTTTGACATCACCTTTAACACTATCTGAGATCGTCTGTTTTGGGGTCTTACTCCAAAAGACACCTTTTGCAAGGGTTGATAAGCAAGTATTCCCCATCTCAACCTAAACAAATTTCTTCCTCCCTCGACTCACCACTGTATATCTACCACCTTATAAAGCAATTCTTAGAACATTTGCCACATGATCCCACAAATGGATGCAGGGTTTTGCAAATTTTCAAAGCTATCAAAAACTAACTCCTATATTAGACTATACAGCTTCTCACCACAATCTACATTCAGGCTGAAGCTCGAAACACATTATACCGAAATTCAACTATACACAAAAGCTGATAGCATATACTACTATAATTCAACAATGTGGGCATTGCATTTGCCCTAATCAAAATTTCAACCAGACCCCAGAAAAATAAATACAATCAACCAACACGACAAGAATTACGAAAACCCAAATCACAGTTTAGGAAGATGGGAAAAACACAAGGTTGAACCCTAATCAGAATGAAATATAATCGAAAAAGCTGGGAAATTAGGATGAATCTTGAACCACACACATTCAAAATTTCACCAATTTCGTAAATAAAAACATGGGACGTGGGAAAAGAAAAGGATTATTGACAAAAAAAAAAACAAAAGTTTGATGCACCAGAAAAACTGAAGATTCAATTTTTTACGCTGGAAATAACAATAAGGGTTTTGATGTTCTTCCAAATTTCTGGAGAGAGGAAGAATGTAACAAATTACAGGTAATTCTGTTGGAACTTTTCAAATGTCATACGACGTGGTACGTGTTAGTTTTAAGAGAATCATATTTGGTGGCAATGGGATCCAACGGTGTATATCTGTGGGTGCTTAAAGATCAACGGTTGTTGTATGATATGGTTGAATAATCTAAAATGTTTGATATGATTATGAGATTGGGGAGTTTCATGGTTTGCCAATAATGAACTTGATGCCGGCCTAAAAGCCGGCTAAAGAACTTGCATCCCACACCTATAAGAGTTTAAGCTAAATCAACATTAGAATAACCAACTTTGGCATACGTACTTTTGTACAACATCAACCATCATTTTTGATAGAAAATCGTGAGCCTATGAATGACGTGAAATTTTCACATCATGGATCGTGTATATTAATCTCATAATTTTGAATCTTATCAAAGTGACGATTATACACTCCTAGGCACGTGTCATATATATTGTAAAATGTTGGTATAAAATTAAGGAAAAATTGTACGGAATCACTTTATAAAAAAAATAGTTTTGTGGAAAACCAACTAGGAGAGAGGGGATGATGAAGCTATAGACTCAAACTACACCCGTTTTTATACAATGGTAAACCCACGCCATTTTGTAGCTTGGAGTGGGACCCAAATAAAATAAAATTTTATTTTACAAAAAATACATACAAATAAAATTGTTCTTTTTACTAATTTCATTTTCCCTCAAATTGGTGGAACTACCTAGCTTGACAAGCTACAAGTTGAAAAAGTAGAACAATGGGGGAAGCTGATGTCATCATTAGCCTGCGATTCTGCGAAGCCAAACTACAAGAAAATTATACAAGTGGAAATGTTCTTATAAGGTGGTTCCTCACAGTTTTTCCTAAAATTAATCAAAATGCGTTCAAATAAATCATAGTCGAATCATGAAAAAAATAAAATTGTAAGAGATAAGAGGATTAAAGTTGGCATAACGGCTAACAAGTCAACTTGTTGGGTTTGGTCTATTCTTATGTACCCAAAAAAAAAAAAATACTTTACAAAAATTCTTCAAAAAATAAAATAAAATCTCTATTTCAATGTTATTCAAGGCCCTCTAAATTTGGTCGTCTCAAAATTGCTCTTTACCCAATTCTTTTTTCATTTTGTCATACACTGGTACTTAATTAGGTGAGCACTCAATTTAATTACTTCGGTCTACATAAATAACGTTTCTATTACCAGTTTATAATTTTAGTTGAACAATTCACACCCACAGTTTCTGCAACGGAAAGGACGACTAGTGACAACGGTACCCGGTCAATGGCGTCGCACCGGACGAGTCACAAGCTTGAGAAAGACAGAGCTATCCGCCACCACCGCACCAGCTAGAGTCCACCATACGACATATCTACATATACATCATGGAATCATGAAAAGGAAAAAAGAATAAGGAAGAGGAACAATTGCAGTAGACTGTACAAAACTAGGTCATAACTCCTTAAATCATCCAACATCAACAGTCTATGAAATTATTGCTATACTACTAAAACTTCGAAAGCATAAGTCTCATGATCAGAGACTAGAGGTTAAGTAGATTAGACATCCCTAGTGAGTCCAGAAAGATCAATGCAGCCAGAATCAGATTCGATCGAATTTGTCTTTGGCTCTTCCTGAACTGGGCCTTCAACGTGCACTCCACGCCGCTTGGATGACGATGAACTCTCTCCACCAAACAAGGATGGTTCATCCATTATGCGGAAAAAGCCATTACCGATCTCACTAGCAGCTTCAAATAAGCGGTTCATGCTCCCAAAGACGCTTCGCTCCATGGCCTCAAGATCACTGCGGAGTCCAGGCATATCAAAGTGGCTCTTGCCTGGGGATCCCAAGAAGAATGATCCTTTCTTCATATCATTAGTCACATCTTCCTCAGTGTATTCTTTGTTTGATTGCACAATCTCAGTAGGCCTGTTAACGATAAATTCAAACAGTCAATTTCCGGAAGTTCCATCTTTCAAATTTATAAAGATAGACGAAGCAAAAAAATGATCTAAATGACGTTGACCCTAAAGTCTAGAGTTGGGAGTTTCATGTTCTAACAGATAGTTGGAGAATTGTACCATTATTGGTTTGTGGCAAAAAAAGAACGCCGTCCTATGAACCCAGAAATTAGACCATAGAAAGACTCAATTATCTAGACGCTATGCCTAGCTAAAAACTGATCTGCCATGTTTCCATTTCATTTGGGTTCAGATTGAATTTTCTGTACTGCTACAACTACGTAACTGCATAGTGTTGAATCAGGCCTGCAGCACATCATCTATTTTTGTCTGTTAAAAGTCATTAAGACACTAGAGTAGACACCAGCAAGATAAATAGAACATATCAACATACTTCAACATTTTGAGGCTAACAGCAATGAAACTCAATCAGGTGTTCAAACTGCCAGTGCAATCATATTCTAACCCCTCACAAGAAAGGTGAAACACATTCTGAGCAGTATACATACTTGAACCTAACACCTTAGTTCTTCAGTTCACTTGAAGGTAATCTTGACAAGAACTTCATACTGAACTCATTTTAATGACAAAAGCATAGCACCCGTTATATGGTGCCACTTGTATAAGGTAGGTGAAATTGAAAAAACATGACAAGGTACAACTAGAGAAAACAACTCGAGTACAGACACTCTCAATCTTCTCACAGTAGCCCGAGAAATGAAATGACCAAGATCAGATGGACATTTTGGTTCAAAGAATGCAATTTCGAAGGTAGGTTTAAATCACCAATGCTTCCTTCAACAAGTGTCCAGATTTTGTAACACAATTCATAAGCTCCACAAAAGCCATTCCACTCGTTAATTCAACATGCACTGCTTGAGCAATCAGCTAATTACTAAAAAATATCTTCTTATATACTCCACCCCACCACAGAGGCCTCGAGAATCATGAGGTTTTAGAGCAACTACACCTTAAAAACTCCCACCAACCAAAAAAAAATAAAAATGACATGGAATCTACTATAACAGCTGAAACATTTCTCCTTGGCTTCACTTGTGATTTACATATATTGATATATACTCTATACTCCCAGCCCAAAAAGTGAACTATAATGTCCTAGGCATTGATTATCGGCCTCTTCGGATAGAGTAAAGCTAAGAAGCACAGATAATTAATCCTCGAGACACCGTTTTAGAATAAAGAGAGGTACCATACACTCCTCTCTGCCAAACTTTTAGCAAACACCTTATTGAGTCACAAAATAACAAGAACAGGAAGACCCATTTCTCAAACATATTGACCAAAAGTCATTACAGCAAATGAAAACAAACTCATTATAACAACTTTTCTTATGGCATTTGCAGTTCAGCAACAGATAGAATTGGCTGTTACATGTACCTTCTTTTTTTTACATGATTGTCTCGGCAAAGACAATTTTCCATGGCAGGAATAAATGATTTAGGACTCTTGCATGTTTTCATCCCAAATAGTCATGTCAAGAGTTCTTTAACTTTCTATTGGAAGTAATATAAATTTGACCAATTAATAATAAAGTTTAGCGCAAATCTTGATAAAAACTACTATGTTTTCAAACATCAAATCAAGATATCCCAGTCTTTCAAAGTTCTTTCCAAGGAGATCTACCAAGTTCTGGTACACATCTTCTAATAAACCTCTAGCAAAGCAAGTATACACTCACAAGGAACAGAGTTAGACACGACTAATGATCCATAGTGCAAAGATTATTATTGCAAGCCTGGTCCATTGTCACTATAGAGGACATCAAACAATACTTCACATGATGTTATGTTTCCACATTCCATAAATATCATATATTATAAACCTCAGCATTTTAACTATCTTTTTCTTAATTACGTTGTTCCTGACGACACCCTTTTTAATGAAAGTTGTTTAATACCTTAGACAAGAGAACTTTGCCTCTAAATCCTTCACTTAGAGAATTAACTTGTTCACAATCAACAAAGATTTGACCTACCAGGATCCCAAGCTTTTCTTATATACTACTATCTACCTCACGCTTGCCATCCCTTAAGAGCACAAATAAATGAAGACATAATACACGCAGCCTATTTCAATAAGACCAACCTTCAAATTTTGAAACACTAACTTTACGATGATAAGAAGAGTTAAAACCTCAAACCAACTTCCAATATTTCCGCAAAAAACCTTGGCTCCCTACTAACTACATTCACGATTCTTAGCATAGAACACCATTTCCACACCTCAAAGCTAAACCGTCTTTTGATGCAATTGCTTCTCAACAGCAAAAGCCCTAACAATCCCAATCTGAAACAATCTATCGCACACACAGCACCTACACCATCAGAAATCAAATTCTAATTTATCTACCAATCTACCCTCACTACTTCCAATTTACTCGGCTTATAGCATTAGGAGTTCCATCAACAGTCAGTTACAGACCATAAATCAGGCAACAACAATCTCCGACAATAAAAACCGCATCCTTCAAATTCAAGCTACAATCTCAAACCCCCCACAACAATAAAGAACACAAGCGTATATTTAGAATCCTAATTGTGATCACAAACATACAATATCAATCAAGTAATTAAACACAGTCGTCGTGAATCGTGTTCAAGAAGAAACCAAAAACAACAGAAAAAGTCGGAAATCAAACGAAATAAGGGCAGGAGAAAGAAAGAGAGGGCATACTTTCCGGTGCAATCGCGCAGAATCTGCTCAGTCTTCTCACATTTGCGAACGAATTTACCAGGCTCAACTTCCACGGTGTTGCACTTTGTCTGATAGATTTTCCTCGTCGAGCAATGATCGCCGCCGTCGGAGATAGGGTTTCCGAAATGAACAGTAACATCGGCAGAGCTGGAATTAGTGGAAACGTCGGACCGTTCATCTTCATCATCGTCTACCCAAACCCAACCCATTTTTTTTTTCTTTTTGGCTTTTGTGACGTTCCGTTTCTTTCCTCCTTTTTATGTTCCGTTTCGAGTGTTTCTTGATGCACAATCCACAGGAATCTACCAGTAAATTGTAGTTTACTCTTTTTTTTTTCAGGCGGTAACTTACGCGAAGTGGCACTAGGTATTTTGTCACGTATTCTTCGTGTCCGACTCTTGTATTACCCGACTCGTATTTTTTTTTTTTTATTACAAGACGAACAAAGAAAAACTAACTCCTACTACCTATTATATCCTCCCAATGAGGAATTAGAGCACGTAGCTCACTCAACTGGGCATTCTGGAACCGGATTGCACGCGAGACATGAACTCGCATTTCTTTGCTATTCGAAAAATTAAATATTTCTTACCAGTATATAGAAGGTGCCAAATGAGAAAACCGCAACGCCCAAAATGGACAATGTCAAGCATTGCATTAGCCATAGGGTTCATATAGGCGACATGCAAATGCTAAACTAAATCAGAATTACAAGATGATCTACACAGCAATTTCGTTCGTGTAACGGATCATTTATTCATTTGTGTTGAATGAAGGCATGGGTCAGAGACAGCAAGCCTGTACAGAAGCACCTAAGCAATTAAGGTCATCAGTGTTTCGAAGTCTTGGAAGTCATTCTCCATCACTCTGTTCTAGCAGAACTGCGGGAATGCTCCTATCTGCTTATTTGTTCTGAATATACTATTTACTGTCAGCTGGTAACCACGAGAAAACTGTGATCCTCCCTTCGCTTCACAGGTTGATCTGGCCATCAGCTAACTAGCATCTGTTCACACTGATGCCCCTCAATCCGCAACTTTAGTATAACTCACAAGGCTCTACAACGCCTCCAGTCGTCTAGAATGCATCACCACTCACCAGCCATTGATTTTCAGGGCTCTCAATCACATACAATGGCTCCCAACCAGTGGTGTATGACATTTTCTAACTGCATAACCAGTATTATCAGAGCCGTTTCACTATTTCCTCACTGGCTCGCTTGTAGTATGTCATCCTACGGATGGCATTTAGTGCACCTTCAGTGTCCTGACTTTTAATTGCTGTTGCAAATGACTCGGTCCACTCTTTCATTTTCTCATGTACCTGAGCCAATTTAGTGGTAAATCATTTAGCCCCTGCTGAACAGCTTGATATTGTTACATTAGCAGGAACAGAAGATGGATGACATATCTCAAAATATATTTGTTTGATGTACTCACAATATACCTTCCTCCCTTGTGCACAACTCACGCCATCACATGAGTGATAATTCATAGCAAAACAAATATACAACAAAAACACAACTACTACAAACATTGCTGCGCAAGTTTAGTTTCAGACTAATCTTGAAAACACTACCTGTGTCTGGATTTCCTTTAGTGCTTCAGAACTAGCAGCATCTTCAACAGATTCCCTGAGTTCCATAATCTGTAAATGATACAATGAACATAAGCTATACTAAGCATGTCAAAGCTCTTAATAACTAGATAAAGCCAAAAGGTATCTCTTTCTCCACAAGACGCCTTGGTTTTTTTCTTCTTTTTGATAAAAAAAGCAGCAAACTCGGATTTGGCAAGAATCTCATTCATTGTTTATACATGTAATTACAGCCTTTCATTTGTTTACCTAGTGGTACTTATGGGTTCCCATGGGAAGTACGGTTCTCATTGAACCTAAATCATACAGGGTATATAACTTTCATCATCCATGGTACCACAAAGTACAAACCTTAACAGGACTTACAAAATTGAATAGGTTCTAACATCGAGTAATATCATACAGAATCAGTTCAACAATTTTTTATTTTTTGGGGTCCAATCTCTTCTTTCCAAGACACGTCTGTAGACTATATACAATGATCCAAATTCTATTTTGATCTTTCTGTTTTGTTTTTTTATCAAGTAATTTCTCTAGCTGGAAAAAGGGAATGAAATTAACCAACCAGGTTACCCTATAGGGGAAGTGATGAGAGTACTTCTGAAAACAGAAAATTCTTTTTCTGATTTAGTTGTCAACAGCTTAAAACTTAAACGGAACCAGAAAAGTTTTTGTGCATAAATTGGTCTTCACAAAATAGATTGGATCAAGCACAAGTATACCAGAACAAAATCCTTAACTCAAGCTTAGAAACAGCCATTCAACTTCAATTCTCGTTTTTTTTTTCCTAGTACGTTATTGTCTTATTGATATATTATAAGCAAAATTGCCATATGGTTTAAAACACCCAAGTACCCAACCAAGGCAACCAAGCCTAATTGGTAGGACAAACCAACACAGCCTTCTGTAAATAGGCCGGCACAGCCATGGCAAGCAAGCCCACCCAATCACATATTCGGGCATGTATTACAGAGGCAAAGTAGTCAATTCAACATTAATCAGTTACGAAGGGTTTGCTGGGGGAATACTCTACGTAAGACATTATAAATTAAAAGATGCTAGGAGAAATACTGTATAGATCATAACATGGCTATAATTTTCACACCTCAGCTAGTAAATCTGGATCTGAAACAGTCTGTTCCTCATCAACATGGACTCCATGTAGCTTCATCTGCCATGGTAGAAGGACAAGTAAAAAAAACACCAATGAGAGACCCCCTAGGCAGTGACAACTAAACCATACAGTAATGACAAAATCTGGAAACAACTTCTCATTTCCAGCTAAAAGGTGAACTTGTCTTTTCGAAAAGTATCCAAAGCAAATCCACAGGAGCGATAACACATAAGTTAGAAAATCAAGAGGATGCTAATAACTGTATTGTAGGATCAAGGATGCTCCACGGCTAATTCATTATTCTAATGAATCAAAGAAACATCTGATTCAGTAACTGGAAGGAAAAGGAAAACCATAAAGTGCTACCAAAAGTCCTTTTGATGTCCATAAAAGCAAATAGCATGCCAACCATAATAACAATTAACTAACTTCTGAAATCTATCATACAACACCACCATCTAAGAAGAAAAGCTGCAATGAATAGAATACATCATCCCACAACGATCACATCCAGTAGTCTATCGCAACAATAATGACGATGAATTTTGGAATATATAATACGATTCCGCCATTAAAAAAATCAAATAATACTTCATCCCACAATGATCCCAAATGTGATCAGAAGTAGAGACTTCATGCCGTATCCTCTCCTTCAATCATGTATACTGACTATGTTCGAAGATACCACCACCCTTCTGGTTGTTTAAAAGACCACAACTATATTACATGGGAGAAATTTTGTATCCAATTCAAGTTACATGGGATGATGGGAATTGGGAAGCTAGCCAATGCAAGTTCATTTGTAAAACAGCCAAGGGTATTGTCAAAGTGAAAATGTCAACACATCTACTTTGTGACTGACTGGTCGAGAAACACTGCATAGCATGCAGTTATGAATGATCTTCATTTTTCTTTGTGGTCAGATAGCAACAGGATAATACTCAGGATCCAGGCAAAAAGAAAAGGCATCACAAATGAATAGCATCAATTCCTCAAGTCTTAGCATCTAACCATTTTTCTTAAACATATCTGAACTCTACTACATGACAATGCCGGTTATAGTTGGTTAGTCATTCCTTGCTCACATCCACCTCTCCTGTGTTATCCATTGTTCCATATACTAACACTATTTGGAAATGTAGGGCTCTGATGAAGTTGTGTTGATCATGGAGCTAAGAAATATAAATACCAGTGACATGATTTAACGAAGAGTCAAAGACGAGCTACTTCGTATCTCTCTCCAGACATGTGAGTTCTATGTCAGTACAACAGTGAGACTGTTGGACATATGTTTAACATTGTGAGTTTGCTAACATTTTATAGAAACATTTCTATGAGGATCAGGCCTAACGGCTATGAAATCAGCCTGCGTGGGGGTTGTCCCATGTTCGAATCCTCATATCCCCCCCCCCCCCCCGCCGCAGCACTATGTAACAAAAACACAGAGACATTTCTATGGTCTCAGAGGAAAGTATTGGGTGTCCCCTTCAAGGTTTGTAGAACACTTGCAAATCCACTATACCAGAGTGGGGATTGGGGAGTCAAATGGTTCATAAAATTGTATGGACGTGGGATTGCATGTCAATTCTTTGATGCCTTTAGTTGGAAAGGAAGTCCGCATTTTTTCAAGTAGTTCTGTGCCCTCTTGATTACCTTCTGGTTTGGATTGTTTAATTTGCGTCTTTAAAGGCTAACTCTGCTGGTACATATTCCTATCACGTTTCTACAACACCATCACGGGAACCTGTATTTTTCTCCAAGATTCTGAAATTTCCGTATCCTCACCCTTGTAACTTTCTTTTAACAATAAAAAAAAAAATGTAATCATAAAAAAGCAATTTCACATTAATTCAGCCTAGTAATAATGTTATAAACCTACTCCCAGGTTTTAGATACATATGGAATGGAAATGAAATCAATATGGGACTATGGGACTATGGGTCTTGGATGGGGTGGGTAAAATGAACATTCCTTTCACCGTTAAACTTGTTCGTTCACCCTCTAGTTTAACCTTTTGAATCCTCAATTATCCTCCCTACACAAAAATCATCCCTGATTCCTCCTTCTACATGCCTCCCCAATCCTACCAATTCTTTCTACAAAACTCCTCTCTACACTTTCCCTGCTTTCCTAACACCATGAGCCAGCAAGTCCTTGTCAACGTCTACCCTACTACCCATCCATTTGACCACAATCCACCAAATTGTCAAGGGCGTCGTCCCTAGTATCAACACCAACTCAGAGATTTCAAAACCCCACTCAATGTTGGCCTGTTGCTGCCTCACTTCGTGCCAGACCCACATATATCTTCCACAGCCAGAAATTACTACGACTCTTGTAAGTGGCAGTGTATATAGTCCCTTGGTTTACAGATTGACTATGTCAAAACACATTGTGGATCCAGACAATAGTGGCAGAGTGGTGGTTGGGAGCATCACTTAGGGCTATGGCTGACGTTGGACAGTACAGTGGTAGTGGTTCTAGAGGGGATGGTATTAATGCCTCAGCAAGTCCGTGGCAATTGTGTTGGATGGGCAGAGGTAACAAATATCATCAAGCAAGGAGTATTGAGGACCTTTATGTCAAGAGAAACAAAATTGGCGAATGCAATTCATTGACCATAATGCATACCGTTTCAAAAAATGAACCAAACACCCTACTAGCTCAGCTTGTGCTGTTATATTCCATAGGCTCTATCCCAGGACAGTCTCAGTTGTCCTACTTGACATCCCAAAAGAAACTCATCGCCCATGACATTACTGACACATTTTTATCAATTTTCAGGACATTGTAGAAGACTAAGTGGCATCACAATTTTGACAGGAGTAATGTGGTGCCGGTATGCAATTGTACAAGATGACTAAATACACTTCATCTCACGTCTCCATGATCAGACAAGAAGATAAACTCAGCTGAACTCTTAAATAAGAAATGATTACATAAAGTAGATGAAGGCACATATACAACACACCAAAAGTGAAACCAAAAACAGGTATGATTGTCTTTTGAAATAACAAATAGTTCGAAATGTATGGTCTTACTCACAAGATAGATTGCCCTTGACAAGGAATCACTGAGGGTTCTGAATGCGTCAATTACACGAGAAGATTGATCAGCTGCATACTCTTTTTCTCTCTGAAAAAAGATAAATGGAATAAGCCAACTTAAGGAGAAACCTATTACAGCAATATTTAATAAATTTAAAAATAAAATAAAAAGCAGCAGCAGCTAACCTCGGATTTTGAATGAACCAGATCAGGATGCAGTTTCTTCTGCCAATCCTTGTATTTGCCCTCTAAACCACCCTCCTTGATTTCAAACTTCCTCTCCCTGTAAAGTTTTTAATTATAATTTAAGGTTTAACTTAGCCAAAGGTAGACAGAAATAAACTAGGCATTAGCATTTCCATGAGGATTATACATCATGCTGATACAACAAGTATACTAAAGAGGGGAGTAACAGCGAAATTCTTTCAAGTAGCTAAGCTTAGAACTTAATACTCAAACTCACCCCTATATATCACGAAAAAACGAGAAACAGAAGCTACCTTATGGCAAGAGTCAGGAGATATATCAGGTATCCGAGAAATAAAAACAAAGTGTCTCTAGCAACTCTAAATTCTACTCTGATCAGATACACCTTTTAAACTCAGACTCGCAATACGTATCATTTCAAACATGGAACTTCCACCAGAACACACCCAAAACTTTCATTTTAGGTCCAAATTGCACTTGGACACGAACCCAACCCCGAAACATACAGTCAAATACACATTACACAACAACAATACCCCTGTGCCTAAATGATCCCACCTATGGCAAGGTAAGGGGAAGTTATGGCTGCTTACGGATAACCCATAATGAAAATTGGTGTCGAGAATCGGACCGACTGCCCGCTGCTTCATAATACACGAAGCACAGAATGTTTTTTTGAGCTATATTCCAAAAGTAGACAGTCCAAAAAAAAAACATTGAGGCATGAAATAATACTCAATTTAGTGACATAAAAACCATGATCAGGTGAGTAAATTACATTCAAATTTTCACACCAAAAACATAATAACAATAATAATTGAACCCTAAATTGAAAACAGGGAAAGAAAGAGAGGAGAAACATACAGGGCGAAAATTCGGAAGTAGTCAAGAGAAGGGTCAAGAGGCTGAATACACCGACAAGCTTCACAGACAAGAAACAGCTCTGAGGTGGGCCCCGAACTACAGTTCCAGCATCTTCTGTTGTTGGATTCCGACGATGGCGTTTCGGAGAGGAAACGTTTCGGGGACAGGTCGAGAAAATTGGGGAGGATTTTGGTATTTGAAGCGAGGATGAGATAACGAGGGAGGAAGGAGGGAGGGGGAGAGGGAGGAGAGAGATAAAGGAGGGAGTGAAGCCGACGGTGGTGGTGGTGGTTGCGGTGGTTTATGCGGTGGATTGTACGCCATAGTCTGATTCTGTTCATGGTGGTGGTGGAGAATAATGTTGTACTCCGTATGTTGAGAATGAAGGCCCAGAACAGATTATTATGACAAGATTTGAAATGCACCCTATGCGTGCAAAAGTACATAAGACAACATATTAAAATTACATCATATTAAAAAAGAAAAAAATAAATTAAATTTATAGCAATATAATTGTCGTGATGAAAAAATACATTAACACTTGATAACATACGGAGTAGTGTTTACCGTCAATCAGAAATGCCATTGAATCATCTATCACTCATCAGAGGCTAAAAAATTAAAAGTTTAAAACGATAGCTTATGAAGAATTGTGTACTTTGCTAGCTACTTTGATAATCTCTTTATTGACCATTAACATTGTTCATGCATATCATCTCAGCATTAGTCTGAAGTCAACTTTTAACACTCTGTTTTCGTTCCATTCCACCTTTGCTACATACTCTAGCCATAGTGATCTCGCCATAGTTTGAGTATAGCATAATTATGGGTAGATAATAGAAACTTAGGAAGGAGATGATCTACACGAAACAGTCTCAGACACATTAGCACAAAGAGTCAAAGACTAAGGGGAACATGAGAAGATATAGGCTAAATTAAGATAACTTCATACAGTATACAACAAATATTTTTGTGCTGCACATAGTTATATGTGTTGTACAAAGCATTTTGAGAAAATCGATGAACGTTATCAAATGATTGACGTAAGAAGGGCATCCACGTATCAATTTTTATTTCTATAAGTTTGTGAAAATATATTGCATGGCTATCCAACTATAGTAGTTGGCATTGGAAGGTCATCTATGGAATCGATAATAAGTGGATTGGTTTGATTAATAGGCTACAATTAGTTTATGACAATTATTCAAGCTTATTGAACAAAAACTACAGAACACCAGAACGCGGCAAAACTCCATATAAAATGAAAAATATTCAATTCACTCAATGTTTGGGTTCATTGCATACCCAAACATAGAGGCACACTGTTGATTCCCTTTTCCTACAATGAGTTATCATTGCAGTGTTGTCATTGCAATCCATATGGGGAATCAGTAAGACAGTAAGCAAGAAGTTAACCACAATTCCATGCAGTAGTACAAAATCATATAACCTAGGTAATCCCAATATATATGGAGTAATCATTCATCATTGTTAACTAAACATGAATTGATTCCATAATTTGATCTAATTTAAGACTATATTCTGATCTCATAACATGAATTTCTAATAATTAGGTAGCAATGTATTATCAATGAAATCATTTCAGGACGATCAAATTTAAAGAGACAGAGATACCAAAACATGCATAATTCACGTCTGAGCTCTGCTCCTCCACCATATGTCCATATAAATGCTAATCGTTCATCAGTTGATATTATCACAAACAACGTTTATTGGTTCATTACCCTACAAACACAATCCGAAACAAAATATTAGTTTGATTAACTCGCCTAAATCTATCTAACAGCAGAAGAAAAATCGAACGTGGCATCGTGAAGTGCTTTACGAAGGAGATCGTATGTGAGAAAAAACAAACAAATTCCGAACGAAAACAAACATGATAGCATGAGACCAAAGACAAATGACGGGTCAATAAGAGGATCAAAAAACAGAACTACTTGTAAGATTAGTTGATGTATTAGGAGGTTAAAAATGAAAGTTTATAGGAGACCTAATAAGTACACTTGCGGCTACTATTAAATCCTGCTTTATTTTTGTTAGTGATTCTGCAAATTCTCCCTACAGTTCAGACTCCAAATCTTCCTTTTATTTTCATGCACAAATACTTTCAATCTTTGATGCATTTTGTTTTCTGAAAAATGGCACATGACCTGCAAAATCTGAGGTTATTACTTATTACTATGCGTAAATCGAAACAAAAGCAGATAAACCAACCGAAAAAAAAACATATAAATAAATAAAAAATGTAAACCAAACCAAAATTTCCATGATAAACAACAAAGACGTACCTCTCAAGGAGAACTGTTCTTGGTTACTGTTTGCTAATGATAACGATCGTGTTTTTTGATATTTTCTCTTTTCTAAATAAATAAATCATCATAGACGATCAAAATGTGAATATCAATCAAGTAAACAGAACTCCATCAAATAAATGCATGATGTTATTACACTAAATAAATGAATGAGGAGCATTAGAATAAAGTAGCAATCAAGCAAACTGTTTCTTCGAAATGGCAAAAAATGTACCTCTTAAAACAATTTTGACACTGCTGAAAGTGTTGTGAAAAGGTATTGATGAAAAAATAAAGAGGCAACCTTGGGACAGTTTTTGAAGGAGTTAAACTGCATTGTGCAGTTTTAGGAGAAGATCGATTAAATAACTACATTATTGCACACGTTAAGGGAGGAGAAGTTGGAGTCTGATAATGACCTATATGACCCCAAAGTAATTTAAGCTTATAACTGTAGGCAAGGGATAATTTGGGCAATACATTAATTTGGATACCATTAAGGGTGTTCTCTTTATAATAGTACATAGATCAGTGTTTTAATTTCGATTTCGGACTAGTTTGAGTTCGGGTTAGATAGGATAATAGTTTTACGAACTTTATCGAGTACTATGTACTCCCTCCTACCGAAAGAGATTTTCCTATTTATTTTTGCAGTTTTGAGTTCACAAAATGAATCGTTCACTTGCTTTAAAAATTAAATTAGTAAGTATTTCATTTTGCATTGCAGTCAACCAACTCTACTTGATTTCAAGGTAAACGGGTCTTTCATTTAGTCTACAAATAGTCCCCAACCTGGCTACTCAAAACTGCAAAATGAAACAGAAAAATCTCGTTGGGTAGGAGTGGTATATTGCATTTGTGTAATTTTCAGACTCGGAACCTCAATATGAGTGCCAAACAATTCAGACCGTAAAGCTAAGCTTACTTATATAATTGATCTCTATGACCTTATATACTAGTAAGTTTTAAGTTTAGTTCAAATTCATCCATTTTAGAGAAATCTCGAGTGCTTTCTTGGCGATTTTCATCTAAAATTAAGATTCGTTTGTGTCATCCAATCTAGAGTTGTTTTGTAGGGTTTACTATACATAGTAGATAAAGTAGATAGAATTGCAACACAAATAAAATAAAAACGAGTTTAGAACAGTAAATGTATAAAGCAGAATGCGCAAAAAATCTTACACTATTTTGCTACACTCTAGTATATGCTTGAATTATCGGGTACAAATTTGTTTCAAAAACATGCCGATGGAAAAAGTGACGCCGGAGGGAGCCATCACCTCCCTTTCTCCCCACTCCGGCTAATTACAACCAGGAGAGCATCAGAACAGCAAGCTAATAGCAAATTAGTTGCTGAATTCTCTCTCACGTAATCAATGAAAATTTGTAACAAACATCTTGTATGATATTCGTGTAGCTTCCTGCTCAAAAGTAGAACCTAACTCCAAATATACATATTTTGCCCGATACATATTTTATATTTACACATTTCTTCTATATTGATTACGCCTTACGGTGTTGTCTCTGCATTGGCTTCATAGTCTGAAGCTTCAAGGTGTTTGATACATAAAATTACCAGTCACTAGGTATGCCGGTTTAGTAATATACATTGCCTGCTGTTTGTGCATAGGAAGTGCACTCGAGAGATTTTGCAGCTTTTGACTGAACCACGATCCGGCATTGATAAATATGATAATGATACATTACCTTGAGACAGGAAGAAGCCTTTGAGGCCTCAAGGTTCGGTAATGTTGTTTGATCTGCATCACTGAATTACGAGTCTTCCTGAGACAATGTGCAAGCAACATAGTTTCCACTTTCTTTGATGCCCTGTCTTTTTGTTACTCTCATGAAGGCCATCGACTTCTAGGTTCACTGAACTATCTACTACAACTGGACTGTTTCCAGCAGAAATCGCATTTCTGGACCAACTGCCGATTGGTGGATTTTGGACTGGTGATACCAATGTCACACCAGGATTTGCTAGTTGGGCTTGAAGTTCTTGGTCTATTGACCTGAAAATAGAAAAATGGTACACAAAGTCAAACTATGAACTATCAAGTCCACATCAGAAAACCCAATTTTAAGCTAGTATTATAGGTAACGAAAGCTGGACCTTCCCCCCTCTCCGTGTAGGTACTTGGCAGCTAGGAGAAAAGAAGATTTACCTTAAACCATTTGAAGTGATCCCACTTCTCAATACATGGGGAGTGTCAGTAACATTTTGTTGCGCTGAGCTACCCTGCTCATCCGTGCATTCCAAATGCTTATTTGTGGTTGATGATGTAACTTCATTTGCTTCTATCTCAGGGACAGGTTGATCGGAATCCTGGGCTCTGAGTCTACCTTCTCTGACAACATTAATCATTTTATCTAACGTACCTAGAGCTTTCTCCACTTGAGGGCTTATTGGCACAGTCTTTGGGAGATGAACTGATTGAAGTTCATCAACTGAACTGCAGCTAGGTTTTATTGGGATGTCAATGTTCAATTTTCTATTATGTGCCACACTCTCTGTCCCTTCGATCTCTTCTTCCTCAATCTCAGTCGCAGTTTTATGCTGCAGAGAATATCCATTTGTATTGCCATTGGAGAGAATAGGTTCATCTCCAACCTTGAACATGTCTCCCAAAATATTCTTTAACTTTTTAGTAGTACTTTCATGTGTTTCTTCCTGAATATCATGATTAGTCGATTCACACCCGTCTGCAGATTCTTTAGCATTACTAGAGGTTACAAGGTTTTCAGAATCTTCTCTTGGCGCATCCTGTAGATCTGCCTTTTGCTTCCCATTATTGATTGTGCTACAGCCGTTAATGTTCTGTGTTTTAAGGTTCCTTGCTTCAGTGTTTGATAGCGAAGCTTCACGGACACGGCTGTAAAGGGGACCGCTCAATACCTTGGCAAAAGCTTCGTCTCCCTTGGTTACAGAAGCAACCGTCTGCAATAGCACCATTAGTCAAAATTTATTGAGGAACTCAAACAATAAAAAAAAAAAAAAAAAAAAAAAAAAAAAAAAAAAAAAAAAGCTTTATAGAGATGTAACCATCACAGGTGAAAGTAAGAATCTTGGATAGAATCTGAATACACAGTCACGATAAGTTCTTGGTGTCTGATTCCATCCAAGAAGTAACTCAGCAGAGAATACTGCTTCGTCATTTTTGTTTTCGCTCTCTCAGCCTTTTGCTATTCCACAAGAATGACCAGGTAAACTTTGTCCTGCCAATAAATTTGCTTCCACCACAGGCTAGTAGAATTCTAAGAAGGCATAAGCCGAACCACGATAGAAGAGGCTTTTGTCTACAAGGGATGAAGTTCCAAGGCTACCAATCCCCGGACATTTGTTGTTTACGAAGTAGCTCACTGCGAATTCAGAGGACTTCAGAGATCTAAAAATCTGCAGCTTGACTAATAATAATTCCTCAAGAAACACAAGCTGGCAGATGCATCTCTGAGCTTCCAAGTGCACTAGTAATTCCTATTAGATCTGGAATACATGTTGCCTATAGTGATGTCAACTAATGCTCCCCAACCATCATTCAAATTTATTTACAAGATTATGTCATTGGACGGGTAGATAATATACACGTTATGATACTTGAGACTGAAGAGCTTCATGGTTAAGGTAGGTAACTAGCACTCAAGATTAGCAATACGTAATCAGAGCACAAGAAGATGTTTACCTTCTGGTAAAACCTGAATCCAGAGCCTATTAATTGTCTTGATATGAAATTAATTAGTGATGGAGGAACAAAATCCAGTTTTATGTCCATGTTCCCTATTGTCCTGCAAGGTAATTTTAAGAATCCAGATTAGCAGAAGAGATTAAAATACAAACAACTCAGTCCCAGCTAGTGATCTTTAAAGAATGGAACTTTTCATTCATTTTCTCATTCGTCCGTTCTTAAGTCCAGTCATACAATTAAAAACCAGGACTCCACGGGCTCTCGGCTGAAAAAAGGTAATCATTTGAAGAGAACATCTGCATATAGAGGTTCTGCACAGGAATCGACTAACTCGTACTTAGTGCATCCAAGACCGAGACTCGTATATGTAAGAAACCAGAATAAAATTTAGTATGGATAATGGTTGCAAAACAAAGTTCTTTTATCGATGAGTCTCTGACAAGAGCTCTCTACTTATATCACGCCCAAATCATCAAATGTGTTTGTTGAAGGTGAGACTAAAAAACCTCACTCCAAACAGTCTTGCTCTTCCCTTTTATATAATCAATTTCCTCTTCTGGTTATACTTACAAATATAGAGAAGACAAATCTAATGGTTAAACATTTAATGCCATAACTATTTGACCTTCTAACAAGCAAACAATTTCAATCTCACATAAGTGATTTCACAAGATACTGTTATCCTTACTACAGAACCAACTACGCAACAAGTCTTGTGTCAAAGCATTCCACAGGATAATCACTTTGTCAACAATAAGTCAAGCAATCTCACAGTGCTCATAAGACGACTGCAATTACAGTTAAGCCACAAACCACAAAAGGCTACACACCTGAAGTAGCTCCTACTCTCTGTCACCCTTTGCAGAGCAAAACCTCCCACTAAATCTATCCGTACAGTATTCCCCGCTTCAGGTATTCCCTCGTTGGTGAAACCATGAGTTTCCAGTCGAATGCCATCTAAGTCTGGAATCTAAAAAACCAAAAACCAAATTCAGATTACCATTTTCCCATGTCTAGAAAAGAAACATGTTTATTGCATTTGAAATCTGCAAGTAATTACCGTGTTTAGGAGCACAACAATAAGACCATCTTCCAAGTACTCAAACTCAAAAGAGTGCAAAATCGCCTCTCTACTGGACATGGGCCAGGAAAGCTTCGTCCTTTCTTCCAATGAGTAAATTATTGTTTAGAATTTAGCAAAATGTATGATAGGGGGGAAAAACTTCATAAATCATGAGTCACAAACCTCACTAAAGATATTTCTTCACCAATCATGACCTTTTGCAAACTTTTGGCTGCTACGACTTTGAAAGTTGGAATAAGCATGTCAGGAAACCTAAAATGGTAAGAATGCAAAAACAAAAACTAAACATGTATTAGGACAGAGCATGCCCCTTGAACTTTAAAAATCTTAACTCAAACTAGCAATCCAGAATCTAACCATTAATAAATCCATAAAAAAAGCTTTGAACATAAATGGAACCAGTATTCTTTGAACCCATTGCAGAAAATATAGGCAGCTATAGGCAGAATTGAACTTTATCATTATACATTACACAGATCAATATTGGAATAACTCAGATCTTATTAAATCTTAAGTTTCAGGAATAAGGTCACATTAGAGAAGTTGTGTTAATCATTGAATGTAATTTTAATGCACAGGTATCTGAGAATCCAGGATACTACCTAATCTAAAAGACGTATATGTTGCCAGGGGAAAGTATCACAAGACATTGTGACTTATGAAAATGTGACTTGCAAAGTATTGAACTTATTCTAATCATGTTTTATATCCATAGATTGACAAATCCATATTCTACATTTACGGCCAAAAGTCCATCTTGCTTCCTCACTTACACTGAACTACTGAAGTCCCTGATACCTCAAGAAAAGACTACACTACACGGTGTTCAGACAGCATCTTGCTAAAGATGTACTCCGTAAGTTTTACACAATCGTTCCATAGGAAGATTGGATCCACATTTCACACCTTCATTTAGCTTATTATCTTTTGAACAAAATCGGAATGTCAAACCAAAACTATACACAGGGTATAATGATTTGAATTTTGAAGTAGTCACGTGAAATCAAAAAGGAAAAGCAATGGAGGCCAAACAACAACTTTGTATTGGAACTGAAAAAAAAAACAGCTACCAAATTCAGACAAGGCAAAGAGAACCGTAAGAAATTGCAGGCAATATAGCCCTATTAAATCAAGGATGCTGAAGAAAGACTCTTACCATCGTGGATACAGGGCGGTTTCCCAGGAGACGCATAAACCTATAAAGTAGCTTCATAGTTTTAGAGACTTCTCATCAACCACACTTGGATCTAATAGAACGAAAAGTTGCAAAGTAAACCAAGCTACCAAATATCTGTAGAAGAGTTGACTTACAAACATCCAGAGGAGCATCTATATAGCCTTCCACAAGTAATGAATGAAAAGGAGAGCCCACAGGTCCCTCTCGATACATAACACGGAATTCTTCAGTGTCCTGTTTCAACTGTTTGAAAAGCCAACCACTTCAGCTACATCTAGATGCAATTCTCAAATAAACTGAAAAGAAGCCATTATAGATCAACTACTTTAAGCTCACTGCCCAACAATTATTCAAGGATTGAACAATTATTGGCAATGCCAGGGAAAAGAGAAACACTATAGCAGCTTCTGCATATGGAAAACTAACTAAAATGATATCAGCAAGTTCCATTCTAAACATCCAAACATCTGTAACCAACAACAACAGGAGGAAAAAAAAAAAAAAAAAAGCCAAACACCAAAAAAAAGTGTCGAACTTTGGAACTAATAACAGAGGAACCTCAGCGAATATGATTAAACCTAAGCGCTCATTTGTTTACCCCATGGGAAGTAGAAATTCCCATGAATTAACATTTCCTAGGAATTTAAATACATAGATACTTGTAACAGACACTTAGAGTTGTTTGGATGAACAACGGAAGGAGAACTTCCTTCAAGGCGTCTACCCAGGCCCCACGAAAGTGCAGGACATGTAAACTCCTCGGAATTTCTTATTCCTACAACTGGGCAAACAAACAACACTACAACGTTTCAATTCCTATATATTTACGGAGCATACAAACGAGCACCAAGTGATGATACACAATAGATGAACCGCACAATATAGATTCTCTTTGAGTGACTCCGTTCATTCATATAAGTAATCAGGTTCCCATACAACTCTACCAGTAGACTAGGTTTGTTAGAGTCAATAACACCCATATTTTAGATCATACAAGAACCCCCTTGCCTAGAGTCAGTAACCTTGTACTCGCCTCTCTTTGACCTCAAATTTACAAGAGGAATGGTGCAACTACAGTTGCGGTTGGGGGCGAACTAGCTTTGGGGAAAAACGTTTTCATGGCTTAAATGCCTTGGGAAGGTTACAATTTTGAATATGCGATTATACCTAAGAAGTTTATTGCTTACTTTCCAACTGGCCTGATGCAAAGTATCTGATGGAGCATTGTCTGTAGAAGCACTCCTCAGCATCTCAAGGAAATTTGATACTTCAGCTGTCCTTTTCTCGAGCACATTGACAATGTAATCTGTATATTGGAGAAATAATTGTCTTACAAATAAAATACCTTGCTAAAATAAGAAGTTGACCACCAAGTTTATAAACAGGAAAATACAAATTGAACTCCACTGCTTCTGAAATCTGAGCTAGCAAATAGCTAAGAAAATGATCAGACTAAAGACTCAAAATAATGCCAAATCAAAGAAATGAAATTGAGGTTAACCTTGGGTTTTTCCTTCTGATGAACGTAAAATTTGATCTTTGACACGGGTCTGAAGTTTCTTTTTATCAGTAAGGTTATCAGATGCTAGAGTCTTATCCAAAGTCTCCCTGTAATGTGCAATCTTTCCTTTTTTACCCATCTTTGCATCACAAATCAAGAAAAACCAAGCTCACTTCGGAAAGCAAGTAACAATTGCTCCAGCAGATCAAATGCAAGATAAGGCCTGTAATAGTTTCAGTGAACAAAAATATTATCAAAGTGACTCACAATATGAACCCTTTACTAGACAAAAAAAATATCATCAGCATAACAGAGGAAGTATAAATCCAGGAGTCCTAAACTCCTCATCTGTTCAAATTTACAAAGAAGTCCAATCAGCCACAAAACGTAATCGGAAAACCCTCAAAGGCATCCACTGTTTTAACTACAAAGAACCTAGAAATGCAATCTTCCCCTAGTGATAACGAAAAGAATGTCTAATCCAAGACAATATGCCTCTTAAGTAAAACCTCGACCAGATATATCACTTATTCCCCCTCCAGCCCCATTTGCATTCAAGTGTTACAGGTCAATAAATCCCCTTTCTGTTACAAGATAACCACAACATAAACATGACTATTCCAAGAGAAGCACAAAGTAGGGGTTCTCATGAAAAACCGTTCTTAGAATGCCAATCATATTTTCTGTCTGCACAAAAATGCACATACGATGCACATGCAAAAGTGTCACCTACAATCTATGCAAGCATCAAATGCCCCTCTTATTTATCTCCAGCTCCGACACTGATGAAGCTCACACATATTATGTTTACCCACACAGAAACACAAAACCCTAGCCACAGGATTCATCAACAGTCTTACACAAAGATAGTACCAATCTAAACAAAACTTCAAGTACCGAAATCGAAACAAAAGGTAAGGTTTCAAAACATGATCAACATCCTGTGAACTTAAATGAACAAACAATAAAACATAGAACCCCACTAGAAAAGGATACATTCAGGGAGGGGGGACAATTTTAATTGAATCTCACCAAAAACCAGTTGACTATGAAAACAAGGGGTTGTGCTTGTACCCCAATTCATATTCACGTCCCAAAATTATAATCTTTGAAACAGCTACATAATGAAAATTCACCATAGAAGTACAAAAATGACAGCAGCACAGACCATATCATAATTTGGGGTCGGCGAACATGAATTATAACAATAACAATCATATACAATGAATTATGAATGGAGAAAGAAATAAACCAAACAATCAATATCATACAACACCAAAAAAAAAAAAAAAAAAAAAAACATCAAAGTTTCATTTCATCATCAACAGCAACAAATTAAAGGCAAAAACTTTGAATAGAATTCGACCTTAAACAAACAAGCGCAGAAGTTCCCAGGTGAAAAAAGCTGCAAATTTCATGAAAACAAAAGAAGAAGCAGGTGATTTAAGAGCAACCCAGTTTGTCATTTAGCATGAAAACATGTGGGTAAACAGTGAAATGGACACTAATCATCATCACAGTAACAAAATTGAAGATCTCAAAGTGAAGAAGATGACAGAAACAAGTAATTTTTGAGAGAGAATATGAAAAAAGGTGATATGATATGATTAAGATTAGTAGTTGAAAAAGGTGATACCATCAAGACGGAAACCAACGTGGGAAATGAAAAGAAGCTTGTGCTTGACGAGTCACAGACAGAGAAGAGAGAGATGAAACTGAGCTGCTGCGTTTGCTGATTCTATTATTTTCAACACAATTTCGTGACTTGTTTAAGACTCCCTGCTTCCCAACTAACAAAAGCAAAAGGTAAAAAAAAAAAAAAAAAGATGGGTCTACACTCTAGCCTTAGCCTTATACTCCCTCCCTTGGGCTATAAAACACATAGGGTTGGAATACGGTTTTTAAGGAAAAAAAAATAAAGAATGAGTTTTAGGGTCCACTTGGTGTAAACTTACACACAGGGTTATGTCTCACTTGCACTTTTAATAGAAAAGTAGGGGTATTTTAGTATTTATATGTACAAATAAGGAAAGATTGTAAGTATGAAGTTTAAAGATAAACACCCCTAAAGAGAAAGTAGGCAATTTAGAGGCGAACGAAGGGTGCATCTCCCAACAGTTTTCCTAGGGTGGTTTTTTTCCGCTTGCTTTTTATCTGAATTCTTGTGGATTTACCTCCTCCTTTGGGATACTTTTATGATGTTGTGGAGGGGCATTGGAGGCTATATTTTCCATGCTTTTTGTTGATGGGAATTTGGAAGAGATGGTTCCTTTTTTTTTATTATTATTATCTTGATTATTGATTATACCATTGAGGTCGCATGATGATGATGTACTGTACAATATTTATCCAAAAATATAGATTTGTTCTTCATTCGATTTAATTTGTTCTTCATTTGATTTAATTTAATCTAAATTGGAACACAGTTTTTATTTGATGGCATCTAATGTGAACTTTCAAGCATGGATATCTCACACAGTCACGCCCAAGTTGTGGTGCTCATGATTAGTACAGTCGGATACAAAAATTTTGGTGGTTTGTTATTTGCCTTGTTGTTTTATCTTTTGGTTAATTTTTTTTTTTAATTGTTGCCTTGATAGGAAGTAACCGTATTAAGATTGATGAGAAAAGTTTTAATCATTTAGATAAGTTGGAGTTTTTTTATATAATGGGTTCACATCCGATAAGAAGTTAATTTAAAGTCAGAAATAAGAAACAATCTGAGCCACGCATTCAACCCAAATCAATGGTTAGATCAAACCAAATAAACAATAACAAAAAAACATAAAAACAAAAATAAACCCCACACCCCATCCCTTTTCTCTCTCCTCCCCAACTGCCCCCCACCTCCCCCGACCGTCCCAGCCCCGCCGACGGACGTCTCCGACCACCACCCTCGCAGGCTCAACCCATCCATACTGAGCGTATAACTCACGCGACGCTCCAGCCACCACTCTAAGACACCGCCGCCACTTCCTTCTCCCCCATTTTCTCCATTTTCCAAGTCCAAATTTGGGGGATAGGCGGAAACTAGGTAAAGAGGGGCGGCGAGTGTCGGTGTATGGGCGGCGAACGTATAGGGAGAGGTGGCGACATGTGTTAGAGGCGGAAGAGCACCGTGGGAGCCCGGAATTCGGGTTGCTTGGAGAGAAGTTTGGAGAGAGAGAATGGGTCGATTTTGGCTCGTGAGTTGTCGACGGGGGTCGGGAGGTATACCGGTGGGCTAGCGGGATGACGCCGAGCGTGGTGGTGGTGGCCGGATGGATCAGGATGGTGGTTAGTGCAGGTGGCCGGCGGTTGGACGGTGGTGGATGGAGTGGTACGTGGTGGTGTGAAAGGGGGAGGGGAGAGGAGAGAGAAAAAAAAAAGGGTAGTTCTTTTTCTTTTTTTTAATTAAAGATGAATTTGAGTGAATATAGTTATTATAGTTACGTGTTTTAGTTTGTGAAGTTTTTACGTACAGTTACGTGTTATAGTTAGTGGAGTTACTATAGTTAAGTGTTTTAGTTGGTAGAGTTATATTAAAATACGTCTTTTAGTTATTAGAGTTAAGTTAAAGTTACTGGAGTTAAGTTAAAGTTACTGGAGTTAAGCTAAAGTTACTAAAGTTACGATGATGTTAAGTTAAAGTTACAAAGTTATTGGAGTTAGTGTTAGAGTTACTAGAGTTACTGAAAAACTGAAGTTATGAGAGTTATCAAAATGAGTGTTCAGATTGTTTCTTAATTCTGACTTTAAGAGCACTTGTTACATGATGTAATTTCTTGATATAATTATATGTCGTATTCGTGATTACTTTTTAGTGGATAAATAAGTGTTCAACAAAAATTTTGATAACTGTCATTGCATTGGATTGAAATGAAAATTGTGTTGACAAGATGAAATTGTTCTTTTGAAGATGTCAATTTTAATAGTTCGTTTAGGTGTACTTGTCATTACTTTGAGGAGATGAAAGAATGTGCTCAAGAAACTTTCTCTTACATCGTTGAGTTAGCGTATTAGGTTGTTCTAAGAGAGGAAATTTTATCTTCTTTTTGATAGATTGAAATTGATACTCATTGGTTGCTGATCAGTTACACTTGTGATTATTGGAGTACATGGATGAGATATAACGTTCTTTGACAAATGACAGTTGATATTTAGTACAGTATTCCTCTTACAATCGGTTGAAGTATGACAATTGATATTTAGTATTCCTCTTACGATCGGTTGAAGTAGAGATACATATTTTTTTTTTTTGGCGTCATGGAAGTCCAAACTCAATTGTTGGTAAAATTATGCTTTCAATCTTAAATTTAGTGTGAAATGTTTTAAATTAATAATAACGTGCGAATACCAATCGAAATGATCATTTCATGATCACATTAAAAGCATATTGCAACGGCCCCAAATATAGTTGCTTTATGAAGAAGAAGAAGAAGAAGAAGAAGAAGAAAGCCGTTTGCAATAGGTCTAATTCGGCGCCTTTGTGTCATTACTTAGTGACACATTGTTTTCCATGATTGACCGTAATTGATTTTATGCAGCAATGATTAAAACTTTGGTACGCTACAACTTTGTTATGCCACATCCACAAAGACGGAAATAAGACAGTACATGTAATAACTACTTTCTGAGATAGTTCATTAGTTCTCAACAATTTAGAGCGGAATGTATGATACAGTAGCAGGAATTTGCCACTATAATTAGCACATAAACAATAGGATAGGTGGTCGGGAGCGTAGCTCAACCGAGAAGATTGCAGAAGAAGATACAAAGAAGATAGAATGAAGATAATTAGGGGAGCAAGATCAACCCAAAAACTTCAAGAGGAAGATTAGGAAATAAGAGGAAATTGAGAGAAACAGAAAATCAGAGAAAAGAAGGGAATTTTCATTCAATTTTTGCATAAAACTCAGAATTAAATCTTACAACCTTATTTATACAACTATGAGTTTGTTAGCTATCATTGTCATAGTCTAACAACCTATAACAAACTCTCAATTTGCTAATTAATCCCTATAACATTCCACCCTCCTTAGAATCAGACTTGACCTCAAGTCTTTCCTTTGCTCTCTAGTCCCTGTCATAGTCTTATGCTTGCATTCCGAGTCCCTGCGAGCCCCCTGGATTTTGCTTCATTTTCATCTGCACTTGCTCTCAAGTCCCTGCCACAGTTAAGATTGCATTTTGTCCCTGCAATCAGTCCGGCCCCCTGGATCGAACTTCTTCCTCGGCGTCGCAAGACATAGAATTCGGTACCCCTGGCAAACAGTGATGACATTGCCTTTGGTGCTTCCTTCCTGAACAATCAAGTCTTCTCCGCTGTAAGACTAATCACCATACTCGGAGAATCCTGTAGCTTCCTTTTCAGCCAAAATTCCATAACCACCATTAAAATCGATTCTTCCTGACATTCCCAAGCAAATCACAGGATTGGAAAGAGAATCCACAGCAAGTTTCCGATTTTTCGCTGGCTCAATGTCAAAGCTGAATTCGTTCAATTTGCTTGCTGTGTTTTCTTCAAGTATTTCTACTGCGAATTCACCAATTTCAACCCATGGCTTTCCCTGCGAACCATCATCCATAGCAGCTGTGTCTTCTTTCGAAATTTCCGAAACCGCAATTGGAATTTCTGGTGAAAATTCATCACTGTCGAAGCTTTCTTGCACGATTCCACCAATTTCAGAAGTTTATGAAACTCCAAAAAGACCTTGATGCTCCATTGTTGACTAATTTCGATCAAATCCGTCAATTTCAGAGAATTGATTTCCTTGTGAAACCTCAAGAAGATCTTCTTTCGAAATTTCCGACAGCGCACTAGAAAATTCACCACTGTCACAACTTTCTTGCAGAATTATTTCACCAATTTCAGAACTCTCTGAAACTTCAAGAAGATATTGATGCTCCATTGTTGGCTGATTTCGATCAAATCCATCAATTTCAAAAAATTGAGTTTCTTGTGAAGCATCAGGAAGATCTTTTTGCGCTATTGTTGATCCAAGAGGTTGAATTTGATCTTCCTCCTGATTGCCTTGTTGTCGAGTTATCATATCTTCGAAAATCTTATCGAGTCTCGCAAAAGTCTCCGATTGCTCCTCCATTGTTTTCACCATTAGTGTCAAGGCATCACAGAGGTTCCAAGGTTTTTCCATGGCGACAAATAGTAGCCGATAGAGATTTTCATAGCTTAATATGCGACCAGGATGACCGCTCTGATACCAATGATACAGTAGCAGGAATTTGCCACTGTAATTAGCACAGAAACAGTAGGATAGGTGGTCGGGAGCGTAGCTCAACCGAGAAAATTGCAGAAGAAGATACAAAGAAGATAGAATGAAGATAATTAGGGGAGCAAGCTCAACCCATAAACTTCAAGAGGAAGATTAGGAAATAAGAGGAAATTGAGAGAAACAGAAAATCAGAGAAAAGAAGGGAATTTTCATTCAATTTTTGCATAAAACTCAGAATTAAATCTTACAACCTTATTTATTCAACTATGAGTTTGTTAGCTGTCATTGTCATAGTCTAACAACCTATAACAAACTCTTAATTTGCTAATTAATCCCTATAACAATGTAACTCCCACCGTCCCGGCGCCTCAGCGCCTCCACGTATGAACTCAATCAAACACGGCAAATTATACCATGGTAAAAAGTAAAAAAGTAAAAAATTGTGAAGTCAAAGACTCAAACTTAAAAGAGAGTGATAAACCCTCAAAAGCTCTAAAACCCAAATCAGATCTCCGGTGGCACAAATTTCCCCAAAAAATGGCTTCCAAAATAATCCGAACTTCCCTTAAATCAATCCAATCTCTCTCCACCCGAACAACACTCTCCCACCACCGCCATATCTCCGCCGCCGCCACATCCACCGCCGCCGCCCAAGACTCCGACGCACCCTTCACCTTCTCACCGGAAACCACCGACAAAATCCTCGTGAAGGGGCCGAAGAAGGAAACGAAGTCGTCTTCGGTAACAATGCCGATGTCGTTTATGACGGGATCAATTGTGGGTAAAAGATTCTACAACAAGGTAACAACAAGAGAAGCTGATGATGGGAATGGTTGGAGCGTCATGCTTGATTATCGCACTCTTAAAACTCCTTCCAAACGCCCCCTCAAGTTGCCCTCTCCTCTTCTCGCTTACGCTATCGCTGTGGAGTGGGATTTGCAGGTTCATTTTCATTTTTAATTGAATCATTAATTATTCTTGTTGTTGAAGTTGATTTCATGTTTTTGAGCTTTGTGAAATGTAGTTAGTTTTTTTTTTTTTTTGTCGAGTGTTCGATTACGAGTTGATTCGATAAAGGGTACGGTTGCGTACATTCGACCCCCCAGAGATGCCTATACTCAGTTGGGTAATGGTGTGACTTGTTGATTAAATGCAGGAGTTGAAGTTTTTGAGCTTGTTGTTGAAGTATTCTTGTGCAATTGAGTGGGTTCTAGATGAATAATTCGAGGGAAAGTTACGATTTTGGTGGGTTTACGGGATTCTTGAATGTCGAATGGTGGAAATGTTGAATTTTTATGAATTGGGTATAAGGTGGATAGTGTTAATTCCTTTTGCAATGCTACTTTAAAGCTGATTAGTGAGTGCTAAATTATGACTGAATCGACTAGAGTTTATAGTCTTTTCGGCTTTGAGCCTTTCTGAGGTAGTTCCATAGTGTAGACTTATCTATGTGAAATTAGTGATTGATTGGCTTGTGGCCGAAGTACTGATATTGTGGGATAAAATGCTGAGATTACTAGAATGTTGTGATTTTGGATTCCGGGAGTTGGTACTTGTTTCGAATTTTTACTTCTGTTGAACACATTTGAGCTATCATCTTTGCGCTCATGATCTTTTCTGTAAAGGAGACTATGTTCTGTATTGTAGGAGCATATGACTCGCCGTGTGTACTCTGGCTTCTATTTGCATAAATGTGCTTTTAGCAGTGACTTTTGTATAGCTCCCTTGGACGATGTGGTGATTAAGTATTTGTTTGTAGGAAGCAGATGGAATCAGACCCTTTACTATGCCACTGATGAAGTTGGCCTGCACAGCATTGGAACGAGTTCCTGTGACCCGCCCAAAGATAATTGATAATTTAATGAGTAAATTTAATCAAGACTTGGTCTTTTGTCGTGCTCCAGAGGACAATGTTTTAACCCGTGGTGTCTATGGTACGACCTTACCCTAGTTTCCTTGATTGTTTCAGTGTCGTTGTTTGTTCACTTGCTTCAGATGCTTGAAGCACGAATGTTCCCACAGCAATACTATAGATTAAATGTAAAAGCTTTCTATGAGGCTGCGGCTGGAGAAGTGATTTTTATAGGCGTAGTCCATGACTAGACTGTATCAAGTCTATCAACGATTGATGGAGCTCTGTTACATGTGTTCGTACAACCAATAATGCTTAAAGAAATGGGCAATTTAGTTTCTGATGACTGTGTGTCTATGCGTAAGGCATAAGGCAATTAGGCTTCTTGGAGTTTTCGCAAAAGGCTCTAGGCGGAGGTGAATACTAAAGACCTTGTTGAAGCGAGCCATATGATTTCGTTAGTTTAAAAAAGCGCGCCTGAGGCGCAAGGCGCACTGAGGCGCAGGCTAGATCGCCTCAGAAGCTTGAGGCGAACCGAGGCGCAGGCTCTGAGGCGCATGGAGGCGCACAACTGTGCGATTTCGAATTTTCTTTCTCTTGTAACCTTATATCTACCCTTCCCTTTGCCCCTTAATCCCTTGTTTGTACTTCTTTATCCATTGGCCCTCTTTAAATGCCAAAAAAGGGGTTAGTTTCTGCAAAATATGGTTTTAAAAAATAGAATTTTGTTTGATAAATGAGTGCGCCTCGTGTGCATGAGGCGTGCGCCTTCGCCTCACGCATCGCGCCTCATCGCAACGGCCCCCAGCGCCTCGGTGCGCTTCGCGCCTCCTTAAACTAAGTGATTTCCATAGCAGAAGTTAACTCACATTTAAATTATAGGTAGTATCTAGTTTCAAGAATATGAGACTTGAGGATACTTGATTGGTGTTTTTTTTTTCAATGTTAAATATCCTGACACCATTGAAGCTCGAATTCTCGAAATAGCAGGAATTGTGACCTTGTTTCCATCTGAAGTTCAAATTAGACCAAAACGTATGATTGATGGGATATACTCCTGAGTTGCCTCTTAATGAAATTACATATCCAAAAAGCCAAAAGTCGAATTGCCTTTACGCCTGTGACTTGTAGTGGGCCTATTTAAACAAGAGTGCACATGAAGTAAAGAATTTTAACGTGGTCATCGGTCCAACCTTTGGTAAAACAGGAGATTGTAGTTGCCTTTCTCATCATGGGTCTATATGAAACTACTCCATTATGACTGGGATAGGTTGTGTAGAACCAACCCCCCTCTCTTTACCTTTCCTAAACGGGAACTTCGTTAAAGGCGTTGTTGTAATGTTGTTCTCTGTATCAGTCCGGCACTACGTAAACTGAACGAGTATGCAGTCTCTTTCTAACAAAGTTTTTACCAACCAATTATTTCCTTTAAATAAAGTAAATTGTTCAAAAGTGTTAGCTGACCATAAGTTAATTGGTGATGCTTTACGAATGTGGTTTAGTTTACTTTTATTTACTCCCATTTTTTCTTCCTTCCCCTCTCTCTGTCTTTTTTTTTTTTTACCTTCTAGCAGTAGTTCCTTACACCATATGTTAGCTGACCCATAGCTAACTTTGCTGTGGTCATTATCTTCAAGTTGTGTTTCTCTATGTTCTTATGAACTAATGGCTTCTATTTTAGTAGAATGTATATGCAATGTCTGAATCTTTTTCCAGTGAGTCATCATTATGTTTTATCTTCAGTCAAGGATATCTGATAACTTTTATAAAGGAAATATTTTGCTATATGACATGACTTCATTTTTTGATTAACTTGGGCCTTGATTGCCACTAGCTACTGCTGAATGAAAACCTTGATGTTACACTCAGAAAGCGAAGGTCTATCTAGTTTGACATTCATGCTCCTATCAAGATCATGTCTCATCAATAGTTCTGTGGTGCAGAAAGGCAAGTTGAGAAGATAGATCCTTTACTTAAGTGGATGGAGTCTGAATTCGGCCACAAGCCTGTTGTCTACTCTAGTTTCTTTGGTGGTAAGCAGGATGAAGGTCTTGTAAAAGCTGTGGAGAGTCTACTGGTGAAAGCAGATGACTGTGAATTAGCTGCAATTGATGCGTTGACATCAGCAGCACACTCTTTGACTATAGCAATTGGTATAGTCCGTGGTAGATTGCAACTTGAGGAGGCCATTGAATTGATTCGGCTTGAAGAAGATGTGCAGGTTAATATGATAGTGTACTTTGTTATTTGATTGAACCCATTTCTCTCCGTTGGCTTTGTTAGTATTGTTTTATTAAACCCCCTGCTTTTTATCTCATCCTGTCTCTCATGCATCAGTAGGTTCAGTGATAACTTGCTAGGTTTTTGTTGCCTGTGTCATAGATCAATAAATTTGGTTTTTCTTGCTGCAGGTTGATAAATGGGGTCTTGTTGAGGGTGGTCATGACATTGACATTGCTGATCTGAAGGTGCAAATTTCATCGGCTGCGGTTTTCCTGGGGCTTTCAAGAAGAACGTGATCTTCTCCAACCATATTTCATATAGTAATTCAGTATGTCATATATAGTTTGTTTTGATGCATCATTTTTGTATGTTCCTGTCTCGCATTAATGGTTGTGGTGAAAAAAAACACAGCACTCGTGGAGGTTTCTGTACAATTTTGTAATCAATGCGAGGTAGCAATAATTTGCTTCAGCTTTTGTGTATATCGACTGATATGAAAGAAATCAACATAGAAATACTTTGATTGTAGCATGTTCAGAAGTTTATGGTTTCATACATTTGTTTTTCTTTGTGTGAGTTCTTTTTTTTTTAACCTCCTAAATATCACCCAATGGCTGAATATGAATGACATAGGAGTCGTATGGTACTGTGGTAGTATATCTACTAGTCATTTACAGCCCTTTGTACATATGTTTGTTGCTCTCATTTATACGGGCAAGGTGCAGCATCAGCCGGCGTGACATTCTCTCAGGTCAAGGCTCTTCCTGACAGCACTGTGTACAGACGGGGGGCTGTTTCTCGATGACGCAATAACAGCATGTAGTATCACAGTCATTGTTGCAGCCTGTTTACATAAGAGCACAGCGAAATTACCAAATCTGTCAAAATTTCCAGCTCTCTTTCAAATTATTCAGTGAACTGGTGGTGTTGGAAGTTTACGAGTATGAATTGGTCTGACTCATGGAAAATGAAAGTCACGATGGTTAGTCTACTCACCTGTGACGGTAACATAGTCCGATGCCTCAAGATCTTTTGGCTTGAAAATCAATGGAAGGCGATTTCTTGCAGAGACGACATAAGCTGATTGATGAAATATGATGATGCCAATAATGAGCAAAGCTGTTACTACTGAATGCTTCATCATTTGTCAGAGTTGTTTTGGGGTTTTTGATAGTGAATAGTATCAGCAGTAAGATTGATCATGGTTTTATGATTGATTCTCTTATATAAGACTTCCTGATAACTTTATAGTATATCTTAGATATGGAAGATCCAAACTCGTGACATGTCTGTAGCTTATATAAATGTATGCTCGTAATGCCATTCTATGGTTATTTATCAGTCATGCTGATTCTGTGTTATCTTTCCTTCTCTTTGAAACACTTGAAGACTTACTGTTTAGAATTTGAATCCAACAATGATTTAGTTTAAAGTGCTCATTCACTTTGAACTCCTAAACTAACTGGGATTTTATGATATGTTTTCGATTGTGTTTTACAGATCATGAATTCTTGTTCGGTTTTACCTCAGTCACACTTATAGGTAGTTGTCATATGGTATTATATGGTCTAAGTCGGCTGTTGTTACCGGAACCAAGGCTGTACTTAAGTATGATCGGAAAAGGTATTATAAATGCGGCCCTTGCCCATTGCCTCCGATCCCTTGCCTTCTGCTCGCCTGTGGCATTGAGCCTTATCCCTGAATGGTGCGATCAACGTAACCTCTTTCTTTTCCTGTCTCTGATAAAGGAAGGCTGATTCTGGTTCCATTACAGTGAAACTTTTTTTTTTTTTTTTTTTTTTTTTTTTTTGAAGGGTATGTCAGAAAAACAGTTGGTAGGAATTAGTTAAAGTTTGTTAGGAGCAGAATAATACGGTTGTGAGCATAGCTGAAGTTTGCTAGTAAAAGCTAACATCATGTACTCCGCCTGGTGGCAGTTTCTTCACAGTGCAGTATCATCGCGTGGTATGGAAGGTCTATGGAGATGGTTCCAGTCCTTAATTCAGATCGTTTGCAAAGACGACATGACCAGAATAATTAAGCAAGCTATTGCAAACGTGCTTCACAACACTATGAAAGGCAATCAATGCAAGTAGCAGTCCTAGCAGTATATCCGTCCTAGGTTATCCTTATCAAAATTACAGTGACAATTCCGGGAACAGTTAATTTCAGATGAGCATACAGATATGTCAGAAAACTTAAAAACACAGGAGTTTGTACAGGAAACTCAATGAAGACTGAACTGAATCTGCAGAATTCGGAAACAGTGGATTAATGTGCACACTGCACAGACTATAGTATTCCTTAACAAGCTTATGTTTTCGCCAATCATAGCCAGGAAAAGCAACCAATAATATTCCACAGAACTAATTCAAGATCAGAAGATGTTTGCATGCAGAAAATCAACTGCCCGATATCAGATCAGAACATGTAAAATTATTACAGCAACATCAGTTATTAATATAAAATTTTCCATTATGAAAGTCATGAAACATTGAACTCTACTACACAAATGAATGAATAATGACCACATGCAACCATAAATCATTCAGATTCAATAACAATTTTTAGTGATCAAGGCAATTTTGTTTATTTTCTGAGTATGACCAAAGCGAAACAGAGTTCATCCTGTCGCTTAAAACACCAGACCTGCAACTTATCTTCAGCCTTAAATCCAGTAACCGCGACGAGGTTGTTCCAAGTAGCAGTAGTGAAAACATAGGAAGACACTGTATCCCACCTCTTTAATGTGAGTATCATCTCGCTCAACTCGTTGCTGTTTTCTACAGGATGAATCACCCTAACATTCATCTCCCCAGTTTCGCCCAAATCAACCTTACAATGCCTGCACGGCATTCCTGTACTTATCGTATCCAACGTCTGAATTAGAGGGATTCTTCTCAATCACCAATTTTGGATCACTCCCACCCAACTCGGCAATCTTCTTGGAAGTGTCATCAGTTGAGGAGGTGGAACCCTGAGTAGCGTGGGTTTGGGGTTTCGAGTTGAGATCGAAAGGAAGCGGCTTCTTCGATGTCGACGCCTTCATGTGATCAGAACATAAAAGGTCCTTCTCGGAAGACTTTTGGGCGACAGCGAGTATCATATCAAAAGGAGACAAAGAATAGATTTTTCTGAGTTCATCTTCACCAAAATCCGTCACACTAACAAACTCCATTGGAGAAACAAAGGCAAGAATCAGAGTGGACAACGAAGTTGGCCGGAGTTTATATAATGGTTAATAATGATAGAATTAGGAAAGTAATGAAATTTAAGGAAACTTTTAATTTGCTAGGTGATTAGTATTACAGCTATGCCACACTGCTTGCTTACTTGTTTGATGAGTTTTACTTCCCGCGGGAAACTTAACGGTCACACAATAATATCCCAACCCTAATGACTGGTTGAGCCGGCTCGGTTCTCCCAGTGGACGATTTGAATGGAAAGTCCCGTGAATACGGAGTATGTATTTTATTATGTACCTTGTAGACTATATTCATCCTCTATTATTAACGGTTACGCAAAGTCCCAACCCTAATTATTCGATGACTGGTTGAGCCGTCATGTCCTTTTATTTAGACGATATAGTAGTCATTTAGTCGCCAAGCATAATCACGAGATTTGAGAGTTCCCATGGCCCAATGGGTCACAGTCATTTTATTGGAGGGACGTATGCGACCACCTACCTCGTCAAGTCTGAGATGAGCTAGATAATCCAAGGGAAAACATGGTTTCGATGCAAGTCCTTGCTTGGAATGCTAGGGCGACCAGGTTTCATTGCAGACATGAACCATTTAGTCGACATTCACAACCGCCGTGGGCCGAGAAATAGTCTCAAGTATCCTATCCCATTTACCTTACAAAGCCTTCAAATATGCTGAACCTAATAAGGGCTCACTACTTCACTGGAGGCAAACACAGTCTCAAACCAGATACGCCTAAACGATACAGTACTATCGACACGTCTTATAGTTTATGCATCCAACAATCAACACAGTATTTTACAGTTTACACCTATAGACATATCAGGTAACCCCAGAGTAATACTTGTGTGCTACATTCACCACACACATATAGTACTGATACCCATGTCACATATGAGCATGCATGACTATTTGCCATTGAGTCGATTCTTTTGACCTGAAACTATTTGCCAGAGTTTGTGCAATAAATAGTGGCTTTGATTTATGTCCTAAGTCGTGCCGTTAAAGGAGGCTATAAGGGCATATTTTGGGTCACTGTGAGTTGTATGGAACAATGAAAATAGAGTGAAGGGATTGTCCGCCCACGTCAGGGTTAATATCTTTAGGCCACTCGAGGAGTAGCAACTGGAAATGCGTGGCCACGCTCGGAAGTAATCTAAGGTAGATTTTTCCGGTCAGACAGTTGCACTCTCGATTGAGAAAACCACTTTACGATTCACATCGGGTGCATGAGCGACCTGAAAGACATCTTGCATTGAGTGGGAGATATAAAGGGCAAGAGAGTCGATCACGCACATACTTGTCTCGGACAAGTGGGAGATTGTTGGACTAGTGTCCTCCGACAATATTGCGTTGATTAATAAATCTCAATTATGGAATAAACAGGGATCAGTTTATAAGATGAACTTATCAGTTGATCAACGTAAATCAATAACGATTGGCCGTCTAGGTTTGACGTTATTGTCGTCGTAAGATGGCGGAGATCGACTGATCCCTATCGGTCATACCTATATAGGATAACGTGATGAACTCCTGTCAGCCAGTTAATAGTTAACTGGCAATGCGTTTAGTATCAGGTTGTAGAGTTTATTATATTATTGATTATAAGATAATTGATAATAAATAAAACACTGATAAAATAGAAATTTTATCAGTGTATAAGTTACTAAATTTGAGATTAGTAATTATACGGGTATTGTTGTGATTTGTCAGTCGTGACAAATTTAGCTAGAATTAATTACAAGAGTTGTAATTATTAGCTAAAATATGATTAGATATATTATTATATCAATATATAATAGTTAATTGTAACTTAATTAGTTAAGTTACGAAATCACTAAATTAACCTTACTATTCCTATAGGGTTGGTTAATTTAAGTGGGGGCAAATTAGTAAATATGATTTACTAATTTAACCCACCATTATATATAATCTAACCCATGGTTAGACTAGAGGATCTAATCATTTTTCACAAAAAAAAATCCATAAATTAAGGAAGAAAACTCCATCTTCTTCCTCTCTTGAAGGAACCGACTACATCACCATAGTCAACCAAGTTTTTTGAGCTTTGCATGTAGCTCAAAAACTCACCTAAACACAAAACTACTTCACCCTAATTGATCCTAATTGTTAGGGATTAGGGCTAGTTTGGTTTTGGGGTAAACCAAGTTATTACTAGTACATAATAACTCGGTTTTCTCGGGAATTCTTTGGTACGTGCCGTGGGAGATTAGAAGAGTTCAAGAATCGAAGTTTTGAAGGAGGATCATCCTTGTTAAGCAGCTCAAGACACTCCTTAGTAAAGGAGAGCACAACCTAGAGCCAAAACAAGGTATACGATCTTTAAACTCGGTTTTTAGTTGTTTTTAACTACATGCAAATAGATCCTCACCTAAGATTCAACTTAATAGAGTTATTAAGTGTTGTTTAGAGTGTCTAAACCACCTTAGGTTCTAACAGAAATACTTCACAAAATGAGGAACCAACACACAAATCCAACAAGTATAGTCCTTAGAAATCTACAGTAATGTTTAGAGGACATTTGATTTTTTTTCGAAAAATTGATCAAATTTGACCAGAATCGCAGTTCATAATCCACGGTTTTTCGATAATATGGCTCCGGAGCGAAAACGGCTCAAATTTTGGTGGTAGCGTCTAAGTATGGTATAATGAGGATTTGAAAAATATTAAAGTCAAAAACCTAATAAAAAATAAGGAAAACGGCCAAAATGATTATAAATCCATACAAAGTGACGAAAGTCGAAACAGATGAAATAATTCATAAAATGAGAAACCAACATTCAAATACAACAAGTGTAGTCCTAAGGTATCTACAATAATGTTTGGAGGCCAATTGGATTTTTTTCGAAAAATTGATCAAATTTGACCAGAATCGCAATACATAATCCACAGTTTTTCGGTATTATGGCTTCAGAGCGAAATCGGCTCAAATTTTGATGGTAGTGTTGAAGTATGATATAATGAGGATTTGAAAAATATTAGGGCCAAAAATCTAAATAAAGTTAATTAAAACAGGTAAAATGGTTATAAATCCATACAAAATTACAAAGTGACGAGCGTCGAAATGGATGAAATACTTCACAAAATGAGGAACAAACACAAAAATCCAACAAGTATAATCTTAAGGTATCTACAGTAATTTTAGGAGGACATTTAGATTTTTTTCGAAAAATTGATTAAATTTGACCGGATTCGTAGTACATAATCCACGGTTTTTCGATAATTTGGCCCTATAGAGAAATCGGCCCAAATTTTGGTCGTAGTGTCTAAGTATGATATAATGAGGATTTGGAAAATATTAGAGTAAGAAACCGAAGACAAGATAAGTAAAACGATCAGAACTGTCATAGATCAATACAAAGTGACGAGCGTCAAAACGCATGAAATAGTTCATAAAATGATGAACCAACACTCAAATCCAACAAGTATAATCCTAAGGTATCTACAGTAATGTTTGCAGGACATTTGGATTTTTTCGAAAACTGATCAAATTTGGCAAGAATCGCAATACATAATCCACGATTTTTCGATAATATGGGCTCCGGAGCAAAATCGGCTCAAATTTTGTTGGTAGTGTCAAAGTATGATATAATGAGGATTTGAAAACTATAAGGGCCAAAAACCCAAATAAAGTTAAGTAAAACAACTAAAATGGTTATAAATACATAAAAAGTGACCAGCGTCGAAACGGAAGAAATACTTCCCAAAATAAAAAACCAACACTCAAATCCAACAAGTATAGTCATAGGGTATCTAAAGTAATGGGGATTTGAAAAATATTAGGGCAAAAAATATAAGTAAAGTTATGCAAAACAACCAGAACAGTCATAGATCCATACAAAGTGACGAGCGTCGAAACGAATGAAATACTTCATAAAATGAGGAACCAACACTCAAATCAAACAAGTATAATCGTAAGTTATCTACAGCATTGTTAGGAGGACATTTAGATTTTTTCGAAAAATTGATCAAATTTGACCGTATTCGTAGTACATAATCCACGGTTTTACCATAATATGGTTTCGGAGCGAAATCGGCTCAAATTTTGGTGGTAGTGTCTTAGTATGATATAATGAGGATTTGAAAAATATTAGGGCCAAAAACGTATATAAAGTTAAGTAAAACGACTAAAACGGATATAAATCCATACAAAGTGACGAGCGTCGAAACGAATGAAATAGTTCACAAAGTGAGGAACCAACACTCAAATCCAACAAGTATAGTCCTAAAATATCTACAATAATGTTTGGAGGACGTTTGGTTTTTTTTGGAAAATTTGATCAAATTTGACCAGAATCACAATACATAATCCACGGTTTTTCGATAATATGGCTCCGAAGCGAAATCGGCTCAAATTTTGTTGGTAGTGTCTAAGTATGATATAATGAGGATTTGAAAAATATTAGGGCCAAAAACCTAAGTAAAATTAAGTAAAACGGCTAAAATGGTTATAAATTCATACAAAGTGAAGAGCGTCGAAACGAATGAAATACTTCACAAAATCAAAAACGAACACTCAAATTCAACAAGTATAGTCATAGGGTATTTATAGTAATGTTTGGAGGACATTTGGTTTTTTTTTTTCAAAAAATCGATCAAATTTGACCAGAATCGCAGTACATAATCAACGATTTTTCGATAATATGGCTCGGGAGCGAAATCGGCTCAAATTTTGGTGGTAGTGTCTAAGTATGATATAACGAGGATTTGAAAAATATTAGGGCCAAAAATCTAAGTGAAGTTATAAAACGGTCAACATGGTTATAAATCCATACAAAGTGACGAGCGTCGAAACGGATGAAATATTTCACAAAGAGAAACCAACACTCAAATCCAACAAATACAGTCAATGGGTATCTATAGTAATGTTTGGAGGACATTTGATTTTTTTCGAAAAATTAATCAAATTTGACCAGAATAACACGGTTTTTGATGATATGGCTCCGGAGCGAAATCGGCTCAAATTTTGGTGATAGTGTCTAAGTATGATATAACGAGGATTTGAAAAATATTAGGGCAAAAAACCTAAGTGAAGTTAAGTATAAAAGGCAAAATTGTTATAAATCTATACAAAGTAACGAACGTCGAAACAGATGACATCTAATACTATATATATTAAAACATGAATCCAAGTATTTCCTAGAACGACACTTTGCATTCATTAATTGGATAGCATTAAGTGATTACATAATATGGAAATTATTAGCTAATTTATGCAAAATAATATAATTTATGGTGGTAAGCTAATTTATGGAAAATAATAGTGTTGCTACTAATATTATAACAAAGGTAAATTGACAATTTCATAAATAAATATAACAATATAGATATATAACCCGGGCGCGGGCCGGACATGCAAACTAGTTTAAGTAAAACCGTTCTCTTACGGGGGTTCTCGAAGCTTGTTTTTGACGTAGTGTAATCCAATAGATCGTACTCAAATTAAACGAATATCTGCATTTTCTCTCTCTCTAGACCTTTCTTTCTTTCTTCCTCCTCTCTCTACAGAGGAAGAAGGTGTGATTTTAAATTTTAATTGTTGGGCGGGACAAGTACCAATCTGGGAAGGTGGTAATATGTTTATATAAAATTAGAAAGAAAAAAATGAAAGTGGGAGAGGTGAAATGGATGGGAAAACCCCTTCCCCAAGGCATATAATCATACGTGGCTTATACGGACGTCCGTTAAAAATAGTACTTTGCTACTTTACTGAGTTACCGTTACGGTTAACCATTTCAGTTTATTTACGACTAATCTAATTAACATTATATTAACAAAGATAAGAGTACTAGTTACCTACCGTGTCAAAGTATTGTCAAAGTGCGGGATTAGTCGTTGATAGACTCGATAGTCGATATCATATCGGATATAAGTTTGATTCATCTAGAAGGATATGTTGGTAATCACGTAAAATGATCCTTCAAAGTTAAACTTCGAAGGAGGCAAAAATGGACTAGATGATAAATAAATATCATGATGCAAAGTAACCAAGCAAAAATTTGGTATTGTATATATGACGAGGCAGTAATTAATCATAATTTGAATTTTGAATTTTCCGAAAATTCAGTTTCGCCGCATCAGTGACTATATTGGCAATTGATCTGGAAATAGGGGGAAATTAAAGTAGGTGTAAATTAACGAGCAAGCTTCGGATGCCCCTATATTACTTTTTACTGCACTTTTTAACTTATTACTTTTACCCTCTTTTGACGGTTTTTAGCTAGCTGGTATTCCAGTACTATTTCATCAGAAAATTTCTTTGTTTTATTCGTAGAAAGATAAGGATTGGTGGTGACGTTGCATTTCATTCTTACCAAACCACTGCTGGTCCCTTCATAGTTGAGTTTCATAGTACGTACTATCACTGCACTTTGTACTTTCTGTTAACTGCAGGCGCCAGGAGAGTCGTATTGCATAAAAAAAAGTTGTTCTAATTTCATGAGTGTCAGTTCTTTTATCTTGATCTAGTAGATGGTCCTCATAATAAAGTTAAAAAATGAGGTATTTTATTTGTTGTTAAACTTTATTATCTATGGAAGCTAATTAATTAGGAAAAAATGTTTGTAACTCTATTGCGGAATACAAATTACGTCTTACGATAAATCAACTCTTTGGTTTGAAAATTGAAGGGGCGAGAATTGAGAACATCTAATTTACGTACGTAACAACAATACTAATGAATCATGCATGAATAATAAAGTAAAATTTCGTGCAAAAAACGCAATCACACATGCCATAAATCTCATAACTAAATATAGATGATGATAATGTCATTGTCGTGAACATATAAGCACGACTAACGAGTGATCATTTTTCTTCCTAGACGACTAGCGGTAGACGACGATACATACTCATGATAACCAAAAGCTGATAATTCATTAGGCCGGCAACACCAAAAGCCAATGAAGTTGTATTATTGACGCAACAAAACTAGGAAATAAAGGGCATATCATCAGGAGATGGCCGGAATGAAATCAATTAATAGCTCTGTCCTTGTTAACCCAAGGGTGCTTCTTCCTCAGCTCATTGCTGTGTCCACACTTCTTCTTGCGGCAGTTGACAGCTTTCTCTGGCAGACTAGCATAGCACCTAATTATAATTTATAACCAACATTCATTTTCCATTAGTTTTCTAATAATTCATCAATAATAATAATAATAATAATAATCAAGTAAGGTCATTAAAAATGTCCACATCAATCAATATTGCTAATTTAAGCACAAAAGTACATGATTTTCCACATGCATAGCATACACATTCAAGTAAACATGCCCTAGAAACTAAGAAAATAATTCATTAATCCCCTTCACATCAGAAAAATCACCTCAAACATGTTGCAAATTAAGAATAAATAAAAACAATCTTGTTTACGAATCCAGTGAATATTTCAAGCCTACGTACAACATATCGACGAAAACAAAGAATGTAGCAAAATTAACACTCAACTCGATCAACAAAAAAAATCTCCAGAAATTCATTCATATAGATAATCCAACACCACCAATAAAAATATCTCATACATTATACATATATATCCGATTAAATCTGACGGAAAAAAAAAACAAGGAAAAATCAATTGAATTCTTCACAAAAACATTCTAAACACATGTAACTAATCACAACGGATCTCCAGAAATTTATCAAATTAAAACATACAGCAAATAAAAACATCTCAAACATGTAGCATGTACGTATATATATCCGATTCAAAGCGTGAAAGACACGATATAAGAAGACGTCTAATAATACTTAGGAAAATCCTCATGAACAAAAACGAAGAACATGTTGAAGATTATATGATAAATAAAAATAATAATAAAAAAAGAGTTGTTGATGTGGAACTTACTTGCGGCAAACCTTCTTATTGTTCATGTACTTCTGAGCCAAAGCCAGCAAATCAGGAGCGTACTTCTTCAGAGTTCCATATCCTCCTCCTCTCAGCCTCAACACCAAGTGCAGCGTCGACTCTGCGCTCATACACATACAATCGTCACAAATATGCCACATATATAAATAAATATTATCACTTTTAAATCCATACAAATAACAGATCAAATAAACTTCATCGTGATGAAAAAAGGAGATAGAAGAAAAAGAGAGATGTGGACCGGCGACCTTTGGGGATGTCGTAGTCGGCGAGTGTACGGTCATCTTCAAGCTCCTTTCTACAGAAGAGCAGGCTCTGCAGCTCCTTTGAAATTCCTGAGGATGAATGTCACCGGAAACAAAAACCAAGAAGAACAAGTTAATAATAATAATAATGTGTATATATTTATATGAAATTTACTGACGAGGAACGGTGAAAAATTATTAAGAAAACCGTGAGAAGTACGTAAGAAATAATATTAACCTTGCTTCTCATGGATCTGAGTCTTCAAAGTGTCGATGGTGTCACTGCTCTCAACCTCAAGGGTAATGGTGTTACCGGTTAGCGTATTCACGAAGATTTGCATTTTCTCTCTCTGTTTTTAATTAATTAATTTCTGTCTCTGGTGTTTTTTGCTAAAGGAATGAAGAATGAAGAAGGAGTAGTGATAATTTAGTGGAAGTGTTAGAGGGCATTTATAATAATGTGGGGGGAGGAGGATAAGTACAATGCACAAATGCAGGTGATATTTGGTGTGTGTAGTGGTTACTGGTAAAATGGGATTATTTTTACAGTGGGCGGTAACAAAAAGAGCGGAAAACCCTTCGCCAAGGCAGATGATGACGTGGTGGGGGGACACGTGGCTGGGAGATATTTTTTGTGGGAAGAAGACAAATTTCCAATATGTGTAAAAATGTTTGACAGCGAAGAAAGATTGTTCTAGAACTATAGCACTACTTGTTTACCAAACCGTAGTAACTGGCGTATTTTTCACTGTAAATTTATTCCTTGTTTTCTCGACTATTTAGTAGTCGATAATTTTGTAAATGTCACACGAAAATATCTCGATTTTCATATCGTCAAATTCACTTGTTTAGCGTACGTAGAGATCAAACTCGATATGAACTTTCAAGATAACGATTGATTTTTCTAACAAAGTGTTTGATTCAGTGAAGTGATATATATGTGGATTGCTAATTCGCTATGTCATCCTGAGAAGCAAAAAAATATGTGAACGGTGAATCTATGAGTAAAGGTTGGCTCAGTTAGTACGTAGTACGTAGTACGAACACATACACTAGCTTCATTAACTTACAATCCAGTCTAACGTACGTACGTTAATCTGGATCATTATTATTGTATCAGTTGTATGCTCATCTTCAAGGACCATCCAGTCTACGTTAGACTCCGCAATGGCCTCATTGACGGATTTTACTAGGTATTTAAAAATGTGGTGGTCGATCATTTGAGTTCAATATCTAGCCTGTACAACGAACGAACATCATGAACAATCGTTCTTTAGCTAGGTGGTGACTTATTTGTGCAGAAAATAGGCTGCAAAAATCGTCTAATCGTCCGACCATAATCTCAATAGCAATGGCATTGTTACTCATGAGTCATTAGTCTTTATCTATTGACGCCAAATTTCCAAAAAAAAATGGCATTGTTACTTATGAGTCATTAGTTACCGAAATCAGTAGTAAAATGAGACCAGCAGCCAAAAGCAACGAAAGAATACAAGAGATGTACAATAATGAAAATTGACATCTAATGATTTATGTCTTATTCAATGAACCGAAGCAATTGATGAACATTATATAACTGATTGATGATCTTTACAAATTAGGGCATTTATATAACAGAATTCATAACATCTCCCACAGATCGATTAGATGGAGATGTCACCTAATTAATACAGTAAACAATGTTTATCAACTGAGTACATTTACTACTAGTAATTAACATACAATATCAATTAATAATTGATCAATAAGGCAGGCTCGTTATCTGAGTATGACCAAAGCAAAGGCGAGCTGATCCTGTTGTTTAAAGGCCCACACCTGAACCCAATCCTCAGCCTTTAATCCGGTAGCGTCGACGAGGGCGTTCCAATTAGTATTCAAGACATACGAAGACACTTTATCCCACTTCTTCAAATTCATCACCATCTCACTCAACTCTTTGTTATTGTTTCCCGGATAAATCACCTTAATTAACCTTCATCTCCCCGATTTCGCCGAAATCAACCTTATACACTGCTTGTAAGGCATCGTCAGACGAGACTTAATTACCCTTGTCAACATCTGAGTCAATCAACTTCTTCTTAATCACCCAATTCCGCAATCTTGTCTTTATAATCCAACGGCAGTTCATCAGGCTCCAATTGCCGAGGCGGTAGACGAAAACGAACAATGAGCCTCATCTTCTTTTGGGGTTGAGTTTCACCAGAATCATCGCAGCTACTATTATTATTATTATCTTGTTGTTGACGCTTTCGTTTCTGGGAAAGGCAAGGGAGTAGAGCGTGGACATCAATTGGGGTAGAGCGAGGCCTTCCGTGGGTACGGGGTTTCAAATTGAGATCGAAAGGAAGCGGTTTCTTCTCCGTCATCGGCACAATCGTCATCATCTTTGTCGATGGCGGTTTCGAACAAGAACGATCTTTCTCAGAAACCTTGTCGGCAACAGCGGCAAGCATATCAAGAGGAGACAAAGAACTCATGAAACTGATTTCATCTTCCCCAAAATCATCCGCAGTAACAATCGCCATTAAAAACAATGAAATAAAATCAAACTAATTAGGGTTTGATGTGAACGAAGAATTGAATTCGAGGAATTTGTTTGTAGGATCAGAGAAAGAAGTTGAATTTGGAACTTGTTGGGTAAAAACTAATGATTTGAGAAATTAAGGGAAGTGATAATGTTGTATTTATAATGAACAACAATAATGGTATACTCGTAGTAGAATTCGGAAATTAAAGCGGTGATGAAATTTATGGAAAGTGTGTCTGGGAAATTTGATCATAGCGCGCTTTGTTTACAGCTGTACATTTTGATTTAAATTTTGCGAGGGAACTTAACGGTCAACTGAAGATAATATATCAGCAAATAGATACTTAACGGTCAACTGTTGTTTGAATTATAATTATTAATTATAATGAATGAATTTGGTCTTCACCTGTTATTTAGGGCCTCTACAAGATCTAGTGTTCTCGTAATGCGTTGATCTGAGCGAATGAGTTTTTTTTTTTTTTTTTTTCACTTGTGTGCCAATTCACAAGGTGGGAGTCCTAACACAGGGTTTATGACCTAAAAAATGGTTATCGGGTTTGGCTATCTTTCATCAGTTTGACATATAATTAGAGAAATATTATAATAAATCATGAAAAAACAAATTATATTAGGAGAAGTTCATTATCTAGATTTCAATTACATTCAAAAGGTTTCGATTAGACACTTATGTTTCAACACATATAACAAATAAAGTACAATCTTATAGGCTAATTAATGGCCATAAGGTATCCTTTTTTGTTTTTTTCTTTCAAAAATCCGTTATGGTTTGTAATATAAAGTATAAACACAAATGATGACATACAATTGACAAATGACGAGTAAAACTAATATATTAAGTACAGTGTTAAACTTTTCTAAGTTTTTATGACTTTCATTTGCTTAATATTTCTATGATCACATGCATGCATCATTATCACCTAAACTTAGGATATGTAGTAAAATTCACTACGCCAAAAAACACCATAGACACCGGGTTGAAAATCAGCTAGACACCGGTTACACCCGGTGTCTGGACTGCCGGTGTCTTTATCTTAGACACCGGTTGTCCAATATTACACCCGGTGTAAAAGTGTAACCTAAGACACCGGTTTTCAGTCATATGCGTATGCTGAATGCGTCAACGTGGGAGGGCCTTTGACACCGGTTATTCATAAAACCGGTGTCTTAGGTCACATTTAAAAAAAAAAACAAATGAAAAAGTGATACATATTCTTGTTAGGCTGGGTTGTATCGCCAGAAATTTGTATTTCCCAGAATCAAAGTTGAAAAAATTTTCAACAATGTTGTGCTTAATATTTTAAACACTAATTAGAAACAAATTCAAGAACAAGTTCACGAATTCGTCTATAAATACTCCGCAATAAGAATGTGGAAATTCAACTATTAAAAAAATAATGGGAGGGGGAACAAACAACGAATTGAAATAAAATCAAGAGTATGTAGCATCTTACCTTGCACAGTTAATTAAGATCGAACACAACCAAATAGAATAAGTAAGATGGATATTACGATTGCAACTAACAACTTACTATAGATTCGCACACTTATAGATACAAAATTGGACAAAAAAACTAGATCTCAATCTCGAGCAGATTTGTAGATCGATCCGAAATTAGACTAATAAATTAAACTCAAATATATTAGATCTCAAATTCGATTACATTTGATTTCAATGTCAAAAAAATTACAAAGGTTTACGAAAATTAAACTAGATCTAAAAACAACCCTAACAATAATATTCACAGAACTTACATATATAAAAGAATAATCTTGCGTCGTAAAATGCCGATTTGCACACCATCTTTCTCTTCCTTATGTTGATTAGCCCCTTGTGTTTTTTTCCTTCAAGAGTAGAGGAATAAGTGATTTTTTAGTGAGGGATTGATTTTTTAAAGAATGGGGAAGGAAGAATTGAGAAAGTTTCAAGATTTGAAGAAGTTAAAGAGAGAAATCGAAGAGGCGAGAACAAGAAAAGGGGAGTTTATGGAGTAGATTGTTACGGAGGGAGAAAACAATCAGTTTGTGTTTTCTATGAAGGTGAGAGAAAGAAGAGTCAATTAAGGTTGGCGGAGAATACAATGTATCACTATAGCTTTATTATTTAAAATGAAAAAAAAAAAATTAACATAAGACACCGGTTTTGGGCTCAACCGGTGTCTAAAGTATTAAATTTAATTTAATTTTTTTTTTGTTTTTTTAATGTTTTTGGGAACACATAAGACATCGGTTTTTTCTACAACCGGTGTCAAATGTCGTAACAATTATATGTGTTTATTTTTTTAAATACATAACATACCGGGTTATTGAAAACCGGTGTCTTACACTTTTTTAACACCGGTTTTAAGGATTCCGGTGTTATATAACCCGATGTTGAATCCAATTTATGGCGTAGTGATTGCATGCCATAAATCTTGACAGGGGTGGGTTCTCAACTAAATAATTTGATAGGGGTGAGAATGTCGGGTATATATGATTGTATGTATGGTTAGGAAGAGGAGCGATCGATGAGAATTGAGGGTCGGCTAGATAGTTTGATGATAGTTTGAGTCTTGAATATGGAGATGAGGTTGAGAAGTGGGCGGGGTTAGGAGTCGGCTGGAAAATATGTCATGGGTTAAGAGAGGTGCCAGCGAAAAATGAAGACGACGGGTAATGGAGTTGTTGGCTTGGAAAAGTTTGTTATAGGGGTTGGCTAAAAAAGTTGACTCTAGGGTAAGAGTCGCCGACTGGGATCCAATATATGTAGACGAGTTGATGGGGGATGAAGTTATTATCATAATAAATGTAAATTTTTATAATGTTAGAGTTTAATTTAATTACTTTAGATTAGATTTTCTTAATTCTAATATAATATTTTATATTGTATGACATGGAAGCTACTATGTAGGAAAGTTGTTTTTGATCCCCGTACATGTGACGGGTACCAATTAGGGTTACTATTACAAATAAAATAATTTGAAGGGTACAAAAATAGAAATGATCCGAAGATATTAAACAGTTTGGTTAACATATATATCTGAAGAAAATTATACATTTAGCCATTTAGGGGGTCTTCAAAGACAATGGTGGGAGGGCCGCATAGGGGACATGCGGGGTCACTTACAGGAGTTGATAGGGCTGTTAGAGGACTCGAGTGTAGGAACCATCGGGTGTGGAGTAGACATTTACATGGGTAAGGGAGGTCGAGTTGAGCAGTTCATGTTGGGTTGGCCGCACTACGTCAAAAATGGGATTCGAGAACCAGAAAAAGAGAACGGAATTTCATAAAACCGATCTCTTAGAGTATAAGAGAACGGGTCCGTTAAAACCGTTCTAAAAGATAATATTTGAAAAAGGAAAAATAAATATTAAATACCTTTTAGAACGGGTCCGCTAAAAACCGTTCTAAAAGGGGTGTCTAATTTCGAAACCTCATCTTTAAGAACGGTTTTAGTAAGAACCGTTCTAAAAGAGTTACCTAAGAGAACGGTTTTGTATATAACCGTTCTAATAGACTCACAAAAAAAAAAAAATTTAAATCAAAACTAAAAACACCCATCCATTTTATACGATTCTCTATTCTCTCTCTTGTTAGTTCCGCCCTTCCAATTTTCCTCAATCCTCAGTTATTTCTTCCTCTTTCCTTTTCCTCAACTCTTTGCTCTCCCAGTTTCTTTTCTCTCTCATTTTCCTGAACTTTTATCTCTCAAGTTCTTCCTTTTCCTTGTTTAAATTATTCATTATGTTCATACCAACAACAAATTACACAAAGAAAAAAAAAAAACCACCTGTGAAGAATTAGGACGGAGAACAAGACCGCAGGCAGCAGCAACGATAGAAATGACGGGATGACGATAGCTCGGCAATGTGATAATACAACGATGGGAGAGACATTAGATCAAGGTTTGATACATTTTCAGATCTACTTTTTTTTTTATAGTTTCAGATCTACATTTGTAGTTTCTAATTCGTTTTTTTAACTTAGATCTAAATGTTATTAACATGAAGCGTTTTTTTTTATCTTATGATTGTTTTATATTTTATTTTATTTTTTGATTGATTTTATTCTTATCGAAATTTGTTCCTAATTTTTTTTAATTAGATCGAAGAAATTTTGAATTCCTGAAGATGTGTAAGTCGGAGAGCATACCGACGTCGACGACGGATAGAACAGGGTGATCAAGGGAGATGGCAACATGTGAGGCTGTTAAGATTTTTAGTTTTGTTTTTAGATCCACTTTTTACTTTGATTGATCTATCAGTGTATATTTGGTTCATTTTTTCGTGTGGTTAGAAGAACAAGTTGTTGAACAAAATCCCAGATCTAAAGTTGGAAGAGAATGAAGAAGATCGATGATGGCCACAAGATTTACGTGAAATTAAAATTAGTGCTAGGTTATATGTATGGTTAGTGTTTTTACAGCATACTTTGCAAAATTTGCTATGTAATTCAACTTTTGATGGGAGTTATAAAAAATTAAAAAAATTATTGTTGTTGTTGTTGTTGTTGTTGTTGCTGCTGCTGCGGGTTGGGGGTCGTGGGTAGGGGTTGTTGGGAAAGCAAAAATAAAAAAAAAAAAAAATTTAAATAATGGGTCTTTAAGAACGGTTTTGGTAATAACCGTTCTTAAAGATAAGCAGGCTAAGAGAACGGTTATGGCAAAAACCGTTCTAAAAGATCTTTTAGAACGGTTTTCTCCAGAACCGTTCTTATACCCTTTTAGAATGGGTACAACCGTTCTCTTAGGCTTTAAATACCGTCGTCTAGAGAACTGTTCTACAACCGTTCTGCTTAGCTTTAGGGGAACCGTTCTTGAAGGTCTTTTTTGACGTAGTTAGGGGCATAAGTCGAGTAGAAGGAGTGTGTGGCTGCCGCTTAGAAAACCCGTTAGGTTGGAAATGGGGTCAGACTCATGAGACAAAAAACACGAAAACTCATATTTTCAAACACAATTTTTACTTTCAACTCACATACATGTTATTATGTCAATAAACTATAGTACAAGTTTATATCTGTATTTCTAATTTGCACGTTTAAATATTTTAAGATAACTTCATTTTAGGCTCTATTCGGCTGCACTAACTGTTTGAGTAGCAGGTGGATGTTCGAGACTTCGAGTAGCAGGTAGTTGTTTTGGTAGCAGGTAGCAGGTAGTAGGTAACAGGTAGATGTTAGCTCTAAAAGTAGCAGTTGATGTGAGACATGTTCGGTAGAAGTAGCTGTTGAGTTATCAAAACTATATGGTACATAGAAAAATAAAATAGAAATGCTAGTTTGTTTACTCAAATGTTACTTTGGGAAATATTTCTCAAATGTTACCTAAAATAATGCCAACTACTACCTAAAATGTTAGCCAAACAGTTAAAGAAGCAGTTTGACCCGGTCAAAAGGCTACTTTCTACCTGTTATTGTGTTGCCGAACAAGGCCATAATCATTTGTACGTATAACGATATAAAATTTTATGACATTGATAATATGTGTAGAAAAACTTTATTAATACTCGTTTTATTCCCGTTTTATTTTATTATATTATATAAATTTGGTCTTCACGTTTTACTCAGGGTCTCCCACAGGACCTACTGTTCTCGTTATATGTTGATCTGAGTGGATGGGTGTGGTTTTTTTATTTTTTTTGTAACTTTTTTCAATTGTGTGCCAATTCAATTTTTATTCTTTTTGGAGGTTAACAAAATTAGTCAGACGAAATCATATCGATTAAATCTTGTATGAGATATATCATTCGGGCCCCATTTTTCCTCGCACTTCTCAGTAGCAATCCACCCCGCTAATATATGAGCTACACTATTAGATTAGCGAAAGCAAATTTTGAAACGTAAATGTTAGGAGTTTATAGGTAGACAAATAAAAATTTGTCTATGGTTTGCTTTTAGTAAAAATAATCAAAGGTGCAGTAAATTTTGTTGCATAATTTAGTAAATGATGGATTATAAGGTAAAAGATACAATCAAGGGTCCTTGATTTTGGAAATAAATCAATTTAAATTTCTTTCTATTAATAAATTCGTAACAATAATGTTATTAGTTTAATACTAGTGTCATAAATTTGCTCCAAAAATGTTAAACTAGTTCTTTAACCCTTGCAAAAATTGCACTGGGTGATATAACATAATTTTGTTGCAACTGGTTTTAATTTTGAATACTCCCTCCATTTCTTTTGATTCTTTACGTTTGATTTGAATTTGTGAGAGAAATTCAAACGAAACGTAAAGAATCAAAATAAATGGAGGGAGTATTTTATATAAGTACTTAATTACTAATACTGTATATAAGTATAAGACATTTATTATAAATTTTACAACAATAGTGACATTTAGAGTTTAGAATAGGTTTGAGTGTTTGACACATTGGAGTATACGGGATATGCAGTAAACAAATTGATCAACCGTGTTGACCGGACGATAATATAAACAACGAAGAGATGTCACACATGGAGATTCAGTTACATAACTGCAGATGTCGGAACTTTTTTAGAGAAATACGTGGTAACGTTATCATCAATGATCGTGAACATGTCGAATTAAATAAAAAAATGGGCATAAAAACAACAGGTGTCATATATATATGATTACGCGTGATTAAGGCAACTGAAATATGTGAAACTCAAATCTCAATTTAAAAATATTTTCGAGGTGTTTATTTCAATTGTTAGTAACTTGCGTAACATAGAAAAACATTATCTTTTATTTTAATTTCTCACACTTAATTGTGTTATAGACAATTTTTTATTGTCTACACATATTGACTCCTACAGATTTAAAGGGAAATATAATTTTGAAACCGAAAATATACAAAGCTACAGTCGAATGTTAAATGTTAATCGGTTAATGTAATTTGGTTTTGATATGATTTGCTACATGTTATGAGTTACGACCCATGGTGTGTGGGAATTGTCAAAGATTATGAATGTAATTTGAACAATATAACTTGAGATTTGTTGCCTATAAAGTGCTTAATTTTCTTGCGATATTGGAGGTTCAAAGTTGATTTTGACGCAGGTATACACTTGTACGCTCAATGAAGATAACTGTGATGTGTGGATGTGTATAGCAACTGATTTCTCTTGTTGAATATGAACAGTAGTCTAGCTTTCTTAGGTTTAAGACACTCGTTTTTTGTTGATTTTCTCTTGTTATGTGTTAGCACTTAGTCGAAATAATTTGTGAGCCTATTTTCACTATGGATACACAAGATCGAACATTATGGTTGATTTCTCTCTTGGGGGTTTAATTTCTTTGTCGCTATGTCAGTAATACTTTATTGCTTTAGGTTTGTCAAGAAAATGTATACTCGATCTAATGAGTCTAATCATCAATGGCTATGAATCTATATAGTCTTTATTGACTTGAAAGAGCTTGATTTTCTTGTAACATTGGGTGTCCAAAGTTGATTTTGATGCATTTATATGCCCAGTGAAGATGACTTTGATTTGTGGATGTGTATAGCAACTGATTTCTCTTGTTGTGGAATATGAACAGTCTAGCTTTCGTACAATTGTTAGGATTAAGACACTCTTTTTTTGTCGATTTTCTCGTGTTAGTCCAAATCATTTATGAGCCTATTTTCGCTATGGATAACACAAGATAGACCTTAATGGTTGATTACTCTCTTACGTGTTATTGTTCTTTGTCTCTTAGCCAGTTATACTTATTTGCCTCATGTTTTCGAAGAAAATGTATACTGGAATGAGTCTAATCTTCAATGCCTATGAATTTATTTCTGCTGATGTTGCTGAATGTATGGTGGTAATGGGTTTGCTGCTTTTGATCTCTTTATGGAAGAGATGAATGTCTTGAGGGGTTTGCTTGCTTACAGTATTAATCAGGCCTCTGTATTTAGTCCTTTGAGTATCTAAGCCTGACATTCTGTGCTTAATTATGCTGGTTTTAGCATGAGATGCACATCTTTCATATAATGCAGATTTATCGGCCTGTGTATTTAATTTTCTTGTAACAATGTATGTAAACGATCAGTCATGCCTGTCTTATTGACTCTTAGCTCTGCCTTGAACATTGTTTTATCAGCAGCTGACTTCAATGCTGCCGAATACACACCTGGAGCAAGTGAGATGATGGAAGAGATGCAGCTAGACAAGGATCAAGGCAAGAAGCCTTGGGAGCTGATACGTCAGGAAGATGCAGTGTACATCAAGATGGACATGCCTGGAGCCACTAAAGAGACCGTCAAGGTGCGTGTGGAGAGCGGCTTTCTGGTCATCAAGGGTGCTAGAGAGGATGATCCTGAGCTGCAGCAGGATGACAAGAAAAAGACTTCCAACAGTACCTCTGCAAGGATCAGCTTGATGTCAGTGTATGACCAATGCAGGGTTTCTGAAATGAAAGCTGTGATGAAGAATGGAGTGCTCAAGATCAAGATGCCCAAAGTCAAGGAAGAGAAGATGACTGATATCTTTGATGTCCAGGTTGATTGAGCTATGCTTTTGCTCGAGTATCATGACTCATATTATGAGCTTTGTTGGTAGGAGTTATCTAGCCTAAGTACACTATGGTTTTGCTGAGTAACTTTAGTTTTTCGCTGTGGCTTTTATGCCTTTGAACTATGTCTTTCTGGATATGTTTTGCTGTTAATCATGCCTGAGTTTATTGAATATCATCCTGCAATGGCAGACTTTGAGGGTAGGATTATTGCATTGTCATGTCCACACCAACTCCGCAAAGTAGCAAAAGCGCCAATTAATTGGTACTCAATCCTGATTTCTTGTGGTTCATGTAGTAGTTTAAGCTCCCCCTGCCCCGTCCCATCCCCACTGCCGTTTTTTACCTCATGTTCTGTTCACGACTCACTAGGATCTCCTATATGCATGACTTGTTCCTGAAGTTGCTGTTTGATGATACCATGTGTCCATATATAGAGCTTGAAAGGGCTACCAGATTATGGAAGATAGAACACTAAAATGGGATTCTTATTAATTAATATCCTGCGAATGATGTACTCCGTGAAATCGAGCTAGAATAAATTGGTTTTTCAGCGTGAATGCCAACTTCATTAAGCTGTGCAAGTAAAGACACGGACTAAAAAGAATTAGCCAAATTCATATATACAGTATACACCGTATACCTGTAACTTAGTTTAGCACTGTACAAAGATCGAAATCTAATATAATGTTAGTACTTGATCGCTTGGCGTTTTAATTGAGCCTTCGAAAATTGCATTCGGTAAAGTATACATGTTATAATTGGGAGCATGGCCTCATATGATCCCAGGCCATCAGGTAATAGGTAAAGTAGTTACTGATTTTGCGGGATTGGAGAGTTCAATTTCGTAGACTAATTAATGTGCCCGGTAGCTCACCTTCGATGAGTATTTCCTGTGAACTTCTCTCTGAAACCTCGAGACATCCAACATTATTCTAAAAGATTGGTGTCTTCCCTGAGAAAGTCAGGTACATGAATATGGAACGAAACTATAAGTTTTTGGCCACCTGAGCTGATTTGGGATGCGATCTAAGGTCTAAGTGAGATAGAAAAGGATGCGATCTAAGGTCTCAGTGAGATAGAAAAGACTATCAAATCAGTTGAATGCGTGGGACTTGGGTTTAGAGATGGCGCCATCGGTGTGATAACACTGCAGTACGGACAACAACATCGATTTGTAGACGAGAGAGGATTTCCTTTCAAGGTTTGCCTGATATGAGGGGAATTATTAGGGGTAGAAAGACTGAGGGGGAAAAGATTAGGGGGGAATCTTTCCTTGGAGGAGTGAGAAAGGAATGTTTTGATTTCAGGCCTATTTATTCCCCTCAATCCAAACCTGTGAAATGGGTCTGAATCATTACTCCTTCATTCTTTTAGACTCATTACTGCCAATCCAGACAGACCCTAAGAGGCAGTCCGGGAACGAGCTCATTCTATCTTCCTCCTCCACTTTTGAATCTCGCCCGCTTTTCCGTAACAGTAGGTTTAAGGCAATCGAGTCTCCTTTTCGGGTTTTTGGGGCACTTGAACCTCTGAGAACTTGGACACAATGTTTTTTTTTTGGTAAACTCGACGATTGGATAAAATAAAAACCGGACAATTCACGTGGTACCCTCGAACTTTGACAGATTGCATACGGAACCCAACTTAGCAAGTTTGTGCACATGGTATCTCTGAAGTTACCACTTTGTGCACAATAACTTCCGTTAGATTTTTCCATTAAGTGGTGATGTGTCGGTTAGTTGTTGTTTGAGAATTAGTTGATTAAATTATAGAATAAATATTTTTAATAAAAAAAATCAATAAATATTTAGAAAAATAAATATATATTTTTCAAATATATATATTTTTTTTAAAAAGGTAGTAAAAAAAAAACTAATTTTTCTAGGGGTACCATGTGCAAAATATTGTGATCTCAAGGGTGCACAAAGTGGTAACTTGAAGGGTACAACGTGCACAAATTATGATTTTTTTGAGGAGAATAATATTTTTTATGAAAAAAAACTTGTTTTTTGATTTTGTTTTTTTTTCGTTTATGAAAATATTTTTTGGATTTGTTTTAAAAAGTCAAAAAAACATATATTTTTATTTTTATTTTTTGATTTTCTTAAAATAAAAATCATCATTAATATTAACTAATTTATATAACAACTAACTAACACATCATCACTTAACGGAAAATCTAACGAAAGTTACTATTTGGGTACCATGTGCACAAAGTGGTAATTTCGTGGGTACCATATGCACGAACTTGCCAAGTTGGGTACCATGTGCAATCAGTCAAAGTTCGAGGATACTATGTGAATTTTCCGAATAAAAACGTTTACACGAATACAAAGAAGTTCAAAGAAAAACAAAGTATTAATACAACGAAGTCCCTACTTATAGGGCATGAAATAAAATTTTAATCAAAGAAATGCCGAAAATCTTCGGCGGGAGCCGAGTGAAACTGACTTTGATTTAGGGAAACATACACCTTGCTTTCATTGCAAGATAATATGCCAAGTGATTTCATTCTCGAGATATGTAATCAATAGAAATATCGGTACGTCTGGACAACATATCCCTGCAAAGTGCATAAACATTGGTTAATTTGTCCCTTGCTTGAGAGAGATCAGAGATGCCCTTCACCGCAAGCTGACAGTTCGATAATAAACTGATATTATGCAAATCTAGACCCATACTCCACGAAAGAGCCATCTGAATAGTTTGAGTTTCAACCGTGGTAGCATCCGAGCACGGAACATGCTTTGTTAATCCAGCAAATCAGTGTTATTGTGGATGAAGAAGGCAAGCTGCAAGACCTGCATGTCGAAGCTGTAGAGAGAGAAAAAAATACATCAACAAGCATAGTATAAGAAGCAAAGGAGGTATCAGATTAGGAGGAGGAAGGGAGAGAGCTAGATGAGGGTCGGGGGGGCTGAAATTTCCAGGCTTTGATTTGTTGCGATAGAAATGACACTAATCGCTTCGATGGTGCAATCAGAAGACGAATACATCAGTTTCAATCTTTTGATTTTATCATTCATCTCGTCCTCGTAATTTCCCAATTGAAATCCCCTTTTATTTTTGAAATAGTTGATGATATGAGTTTTCTGCATGTTCAAGGGATCCGTGTTTCGCAGCTGGTTTATACTTTAATTATAGGGACATTACCACTTCAAGACTCCAACCAGGTTTAGGAAATTATTGTGCGAAGATTGAACAATTGGCTGGTCTCCAAGACTGAACCAAGACACTAATCAGATTCCACCCACCCACCTAACTTACCCAATCAAGTTCATTTTGCTCTTCCTCTTCGTCAACCCAACATTCAGAACATCACCTCTTCTCTCCAAAACTCCAACACCAAAATACTTGATTTCTCTAGCTCCATTGCTTGAAAGATCCCGAGTTCAAAGTAACTTGCACCCACAATCCGGTCTGAAATTGAATGGAGAAATTGTTCGACACCCGATCCCAATAATTCGAGACTTGATAGGGCTTGGACGAATTTGCAGTGGCTGGAAGCTTACCCGAATTCTCATGTTATTCATCTTCCTAAACTAGGATCCGATCACAACCCTATTGTCCTTAAGACCAACTTCTCTGCCCCTCATATTTCTCCCAAAAGCTTCAAACTTGAACCAAGTTGGTATTTTGAGATTGGCTTCTGTGGTGATATGCTTAATTCTGAATGGAGTCTTTTTTTTTTTTTGGTTACACGAGGAAAAGAAAGTACATACTACTAGTTATTACATCCCCCCAAGGGGGAACCAAAGTTTCCGTTTCATCAAAATAATGGCCGAGATCTCCTACATCTTGTAGTTCAATTTCCACAACCCTGTCATTCTTCATAGTGTCCTGCGGAATCGTGTGCCTCGCGTGCGATGCCAGCCGATCCGCTACCTCGTTCCAAGCTCGGCGTATGTTGCAAGCTCTATGCATGTAACATATATGTTGCTCAATTTATCCACATGTTGATCACTATCATTAATGCCACTCACAATTGTTTGACAACTGAATAGAGATCCACATCATGCTCATGTCATTTCTGAAACCAGGTGAGCCCCAAAAGAATAGCATAGCTCTCCGCATCACTTGCACTACGGGCATAAGTGTGAGCTATGAATCCCTTACTCCATCTACCACCCGGAGTGAGGAGACATCCTCCAATACATGCAGACAGATTTAGCCCAACAAAGGATGCGTCTAAAAACAAGGACGTGCGAGACAAAAAAAGAGGCAGGTGGCCGAAGATTTTTGGATACAGAGGGAGCAAGAGACCGTTGAGAAACGGTTGAGAAGTAAGCTTTCAGAGACTGAGCTTGATTAATTAAAAGGGGAGGGGGAATACTTTTCTTTTCAAAAATCCAAAGATTCCTCCGTTTCCAAATGAGCCAACATGTAATAACAAACAATGACGCCCAATCCGAGGTAGTACTAACAGTGAGGTTCCGTGTAAGCCAATCTAGCAGACTCAAATTTAGCCAGCCTTGGGGAGTTGGAAGAAGAGACCAAATCTGCCCCGCGTGGGGACAGTCACGCAGAATATGAAGGACAGACTTCAACTGTCCCGGACAAAACGGACAGTGCGGAGAGACGGGGATACCTCTTTGGGCCAGGAGAGCACCAGTGGGTAATCTATCCCACACGGCCGTCCAACAAAAGAAATGAATTTTAGGAGAGCAATTAAGGTTGTGGATGATATCCCAAATGGGAAGTCGGATATTCGAGCTCACCTTATTGGTCCAGAGGGTTCGATAAGCCGCGCCGGAGTCAAAAAATTTCCCCATGGAGAGGTCACAGCAAATCCTATCAATGCCCACCCCCGGGATATAGATCGCATTAATATTCATGAGGGTTTATGTTCCTAACATGTTATGCAACTCAGGCCCCATAACCCCCATATCAAAGTCCTTCACAGTCATGGAATCAAGGCCATAAGGAAGAGGTCCCATAAAAACTAACAGACCAGAGAGAGTGTTTGGCGAAGACCTCCCCGCCTTTCGCCAACCCCTGCCAAATGTGCGACCCCCGTTTGAATTCAACCGGTTGAGTCCTGTCCTTGATGTATTTCTCATGGATGATGGTCGAGGCCAGGTTATTGGTACTAGTGAGTTTCCAAGCAAGTTTGGCCATATGAATTTCACTCATGATATGGGCCGAGCGGATCCCCAGCCCCCCGGTCACCGGCCCCGTGGCATGGTTTTAGGAAATAAGCGATAATTTCTTCCCACCATTTTTATTCGAGCCCCAGAGGAAACGCGCACAAGTCTGGTCAATGGCTGTAAGAAGCTACTTAGGAAGGCATATTACTTGCATAGCATACCAAGGGATGGTAAAGAGGGTCGATCGAATCAAAATAATTCTGAATGGAGTCTTGCTCTTCATGATTTTGCTGGAAAACTTCCTGTTATGTTATGTCTGTTAAAATTTTGGATTGGGTCGATTGCAATGTGAAAAACTTTTTCAAAGAAAAGAAAAATATTTTGAGGAATTGAGAGAGCTCTATAGGCTAATAACAACAACTTTTTCTTACTTAATTTGGAATTAGAGTTGAACATTAAACTTCAAGAGATTTTCATTAAAGAAGAAAATTTTTGGGTTGTTAGAGCTCGGGAAGATTGGCTTGTCAACGGTGACATGAACACTAAGTTTTTTCAACAGTGTGACCGTTAATTAAAAGAAACAAAAATAAAATCATTTCCTTGAAAAATGATGGAGTCCTTTTCATAGGAGTCTGACATTCATAGTCTGGTTAACTCGTACTTTACCAATCTCTTTGCCTCTCCGGGACTCTTTAATATCCCTCATCAGGACGATCTTTGCATGGGCACGTTATCTGTTGCTCACCCCCCTTCTCTTTTTGAGATTGAGCTAGTGTGCCGTGTTTCAACTTAGCCCCTGGAAAGCTCCTGGCCTGATGGTTTTCATGCTTTCTTTTTCCAAAAGCACTAGGTTACCATAAAAGCTGGTCTTATTTGCTTTGTTTGTGACATTTTTTAGTCCAAGGTTGTTCCTGAAGATATTAATCATACTTTAATTAGTTTGATTCTGAAAATTGATCACCCTGATACCTTGAAAAACTGTTAGAGGATTAAGGAAGTATTCTAGATCTCCGCCTTGCGGTACAAGTTATATAACGATATAAATAGGGGTTTACCCCTCATCAATAATAACACAACACAACTATCATTCACCAACTCTAATTATGATTTATCAAAAACTTTCGACAAATTAGTCTTTGCAATTCAACAATGTGTATAAAATTGTCTCTAAGGTGCTTGTGAACAAGATTCAGCCTTTTCTTGAAATTATGTCTCTCCAAGTCAGGGTAGTTTTCTCCATGGCAGAGGCACTGACGTTAATTTTGTGGTGGCCTCTGAGGTTTTGCATTCTATGAAAAAGAGGAATGGGGCTTAGGTTGGTTAGCCTTGAAGCTTGACCTGGAGAAAGCTTTTGATAGGATTGATTGGGATTTCATTTTCTATAGTCTTAACGTGTTTGGTTTGGATCCCGACTCTATCTCCCTTTTAGATCTTGCTTCAGCTCCACTTCTTTTAGCACTCTTGTTGATGGCAAAGTCACCGACAAGTTCAAACCTACTCGAGGTATTAGACAAGGGGACCCTCTTTCGCCTTACATTTTCATTCTTTTCATGGAAATTCTGTCGAAACTCATCCATGAAGCATGTGATAGAGGTGACTGGAATCCGTTTAGGATTGCTGGTAGTGATATTCGCATATCTCACTTATTTTTTGCCGATGATGTTGCTCTTTTTGGCGAAGCTAATGAATCTACCCATAAAAGCATGTCAAGTGTCCTCCATCACTTTTTCATCCTCTCTGGTCAAAAAATGAACCACAATAAGAGCCAAATTTTTTTCTTTAGGAACACCAATAGCCAGAACAAAAACATGTTCGAGGAGTCGCGAAAGTTCGGATCTTGGTATTTACTTAGGTTTTCCACTTGTTGACAAGAGACCTAGTAAGACCACGTTGAACTTCATTTTAGAGAAAGTGAATCAGAGACTGGCTAAATGGAAATGTAGTTTGCTTACTAAAGCTGGTCGAACAACCTTGATAAAATCTACTTTGTTGACTATTCCCTGGTACCATATGTAGGTCATTAAGCTACCATCTTGGCTCATTAGCATGCTTGATCAAACTTGTTCCAATTTCTTTTAGGGTAAGAACAGGGATAAGAATAAAATGCATTTAGTGTCTTGGGATGGTATGTGTCGTTCAGTGGAGAGAGGGGGCCTGGCCATTTTAGATCGTGCAAGGTGATGAGCAGAGTCCTCATGTTAAAACAGTGTTTTCCAAAACCAACTTGGCCACCTCTGTTCTGTTTGCTAAGTATATAAGGTGTCGTTTGGATACACTCGGGAAGTTGGAATTCCCATGAACTTGCAAATCCTAGGAATTTAGACAGTATGGGAATTGGGGAAATTTGTTTGGATGAACAAGGGAATTCAATTCCCATGGGAATTTCTACTTACCTAGCCCCCCCTAGGTAATTAAATTCCTACACTTTGGAGGAATTGGAAATGCCTACACTTTAGGATAACCAAACAACCCATGGTAAATCAAATCCTAGGAAAATAAAATTCCTATGGATTTTGAGGGTATCCAAACGACCCCTAAGAAACAAAGTTGCTCCCACTAATTTTGAAAAAGGTTCTCACATTTAGCCTGTCACTATTACAAAATTCACTATAGACATGGGTAAATAGACATGGGATATATGAAAAACTGATGTCTATCTATTATGAAAAACCCGGTAATGAGTGAAGAATAGACATGGGTTTTTTTATTTGAAATTGACTTGTAATAATAGACATTGTTTGTCTTTTAAAAACCCATGTCTATTTGAAGAATATAGACATGGCGAAAATGTGAAGTTTTGGGAGGACTGATGGTGTTCAGCTAGTTCTCTCCGTCCTGTCTTTACCGGTCGTTTAACTTGTGATTCTTGGAACTAGACAGTTAAAGATGCTATGTCGATCAAATCTGGATACCACTTGGTCTTTATCGGACTTTTGATGATCGGACTACTAATATAATTGTTGGAACTCCCTTTTCTAATTGTGGTCGGGACTCCCTTTGTGTTAGTGTTGCTATGGGTAAATTTTTTGATTCGAAAACTATTTATAATGATGAGTGGAACTCCATGTGCTTCTCTCTTTTTTGTGATGTGATATGGTCTTGTATTTGAAACAATATCCCTGATAACATGATACGATTGTTGGCGCGCAAAATTCAAATATTGTCAGGGAAGGTGGTGAATTGGCAAATACACAGGTGTCAGGAGCAGAGTGGAGGGTCAGCACAAAGGAAATCACTGACCAGGTGCATCCAATTCCTCAGTTTCTGGAAGATTCCATGATGACAACTCATCATTCGATGCGTCAGCACTAATCATTAGCCGCCAATCTGAAATTATCCGTTGATGTACTTGTTGGCTTGGATAGCAAGCTATTTCCTTAGATCCATTGTATCAGGAATACCAGCTAGTGGTATTGCCAGCTAGCATTAGAAGAGACGCTCCTCTACATAAGGGGATTGTACTTCTCATTTTCATTATTCAGCAATTAATCAAAAATCTCATTTCATGAGAATTCCTTTTCTACAAATTCATCTTCTTTCCTTTCATGCTTAAATCCTAGGTGACTTTCCTTTTAACTCACCACAGATTTCAAGTGAATTTGGGCCTATTAATCTTGTATTAAACAGCTCAAAGTCTTAACCTTTAATCAATTTAATCATAAATTAGTTCGAGGGTTATCATAACACTAATCATTATTACTTCCCAAAAACAAAATACAGAATACCACCTGACTGTTTCTCAACAGCCTCCCTCCCCTCTTCTCACTCACAGCCCTAGCTGCCCCATGACGCCACCCTTTACCTCGTCCATTATGTTTGTTGATGCATCTTTTGATTATTCAGCTGCCATTTCTGGATTAGCTTGTTGTTTGCTTGATACTCAGGGTAAATGGATGGCTGGTTAGAGTTCATGTAGACCGTGCCCTGATGCTACTACTGCGGAAACTATCGCCATCAAAATGACTCTTGAATGGAGGCATGATTTGGTTACAGGGAGCATTAGGATTCTCTCGGATTGTAAGTTGGCGGTACTTGGAATAAATGATAAACTATTACTACAAAACCGTTGTGTAACGCTAAAAAATTGTTGTATAAGAGGGTAATTATAAATAACGGTTCAAAACCGGTGTGTAGTGAGTGATGTATAATGCTTAAATTGGCGTACAGATTGTAAGAAACCAAGCGATAAGCTTGGTAGTTTATATGATCTTTGTAGGGTTTTGCTTGATGATTTCGATGGGGTTTCAATTGATTTTATCAAACAGGATGATAATAAAATGGTCGACAAACTGGCGAAAAGGGCCAGAAGGCAACTTGACCTCCACCAGATTGTTCATCATGGAATCCCGGATGAGGAAATCAAAGAGTTTTCGATGAAAATTTCATCTTCATGCCGTTCAAGCCAGATTTTAGTGTTAATTTGTAGCATTTTAGTTTGTAATTTTCTAGGCTTTATGTTGTTCACCGTTTTTCCGTTTTAAGCTTATGTTTTGTAATCTCTCAAACTTTGTTTCATTTGCTATCCCACGTCCGATTTCCAAAAAAAAAAAAAAAAAAAAAGAAAATTAAAAGTCAGGAGATTTCTTTGTCAGTTGATCACTTGATCAAGACTCGATTTTTATCGTGATTTCTAAGACTCGGCGAAATTTTGGTTTAGGTAGCGTGCCTTACATCAGAAAAACACAACACTTGAATTACTTGTTTTAGCGAAGACACTTGAATTGCTTGCATTGTAGACACAACGAACCAATGCAGTAGTTAGTAAAGCATGTAGCTTAATAAGCAAGGCCAGAAAACCAAATTATCAGGGGATTTCAATTCAAAATCGACATCATTAACAAAGTCGATAAACCGTCACTAATTAATCCCTTAATTACACACAAGCTCCAATCGATAAGCGTTAATATCAAACCCTTTGAACTTGAAGCTCATTTCATCTTCAGGAGTCACCTCGCCTGAGTTAAGTTGGCTATTGAAGGGGTTTGTTACAGAATCCCATCAAATTCGGCAACATTTAGTTTTATCTGTTATTCCTCTATATTAGTTAGTTGGACTAGATTTCTTACATATTATTTCCTTTAAAATAAATCTTGGGTTAAGATTATAGAGGCAGTACAGATTGATAGTTCTTTACGAGTAAAAATTTCGACGTCTATATGTCGATTCATAATAATAACTTGCTCCTAAATTTCAATTACAGTAGAAACTGTATGTCAGGACTGAGTGACCATATATAAATTATAAATGTTCCTAAACTCGCACACACTATTACTCTCCTTACCGGCGTGTTGTGTGATGTAATCCACACAATCCCACTCTGCTTGTTTCCAAAAAATTTCCTTCCAGGCACGTCTACGTATCGTCTCATCGATCAGTGATCAGAACCATGGTTTGGGCACATACATGATGTTAAAAAAGATGAATCTGAAAATATAAAAGAAACTACTACTGTATATGTCTATATGAATAAATTAAATGAGTTGAAGACACAGATAAGGCACAATATAACCACGGCTCGGAAAAAGCGGGGGAAAAGCTCTTAGTTAAGACCAACATGCCATGTCATCATTATATCAAGACATAGTCGAATATACAAGTAGTAGTGCAGTTTTTTTTTTTTTTTTTTGGAAATTAGGCGTTAATATAAAAGAAAGACCAAGATAACAAAGTTACAAATAAACAAGAAAAGAACGAGAACAAGCAAACAACACTATGGTCTTTTCGTTGTGGCTTTTATGCCTTTGAATTATGTCTTTTCTGGATATGTTTTCCTGTTGATCATGCCTGAGTTTATTGAATTTCATCCTGCAATAGCAGACTTTAAGGGTAAGATTGCATTGTCCTGTTTACGCCAACTCGGTAAAGTAGCAAAGGCGCCATTTCATTGTTACTCAATCCTGATTTCTTGTGGTTCATGTAGTAGTTTAAGCTTCCCCTCGCCCCCTCCCCTCCCCCACTGCCTTTTATTACCTTAACTTCTGTGACTGTTCCTGAAGATAGAACACTAAAAAAGAATGAGCCTTATGCTCGTTCACATCGATCAGTACTTTTGTGGTAGTAATAACCTTGATTACCAGGGAGTTCGTTTAGCACTGTACAAAGACTATCGAAATCTAGTGTCGTGATCAGTACTTGATCGCTAGGCGTTTTGATTCAGCCTTTGAAAATTGAATTGGGTAAAGTACATGTTATAATTGGGATAATTGTTATACAACTATACTAGTCATTACCACAACCTAGTCAGGCCCTATCATGGAGATCTTTTCAATTTGTTACTGATTCTGCGCGATTGGAGAATCCAATTTTGTAGACTAATGTGAATTTCCTTTGATTTGAACTTCTCTCTGAAACTCGAGACATCCAACATTCTAAATTAAAAGATAGGTGTCCACCCTGATGAGGAAGTCAGATCAGTTACATGAATAATATGGAACGAAGCTGTAGATTTTTCGCCACCCGAGCTGATTTGGGATGAGATCTAAGGTAGTCTCGGTGAGATCGAAAATACTATCGAATCGTGCCAGTTGAACGCGTGGGACTTGTGTCCAAAGCTGGCGCCACCGGTGTGATAACAGTGCAGTACGGACAGCGATATCGATTTGTAGACGAGATAGGATTTCCTCTAGGAGGCAGTCCGGGAGCGAGCTCAATTTATCTTCCACTTCCACTAAATCGAGTCTCGCCCGCTTAATTTCCTTAACAGTAGGTGTAAGGCAATCGAGTCTCCTTTTCGGGTTTTTGGGGCAGTCTTCCACCACTTGAACTTTTGAAAACTTGGACACTATCCCTTTGATGGTGCAATCAGAAGACAAGTACAGTTTTGTTGATGTATTTGGCATGCATGCGCACTAGTGTGTTCAAGAAGCTCATATACACGCAGGATGCAGCTTTAGCCTTTAGATGTAAGATATTTTCGAGTTTTCATGAATGTGCAGTATTTTTACATCGGTCAAAATGTCCAAGAGGCAAGTCTAAGGCGCAGCACCGTAATCTGGTAAATAGGTAATTAAGTAATCACCCGAATTTTTGTACCCTTAACCAAATCATTTTCACTGTTAATTGTTTAATTATTTAGAGGAGCCAATTGACCAAAGTTTTGTTCTTTACCAATTCGTAATAGAATTAAGAAGTGCTTTCCGTAATGCATGTGAGATTAGAAATAAGGTTACAATTGGGATTGGGATTAAAGTTACCATAAAACGGTCACCCCATCCCTATCCAAACAGAGCAGGGCAGGATAACTTTCTCATCATTTAAGTCTCGAACAAGCCACAAACCCACAAAATCATACACAACATCACAATTCACAAATCAGCAATAACCATGACTTCTTTGATGAAGATCATGTTTTTCGTTGTCTTAGTAGTTTTGACTTCTTTGAAGTCTGTAAACGCGACTCGATCTGCAAAAATGGACCACTACGTGATCAATCAAGTCATCATTGATGCATGCCCGGCGATAGCAGTTCGAGACCCTACAATATCTATCGATCGATGAGTATTTTTTCCTTTTAAGCGCAGTTCCCGAAACTAATGACGCTCACACAGTTTGAATTCTCTTGGTCTAGGCGTCATTCAATATGTCAAAGCACACCTGGAGCTTACCGTTACCGACTTGGTCGACCGTGAAGTTTGCATCCTAATTTACTCCGATGTGTTGTCCATGTTGAGTGATGTTGAAGTTGAGTACTCCACGCGAAACCTTCAAGCCTTCGATGTCCACTTTAAGGCCGTGGCCGCCGCCTCTGATTCTTGTGTTCAAAAGATTAAGGATGCGAAGAACCACAAAACTTGGCTCACGAGAGCCCTAATTTGTCTTTCGGTTCACATATCATCCTTGTTATCATCCAACTTGGTTTAGTTTAATTTTGATGTCAACTGATTTCTCGCTTTTGGATCGGAGAATTCAATCTGGTAGACTAATGTGCCTTTGCTCCCAGGCTCATCTTTGAGAGTCACAAAAACTTCCTTTGCACGTCTCTTTGAAACTTGCGATATCCAGCATTCTAAAAGGTTGATACCTTCATCCCTGATACTGTAAGGTACACGGATACTTAAGCAACAAATATTTCGCCACCTGAGCTGATTTCGTATATGATCCAAGGCATTGGACACACGACAAACACTAAAGGGGCACCCTCCAAAGGTACCCAAGTCCAGCTGAACGCGCGGGACTTGGGTCCAAAGATGGCGCCACCGACGAGATAAGACTGCTGTACGTGCTCCAACGTCGATTTGTAGACAAGAGAGGATTTCCTCTAGGAGGGGGTCCGGGAGCGAGCTCAATCTGTCTTCTTCTACTACAAGTCTGATCAGTTTCGTCCGTTTGTTTTCCCTAATAAGAGTAGGTTTAAGGCAATCGAGTCGTCTTTTCGGGTTTTTGGGGCGGTCTTCATCGACTCGTACTCGTGAGAACTTGGATACAATTCCTTGGATGATGGTGCAGTCTGAAGACGAGATCAATTTCAATCTTTTCATCTTACCTTTCATCTCATCATCGTCCTCGTAATCTCGAATTCCCCTTTTATTTTTTTGGTGTAGCCGCTCATGTTAGGGCAACCATCCAATTGAGTTTCATGCATATTCAAAGGATGCGAATTCAGAGTTCGTTTGTGGTGTATCCAATTGAGTTTTTTATGTATTCAATTGAGTTTTTGGGAAATTATAAACTACCAATAATTATCTTTACCCTTTTATTTTCTCTTAGTAAGTACGCAGCCGTTGGACAAAGTGGTTTCCAAAATAATTATAAGAGTACCGTTCTACCTATGCTGAAATTGTGTTTGTGTGGGTACACCCATAGAATTTACCCAAAGCGGTAGTGGATGTGTGTTCCCCGTGTTACATATAAAAAAAATAAAAATAACAAAAAAAAAATGACAGGATTCTGAACAATATTGACAATTTTAACTCGATTAACTGTCACTAATTAATACACAACCTCTGATCGACAAGCGATGGAATCACTAATCACGATACAAGGAGCAGAGGCAAAAATATTAAGCAAAGCAATAAAAAAAGTTGATCGAAATCCAAAAACATATACTCCAAACTCCATGCATGACAGTGTAACAGAGGTCGTTGGGCAGCTTCGCAATCATAGGCAATTGAATCCAGAAAACTCCGTGGCTGATCATATTTCTGCACATCGAGCTTGAACGACACTCATACTCTCTCCTACGCTCATTTAGACTCTCCCCATAAGAGCGCCGGCAGTCTTTGAAGTCGTATCGATGAATTGTCCAAAACACTTCACAATAATTCAGGAAAAAAATTACACGACAATTGTCACTGCGCACTATGTATCCGCCATGAAGCACCAATACCAAATTGCATTACTACAAACATAAATTTCCATTCAAGATTTTCAGCGCAAATTTCATATACAATTATCAAAATTATACTGTCATATTCATTCTGGTGCATAATTTCATTGCAATTACAGAATTACTACTGCATTCATTTGTAACGAGCTGCCTTCTATTGCATTCATTTTCTAGATGAGAATAAACAGCATGCAGGTTTACTGACCAGATGTATATATATGATCACCTACATTGTAAAAGCTTTTCAATCGACTTTCAGACTCCTGGAATCAATTTTGCATACTTCCTTTAGGAAAGTGCAGAAAAATTTGACAAGTGCTTTCACATCATTCTACTCCCATGTATAATGGACCAAGGTTCGGTCTGATTACATCTGAGAACCTATTCGTCTGTACATGAAGATAATACTTATGTTTGCAATACGGAGCCTGGCTACATCAAGTCGAGCAAACACTTCAGCTGTTCAGCATCTATAGTACGTCTAAAGTTTCAGGAGGAAGAGAAGAATAGTCACCCACAATTCACTTCCGATCAGACATCTGAATGCCATTGCGCTTGAAGTATTCTCTGAATCCATAGGCACTCATGTCATAATTAAACTGAAAATACATAAGAGCCGAAATCAGATCTACATGCTCTTCCAATGGTAACAAAAGATATCAGATATACATGACTACAAAACAAAAAGTAATGTAATTAAATTGTAACTTAGCTTTTACAGAACAATTATATTTAGTGATGATAAGACTGAAGGACACAGTATGGAAATATGGAATAATGCTTTCAAAGATTATACTTTATACAATATAAATCGGATAGCCAGGAATCCGTAGTCTATCCACACTGAGTATTCACGTAATCCAGAAAATAACCAGCATAAAACAAATTCCCATCATAACCATGGCAAACACAAAAATTTTGACTGACATAGTGACATGCATAATTTATTCACAGAAAAACTTGCTTTGAGCTCCACCCAAAAAAAAAGAACTTGCTTGCAGTGTTCTTGGATAGAAAGAAATGGAGGGAAAGGGAATGGACGGGTCCAAAATCCACTGTTAAGAAAACATCAATGAGGAAAAGGAAAATACATGTGGTAGCTCATATTTTTGTAGGCGATGGAAATGAAATTATAGTTCCTAGGTACTTTTAAAAGGATCGAAGTTGTCTCCACAATGAACAAGCAAAAGAATATTTGGCCATCTTTATATCAGATATCTCACCAAATGGGCATAGACTTCACTACTTCCTTCATATCATTTCATAGATACCTACCCTTGCAATAATATTGTAGCCTGAAGCTTAATCATGTGTTATTGTGTTCCCCTAATAAAAATAAAAATTAAATAAAAAAAAAGGTCAATCACATGTCATGTAACCTTGTGATTTTGTATGCCAAGAGAGAGGTTGATTCTTTTTCCAAATCTTTTCATATATGGAGAGACATGATTTCTACAAAAATGAGGGAAAATACATCATCCAATTCTCTCATTTTCTTTTCTATTCATATACAATTGGATCCCAAACAAAGAGTCCCTCCTACACCCCCCCCCCTCTCTCTTTCCTCTATTTTTAAGACTAATTCTCTCACTATCTCTCCTCTCCCTGTCCCCCCAAAATTGCATTCCGAACAAACTATTAGTTCATAGTTTATATTTTAGTCAACTCTTATTCTCTGGAGGCCCATGCCTACACCACCCCCACGGCCCCACTAAAAAAATAAAAAAGAATCAGCCCTATTTGAGAACCCTATAGTAAGCATATCATACAATGAAGATTCAGTTTACTCAGGTGTCAAGTGCTGCAGTCAATTAACTCCCAGCTCAGCAGCACAAAAGTTAAGGGGATGTGCCAAACAGAAAGTCTACAACTAAAATGAACTGCGTAAGTATGAAGCGTCATTGCATCAGAATACTAGTAAACTTTTTTAGACTCTTATTCTGGAACTTGGACTCCCTTCCCCCCCCCCCCCCCCACCCCCCAAAAAAATTGAAAAAACACCGGCCCAGGAGGACGATGCCAGCCATTCCAAAAGAGAGAATATAACAACCCTAGGTGACACCTTGCTATGTAAAATATGATGCATTCTTTTTTCTTTTTTTACAAGCATAAATATAGTTAAATAAAAATGATTAGTTACAACTTACAAAATGCCCAATTTCTTTTCAAACCAATATAAGGGTTCTCATTCAAGATCCCTGCTAGCTTGGCCCATAAAGAAGCAAGAGAAACAACGCTCCCCCAAACATAGTCAAGTGAATGACTTCCTCCAAACGTAGTCAAGAAATGACTTCCCCCAAAAAGTTTTCTCAAGCTTCGCTCATTCCAAATGTGCAGCAAACACAGCACAATTCCATAACAACCTCTCTTCATTCTCCCCCAAACCCACAATCATATCCAGGGAGAAAAGAGGCAGGACAGACCAACTGCTCGCCATGTAGGGCTATCATCCGATGCCAAATCTTAATAGTAAACTCACAATGAAGGCAGAAAATATCCACTACTTTTCAAGCATATGAAGCATAAGGGCAGTGGTAGGCAAATTATCACGGGTAATTACCTTTCCCAGAGCCAGACAAAAAGATCACACCTTGAAAGGAATTTTAGACTTCCAAATTATAACCAAAAAAGACTTCAAAGAGGTAACCACTCAAGCGAGTATCATAGAGAAAGATCTACAGACAAAAACTTCTGGAGGAGTCTCCCTTTCTAACTCGCATGTCCAAGACAGAGATCACCAAAAAACCTCTTCTAGCTCCCATACCAAAAGATTGTAGTCAAAGGTCAGTCGTAAGGATAATACCAATGATCACACCTGCCTACTTCTTTCTTCAGATTCCCACAATCAAAAATGGCAGAGACTGATCCTTCTAGACAAATTTGCACAGCTTAGCTTTCGCCAATTTGCCCACCTGAGCCATTGCAAGAATCCTATAACCCAGTTGCTTAACCCTTAAAATCCTTTAATCTGATACAAGGAACCTCTAGACAGAAGCTGATACTAAGCTCTTGATTCAGTGGACAGATAAGTGAACCCCATAGGCCATAACTGTATGTGAACTAATGACAACAGAACAGACTACCCTTTGTTATTCTACTTCAAGTGCGCTTATCGCTTTGGCTCGTACACAAAAAGCTGACAAGACCTCCAATCTGTTGCTATCTGACCGCAAATAGGTACAATGAAATATACAATCATCCTAACAAGGAACCCATATTCCCACGCAACTCAGCTTGTAGACTTGTAGTATCTAAACAAGATCGTGATATATTACTCAACAACCTAGTCAAAAATCTTCTCTATATGGTCTTATGATTTGCTCTACTTTTCCAATAAAAGAATTTTACACTCCAGATAGACAGTTAAGCAAGCAGATAATGAAAAGTGATGCTAGTTATTAATGAACTCCTATCCTCAAGAGTAATTATTCGAAACAATTGTATGCACAATATATTATGCATGCCTAACACAAGTTTGAACACCATTTTGAGAGGGTAAAGAGGAGGCAGAAGAAGTAAGAAAAGTGGATGATAAACAATCTCAGCTGCAAATGAGTATGGAGAGAAGGCATGGTCATGAATGAGGCAAAAGAGGTGGTTTTTGCCCAAAACCCAAAAAGATGAAGAAAGGCAATCAGACCTGCAAGCTCCAGGTAACAAGTAGTGAGGTCAAAGGAGCATATGTTAATACAAGTAAGAAAATTATAGGGGCCAACTAAGAGGTCAAAGCGTTTTCCCTCCCAAATCTTTACAGACTAGAGGAAAACATTTCCTAGACAAGGAGAAAGAAATAGACCCTCTCCATTGCCCCTTCATTTTAAAAGCTCACTCAATATATATCCAAGCAACAAGAATTGCATTGCCTACTCTCTTTCCCTTCCCCATCCCTTAAAATCTTCAGTTAAACAACCGCCAAGAACTCGATAAACTAACAGGAGTTGCTTCCTCTGTGAATACCTTAAAACTCAAACTCAACAATGTCAATCCCTTACAATCAGTATTCTAGAATTTTTACCATACAATACATCACATAATATTCCTCTGAGTTCCTACAAGCCTACAGGCCCAGAGCCGAAGATACCTTAGGTCTCCTACTATTAGTTGTTAGTTAACAGCATCCTCTGAGGACTGAAGCAGGAATAGAAGTGAAGAACAAGCAAGAAAAACAAAAGATTTGTACACAATGCATCCAGAAATTTGGAGTTTCCTCCCAACATTCTGAAGGAGGTTCTGAAAATATCACATTCTTCAGCCCAAAGCGAGTACTGGGGAGGTGTAGCATGACTGCATGAGTCCAGTATGTGTTAATGCCTTGGTGGCAACTTCTCTACGACCATAAATTTCTGTTACTAAAGGGTTACAGCAGCGAAATCCAGTAAAACACTTAGCTTAGTAAACCAAGGCGATCAGCCATATGATTGACATGAAATGTGCAGGTATCCAGCATACTTCACAGTTCAAACTTTGTTAACTCTTAATGTGGAACCGCCATCCCCACCCCCTCAACCAATTCAACCCAGGAAACCAAAAAGAACCCTGTGCAGGAACCTAGAATAGCTATACCAGAAGAGTAGATAGCTTTCTTGAGATTGCACCTAAAGTCTAAAATGACAAAGATCTCCTATTTTACAGAGAAGGTAAATAACGACCCTAGGTGATGGCTACAGCTTCCTATGTTAAAGAAAATGAAGGCTTTCAAAGATGCATGTCAAGAGTCACCATACCAAAAACATGTAAGCAGCGGTTAGCTCATATGGACAATAACATCATTAGGCCGGTCAACCATCTACTTTCTTCAGATTCCCACAATTCAAATGGAGAAGTGGTACTTCTAGATAGTAGACCTGATGAATCAATTCCCTCCATATGACGATTCATTATACGGTTAGATTGTTGATTTTAACTGCACAAAATTTCATTGCCGAATGCAAATAGAAGTAGCAAATAGAAAATGTTGGATAAGGTTGGTGTCTTGATTGAAGATTAAAAAGTGTCAATAACCATGAACCCAGAACCTAAGCCCTATTTTTATTGGATATGAGAATTGTGAACTATAGGTAACGAAACAAATTACACCTCATTAACTTCGTCACTTCGGGTTGTAAACTCAGGGTATAACACGTCCTCTCTGTCCCAGCAGACTGCAATACATTCAACCAAATAATCGCTCCTACCCTTAAACTAATACTCCAGTCTAATAGATTCCCCATGAAACCTCCTTTTGAGAACAGTTATTCGAAAGTAACTCATTTGATAGACTTTTCACTTGAAATGAACTTCCACTTTCTGTAATTGCCCAGAATCCAATACACGAACAAGCAGGCAAAGAAATGGCTGACGGAATGAAACAATGCTCGCTGTGAGCCCCGTACAATTCACAACCACAACCACAACAACCAAGCTTCCAAAATGATTTGGGGTTGACTAACATGAATTGTCATGTGCAGGTCATAAAAGTTAAAGATCTTAAACAAGTTTAAAAAGTAGTGAAAACACGTTTAGCAAGAGTTTTAAAAATATGTCAATAGAATAGGAAGACAAAGATATAAATTAAAATATAGTTACAAAACAAAGGAAACATGCATGAATGTCTTTACAAAATTTAAAAATAAAAGATTTGGGAAAAAAAAAAAAAAAAAACCATTCGAAAACCATTTGCAAAACAAACAAAGAAACCATAAGAAGTCAGATTATATCCTCCACGTGAAACATGTCTCTCCACATTGCAGTGCACCTTAAATATGTGGGGTTACAAACCATTACTCAGAGATTAGCCAAAAAGTTTCCACTTTGTCCCAAAGACCACAAAATAACTTCATCTCACAACAATTATTAGTTAAATACCTAAGAAATGGAAAAGAATGAAGCTAAAGGGTAAGAATGCGCAAAAAGGACAGATGGATTGTATAGAGTGGGAGAACCAGGAAAGAAATCGTATTGGGCTTTTTCCCCAAGTGTAAACAATAGTTCTTCAGCCCAAAGTGAAGCAAATCCAGAATGAGGCCAATATGACTTAGTGCTAAATGCTTGATTACCATTAGTGTTTCCTGTACTAGAGAGTAATGACCGTGAAAACTAGTACAATGTTTAGCTTAGTATTGTGTCGTTTGAGCCATCTTCCCCTCTCTTCATAACTTGCCAAAAAACTCAGCCAGCCAGCTATTACTGTCAGCCTATTCCGTTAATATCCATATATACGATGTCAATGACAGACACTTAGTATGATAGGCACACAAGCAGCACAAAATTTGTTGACCATTCAAAGAAACGGAGTATGATTGGCACACAAGCAGCACAAGATATGTTGACCATTTGCAAGAAACAAAGAAAAAAGAACGAAGCCACAGGTCTTGGTTTAAGTACGCGAAAATTCTTGGACTATAAGTAGCAAGGTTACATTGTGAGATTCTTACCGGCAAAACTTTCACCGAGTACTTCGTGACATTCGGATCTGCAATTTTACCCTGAGCAGCAGCCTGCAGGAGAGAAAAAACAAAAGGTTAGACACAGCATATAGCAAGAAATAGGTGTGAGGTTTATTATCTCTCCCCATATATTTCCCCTTATGGGCAGACGATAGGGGAGGTGGTTGGTATAAGAACAATGTAACCCTTTGTATGAAAAAAGAGATATAGGCAATGACATTAGCTACATTCTAGTATGAAAACACGTAAAATGTTAATATAACCCAAGTGCAGAAAGATCATGCATACTTGTTCTGGACTATGAAAAATCTCGACAAATGGATATTCTTTCCTTTGTCGTGCTATGCAGAACCCTGGATATTTGGGGCACTCGACCTGAAAGATATAAAAGGTCCAAAATTTATATGATACATAATTGAATGTAAGATATCCTCAAATCTTTAAGCTATATAGAACCAGGCACAACGGTAAAGCAGGATTCAGGAATGAGCATAAAGACAGTAACAGAAGAAATAAAGATTCAAAACTCGCATCATAGAAACTATCCTAATGCCATGGACTTCTTGCCTCGTTAACACTGAACTTATAGTTTTCACAAAAGAAAGAAATACAAACACCACAAACGGATATATTAAACTTGACAAAGACAAAACCTACTCTCATAAATTTGACATGCGGATAGAACTTTGCTGCAGCTTCGTCCAATACTTTATCAAGATGTTTTGTGTAATTCCCCCTACACAGGCACATATCACAATAATTGGACCATGGGAACAAAAAATAGAACACACAAAATATGGGCAGAGCAAAAATAAATAAAAAAACCACTACATTTACACTATACCTGATGGTGAAAGCAACAACAACAGGGTAACCTTGGTGCAGGAGTTGGACAAACTCACGCTCCGACGTAAAATGAATTACCCGAGATGGCCCTAAATCCTTAGGATAACCGGTATAATACCTTGAGAAATCAGAGCAAGAACACAAACCATATCCAGAATTAGTCGAAAAGCAAGAGTGAAATTGCACTCAACAATAGCAACATTACCCCAGTGCCTCAAAGGCTCCCACCATAAGGCGGGGTGAAAAGGGGGTCCGATGTCCGCAAGCCTTACCCCTACATTGGAAACATAGAGAGACAAAGTGCTTCGAGAATCGATTGACTACTACTTCACAATACAAGAAGCGGGTAAACCAAAAAAAAAAAAAAAAAAAAAAGGTTTCACCTGCAAGAATCCCGGAGACGAAGCATCATTTTATCGAAAACCGAAGATTCCGACATTTGAGTCAATCAGTATAATGTCCCTATGAACAGAATAATGTCAATTTTAAACACTTCATAGAAAATAAAAAAAAGAATATTCATGAAAACTACTGTATATGTTAAATTAATCAATTGACAAAGTTAGATTTAACAAATTAGAGGCAGATTTTTAATGTCTCTCTAAAAATAACAAATAATGGGAAGAGAAATTGAAAGTGGAACATTAAAACATGGATCATGATATTAAATTGGTGATGAAATTTGAGAGTTAAAATTTAGTTTAATTGATTTCTGAAAATTAAGGGAACGAAATGACGTACCTTTAATTCGTTCAATTGTTAAGACTTGAAACTTTGATTGTTGGATTTAGATTGGTGAGTGATGATTTGGGGGTGGCCGGCGTCGGAGAGAGAGTGAGAGGACGGAATCTAATCGCGTGATATTTTCCACGAGTTGTCCGACTATTTTAGGTGTCCGCGTGCCGAACCCTTTTGATTTCCGACTTTTTTAGGTGCCCGCGTGCCGAATCCGCTATGCCTCGTGTCGGATCGTACCAAGCCACAACCAAGTGTTGAATTAATTATATTTTTATTTTAATAAGTTATTCTTGTAAGAATTTACAGAGGACTTCGATACATTTTACTTCAATGGAATAATTATGTAGAACTAATGGTTAAGATAATATAATTGTGGTCAACTCTTAAAACAAAGTCATATTACTCCCTCCTATCCAAAGAGATTTTAATCTTTGGGTTGAACACATGAACTAACAACAAATCCTAAAGAAATGGCATAGTGGAATTGATGGTGGGATAGTTGAGTTTAGAGAAAAATTAACACCCCACTAATCCACCAACAAACCAATATGGCGGAGGGAGTGAGAAAGAAATTGGATAGCAATGCAAGTGGGGTTTTTTTGGAGGGAGTTTTAACAATTTGAATCTCCCCCCAAAACACACCCATCTGATATGATTTGAAGCATCACATTGTGGATCTCCATAAAGCTTTCTTGCATACGGAGTACATATCCTAATTGATATCCACTAATACACAAATCTCGCAAAATTTTTGAGATTTTAGAGGAAATGAGAGAACGGCACTCCATTTCCATTAAAAAAAAAAACTAGGATAAGTGATGAATTCAGCTCGGTGCTGCTGCTGCTCGGTTTCTGCGGGTAATCTGTTGTTGGTGTGGTCTGCTTCGGGTCTGCTGCTCTGCTTCTGTTGTAGGAGAACCTATCTTATTTGCATTCAAGGTTAGTACACACAAGGTTGATAGGATAAAAGGGAAATCACATTATGCATGCAAAAAAAAGAATCTCACCAATGCTCAAAAACTTGAAATACATTGTTTTTTATTAGAGAACTCCAAAAATGGGAAACCCAATCGTGGCAAAGTAAAGGAGATTGCAGCAAAATATAACGTCACAACAAAAACAATCGGAAATCTCAATAAATTTGAATAGCTTAATCAAAGGCAAAGTAGGCGGGAAAAAACTGGTTATACCGATGCAAGTAATCGATTCGTTTTCACAATTAAAAAGATGCACAATAAAGAGACTATCATTTGCAATTGACATAAGTTATTTCACATGTCAAAGATAATTGCAAAGGGAGAATTGAGATGGCACACTAATGCTATTAAGCCGTCATTAAGTAACCACAAGTATATTTGTCTCAAGTTTACCATGTCTAGATTGTTATTTGATCAACTTCTAAATGCAATCAAGTTTTGATCACAAGATAATGATCTCCATATTGATGAAAAACGGATTTTTTATGACTAAGATCAAACAAAGAATGATACTTATACCGGGGGAAGAAGAACTAGTTAGAAGCACACAAAGCAAGAGGAATATCCCTAAAGTTATGTTTATGGCAACAGTAGCAAGACCAAGGTACGCATTGGATGGTGAGTGCATTTTCGATGGTAAAATTGGCATTGGCTCTTTGTTATTAAAAGACCATCAATCAGAAGTTCAATACATGATAAAATTTCAATATTTTTCTTAATTAAGTGATATTCTCACATGAAAAAATAAATTATAGAATCTCATTAATTAATTCAGGAGGATATCACTTATTTAAGGAAGGAAATGAAATTTTATCATGTGCCTCATGAGTACACGTTAGAAAAATCCATTTAATATACTTACATTAGTTTCCCTTATATTGTTTAAAGTTAGCCAATTAATTATTTGAGCTAAAGATGTTAGAAAAGCTAAGAAAAATTATATAGGATATATATATGTTATTAGTTGTGTCTTACCTCATGATCGCTCTATTCATTGTCATCTTATTCGTGCCATTCTTTCTCTTATTTGTTTTCTTCCCTTTTCATTTTTGGCATTCATTGTCCTATTTACAATTCTTGCAACTTGCAATAATTTTCTCTCTTCCTCTTGCCCATTCGTTGATAGCTCCTGCGATCATCTTTGATGACATCGGTATGTTGCATTCTCATGATTAATTATCTGCATGCATGCATGTGTTTTTTTTTGTCAACAAATTAGTATCTGAATTATCTTAAAAGAAATAAACAATTTGTACATATGGTAAATTGTTTTTATACTATATAACTTAATGCAATCTTAAATCTAAGCAATGGGGGTTTCCTTTGAATTCATACAAATTTGTGAAAAGTTGTATATTTTTTTTCTATCGGTTGGCCCTTTGTTAAATTTAATTATCAAGTTTTTACATATACATAGCTTAAACTTTATTTTCAATTTCAAGCTCCTTCAATCCTACGTATTAATCTAGTTGGGGTCATATAACAATTTTAAAAAATAATATTTTAATCTCATATAATTGTTAAAATGCATTTTTGAACTTTGTTTGTTTCGATTGGAACTTTGCTAAGCTTTGCATCATTTACCATCAATGATAGATGTTATCTTTGTAATAGGTTTAGCTTATGGAAAATTCATCAAAACCATATTATATCTAGTCTTCACTTTCTTTATAATTACCTGTGTTCATGTTTAATGACCATTTTGAGACTGAAGATCAAGGTTAATGGTTAGTAACTTAAGGGGTTGTCCCGAGTTTGAAATCTTGTACGTTGTACCCCCGTAGTATTAGATGCTCCAATGTACCAGACGTAAAATTGACAATTGTGAGATTGATGAATTGGCATGGGGGGAGGATGACAATGATCTAAATATCCAATGGCCATATAAATTTCTTGTGAGTTAACTTCACTCAATTAGAAAAGATAAACAAGAATAATGTTTTCCTCATAATGAGAAGATGGTTCAAAAAGATAGATTATTTTTAAATGATAACCTCTCCAAATATCGACTTTGGTTTTATTTCAATTGTGCTTCATTTTTAGGTACTCCATACATATTGGTGTGCATTCTTACATTTTAGCGGATGTGCCCTACTTATCACTAAATAAATTAATGTACAACTAATAATGTAAACTTAATGTGCACTTTCATTAGGTATCTTATTCTGAAGGTCCGCTTAATAATATCATAATTATTAGGGCATAGAATTGTAACTAGTTATGATCGTTGTTAGTAAGTATATGGTTAAATTGACACATATACTAACAACTTTAAGCAAATTTATATTAAACAGCAGGCAGCTAATGCGAGAGGTAGACCCTTGCCTAAGTTTGGAGAATGGGACGTAAACAACCCCGCATCAGCTGAGGGATTTACGGTCATCTTCAACAAGGCAAGAGATCAAAAGAAAACTAATGGGACTGCCGTAAGCGGGATGCCTGGTGCTCAAAAGTTCGATCAGAATATGAATCATGCAAATAACCAACATAACAACCACAATCAAAACTCTCATGAAGCGGATCATCAACCAAAGACAACGGTATAGTACACTCAAACTTCATTAATTTTGCTAAGATTATGTTATTAATTTGCCACCAACTTTTAATATATAATTGCATCTAAACTTCATGTCACCATTATGACAATTACTATGGTTTAATTTTGACTCAAATGGGCGGGACCACGTTTCAAGTAAAATTTTACTACACACGCCCGTACAAATATGAAAATGAGATCATATTAACATGATACCTCTATTGCATACCAAAGCTACTTAGCTACTTCTCTAACAAAAGGAAGGTGGACAAATACATGCGTGTATGACTTCAAAAAGGATGTTCTTCTAACTAACTAACATTTAAAAAATAAGGTCACAATGTAATAGAAGTTAATCTTATAACTGATTTAACATGACATGTCAATGGCGCTCTCATAACCATTAATATTGGTCTTAAGCAAACTTTCAAACCCAATAATACAATGAATTTTGGAACTTTATCAATTGTTTATTGACTATTTATTCTTTTCCTATTGCAGAAAAGGTGGCTTTGTTGTTTCTATGCCGCTTAAATCCGTTCAAGTTGCGCATTGTGCAATGATAATATGAATTTTTTTGCAATGATGTATGGCTAAAACGTGTATATCAGTAGTTTTGCCATATGTAATTTCTAGGGCGATTTAGTGCCCAACATTCATGATCCTCTCAACTATATATAAAACATTAGCTCATGTTCTCACATTTATAGTGCCAACACTGACGGTATCAAAAAGCATTCTATAAATAGTATATTATGCTACTTCGATATTTTTAGTTTTTTAGTCAACGAACATTAGAATTATCGATACAAGACTAGTATTAAACGAAACTCTAACTTCCAAAAACTAAGATCAATGGGGAAGAAAGGGAAAAACTTCATAAGATGGTGAGGGGGGTCGAGTGGTATTGCGGTGCATTACCGTCGGCATTGACCTAGTGGGAATACAAGAAAAAAAGGGGTTATTGTGGATCTCTTGATTATATAACATTATACATATGCACTTTTTTATGAAAAATAGGTCGTGACCTAGTGAGAGTGCAAGAAAACAAAGAAGTTAGGTAGAGTTCGTTTGGATTGTGGGATGAGAATTGAGGGATTAGAGGGTGGGATAAAGAGTGGGAATTGATGGTAGGGAATTAAGTGAGATAGTAGAATTCCCTTGTTTGAATTAACATGAGAATAGACGGGATGAGAATGGGGATATGCATAAACTTTACAAATATAACCCCATCTAAATATTAATAAAATTTTATATAATTTTTAAGGGGACATTTCAGTCTTTTTAGCTAATTAATGAATTCTCAAGTGTAGTACCAGATATTAGATTAGAGGATATCCCTCTCATCCAATTCCCATTCGTTATTCTCATTTACCAAACATCGATTTTGAGTTTTTGGGAATAATAATCCCATCTCACATACTATTCCCTCGTTCCAAACAACCCCGTAGAATACCAATACCATTCCCTGATGGAAAAAAAGGTGGTGATATGAAGGGTGAATTAGGGAGTGACGAAGAGAAGCGTGTGTCTTCCCCAATAACCACGAATTCTTAAACCCCAGGAAACCCTCACAAGAGAGAAATTGCTGTCTACTTCCAAATTCCAAAATGATGTCGATGAGAAGAGTATTGAGTAAGATTCATCATCGTACTTGTATCTCCCTCCTCCATCAACAAACCCGCAGTCTCTCCATCATTTCTTCTTCTTCTCACCCCATTCCGATCAACCCTACTTCTTCATCTTCTTCCCTCAATTTACCCACTTTCCCTTCTTCTTCTTCTTCTTACCCTCTCAAGGAATTCCGCCGTAGTTTCGCCAAAGCCCGAAAGTCAAGTACTTTTCTTCTCTCTCTCTCTTTCCCCTCTTGCTTTGTTCTATTTTTTTTTTTAATTGTTGACCCTTTAATTTTTGATTGTTCATATCAACTTTAAGATTACATTTTAGAACAATGTGAAGTTTGTTTGAACTTTTACAGCAATTTAGTGTTGCAAGATTATTGTTTTTTGTGCTTTCATTTGTAAGAAAAAACCCATTTGTAAGCATAGTATATATAGTAGATTAGATTTGGCCAACATTTCAAGCTTATGTTTATTTGATTTTTCATATCATAAATTTGAGATTATAGCAAAACAAATGTGAAGTTTGCCCAAATTGAAATTGTTTTCATTTTGGGTTCTTTGATTAATTGAAGGAAATTCAGTGGTGGAAGACGATTATTTTTGTGCCTTGATCTGTGAAATAAAATCATTAGTAAATGTAGTAGATTAGATTTGGCTAATATAATCATTAATGTATGATTCTTACTTCCTCGAATCCGAGTGAGCTGATTGATTAAAGGAGTGTAAAGTTGCGCCATGTCGGTTGAATGAACCAGTTAAAGAGCTGACACAGGTGGTTAGAACTTAGAAACATGTACAAGTTTGGTAATAGAGGATCAACTACACCTTGTAGAACACGCTTAGTGCAGGTGGTTAGAAGGACCTAGGTTATAGTGCAAGGATATAATTTGCTTTAGGGTTAAATAGCGAACCGTTTGATAGTTGAACAGAATCATGATCTTAGTTTAAGGAGGTGCAAGGTGAAGGCGGACGCCTCATGCACGCAAAGGGCGCTCATTTAGTGAACAAACTTTTATTTTTGAAAACAATAATTTGCAAAAGATTACCCCATTTTTGGTATGTATAGAGGGCCAATGTGTAAAGAAGTCTAAATTAGGGATTAAGGGCACCTCCTGTGCACCTTAGTGCGGTTTTTCGGCCTGCGCCTCAGTGTTTCTTGGTGCGCCTTATGCACACTGATGCACTTCAAGCTTCTGATGTGATGCCACCTGTGCCTTGGCACTCCCCACGTGCGCTTTTTTAAACTAAGATCGTAGTATTTGAGATAAGGTCAGAAATGGATCAACAGGGACGCCCTTCTCCTCCCTTATCAGTCCTCCTGTTACGTAGAACGTAACTTGGTCTTATGAAATAAAACCATATATAATCGGGAAAGTTGCAAAAAGTAAGTGAGTACACATGAACGATTTCCTAGACTGTTGAATTACATTTATGTTGTTGTTGTTGTTGTTGTTGTTGTTGTTGTTGTTGTTGTTGTTGTTTTCTATCATTCCAAAATGAACGGATTATCATTTTTGTGAATGTTGCACTTTAAGAAGAAAGATATGAGCTCTTTGACTGGGGTGATATGAGGAAAGTAAATGGTCTCCTTTTTCCTAATGAATTAGAAATGTAATGTGGTTACCTATTTTTGCGGTACCGAGGACCATATTTATCTCTCCCTTGGGAACATATATATGACTTTGGTACCTTCAAATTTTCAGAAGGTGATTCAATTGAGGTGCAACTAAACTAGAAAGTATAAAGTCAGGCATACACCTCATAAAATGTAGATGTCGTTAAGGGAAAACTTAAAATTTAGGTTGATTCGAGAAATCTTGTGTGATGTTCATGATTATTATAACCATAAGTTGCTGTTGGTTATAAAAGCTGATTCTAAATATACTGGAACCTGGAATTTGTTTAGAGAATGATGACAATGGCGGTACGGACCAAGTTGTCGAAGACATAGGGCCCACAGTAAAATCAACTTCTGTTTCTCTGATGGAGGCAGCTGTAGATGCGTTTTCGAGAGAGCTAACTAAGCTACGTACTGGAAGAGCGTCTACAGGTTCACTGCTTTGACTCCTGTTATGTATGTGAAGATGGTTGACATATGGAAATGGATAAAAATATTTAAGATTTGTATATAATTGCAGGAATGCTAGACCATATCATCGTGGAAGCTCATGGTGTAAAGATGAACCTGAATCGAGTTGCTCTTGTCACCCTTGTCGACCACGGAACTCTGGCTGTAACTCCATATGACCCAGAAGTAACAATTCCTCTCTTTCTGCGATTAAGTGCTATTTTCTTATTTGAACGTTTCAGTTTGTGTTGTCCCTTTGTTGATGATTCTGCTACTGAACCCATTCTTAATAGCTAATGTCTTGTCCCTGATCCATGTATCAGAGACAATCTTCCACATCCAGCTCTTTTAGAGACTTGTTTGTTTCTGATCTTCCTTGTGGAACATTACATTTATCGGAAATATGGTATACATGAATCATGAAAATATAGAGAAAAGGTAGCTCTATGCTTGCTCTGTGGTATCTTACTGGCCCTCCTGTGGCAATTTGACCCTTCTCCTTCTCTTCCTACGATTTGTAATTGATAAGCTCTCTTGGTATCTTTCTAGGAGCAAGGATCTCTTTTTTACATTTAGCTTTTTTGACATCCCATATTATCTTGCTTGTTTGAGAATACCGGGTGGTTAAATTAAAACCTATCAATATTTTCATGGGGTATTCATTTGGTCATGTCTTATTAAGAAGTCTACTGACCAATTGGTAGTTTGGGCTCCTTAGAGAAAAAATCTGCTGGCTAAGGACGGGGGGCTGGGTCTTATCAGGTCAGGTTTTCGGGTCAACGAATCGGGTTGATTCGGGTTTGCGACCTCTACTTACTGGAGTTACAGGGGAAGGAGCTGCTAGTCTTCAGTTACTGCCACATTTACTCTTTTTGGAGGGCTATCGCTATTGCCACATTTATGTTGGCCTAGGATTATCTATTTTTGGATTAAGTGCAACATTCATCAGCTGAGTTGGGTTTATCTGACTCAAGTAACCGCTGGTATCTTTGAGATTTTACAATTTTCTCTGCATTCTTTTCCTCTTGCTACTATCTTTTACTTCTTGTCGATTTTGGAGTAATGGCAGTGATGATACTTTTGTTCAGTGTTGATTCCTTGGTTGCTCTGTGTCTTAAAAGCTTTTTGCTACCTCTCTCTCTCCCCTATATCTAGCTTTTGAGAACTATTTGCATAAGAATTTCTAAGTTTGCTGTTCAACTTAAGTTTGTGAAACCAAATCAGAGGATACGTGACTTAGATTTTCAGAAACTTGTTTATGTGGTTTACCAGAAAGGGGTTTTATGGTAATGAACAATGGCGGCGAAACATTTAGAATTTTGGCGATGTAGCTTTGAAGTGTTAGCTGGTATAAATTATATGATAAGCTACCTGAGGATGACAAATTAATGACAAATTGGCTGAAATGGCCTCTGATAAAGAGAGGCAAAAGATGAACCATCTAGTGTTATTTGATTCAAGTCTTTATCTGTACTATTGATCAACCCTTTGAGGGCTTGAATAGTTTCTTACTCAAATCTTATGTTGATAAATCCATGTGATCAACCAATGTGATTTATTTCTAGTTTTTGTCTGTACTACCAAATAAAAGAGTGGCGAAAGATGGTAAACTTATATTTCGTAATGCATGTTGATTGTTGAAGGTAGCGAGTGAAATGGATAAATTGCTTGCTTTGTGTCACCCGACCTGATCTTCTAAATAAGGCCTAAAAGAGATAATTACTTCATAGAAATGCAATACAAAAAAGGTTATCAGGCCAATTATTGCATCATCTGGATTGAAGATTTCTAGCTTCTCATTAATTAACAAGGGAAATGCAAGGCGTGTCTTCATCTTCTTGTTTTATTTCTTTATTATTATTATTATTATTATTATTTTGATTATTCCTCAAAGGGCACATTAGCCCCTCTTCTTTCCCTCTGGCTATGTGATAAGTATTGTTATCATTTTCCCCTGACAAAAGTTACCATAGCCTCCTGAAATCCAACATAAGCAAGATATATTAAGTGAAACTTGGACTCTCTCTGCAGACAATCAAAGCATTGGAGAAAGCCATTGTATCATCCCCGTTAGGCTTGAATCCTAGAGTAGACGGTCAGCGATTAGTAGCAGCTATTCCACCGTAAGTGCCTTCTATTATCTTCATTACTAATCTAATACATTCAACTATCAACTTTCTATTGTACTTTTTTTCTGGGTGAATGCGTGTGATGGGGAGGGTTGTTGTGGAATGTAATTTCTTGATTTTTTTAACTGAGAAATCCCGTTGTTTTTCGTCATGAACAGATTAACCAAAGAAAACAAACAGGTGTGAATCAAGCCCATAACTTGCTACCCTTGTGTTATTTGTTTGAATAAGAAGCAGTCAATATGTTTTTCCGATTTTGGTCCAGGCATTGTGCAAGGTTGTTGCCACTAAAAGTGAGGAGGCTAAACAAAGCATTAGAAGAGCTCGCCAAAAGGTTAGCTGTGAAATTTTTTGTATGCTATTTTTCTAATCCTGGCTGGTGTGTCTATCGTTATCTGCGTGCATGTGTGTGCTGTCTTTCTATTGTTTGGATGGGTTAAGGGAGTGAAGACTTACTAAGACGTGGAAAATGTTTCATTTTCTTTTATGTGATGAGATTTCATATTCCAAATGGCATTGCGATTAGGAGGCTTTTTAGGAACACTGTGTTAAGAGAACATTTCCAGTGGTTTGACGTTTTCTGAAGTGGCAGCATGAGGTGGCAGATCATGGTAAGAGAATAAGAGGGGATTAGACATGATAGTTAAACTGCAGACAGGCCCTTCCTGTCCCCTTGAAAGTCAAACTTCGATTCCTCTTGTACCTCTCCTTGCCCAGTTGTCTGCAAAGTCAAGACTATCTCTGTGTATCATGCACTCGTCTGCCTGCATACTGGCGTTTATCCAATATCTTTTTTGCTTGTTTGTTGTTATTGTATTGTTTGAAGTCTTGGGGTTTCATCTCCTTACCAGTATACTAGTATAGTAGTATATGATAAGGATATATTTAATTTAAAAGAGCGTGCCTGAGGCGGAACCCAAAACGCCTCGGGCACGACACGCAGTGCCTTAATAGTCAGACAATGTGAGGCGTTTGACTCTGCAATTTCTTGTTGTTTTCTTTTATCCTTTTCTTTGTCTTAACCCCTAACTTTTACTTTACGTATTGGCCCTCTTTAAAAACCAAAAATGGGGTAATCTTATGCAAACTATTTTCTGGAAAATAGAAAATTGTTTGATAAAAGATAACTTCTTGCTTACCTGAGGTGCTCGCCTTGCGCCTCGTTGCCACTGCCCATCATCACCTTGGTGTACCTCATACCTTTTTTTTAACTAAGTAATACATAAATATGTCTAATAGAGTGGAATTAGCTTCACATGTCAGTAAAATGGAGGTTCCTGGATATTGGTATCATTAGTTGATACCACCCTGGTCCATGTCCCTGGTCAATGCAAGTGGCTGTAATTTTGATTACGAGCTTACTTTCGGGATTGGCTGCATGTCAGATTTATATATTTAGGGTCCTGTGGTTAGCGAGTGCATTAATTGCCTGGTGTTATAGATGTATGTATCCGATGAATTGCAAACTTCTTTTTCTGGGTAGTTAATTTCCTGACAAGTATTTGAGAACTTGGGCTGCCTAGATGATCATTCAGTGATCAAGAACCTCAGTTAAATTTTTTTACCTCCCCTCTATTAAGAGCGATATGCATTTCGCATACAAGCTGACAAGGAAACCTCTGTTTGTCAAATGTTCAGGCATTGGACACTATAAAGAAAGCTGGTTATCCCAAAGATAATGCAAAAAGATTGGAGAAAGAAGTGAGTAGATTTGAATAACAGCTGAATATTTGCATATGATCTTTCTTGTTCTAGCGGTTTGCCCACTTTCAATATCTGATGCTTTGTTCTTTGATAGATCGATGAACTTACAAAGAAGTTTGTCAAATCGGCTGAGGACATGTACAAAGCAAAGGAGAAGGAGATCTCTGCAGGCTAGAACGCCGCATCAAAGAATGAATTTTGCGTAGTCTTGTGTATCATTACTTCAGGTTTTAAACTCAGCGCTCTGATTTTGGTAGTAATAGTGTTTCACCAGGATGCGGATTGGTGTCATTCTTTTTTTTTTTTTTTTGAAAGGGTAGGATGGTTTGGGAGAGAAAGATAATGAGATGGGGTTAATAAGCTTCTATTTGCTCTAATGCTCTAGTTTAGTGAAAACATTCTGTTTTGGGAGGGTTGTTATATATGGAGTATGCCATATTGCCGTTGAGCGAAATTTATCAAGTTAAAATTTGGAGTAAACTTTTTTGGACGTAATTTCTTGCTGCGCTAGGAATAAGAATAAAAGAAGCGTCTTACTCATGCTCCTTTCATGGAGGCACATATATTTGCAAAGCTTTTGGCTCACAATTTCAAAAACTTCTTTTTTTTTTTACTAGCTTTTTGGAGATATTTACAATGCAAAATACTTCGAGCTGAAGTATTACACTCTATAAACCACATCTACACCTAAACAAACAATGCCTCAAACGTACGGATGCACTATGGCTTGGAACCTTATGCAGATTCTTTAGTTAGAAGCTTAATCCCTCTCACCCACAGTTTAGCTGCATCACAACCACCTTCGCACACAAAATGCACCTCCTTGTTCTTGGTCGTCACCACATGAAAAACCCCAGCTTCATCAGCATCGCCCTTTCCTCGCCTGTTCTTACGGAAGCTTGCACTAGGTCCTACTTCTGCCTTCCTACAGATCACGTTCCTCCTGCTGGACTTTCCCCATTGGAGAACCCCAGTCGTGTTCTCTATGCGGATCATCTTAGCATGGGGCGAGCCTTTTCCTCCTCTGGTGTGTTTCTGCACGCAGGCACCATTCAGCACCAGCCTACGAGCCAGCTCATCTAGTATGACATATTCAGCATCATTTCCTTTTGCTGAGTTATTTCTCGCCAGCAAAAGTGCAGTTTCACCCCTGGCATTCTTGACATCACAACGAGCTCCTTGCGAGATCAAGAACTTACAGACATGGGCATGGCCTTCTCGAGCTGCCAACATTAGCGGTGTATAGCTATCATTATCTGGGATGTTGACATCATAGCCCTTGCTGACCAAAAGCCGAACAGCAATTAGGTCACCCTTACGTGCTGCACAATGTAGGGCACAGAACCCTTCAGCATTGCGACTGTCCATCTCAAGTGCATACTCTAGCAACACCTTCTCAAACAGGTCCCTTTTATGGCTTCGCTCAGACAATGAGATCACAGTCTCTCCTGATTTAGTGCACAGCTTCACATCAGCCTTGGCATATATAAGTAAGCGGAATGACTCAACGTGACCTTTCAAGGCTGTAAGCAAGATTGCTGTGAAACCTACATCATCTGCTTGATTTAGGTCTATCCCTGGTTGTGCCATCACAGTTTTCAGAGCCTCTATATCCCCTGATTGAGCAACAAACAACAAAGGCGAGAAGGTTGGGATATTACTGCTTTGCGGAATTTTACCTTCCTTAATAACTTGCAAGACTGCTTGTTGGAAGCCAGATGACCATTTGTTTGCACAAGCAATTGTATGCACAGAGCAGCCACTCTCGTTCACGAGGCCAAAATCGGCACCAGCTGCAGTTAACACTTTAAGGCACTCTTCTCGCTTGTACTTTGCACAGATCATAAGAGCTGTGTCACCAGAGCTTGTTCTTGAGTTTATATCACAGCCAGCATCAAGTAAAACTTTCACAATTGTCAATAATCCAAGACGAGCAGCCATGTGTAATGGACTGAAGGAGGTTTTAGATGTCTGAACCGGAAACTCGATATCAGCTCCACAGTCAAGCAACACATTGACAGCTCCAGTATTTGTACAGAGAATGGCATGGTGGAGAGGAGTTCGTCCTTGATGAGTGACATTCGGAGAATGTTTCTTTAGGAGCATCTGAAGGATTGCACCAGTGATCTCAAAGTATTCAACCGCACACCATGTTATGGGATATGGCTCTGCAAGACCTGCCCCAACTCGCAACTCTTCCCCTGTATCTGTATCCCATGACCATGCTCCAAGCCTTACTTCTACAGAAGTTCTTACATCGGCCTGCTTTTAATAAAATTGATCAGAACTTTGTACAGCCAAAAGGTGGTAATAAAATTTAAGTCCAATACATCCACAAATAGTTTTGCATATCCGTAAAATTCAAATTTCTAGATTCAACATTCATTTTCGACACATCCAACTTTTTTTTTTTTTTTTTTTTTAATCCGCCCAAAGTTCATACGAGTATGTTCAAATATCAACATAGCGAGTTTTAAATCCCGTCAATGAGTACCACCCACAACGATCTTATCTATAGTTCAAGGGAAGGAGGGGAGGGGGGTAAACTGTAACGAATAATCATGAAGGGTATTTCGTTGGTTAATCAAGAGGAGTATATGGACACAAGAGTACGACATAGCAAATATTGTGGCATGCATGCAAAAATCTGATACTGGCCCATGGCATAAAAAGCTTTTCAGGTGAGATTCTTAACCCGTACATGGACCGTGCAGTGATTCATTGTACTGCCACGGTACAAACTTCCAGCTGTAGTAAAGTTGTTACACCGACCATACTCCATAAATGTACCCAACAACCATATGCGTCACAAACAGTTAAAAGATAGAATGGCCTAGGTGACAGTGACACTGCGCAAGTGAAGATATATTCAGCAGCAGGTAATCCAAAGGGAAATACCTGAATAACCTAATTATTAATGGGGAAATTGAAATAATACTGTATGATAGTAACCAAATTCGGTATCATGTCATCTCATAACTATACGTTTAGATCACTAAGTGGTACTTCCATACGAGAGTGTGACAGCCAAATCGAGTGTTATCCAATCACGTCCTACCACCGTGCTTAGGAACAATGACATTGTCTGACTATCATGTTAGTTAATTGCTACAGACCATATAACTAATTGTCGAATAAATCGAAATCAATCAACTCAAAGTGATGTTAACAACGTGAGGGAAGGATTCTCCACCCTTCCACGTATAGTTTAAAGGTTTTCTAAAAAAAAAAAAGAGCACATAATACTCTGATAAGAAAAAACAATTAACAGATACTCCCAAAACCCTCAATTTCACATAATTGTGAGGACAATATGGAAGGTGGTGATGGCCAAACTTTATAATGCATGGCAATTGGTGGTTCAGAGAAATGGCCAAATGGGCCAGGGGATGATAAACCAGTCAAGTCACTTTAGTGACAGGGTTAGCATTTGATGGAGTTAAAGAATTTTACCTGTAGCAGCAACCGGACAACAGAGACCTGCCTGCTAACAACTGCAGCCACGAGTCCATTGCAGTCAGTATTGGTATGAAGAGACGGCTTTGATGATTGCAGAAGCACACGGTTCACTGCATTCGCATCAACTCCACACTGCCAGTGTATACACTAAAATTAGTTACTAGTGATTTATCAATCCATGCATGTATTTCAGTTGGTCTTAAGTGTACACACTATTCTTCTTTACTTCATTTTACAGGGTAATCACCAAATTTTCTGTTTTCACTGGGTCTACCAGGATCAGAAACTTCCAAGAACAATAATTGAATTATTTTTCCATCTGTCATCTGGTAAAACGTGTTGCGCTACGTGTCACTGTTCTCTTGTGTAGAAATAGACCATTATAGTTATACGATCATTGAATCGTGTTATGTTAAGGGAGCCACTATAGGCATTCCAAAAGCATATTCAGTAATCAAGCAGTCTCATCGCCACTAATTAAATCGTCTTTGGGGTAAGATGATGACAGTGTTTTAGTAAGGAGACTGGGAGTGTTGGATAACCTCACTTTTAAGCTAACTCAGAAAGTGATTTATGTTTGCTTATGATGAATGATGAATGATGAGCTAAGGGAATAAAAAATACATTAGAAGTAGATGCCAATTTTTTTTTATAATATCTTAGATCTAATGGGATATGCTGATGTTATAGTATATTACCTTCATCATTGTCTGAACAACATCAGTGAATCCCCTGCCACATGCCGTGACAAAAGCATGCAACGCAACATGGGGCCGGATCAAATCGGACTGTATGAGTAGCTCCGTGAATTTCGCCCGTCCCTGGATGCTTGCTTCCAGGAGAGCCTGCTCACAAGCTGGCTGTGATGCCCCTGCCTTCAGCAACACCTTTAAAACCTCTATATGGCCTTCCCTCACTGCCGCGGTTGTAGCAAAACCTCGGAACAGTTTCTGGTTTACATCAGCTCCAACACTCTGTCATTCATTTGTGCAATAGTTAATTAACCTTCAGGATTCAGACATTTCATCCAAAATTACTTAAATCTTATATAACCGCGAACTACACAAATTTGTACCATGCTAGTCCATCGTAGACTGTAAAAATAATTCATTCCTCGTTCATGAATCGAATTTACTGACACAGACTAAGAACCACAGACATAATGTTATCACAAACTACAAACTAAGGAGCATGGATCCCAGGTTAAATGGTTAAGTTATATACTTAATTACAAGAAAGATCTACTGTTTAATGTTTCTGCAGACTGCAAAATGTTGGTCTGTCATCAGGAATAAGGGACAACTCCATATGGGCTTTAGCTGATACTCATGTGCGCACCTTATGTATCTCACTCGGATTGTTAGAGTTACTAAAACAGGAATCCTATGTAGCTAAAACAAAAACAAAATACTACATATAATGCCATGTATCAGATCTTAGAAAATCACTCATGTCCTTCCCCATCCTGATCTTGTATCCCTCCCTCCCTCGAGCCCCCCTCTTCTCAGGTGAAGGTAGAAATTTCATTCTGTTGTATATGTTGACAAGGTCACATGGGTTCTTCACATAGTCAACGAACTATAGTATAATGCAGATTACAGAGTAATGAAATATATAAAATGAATCATTAAATAGTATGTTTGAGATTTCGACCAAATCATATAACTCGTCTCTACGAGCATGCATTACTGCCTTCATTCCAAAATAATCCGTAAGTGAAGCGTGTCATACACTCATATTCATACAGTCATACCTAGAAGGCCAGTATACTGGTGCAGAACCAAACTATGACGAGAATTTATTTGTACAACCACCAGAGCAGAAATTACTCGAGTTCCCAAATTCTTTTGCTACTAAATTCACAAATTTCTAAATCAAGATTTCTTGGAAGCAGTATGACTGTTCAGAAGCAGTGAGTTGTCAATTTGTCAATGAGAAGTTGTTGTTTTACTTGTAGTAGTAAAAATATACAACTACCCTAATTGAACACCCTACTCTATCTCTGTGCAGATGAACTAGACTTGAAACAATATGCATTTAAGTGGCATATAACCAATGATAGCAGAAGAGCGCAGCAGTGAAAAACAACATAAAACTCCATAAAAGTGGTAGGATTCCACCAGAGCATCTTGACCAACAAGCTTTTAGGTGACAAAACAACAACACAAGTTTAACTTAATTAATGACAATTGATAACTAGGCAGGCAAAGTTATAATAATAGTAGGCATTTATTGTACTTTAGCTATTTAATATGCGAAGTCAAGCACACTTTTTCTTACATCAACTTATATAAGACTTGTCTCAAAAGCTCCCACCCTAACACGGGTTAAAAGAGTTCGGATGTACGCAAAGATTATCCTTATGTTAAAAACATAGAGAGACATAATGAAGATTGCATCCAAAATCGCAAAGAGTAACTGCTACTTCAAAATACAAAAGGTGATAACGAGCTATATTTTGGGAAAGCTAGACTAGAGAAACCAACAATTCAGGCCAACATAAAGAGACCAATTGTACACTAAAACTGTTAGTGTTAAATGGACAACAATAAGACCTACCGAGTACTATCAATTAAAAGTTTAAAGGCAAGAAATGGATTTATTAGCATTCTTCACCAACCCAAACAACCCCCTTTTGCAGACCAAAGAAAATAACTAAAATGAGTACTTGATTTTAATTAGATAAGATTTCTCTAATTTTTGTGGGACATTGTAACTAAACAAGTTCTAGCGCGTAACACGGCAGTTGGTGATCAGCTCAAGAGAAAATGATAGGAGCGTTGGTGAGTTATTTAATGGTTTTATTGGTTTTAGTACAAACAGCCTCGAGCTAAACGTGACATATAAGATTTTCTTGTACGTACTTGTAGTAATTAAATGCAGATATATTTCGTGCACTCAAGAATGAGAATGGATTTTTGGTACCACTACTTGTATTGACAGACTCCCTTCATCGTCCAAACAATCACAGATTCACTAAGTTTTTTATATGGCCAAACTTGCTTTCATAAGCCATTTTGTGAAGCACTATTATTTAATATTTATATATGTTGTATTTTTGGGTTTTGATAGTATAATGAGTCATCGACAAGTCAAAATGTGGCCGGAAGATTTGAACATGTCATTATATTTATTAGTATTTCACGTTCTTGGCGACATCTTTTAACCTAATGATAACAAACTTTAGCTTATTTGTGACTCTTCATACTAATAGTTAAGGTTAACAGATGCACTCGGAAGACAACTTCTATAATCCTCAGTTAATTTAATTGAACAAGCATAACCACGGCCACATGTTGTCTCATTTTCCAAAAAACTAATACGTTGAGAGACATGACATTTTTTCAGGACGAATGAAAATAGAAAATTTGATGACCGACACTAATCCTATACTCACAAATCACAATAAGCGATTTCACAAACAATCATAAGACTCTTTTACTCGGGAAATGATATAGCCTAACCAAAAAATTAGACACAACTAGCTCTATACTCCCTCCGTCCCAACTCAAACGCCCCATATTTCACTTCGGAACGCCCCACCTCAAACACCTCATCTAATTTGGGACATATTTCCTCTTCTACTTTTATTAAATTATCACTATCCTTTATCACATTATCTCTCTTACTTTTATTAACCCTCACATTCCATTTCCCCTCTTTCTTCATATTACCCCACTCGACTTACTATATCAATTTTTCTTATTCCACTACAAATATCGTGCGGACGTTTGAACTGGAAGGGAGGGAGTACTCCCATGAAACATACTCCTACTCCTTGAGATTCATTTAAAAGAAGAGAAAATCATAACTAACTAAACATCATCGACCAAAATTAGCGCTAATTATCTTTTCTATCTGATTATAAAAAACAACTGAACAAATTTCGTGGTGGGACCATCTATGAAAAAAGAGTCCGAGCACACGGAGCTTTGCACTCCTGAATAAATTAGTACACAATCCTCCCTCCCCGTTATAAGACTCTCTCGAATTGTTAACGTTTAATCTAAGTACGAAATAAAGCGCAAATCAAACTTTAACAATCGTATACCACAAAGGAAAAGGGAGAGTAACAAACAATTGAGTTCTTTTTCAGTTGAACAGCAGAAATTAAGGCTTTTACTTTCAACACTGGCGACACATACAATAAATTACTTAATTACTTCTACTACTGCTGCTCCTGCACATCACGTTTCTCTAACCGGCAAATCAAAGTCAAAAAAGTTCAACCTGGAAATTTTAAAACATTTAATTACAAATACTTGTAAAAATTGAATTAAACGTTTTCTTTTTTTAACAGACTATAATATAAAAAAAAGTGCCAAGTAATGGTTGGCTTGTTGAAAAAGCTAATACGGCAGTGAAGCAACAACCTATGAAAAAAATCAAAAGTTTGAAATTCAAACTAAATTTTTACACACATTCTAACTTTAGCTCTTATCTACGTACCTTCAATGGAGGACCACTGTACACTTTCACTCATATTTACTACTTCTGATTATTCAAGAAAAAAAGTTACACTAAAAATAGAAATTTCTGATTCTAAATTCTAAATTAAAGGAATATATATTTTGATTATATACCAAAAATCAAATAAAATATGTTAATTAGGATATTTTTACGATTTTCTTCCTTCCTTGCTTGTAAAATTAATTAAAATAGCTCGATAATCAACAATTACGAATTCCGTATAAATTAAAATCATAAAACATTTCCGACGAAAATTGAAATTGAAAGCGGAATTAAACGGAGTGTAAGTAAGTAAAGTAAATGATTGAGAAAGTAGAGTGAAGAAGAAGACTGAGGAATACCAGGAGTCGGCGAAGGAGGTGGAGGTGACCAAAGTGAGCGGCGAGGAAGAGAGGAGTGACGTCAGTCTTAAACTCTTGGTAGAAGACGTTAACGTCGTTAGGGAGGTGATCGCAGAGGACGACATCGGTGCGGCGTAGCTTGAGTGAGACGGCGCCGACGAAGTTGACATCGAGGAAATCGTCGTTAATGACGGCGGAGGCGGAGGAGAGGTCGCCGGTGGAGAGAGAGTCGAGGAGGTGTTGTGAGATTTCGGACTCGTAATCGACCGGGAATACTTGCTTTGCGTTGGTGGTGGTGCCGCCGCAGCCGCCGCCGATGACGGCGGAGGAATGAGAGAAAACCGTCATATTGGAGTGACCGTACTATTTTTTTTGGTTTCGTGTGTGTATGTTGTTTTTGTTTGGGAGGGAGAGATGAAGTTAAAAATGGAGAGAGGGAGGAGAGAGAGAGACAGGGGAATTTATTGGGTGTGTGAAAAAATGCAGGGGAGAAATGAGATGGGTGCTTTCATGTTTTTATTACCAGCGCTCTCTCTTTGGTCAATCCTTTTTTTCTTTTAAAAGAAAAAAAAATGAATTTATTTATTATTTCACCTTTGTTTCGTGTTGTACCTCATACGAAATACAAATACAAAAACAAAATGCATCCGAGTTGTAATTGATGATAATAGTAATCGGGATTTATGTTAGGTTACGGGGATTTGCTAATTACAATAGGTGGAAAGCAGTTCAATTTATCCGAGAGATTTTTTTAACATAACAAAAAATGCTATTAGTCGGTTGGAATACCTAGTGATCGATATACGAGTAATGATTTGGTTTTGGTTCGAGTATTTTTTTACTTGATGATAAATAAGCGAATTATTTGGACGGTGTAAACTAATTAACTTAAATATCAATGTTCTTAATAATGTCATTTTCATTCTTGTAAATATTTTTGTTTTGGGAAAATACAAATGTATAAGAACATAAATGGTTTTTGTAGACCTTGTATCATCGCATGCAACAGATTAAAATAGATGGTGAACAATAATGCTTAATAACCTTTTGTTTCATGTTCTATTAAGAATTAACGATATCAATATCCGCTAATTGGTAATAATGTAATAAAGACATAAGACTAAGAGTATAAGACAAGTTCGTCGTTAAAAGGAACAATGACTGTGACTAGTTTCATGTTTACAATTGTCACAATTGAATTAATGAATTAGCACACCAAATCAAAGTCTCAACTGATCAACCTACTTTGCTATATTCACTATATCACCAAATTAAAACTTGCTCATCAAACTTTGCATGATGATTGATTACACTATTGACGACGCCCTTGACTCTTGTGTGGAGCTAGTAGCACAAATTAGTTCAACCGTTTTCCCCCTCAACAATTAAGCAGGTCTAATTAAGTAGTGTAACTAAGCCACATACTTATCTCTAATAAAATGAGTTTAATTAACTTAGCTTTCACAACACTACACCAACTTTTGTTTGCAGAAAAATTAAAAGATGCACGATATTTGTGATCGTAAAAGTTATTGTAATTTGTAAAACTCAGAGAACAAATTAAAGATGAAGTCGTGCCTGCAAGTTTGCTTAGTTTAATAATCTCACCTCCCTTTTAGCTTCATTCACCAAAAAAAGCATACATGCTCGTATTCTTTGCGGCAGGCTTTTGTACCATTTTGCAAGTCATAGTAACTCTTAAAGAGGTCACAAGCGTATTTGACAAGCAACCTTACCTTATCATTTTATATCATACGGAGTATACCAGGAGAGGTCACTATATAAGAGTTTTGGACTTGGGAGGTCACATTTTCAATTGAGAATGCGGAGGGAGTATACATATCGTGTAGGACTAGAGGATAATTTACACATATAAAGTGATTTAAATTTTCATATTGTTCTTTACATACATGACAACAAATCGAGGTATTTTTTCATTAAAGGGGTGATAAACTAATTTTATTGGGTGTAATCAAGATGTGAGGTAAGTAAAGTCTCCTAATTTTTAGTAATGCCGAAAGGAAAATAAACTAGAAAATAGAGTAATGGCAGTATTATTTCACATGACGTTAGACTTCATTTGTTGGCAAGACCTTATAAGATCGAGTCTTGTCTTTATGGCTCTGATATAAGAATAAATAAATTATATGCTCTGTTTTTTTTTTTTTTTGATAAACTGTGACATCTTGCCTTTACGACATGTAAAGTTGGGTCTTAAATGTCCAAGATTCATCTTAGGACTCAACTATAAAACAAAGGACGGTCATACATGTTACAATATACAGAGTTTCAAAGAGTATGACTGTATTAGTACAATGATAAAGTTTGTGAATTTTAGTACTAGGTAATAAAGGAGTCTTCAATTTTAATTATCATCTACTCAACATATGATAGAATTATTTTCATATTTAGAGGATCTTACTCCACTACATAACTATAATGACTACTCTCTAATACCATATTTACAATCTAATTCAAAAGTTCGTGTGAGATTTTGAATTTGAACAACCCCTCTCAAAAGTGCTATACATCAAAGAATGAAGATGTAAAGTAATCGATCATTTAAGCAAAATGAAGACAAAGTTTATCCACCTTAGAAATTTGCAAATGCATGATTAGATGGGCCATACTAGTCTCTAAGATTCTGGCCCAATGTCAAAGGTGGAGTTTATTCTAATTGTTACCAACTCTCTGGTTCTATCACACATTTAATTAAAGGCAAATTGTGGTATGAGACCAGATCCAATACTAAAAGCCCAATAAATTATGCACTATCCTCTCAATTATTTTTATTTCATAATATTTCTCATATCTTTTGTGCATTTTTATGGTGATTACTAATTAAATTGACTCAAATATTTATATTAAGTATTCGAGAATTTATATTATGAGTTTAAAGATTTATATAAATATAAAACTCAAAAACTTATAACGAAAATTCAAGATTTAAGTTAAATTAGAAATTTACATTAAAAACTCAAGCTTTTAAGTTCAAAACTCAAATGTTAGCATAAACATTTATAACTTGTAGTTTTGATTACAAAACTCAAGGTTATAACTTATTAACTCCTTTTTTTTTTCCATTAATGGGCTATTTTCTTTTTGGGCCCGTCTCACAGGGTGAGACGGTCTCACAGGGTGAGACGGTCTCACAGGAGACTTGCTGTTAATTAAATTTGATATTCAAACCATTTTCTTGAATTGTCGTTCCGATAAGAATTTATCTCACATATTTAAATTAAAAATGACAATTCGTAAAATTAGTTACATGTTAACCCAACAATTGAATTGAAGCCCCAAAAAAGGTAGACAACAACTAGTATATTTTAATTTGAATGGTGCTTTACAATTTACATTTTTTTTTTGAGGGCTGGTGCTTTACATTAGTTAATTTCTCTTGTAATCAAAATTTAAATGTGAAGTTGGCGGCTTCGGAATTCATCATTTCATAGAAACAACTAAGATAAAGTTTTTAATCTCCGAGGGTCCCTTAAAATAAGAGGTGTCCTAATTGCTTGAATTTCATTTCCATAATCTTTGGAATCAGGACATTGTGGGGTTTGTTAGATCACTAATTGAGCATTCTTAAAACCTTATTGAGTTGCTTGTATTTGAAAGCTCCTAATCTCAAGCAAAAATGATCGCATGGGTACCGGTATTTATCAAGGGATGATCATTTTGCATATCGAACCTTTCTAGTTAATCTTCTGATTATCATGTGAGTACATACAATAAATCAATTCACAAAATTAAAGTGTTAACCTTTTAGTATTAAGCAACAAAAATGAGTTATTTCATACAAGTATACTTTTCGATTTTATCATCCCCCGTTGGTTTTCTACTTCCTTTTTAAAGAACTTTTCTACGCTTGAGAGTTATCTATTACATAGTATGATTATGGTACACCGAAGAGGACACGAAACGGGAAATAAAATCATACTTGAAAACGTTGATGAAAGTCTCCACAGCTGCATCTAAAAAAGTCCTGTGCAAATTGTATGCTGACAATACATCCAACCATCACATTTCTGTAAAAGTTTAAACAGGATAATACAAAAACTATTGTTCTAATTCAGGCAAATGGCAAAGATAACAGTGTACTCTGTATTCTGTACTGTACTCAGGCTTCAACTAACCAGAACATACTTTTCAGTTTCCTGAGAATGAAACCTCTGCATCTGTCACATTCGGATTCTCCATTAACGGCCTGTATCATTAGTGCATTGCACAACGCAACTCCTACTCATTCAGGGCACATAACTTCATGTCCTTTTCTTCACTGTCTTCTAAACACGAGAACCTCGAAGGCTAAAGCAACCACCAGCAAGAAAATTAAAGCATTGCTACATTTTAGCCTATCCTCAACTAATGCCTAAGACAGTAAGACTGATGTCAAGTAATCTAATCGCTATAAACTATCCTACACGAATCATTACCACAGGTCTCCACAGGAACAGTGTCCGTCCTTAAAGTGGTGAAAGCAATTTGGATCCTTTATGACAATCTCTCGAGCCACTAATCTAGATATGACTTTTACCATAGCATGACAGTTCCAGCAAATACGAAGATTTTTAGTTACACGGATAGTAGTACCTTGAGTGCTGATTAAACCAAAGGATACGGCCAACAATTCACTATGCCCGATTAGAGGGGACTCTCTCTCCTCATGGACATCATGCAGACTGAAATCACGGTCAAAAGCATGCCCATCTTCCTCCATTTTCTTCACCAAACACTGCAATTCCCAATATATTCTTTCAGACCTTGGATGAGACACGTCCCCAGTTCCAAATACATGAATTTTGTTGCGAAACTCTATCCAACTGTAAGCCCTTTTAGGCACCAGACCTAAGTCTCTGATATTTTCCTTCAATTCGTGTACCATATCCCAGTTTCCGTTGCTAGCATGCAGATTCGACAATAGAATGTAATTACTAGCATCAAATGGTTCTAATTGACAGAGTTGTTCAGTGATTTTCTTGCCAGTTTTAATATTTCGATGGATCCTGCATCCATCCAACATAGCTCTTAAAACTTCTGTATGCTCCGCAATATGGCATTTCTCAGTAAAGATCTTTGCTTCTTTGAAACATCCAGCACGAGCAAGTAGCAAAACCATCAATTCGTAGTGCCTGTTTTCAGGCTTCTTAATTAAGCTGAACAACGTCCTTCCTTCGGCAACTAAATTTGCTGCTACACAAGCATGAAGAACTGAAGAAAAGGCGATCCCATCAATATCCAGATTATTTCTCTGCATTTCATGAAACAACTTAACGCCATAAGCTCCTTCCCCATGAAGACTGCAGCCATATATCATTATAGTCCAGGATATGGCATCTTTAGTAGGCATTTCTTTAAAAATCGTTGAAGCTGATTTGATGTATCCTGATTTTATGTACATGTCCAAAAGTGCATTGTAAACAGTAATGTTCATGTCAACCCCATTCTTGATCATGTAACAGTGAAGTTCTTTTCCCTGCTTATGAGCTGTCATTCTGGCACAAGCTGGCAGAATGGTAGATAATGCTGGTGGATCAGGTTGAATGCCCTCTGACACCATCATCTTAAACAATTTGAGACCTTCGTTGAACCCACCATTCCTCACATAACCACGTATCATTTCTGTCCAAGAGATGGAGTCCCTAGATGACATGTTATCAAAAACTTCACGAGCATGCTTAATGCGCCCACAATCTAAATACATCTTTGAAAGAGCGTTACTCACCATGACTTGAGATTCAAGTCCACAAGCCTTGGCTATCTCATGCACTTTTCTTCCGTCTTCAAAGGATCGGAGCATCCCACAAGCACTCACAGCAGCCATTATCGCAATTGCATCAATCTGGGAACTTACAGTTACCATTTGGTAGAAGAGCTCAAGCGATAATTTGGGTTTGTTTTCCTTTAAATACATAGATATCAGCAAGGTCCCAGAGACAGCATTTTTCCCCACACAATAGGCATCAAAGACCTGTTTCATTGTGTCTGCACCAACTAGACGACCATACATTTTCATTAGGGCCGTGATGACATAATCCTTGGATGAAATACCTAGTTTAACAGCATGGCCATGAACCTGTCTCCCAAGGAACAAGGATTCTGAAAGTTGTGCAGCAGCTAAAATTCGGGGGAGAGTGTGCTTATCAGGACGAACGCCTTGTATAAGCATCTGCTCATATATATACATCACATCTTCTACCTCTCCATTTGCTAAATGAGTTTTGATCATATGGTTCCAAGCAAAGGTGTCAACTTTGGGCATATTTTCAAGTACACGGTGGGTGCTCATGGATACTTCCTGTGTTAAGGCTACTTGTGTACTGACACTGAGGCGAAAATTATTCTTCGTAGAATCCTTCACATGCAAGCATCTCTCAATAATCAAGTATGGTGGTGATTGCGGAAACGTAAGTGCTTTCATCCTTGATGCAAGAAAAGCGTACTTCCTTAATATGCCGCTAGTTATGAACTTTCAAGCTGAATTCCTATATCATCGCCATGAAAAAAGTGAATCAATATCATTCTTTTTCAGCCCTAACACCGAATACATGATTAACATCAACTCTAATTTAAGGAGAAAAAAAGATCTAATACAACATCAATCACTTCTGAAAGTTGGTTATCTTGAATTATAGTTAAGAGATATAAATAAAAAAACCACAGCCCATTCAAGAATCATGATTTGGCATTTTCAGAAGACTCCTAACTATTAATTTAGTTAAATAATTGACTTGAACCAGATAATTTTGCAGTCCCTTTTAGAACTGGATATATTATATTCTCAACTGCATAATCAGACTTTTAGAACTGTTTCATGACAATAGTTTCTACATGGTTGTTCAAAACCTCTGTTTTAATCCAATATTTCTTAGCAATATGTTCAATCAGGTTTTGGCAATCATGTAACGGGTACAGGTAGACAGCACAGTAGAAACATCAACATTACCCCTGCCGTTACACAATGGCAGGAATCATCGTTCCCATCTTTGTTTTTCTCTTTGTGGGGGTGTGTTGGGTTTCTAGTGATACATGGCACAGGTGACAAGACTGACAGTGTGCTTGGACGAGGGTTATTTGGACTACCCTCATTTGAACTATAGAAGCGGTTGTAGTTGAAGGATGTAAGAGAGGTTAGGGAAACAGCTATACCTCTTAAAATAACCTAGCCCCCTTTCAATTCAGCCAAAAACTAGCATCTCCTTAAGATATTAAGTCATTCTACTCATGCCCTAACCCTTGAGAACTTTAAGTTCAAAAAACGCTTCGAGAAGATTTTGGATAAACTTTAATGTTCCTTTTAAATGAAGAAACACCGATTTTTAAACCTTTTGGAGGCGCAAAACTACACATACTAGCTCTAGCCAACGGACACGGTCACCCCTAGCAACACAAAAAAGGCATGTTTGCACAGATTCAAACCTTCCAATCATTCAAAAACTTCCCGCAGCCAAACATCTAAGCAACAATTTAACTACCAGAAAGCGCAGTTCATGGAAATTATCTTCTTTGAGGCATTTCAACAAACACCTTTCGTGCACGTTGCTCAAACAGTCAAACAACAATATATATAATAATCCCAACTCCCAAAAAAACAATCAGATAACAACGAGAATAAAGCCTTAGTCCCAAAATGATTTGGGGTCGGCTAACATGAATCGTCATCCGTAAGCAACAGAAAGTCAAAAGTAGGGAGTGGACGCGTACATTAAAGTTAACGAAACAAACCCAGGAAAAAAAAAAAAAAAAAAAAAAAACAAATTCAGAGCAGAATTCAGAAACAGACGGCCGTTTTTCTCAATAGAAGATGTTTGGGCAAAGGGGAGAGTAAATTCATGGAGCGTAATCACGAAGAAACCAAAGAGACTGTGTTAGATTTTTAGGGATGTTTCATGTTTAAGTGATAATAAAGAAGACTTACATTTCAAAATTCGGTCTGAAAACTTGCATGTAGCACTGTAGCAGAGACAGCGAGCATCCTACCGTCTTCAGGGGGATTTCAACAACAGTACAACACCGATATGTTTTCTACGCCCTGTGAAATTGTAGTCCTGCTGTGTCATACCGGTCCATGTCATCAGCCAAATGGTGACGTGGAGAACGAAAAAATACGACATAAGCTAATATGACAGGTTAGAGGTCTGGTTAATTTGTCTAAAATAATACGGAATATACGAAATAGAAAATAGAGATGTGCAAAAACCGGCCAAAAGAAATAATTTTTCCTAATCAATGTTTGGGGGGTGAGATATGGTTTCATTCAACTTGGTATATTTTCACTAATTTGCGTATTCATAGAATGAGCATTTAAATTAGGTGAATGGTTTGAGTCTATTGATCTTGGCGTGGATAATATAGATATTTGGAATCCATTAACATGTCGAACTTAACGTGTGTCTATGGAGCACATGATAAAACTCCATTTCCTTTCTTAATTAAGTGATATTCTCACTTGAAAAAAAAATTGTTGAATCTTTTTGATTAATTTAGGAGAATATTCACTTAATTAAGGAAATAAATGAAGCTTTATTATGTGTCCTATGGGCACACGTTTCATAGAAATAATTCAATATACATGTGACCCTTAACGAAAAAGGAAGTAACCAAAAAAAGGATTGTGCAAAAATATGTGCATATTCTCTTACAGTTATCCGTTATAAATGTGCAATAATATTTTAGTATCAATCACTTTCATCAAGTAAGAGTTAGAATAAGTGGAAAGTGACTAAGTGGTTTGATTTTGTTTGAACATATTCTCGAATTCGAGGTTAAATATACTTTGAGACGTATCAACTAACAAGTGAGGATCTCCTTGGTAGCCTAGAGGTGAAGGCAATGTCTTTTCACCCCGGAGACTAGGGATCGATGCTCACCCGGGATCAAATCTCACTTCCATGGGATGATGGATCCCCTTACCTCCCCCTCTTCCCCATGGGATTGTACCTGATTTCTAGTTGGGCTGTTAAAATGAAGCTCACATTGGAGGGCCAACTTACCGTAAGAAAACGCGGCTTAAATTTAGATCCAACAAAAGTACAAAAGGTATTTGCCATCCAAATGGGTTAATAAAAAGATTTTCTCCTTGGCAATTTGTGTTCACTTCTAATCTGAAAAGATGGAGAAAAAGACCTTACAAAAAAAAAAAAAAGATCAGTATAGCCAGCTGGCAAATAATCATCAGCGAGTCTAATATCTTGCGCCATATTTACTCCCAGATCGAGACCAAAGATATCATCATCAGTTAGCCGTTAAGTTTCCCGCGCAAAATTTAAACTAGACGAGTGAAAGCTAGGATTGATGCCCAAGTACTAAATAATATTATTACCGTTGATCAATTTTTCTAAAACACTTTCCATAATAGTTCCCAATCCTCAAGCCTATATATCTTCTCACAACAATATTCACCTGCAAACATTCTCCACTCTGCTTTCTCTGCTTTTTTTTTGCATCAATTTTTCCAAAACACTTTTGCATAATCGTTCCTCACATGATTAAGCCCCAAGTAAATATTTTATCGTTGATCAATCTTCACAGACACACTTTCCATAAATTTCATCACCGCTTTAATTTCCGAATTCTACTACGAGTATACCATTATTGTTGTTCATTATAAATACAACATTATCACTTCCCTTAGTTTCTTATAATCATTACACAACAACTTCCTCTTGCAATAATTTCCACGAATTCAATTCTTCGTTCAAACTTCAAACCCTAATTAATTTCATTGTTTTTGATTACATGGCGATTGTTACCGCGGCTGATTTTGGGGGAGGTGAACTCAGTTTCATGGATTCTTTGTCTCCTCTTGATATGCTTGCCGCTGTTGCCGACAAGGTTTCTGAGAAAGAGCGTTGTTGTTCGAAGCCGTCATCGACAAAGATGATGATGATTATGCCGATGACTGAGAAGAAACCGCTTCCTTTCGATCTCAACTTGAAACCCCGTACCCACGGAAGGCCTCGCTCTACCTCAATTGATGTCCACGCTCTACTCCCTTGCCTTTCCCAGAAGAGAAAGCGTCAACAACAAGATAATAATAATAATAATAATAATAGGTGCGGCGATGATTCGGGTGAAGGCCAACCCCAAAAGAAGATGAGGCTTATTGTTCGTTTCCGGCTACCACCTCGGAAATTGAAGCCTGATGAACTGCCGTTGGATTACAAAGACAAGACCGCGGAATTGGGTGGGTGACGTGTGACCCGAAATTGGTGATTAAGATTTAAGAAGAAGTTGTTTGACTCAGATGTTGACAAGGGATAAAGTGTCTTCGTATGTCTTCAATGCTAATTGGAACGCCCTCGTCGACGCTACCGGATTAAAGGCTGAGGATTGGATGCGTGTCTGGTGTTTTAAGCAGCAGGATCAACTCGCCTTTGCTTTGGTCATACGTACTCAGATAACATTAGTCTAGTCTGCCTTCTGTTTGAATATTTAGTTGGTGATCACTGTTTTGGTCGTATTGAATACTTATCTTATTCAGAGTTACGTATTCTGTCAAAGATAGCCCTAATTTGTAAAATCTGATTATTCTTTTGTACATGGTTCCTTATCAGTTCATTACATATAGTAAATCATTATTATGTCAGTTTTCACTATAATTATCTTGTGTTCTGTTGTTATTTTTGTCTCGTTTCTATAGTACTGTTAGTCTGTTACGCACTCTATGTTTCTATCGGCTGTCTCCGGGCACAAATGCCGGGACCGGGAAGTTGGAACAGGGCGAAAATTCTACAGTCTCTTTCCATCACACCTTCCCCAGTATTTTTGTTCCGAACTTTTTCCAAATAATGTGATAAACAGCTTCTCTTCTCAGTTTTCGGACACAGTCTTGACATCATGCCTGCATATTATCTACCAGTCATTAGGGAGTTGAGCAGCAAATTGAAACAATAGAAACTAGAAATCGTTCAGAAAGTAGCAGAAAACATTCAGAATTTCATAAGCTGGATCAGTAAATAACTGCTCATTTCAGACCACCATTGATATCATCCGCTTTGGATAGTAATCCGATCCTGTTACTGTAAATCATGTTCATCGAAGAAATACAGTACAGTACTGAGCCACCGTTGTATTGGTCAGTATCATAGCAGTAGAGCTGAACTCCAAAGGCAAGTCCAGGTTGATCGAAAATGAGCACAAGGGGACACGATTATGAAACATATGAACATGGAGCATTCACAAATTAGGCTCGGCCTAAAACAGTAAAAAAAAAAAAAAAGACGAAATTAAGAAAAATCGATTAATCTGAATCTGAAATTGGTGGATTGAAGTACTTTCAAAAGAAGTGATAAACCACATATACGAGTAAAAGAACTACTTTAAACCCGACATGAAATAGCTTCATAAACACATTTCAAGTCTGCAAGACTACAGATTGAAAGGGTTGATCTTCCGAGTAAAATTCTCATTTCAGAAGCAATTTTCTGGTGTTTCAACCCAATTGTTCAGCTACACTAGTCCAAGCTCCGAAATAGAGAGCTGATAATGGAGATTACAAAACATAGAAAATAGAGCTCTGTACATCAACTATACACCAATATACCCGAACTCTCCAAAAATATTGGGTAGAAACCACAATGTTAGATCTTTCCTAAGAGAGTATGTACAAGACCTCATCAGAAAGAGATAGAAACGTCCTCCGGCTTTCCTTGCAACATATCAGCGATATCCTAAATCCTCCAAATGCAGCAGAGCATAGCTAGGCATATGAGTTTCAGCATAGAGTTTCCATCACCACAAACATATAACCATTATATTCACGTATCCGACACTCTTCTATAGAAAAGAACATAAGCAGCTGATGTCTTCACGTCTTCCTCTCCGATCGCTTCAACAAGACTATCATTGAACTCATACCACCTTGAACCATGCTGCAAAAGTATAGAAGCCAAACTTCATAAGCAAGCTTAGCAATGGTAACCATAACCGCTGTATAGCCACATAAGGTTCACAATTCTGATACTGATAATATTTATTATAGATATTCAGGTAATCTGAATTCATCTAGAATTCTACAGATACACACTTAAGCAAAGCATTCCATGCTCTGGTGTGTAGGGATTAACTCCCTGGTCAGCCAAGATCTAGCAGAATTATTATAACTCAATACTCATGTTCATCGCGACATGAAGGCATTTCCTTTTAAGTCATAGTTTCTAACTTTGAGTTCCAGATTATTGTTAAAACTTTGAATAGATATTTCAATGATAAAATAGTGGAACCACAGACTCGAAAGCACCCAAGAGAGGAACTTAACTAGTTAACTTAACTTAGCCAGTGTAAAGATGTGCAAGAAAAGAGGAGCACTTACATACGCCAGAGCTGTATAATGACCACCACCCAAGCCGCCATAGTGGTTACTAACTGCGTATAACCTATAACAATCCAAATGTTTGCTATTCTTATGCGCAAGGAAGCCAGTCAAATCAAGTTTGTCAATGGGAAAATCAACATATGTCTCAAGTTTGTTCTTCCAAAAACGGCTGTAGGAGAATCTCTTCAGGTGAATCACCAAAATATCAGGCAATCTCCAAAGATCTAATTTTTTGCTTGCTTGCTGGTGCTGCTTACAGGATGGACAATACCTTGAACAAGATGCATAAGAGTAATTTAGTATCGTTGCCAATTAAAAGACAATAATAGAAACCAAACATGCTGCCTAACAATTGTAATTGACGGTAAAAATCTAGAGCATATTAGCATTTTAACTACATAAGAAAGACAATCTAAAGTACCCCTCACACTTTGAGTAAGCAAAACAATATGCCTGCAATAACTGAGCTACCATGACCCAGTTTTTAATTGAGGACACTTAGGATGCATCTGTAACATCATAATTAAGCATTTATGCGCAAGTATACTGCAGTGTCCAGTTCCCCGCACAAAGGAATGATAACACAAAGCTTGCGCACAAAACCACAATGGAGCACAATATCTTTCCCGTCAATAAGTAGCAGATACTTAGTTGACATGACTCAAAACCACGATTAAACTGGGGTCTTGTCCTTCACCAACCCCATTAAAAAATATAAGTGGAAGCAATGCAAAAAGAAATGACTAAGCTTGGCTAGTTACAGCAGTTGATCTGATTCAGCCCCATGAGCGTCATCTCTTTGTGCAATTCCTAGGACTTATCATAGTTCCATGCCTCCATTTGGAGTAGGATTGACCAGGAGCATGCACTTCACGTTGTAATTGGGCTTCGATAATACAAGAGAAATCTATGCCCATTCAAGTCACCTTTTGGCCTCTAGGCGACGACCTTCTAATAGAAGATTTCAAGAAGCCACTATCAGTACTCAAATTCAGTAGTCCGCAACGTAATTCATGACTGGCCAAAACCAAGACATTCAACTTTACTATCTACCATCTATCCTCCATAGCCCATCGAATGGAGTCAGATATTCTACAATATATTTAGCCTCGAAACACTAAACCAAAAGAAGTGAAGAATTATACAGAACTCGGACAGGTGAGCAGAGATGAAAAAAGATGTAGAGTCGATGAACCCACAAGACTCAGAGCACGCCCAAAGATTTGGAATGAAAACGTGGGAAAAGGAAAACAAAGGTAAAAAATGACAAGACTGCTAAAAAACACCAAGTAAATGCAAAGCAGAACATACAAAATTCAAACAGACCACAGAAGCACAAAATCCCTAGCTATAAAGGCCGCCCTCTTGTAAGATTCTCTACTTAGAGCCAACCCAAAAACTCTGAACTCTTACATTACTTTTGTATACTAACATGGGTTGGGAACCATGATATCTTATGAAGGATGGACACGCCTCCTTAGGCCTACGAGTCCGTGTCGTATCCATGTCTAACACCAATAAACTCAGATACTCTCACTACACAAGGCACTATAGATACAAAGCAATGCTTCTTCAACCTAATCCCCAACCCGATAATTACAAACTTATTTGAAAAAATGGAAAAGAGCGAGGGGCTATGAAACTAGTAGACAATAATCAATCCACATAACAAGAGTGTATACATATGTTTCTGATTTGTTTTACTGAAAATGTTGATTTATATTTATTTTCTACGTATCCACATCGTTATGAAGAATTATGAATCCATATTGTGTCATATCTGTTCTCGTGTCCGTGTATGTGCTTCCTATTGATATATCTAGTTTCCCACAGCAGTACCTCACATTGAGACTGATCAGCGAATTCCCGATCAAAAGTTAATGTTTGTTAGCATCAACAATGTAAATTCTATACAAAAAAAGGTAGAAGTAGCTCTAACCAGATTGCTGCTAAAACATACACTTGTTGACACTGCTGATCTTATCTAATGCACCTCTAGCACATTTTGATTCTTACCGACCGTACTCCCACAAAGTTTTGCATAATAATGTGTCACATTCTTGAAACTACCTAATTACCATGTTCTTGGAGCTTTATAAATTATAAGAATGATATGGCAGACTCCACATAAGGCTCGTTGATTCTATGTCTCGGGAGAATCTGATCCCTTCCAGTCAACTATCAAGTTCTCATATGAACAAACTTTTCGCATAATCCATCATAATTTCCTTACACTAACTAAATTCACCCCCTGCTGCCAAACCAACTAGTAAATGGACCGGATAAATATAGGGCAAAAATTATTGACAGGCTTGTATACTAACCACATGTCTTCGGGCCCCAATGGCTCCTCCTTCAAGAAACCTTCCAGGCATTTGTACAGGGAAACCGACTCTTGTGGCTTAAAAGTAAGATACTTGGGTTTCAAAACCTCAGGCAAGGAGCTGATATGAGAAGTATCATAACGCCTCACAGCATCTTCTGGCCAGCTAACAACAACACATAGTTTTTCAGAACCACCAGTAAGATCAAGTGGTCTATTCAGCTTTATACTGCGACCCCTCAAATTACTTTGCTCATCAGTGAAGTGAAACCGAAAATCAGAGCCCACATGCAAGTCAGATCCCGCTTCATCGTCAGAGGTCAAAGAATTATCTGAACTTGACATACTGACCTCCATCTTAGCTAGTCCAGTATCCGAACATTCAATATCGTCAGACTCAGCTACATCCATATTTTGGAAAGGACGAAGCAATTTCAAATATTCATCACGAATCTGACATCCATTTACGAGATTAGAGATCCTTGCCACCAAAGGAATTCCAAACAAGCTCCAGCACGGCCTTTCCTTTTCATAGCCAAAACTCCTGAGATAACACAAATGATGAGTACCAATGAATAATAACTCCAAAACCATTCACATAAGAACTGTTGAAGAAACCAGTCTCCAATTTTTTAAAAATTTATTCAGTATGGAATCAGGTACAGCAAAAGATGGTTAATCAGATTGTTCAAAGCTTCCCGTGTCTTATCATTAAGTCCTAGGCGCACAAGACAAAATGAAAGTAGAGTGAAATACTCCAAAGACTCTTTAAATCTTTGAAAAGGACTGCGAGCAGGTCCGAATGGAAAAATCATCAATTTGTACACATCTAAAGAACAAGACACAAGCACACACTCAGCATTGCCAACAAACAGCCACCAGGTATCTTCCGAGTGACTGACAGCAGCACGTTCGTTCAAATAAGAACATTGTACTAAATGCACAAAAAGTATTTCACATAAAGGGAGAAACAGTTATCTAGGAGTATTAGTGGAAGGTACAAGCAGCCGCTCATCATACTTTAAAAGATAAGTACTGACAGATAATTGGAAAACCCACAGTGGATTAAGCCGTCAATAGAAGAAATGATCAATAGCAACACTCAATTCCATACTCCCGCATATTTTCACTACCAGTACTTCCAATCCAATACTAACTCAAATTGTATATGGCCTTGTCCGATTCCCAGATATATATGTGAGGCCATAATTAGAAAAGATATATCAAACAGAAGAAGCAAACATGTAAGCTAAATGGAGAGAAAATGTTGGATGCAACCGATAATTAGTGTACACAGGTGTGCGTTCAACCAAAACCCATCAACTAATGAAAGTTTCACTCCCTTAGTAGGACATAAAAAATAATTTAGGTATAAAAAACCAAACAAAGAGAACAAAACATCCTCAAAAGAGATCTAAATCATCTAATCACAAATAATTCCAATTTCATAGCAGAACTATGATAGAGATTTCCCCAAAAGCTCAAGCAAATATCCATCAACAATGCTAAGTAAATCAGCCTCTCAAAGAAGTAAGGAGCATAAAAATCTTAGGTGTTGTTTGGATACCCTCAAAATCCATAGGAATTTTATTTTCCTAGGAATTGAATCACCATGAGTTGTTTGGTTACCCTAAAGTGTAGGAATTGGAAATTCCTCCAAAGTGTAGGAATTTAATTACCTAGGGGGGCTAGGAATTGAATTCCCTTGTTCATCCAAACAAATTTCCCCAATTCCCATACTTTCTAAATTCCTAGGATTTGCAAGTTCATGGGAATTCCGACTTCCCGAGTATATCCAAACGACACCTTAGTTTTTGATCCACCATATCAACAATCATAGAAAATTGTGATGATCAAGGATATAGGCAGACAATTGCGACCGATGAGGACAACAATAATGGCTTCAGGTCAACTCGTTAATATGTTGGTAATGTCCTGGAGTAGTGACCAATATCAAAACCCATACTCAAGAGATAGAGATAGCAAGAATAGACGGGAGAGTATTCTCCCACCACAGAACCAAAAGGGCCCCAAGATATCACCAACTGACAAATTCAACACACATTTATCTAATATGTGAAATAGGAGAACGCATTGGAGGGCTCTTTTAAAAACAAACAATTAGAAAGAGGGAGGGCTGGGAATGGACCGAGAGGGAGGGAGGTAAGTTGGTTCAATATGCCAATAATACCAAATCTACCAACACACACACACGCGCGCGCCGATAAAGGTACAGCGATGCCTGTAATTCAAATTAAGTAGGATATGAAACTGACAACTAGGTGAACTTACACCTCATTTTTATAATTCTAAGAGGCAGGAATGGCTCACAAACAAGCAAAGTCGCCACATTTACACCAAACGACAGCACAAAATAAAATGATAGCATAGCCATTCCAATAAATACGAAATGGACAAGTTTGCGGGCAAACGGGTTAAAGATCATGAACAGAAAATTACTTAAAAGGCTACACACTGGAAAACATTTAGCAATGACCTATCCCTGAATACAACAACAGAAGCAAATTGATAGACAAATACCTTTCACACCGCTCATGCATGAAAACCACCAGTTGGCAATTACTGCTCTCTTTGGGTAAACGGTAAGCAACAAGGCAATCATAATCCCGTATTAACTCCAGAGAATCAGATGGATCTTCCAGGAAGCGGATGATGGAGTGATTATACACCTGCATATGAAAAAAAAGGGTAACACCAGTAAATCATCTTTCATCCGAACCTCATCCTCAGCAGCACAGAATATTAAACAAAGTTGCTTTCTCAGCCATGAGAGTCCGCAGCAGAACTTTCAAGCTAGAATAGGCTACAGGCAAAATCAAAGTTAGGATAGCTAGAAGATTAAATCCCCTGTAACTAAGTGCAAACACGCACTAAGTCAACAAAATTTACAATAATTACCGAAGAAGTGATGGGAATGGGCTTAGTGGACTCCGCACACTCAAATTTAACTCTATGTCCAACCTGTCAGGATCCGTATGAAGCTCATTAAGAGACTTATTTATTGTACTAGAATTATAGCGTGATCATGACCATTTTGGTGACATCTTGGTTATCATGTCCAGACCATCTTGATATTTTTTGCTCAAGTACTAGCCCCAAAACCTTGACATTTGCCCGACATCAAACATGTAATACCCCAAAACATGAATTAAATAATTGAAATTGGATTGAACTTACAAAGTTAAAAACTAGAACCAAGCAAAATTGATGATGATGAAGATGATGATTAAAGTGAAGAGGTGCTGATCCAAGGGAGTGAATTTGATAAAATCAATGTACAAAGGTAAAGGCAGAGAAATAGAGAGGTGAAAAGATTTTTTTTTTTTAAGAAAAACTTTTTGGGTTTTGCTTTAGGCCGCCATCAACCTTTTTTTTTCTTTCTTTCTTTCTTTTAAGATTTAAGATAAATATGAGAAAGAATTTTTTTAACGGAGTTAATATTATAAAAAGTAATAACAAAATACCCCAAATTCAGGTGTTACAAAACATGTAAAAAGTGAGGCGGAAGGCTACAGGCAGACTTAGACCACAAATAAAGCTTTTAAGATGTGATCATATATATAAATTAACAGACATATTAAGAAAACATGTCCATAAATACACAAGGTCTCACATACATCATACAAAGTTACAAATAACACCAAACTTATGTCATACAACCAAAAATGAGAGTGAACAAAATTTGAAAGTATGAAATTCTTCGTCATCAATACTCTTACCCACGACTAAACATACCAACTTGCATATCAAGCACTATTCATCTAGCACCAATTGCGCAAAGAGGACCCCAGAAAATGCAACAACATACCTCAGCCACTAAGAGGATTTCGTCATCCCCCATAGAACAAACTGTGGTTAAAGCTTGAACAAGATCCTCACACCTTCCACTCTTGGGTACAGTAACAGTTACTGGTGACAATGAACTGCTTCCATCAGTACTGATCATAGTTACAGTCATGGTTCGCATTCTTGTTGTAGGTAAAGGAAGAGAAAGGTACATAAAAGGATCAAATGTGATAGACACGCTTTTGCATGATGGGCAAACAAGCGTCGATCGGTATTGACCCTAAAAGCAAGAAAACACTTAGTTAACTTCCATTCAGATGTGCAAAAAGAAAACGAAAAATGCAAAACAGGGTAAGGAGGTAAGACGTTTTCCGAATCATCCACATATTATCTTTTCCCCAGAAGAGGGAGGGTGAGGAGAGCAAGGGCTAAAACATGCATATGTGGTCATCATCTCAACTCCCAATTGAGGTGGTCACAATTCAAAGCAACAAGTGCTGAGGAGTTGCAGGGTGGCACTTCAAGATGTAATGTATGCATCATCTATGCCTAGCTAGAATTAACAAAGTCCAATAAGAAAGAAACGGTGTAAACATAGAAATCTATCAACAAAAATTAAGGTGTTATAAAGAGATAAATTACTACCATAGAACCATAAGTTGCAGCATCTACAGTAAAATTGATTGAAGTAAGAGGGACGAAATGGTATAAATAGATGTAATGTACAGTTTACTAATTACTACCTTTAACTTTCGTCCCATATAGTAGCAGACTAGCAGGTTATCCAACAAGTGTTTTGTCAGCTTAGCGTTTGGCAAGCTAAAGCCTCAGTAAAAGAAAGTTTAAACTAAGGAATTGGCAAAAGAAATCAGGAAACGACTTTTTAGACATATTCCGTATAAAAAAAACAACTTCTGCTGAAACTCGAAGTAGATATCCTTCATTCACCTAACAGTGTGTTTGGATACAGTTGTTGAAGAAAACAAAAGGAAGGGGATAGGAGGGAAGGAGAGGGGACAGAGGGGAGAGGGGAAGTATATCCCTTGTCTAGATAAGGGAGGAAATGGAGAGCAAGGAAAACAATTTATACAGAAAATCAAGCAAGCAGCCATTCAAACACAAAATCAAATTGAAAATTCAATCCGCCCAAACAACAAAGAAAGTGCAGAAATTTCATTAAGTTTATCCCAATTTGATTTTCACTCAAGGAATTGCCAAAATGTGCTCTCTACAGTTTAAATTTATTGAATTCTGCAGAAAATGTTCATTAGGCTAAAAAAAATTAAAAAAATTAAAAAAAAAAAAGCAAAAAAACAGGGGGGTAGAGTTGAGATAAAGAGAGCAATAAAAGATTAAAGGAACTTCTAAGAGTTTTTTTTTCTTAATTCAGTAGCCACAACAAATTGTTCCTGACAACAATCTTATATTGTCTTATCGACTATATTTGATGGGTTTTAACTTTTAAGTGCTCGTGTTGCTACCTCAACAGAAACTTGTCAGTAGGTAATTTCTTGTTTCAATATTGAGCTAAACCGATCTTGAATGTTTTAAATTTCCAATTACAGAACTCCAAAAGTCCCAAATGAATATTGAAAGGTACATGACTCACTTGGCACATATCAACAACAATGGAGTTGTTACGGGCTAGATGATTCTGCCAATATTCATCAGCAACCATCTCATCCGGACGGCCCACTTCATCTCTAACTTCAATGTATGGCTTCTGTTTCACACGATTCAAGTCTTCATGAAGTCCATCTAATAGAAAAGCCAAAAGCTCCTGCAATAGTAGAGCAACAATAGATGAGAAAAGACATTGCAAATATATTCTGAGTTCATTTCTAACTCAATCCAAACATAAAGAACAAATAGCTGTTAGGCTTCCTATGATAAGCTGACCCTTTTTGCATGCCCGTCATTTTAGGAAAAAATTAAAGTTTAGATCCTAACTCTGCAACATAATGAGCTTCCAACTTCCAATCCCATACAAATCAACAGAGAACCAACAAGAAGCTACCAGGTATCACCGCTTCTTAGCAGCCAACCCCAGAAAAAAGTTATGTTGCTAGCCAGCCCTCACTGAAATAGAACAGGTGGTACGTGCAAAACAACAGTGGCTCGAAATAATGCTACCATTACTGGAACTGGCCAAACACGAGACATTACCACTAGCCTACCACAGCCAATCACACCCAGCCACCACCTAATCAGCAGCTCAATTTGAAGCTACAGTTCAGAGGCAAAAGGTTCAGAAAAAAGCCCTAGGAGTCACCAATCTCAAATTCTCTATTCTAAATAAAAAATATTTAGCCTACAAAAAAAAACAAAGACCAGATCAAGAATCATCATAAAGGGACATGCAGAAATTGACGGTAAGTTAGTATCCTTAGGTCCTAACAAACATCACATCAAAACTCACCATATTCTCAGGAGAAAAGGAGAATTCTGGGCCCAAAACTTTTCCAGGACAAAAAAAAATTAAATAAATAAAAAAAAATTCTATGAGAAGGAGGTAGCTGGTAATATGGAGAGTTTAAAGTAAGAAGAACTTCTGCTCAGACGACCACTGGTTTAAGGACCAACTCAAAAGCTGCTACCTCACAAGTTATCATCAGATTCCTCCAATTAGTTGTGCAGTGAAAGGGCCGCTCGAAAGCATGTACTATCCTTTTATTTTCCTTGTTTTCCAGGCTTTTATTTGATCTATAGAACTTATTCCACATGGGACTCACCCCCTTGCTGTCCTTTTAATAGCCTTCCTATATGACTTATCAATGAGATGACATAAAACACACTGAGATTTCTCCTTATTTTCCAATAGTCACAAACCAAGTTCGTTACAACATACTCTACATCTTTTTGACTTCACAAATCCTCACATCTCATTACAAGTCCTCCACCTACCCTTCCCATTATATTCTCACAAACACTCCACAAAGGAAGCCCAAAGAACCACACCTTAACTACCATCACTCTGTTGGTCTTAATATCCCACCTAATAGAGGTTAAAATCCCTGCACTTCTACAGTCACAAAGGTTAAGGAATCTAGGAGGTACCAGAATGAGTATGGGCATGTGACTAGTCTTCAACTTCATATGTCTAGATACCCCGAAAAATCAACAAAGATAAGTTTAATCCAAACCTTTTCAATTTGGCACGACCTTATTATTAAAAATATATATAAATAAATAAAGAGGAAAAGAAACTCGATGCAACTTAAAACATTAAATTTGAACAAGTTTCTGTTTGTTGTAATTGAATGACTAATTTCTACAAAAATTTTATATTCACCCCTTAAAATAAGCAATCAAATAAATAATTCACATCACAACTCGACACAAAAAAAAAAAAAAAAAAAGAGAGATAATGACCTAAAGGGATCATAATCAGTAAGAAAGGGTCCTCTAATATAATGAATTTGTAATATAAAGGGAACATCTAAGATAATACCAGAAATTCTTGGAGATACATCTCTAAACCTCAGAACTCTGACATTTACTCATCCACCACCAGACACTCTTGATATAAACCATGTTCAAGAAATAGTGCACAATATTTAATCTTGACAAAACTACAATTGTTGCCTCTAACTATATAAGAAAAAACCCAAATTTGGAGCCTTGTTCCAGGTTGTGCCCTTGAACTTATAAAACTAGTTCAAACTGTAACCAAAAGCAGATCTCCATCAAAAAAGTAGGTTTACGTGGCATAATAGTGTTTAGCACTTTCCTCCCATGATCACACCCCCTCATGACTCCGTTGATATTTCCTCCGGTTCCCATTGTTATAATGCCATCCTTATCATCTCCCTTCTGTTGACAAACGTCGGCAACTTCAAAAAGCTCCAACTCCATTATTTGATAGCAAAACCCATTCTCCTTTCCTTCCCCTTTAAAAGACCGAAGGATCATTTCATATTCTTTAAAAGACCGAAGTCATACTACACAAAGTTGCTCTTTCAATATTCCAAAAGAATTCATCTCGAAAGTAAATTACCAACATTACAATTTACAACATGACACTGATAAAATATCAAAGGTTTATATTACTGAAAGAGTCCAAGAAAAGCATCTTGAGCTCTCTACAGCGTATCTTAAGTTTTCTAAAGTAAACTTGTTGAGGGCTCAGGGCTCGGATAATAGAAAACACAAAACACTCCTATGATATGTTACACATAACTTGTATTTGATATAGATGTGTATTCTGGTTACATTAAAAACTAAATTGTAAGTTTGTGGGAACAATGTCGAACAAGCTCTCAAGTTTGGATATCACTTGAGAAGATACAAACCTCTGGAATTCCCCTATTCTTCTTCCCTAGATGATCCACCCTTAATTTCGGAACAAACTTTGGAAAAGCAAATAAAGAGAAGCCACTAAAAGACGAAGCAACTTAGCTACCAAACAAATTAAACTTACCTGGGAATCATGTTGATTATAGCCACTGAACTGTGGGGCAAAATTCTCAAGGGTCGACTTGAATAATCTTGGGGAAACAGACATTTCACCAGGATACCAAAGCTTTCTTAACAAGTCCCCAAATGCCAAAGCGAGCTCACCCTAGCCAAATTAAATAATTACGACTAGCATCAGAAATAAGATCACCCAAGGGGTCTGCCCCACAAGACATAACCTCTTTTAAACGCCATTAACAACTTCGATAGAGCAAAATGTAGATACACTTACATTCATGCCCAGAGGATTTTCATAATTTATCTCTTTTTTGTAATCTCCAAGAAAATAGTCGACAAGCTCCGGAGTATGAGCTAAGCACTGAATAGCACTGTTCATGAAGCAAGTATTACCGAGATTTATAAGTCCAATCAAGCCAAGAAGACCAGTTTCTCCATATCCTCTATCACATGGCTCCAAATTGACCAATGTTGAAGAAGGCCAGTCATTCTCAGCAATTCCATTCATTTTGATTGAACAGCCACCAAAAGGCCCTCTGCTCCTGAACCCTTCTTGTAGAGCATCCTCAGGTTTTCTCAATTTCTTGTCTTCACAAAAATCAGGCAGCCCATAAACTTGCAGCTCCAGCAAAACCTAACCAGAGAACACAGGATCTGTCATATTAGTTACCTCCTTTAAAAGAAAGGGGGACAGGTGGAATGTGAAGAAGAAACTGCTCATTCAAAACAGCTAGTGACAATAAAACATCGCTTTCTAAAGATGAAAGCAATTCTGATTGGTATTAAAAGACTTTGCTAAATTGTCCATCTCCACCATAGACAAAGGTTTCAGTGGTACTTTTGCTGTGGTGCCTGTGGATTTAGGAACATATTAACATAATGGACTAAATCAACAGCTCAGAAAACCCCTCCCACTTCTTCGATGAACGAAGCAACAACAAGTAGACGTGAGACAGAGTAAAGACAGTTGGGAATAACCTCTCGGTTGTTATGGAGTAAAGATAGCTAACATCAGATGCCCCCTTTGGCCCTTCCTAAGTTTAAAAAAGCACGCATTGGGCAGGCCTCACGTGAGGCACCAACCAAAATGCCTTGGTCACAATGTGCAGCGCCTCGCTAATGTGAGGCGTACCCGACTATGCAATTTCGATGTTTTTATACTTCTACTTCTTTTCATGTACAGTTGTATCCTTTAGCTTTTATAAAACCCTTGGGCATTGAATAAAACCTTGAGAAACAGCTCTGAGCAAGATATTGTGGGATCAAGCTCGTACCCAGCAGATAATAGTTAATACTACTGTGTTGTCTCTACTTCTACACCAGCTCATAGAAGAAAACTATGTCCACAGGTGACCACTAATTCCATGAAGCCAGAAGACAATCCTCTATACAGAGACAGTAGAACGTCGAAAACATAAAGAGCAAGAGCAAGCTGAGTACTACAACAGGCAAGAGATGTGACAGTATAACAAGAAACTACCTCTTCAACAGCATGATCCAGACTACCATTTGGTAAAATATTGCCATCTCCCTTGAAAAACTGAGTCATCTGCCCAGAGAAATCCCAGATATGAACCTATACAAAATAATCACAGTCAGAAAATCATTCAGCTAAAGAACAATCAAAGTAAAAGGAACATAGAGGACAGAACAAAGAATAGCATACCGAACCATACTCTGAATCAAATATTTGACAGGCTCTTTCATAACAAAGAAGAGAATTATCCTGAAAATATTAAATGCTTCATCAGAAACCTATCTCAGAGCCATATACATTATTACAAGGGAAGTACATAATGAAACATTTGCGCATGATTATATTTATATGGAAGTCATCCTCCAAAAGAGATTTTGGAAGCCAATGAAGCAATATCATCACGAACAATCACACCAAATTCGGCATACGGTCGGACTATCAAAACTATATGGTGTTTCAAAAGAAGTATAAATATGCTGGTCATATCAAAATATATTTCCTGCATGTGGTATAAATATGCTGGTCATATCAAAATATATTTCCTGCATGTGGTAATAAACATGGAACTTTGAAGTTCTCTAATCTCTATTACATGAAACTTAACAAATACCAGTTTGTTTTAATTATACTTCATTTCATCAAGGTTGGAAACACATATTCCGAACACATTATAACAAATGTGGCCTAGAGTAGGGCATCTAATTTAAACACAGATAAACACGTTCTAAACTGCAAAACAATATCCAATAATTTGATGTCCATGTTTTCCTCCATCACAGGACAAATTATGCGAAAAACTACCTTTATTTTCCCTAGAACAAGAAGCCCAACCTTTTCACAGAACAGCATCAAGCCAAATTGACGGAATGTCAGGATACTCATCCTTAAGCCGAATGAAAGTCTCCTATGCTCGTTTCCATTACCCTAAAATTGCTAAATTCTATCAATAGCACCAAGCAACTAACTAACGCACTTGTAGAACGAGCAACTAATTTCAATCCTAGGATCCGAAAACAAGTCAATCCAAGCAAAAGCGAACCAACAAGGCGAAAAAGAGGCAAAACGGAGTATGAGGGTATACCATAGCAATAATCTTGACCAACAAAGATTGAGTTTGGGACGAGACCGAAAGACGCAATTGTAAAGGGAAAACCACTTGCTTGTTCCAATCTTTCGACATCAACAAACATCCTTTATCCTGAATTGATCTTGAGGACCAATAATCACTATGCCTGTAACAAACAACAAAACTTCACCAACACACTTTCACACTCACCACTCCTAATCCAATCCATAAAACATTTCATTTCATATAATAAATAAAAAAAATGCAATCATATACAACATGCAAAACAATTAAAGATACTGTACTAGTCATTTTGACTTGCCATTTCAGAGCCTTAAACCACACGCTTTCAGAAATCAAAGCATACTCTCGTCCAGAAAACCCCTCTCCCTTATCATTATTCTCGTTTACGCTACTTCCGCTGCATTGTTTCTCCAGTTGAAGAACAATCTCACTACTTCTAGAAAATTCCGAGTCATCATCATCACCAGACGACGACGCCGTATAGAGCACGCCTTCCGTCTCTATCTGCTCACTAACGTCAGCGTCTCTCCACCACCTGCACAATTGACATTTCCCGTTAATATTAATTTAATTCAAACATCGCAATTCCCGAGAAATTAATAAAAAAAAGAGTAGAGAAACAGAAAGTAAGAGAGAGAGAGAGACTTGAGAGGGACGAAGAAGAGGCGGTCGTGGCGGAGGGAGAGGAGAGAGGGAGGGGAAGAGCCGAGGAGGCGGCGACGGCGGCGGGCGGAGGGAAAGAGGAAGGCGTCGTCGTCATCGTCGAGGGAGAAGGTGGCGGCGGCGGCGGAGGAGGAGGAGGAGTTGATGTCGAGGAAGTCGTCCATTAAAGAGAAGAGGAGAGAGAAAATTAGGGATTTGAGGAGAGAGAAAAAAAAGAGGAATGCGGTGATTAGTTTGCGACGACGTCGATGATGATGAGTCAGAGTTGTTGTTGTTGTTCTTGTTCTTGATGATGAAGAGGAAGACGAAGAGGGCATTTAAATTCCGAAAATATTGAAATTGAATTGAAATTAAATTTGTTGTATTTTTGTGGGGAGGAGGGAAATAGGGGATTTAATAACTGTGTTTAATGCTGTCATTAGTACACAGTCTACACACCCAGAGTGATTAGCAATTACTCTACTCTTCGACCTTTTTTTTTTTTTTTTACTTGTTGTCATGTGTAGACGATTCGCGGGCGGTCGGAGGTTTTCTATAGGTAGGTTGCATACTTGCTGTGTATTTGGCGATCCGTAATGAGCTAATGACCATTGCCATTTCGCCATAGTCTTTTAGCACTTTCGATATTCTGACTAGAGCTGGTAGCGGGCTGGGCCGTGTCGTGCCTCGTGCCGGCCCGTCATGCCCAACCATCCCGGAGGCCCGACACGGGCACGGGCTTCGTGCCTTCGGGCTGGGCTCGTGTCGTGTCGGTACGTCGTGCTCGGGCCGGGCTCGTGCCTAATGCGGGTTTCGGTTCGGGAATAACTAGGTTGAGAGGGGGACGAGTAATTCAAGTAAGTCAAAGGAGGAGGGGTTCCGACCAGAGGCGGCTCTGGGCCTGGGCGACATGGGCTCCCGCCCAGGGCCCAAACCGAGCAAGGGCCTCCTTTGCTAAGTTTTCTAAGTCATATAACAAAATGTATCATTGTATTTCAATCATTTCTCTTAACACAGTGGGTAAAACTTAGTCATTATGACTTGAAGACCCAAGTTCGACTCTTGCTGCGCACCATTTTTGCCGTTTTCTTCTTTATTTAGTGCTTTCTTTTATTACTGTTTTCTTCTTTATTTAGTTCATTCTTTTATTATTTTTCCAATGTGTGATGATATTTCATTTGATTTCTTTTCCAAACATTTTCTTTATTTTTTTATTGTTTTGCCTTCATATAATATATACTATGATTTTCCATTAAAAAAATTAGATTTTTAAATTACGATATTTTAGGGGCCCCGTTTTGAACTCCGCCCAGGGCCCCCAAAATCTCCCAGCCGGCCCTGGTTCCGACCATTATTTAATTTTGAAACCACGTAGCCCACTTTATTGGATATAGTAGATGAACTCTTAAATTCTTGATTAGTTTTAAAAATATTTGTTACTTCCCATTTTCATATATGTTATTAACACAACATATTTCTAATTGATGTTTCTCAATATTAGGGTTTAAAATCCTTGAAATACGTTTTTTCAATATATTCAAACTACTAATATGTTACATAATTAATATTAACAATTTTTATACTCGTGCATTTACACGGGTCAAACATACTAGTTAGTGATTATATAATGGCTACCAAGCTTTGGTAGCCATTATAAGTTTGACCTCAAATTACAATTTTTATTTTTAGGAGAAATTAAAATAAAATTATAATTGCAAATAACTGTTGTAATAGTTTTTTTTTTCCAATCCTGAATCTTACTTCCATAGTGAGATAATCATGCAAGTAGAAGAATTAAGAAAGCATATAATCCTCAATTAAATCTACCACCCCAATTTGTGATAAAACAGACTTGATCAATATTAGAGGGCAAATCACTAAACATGAATTGCAGCTGCCACCTGGCTATGTTTGGTATGTACAATAAGTTAGCTTATTTGGCCAGAGTACCTTATTTGACTAGCTTTTTAAGCTATTTGACCAAATAAGTTGGTTTGGTAACACTACTAGCTTAAATCATAAGTCAACTTATTTAAGAAGTTACCTCATGTAACATATATAAAAATAAGCTAGTGTATCATAATCTATATAGAACTATTAAAAGGCAAGCAAAACTAATTCCATGTGGCAATCAAGGAGAGAAAATGGAGAGAATTTGTAGTCAAACATTCAATGATCAAGTCATCAACCCAGGAAATCAAACAGGCACTTCATCAACTTCTTCTCAATTTATTGACTGTTTTCAATTCTCACTTCAATAACCATTTCTATAAAAAGTTTTTTAATTACTAAGCTCATTAACCAATGTGACATTTGACTCTTGGTTTGTCAAGTTTGCGGTTACAAGGTGATTTAAAATAGTATATATACATTTGATTGTGGCGAGAAATACATACATACACTTTACATATATTCTAAGCTTGGGAAATGACATAGAGATAGAATGTATAATGCTTTTCAATCAATATTTCAAGAGGTATTAGATACCTATTAGTTTTAGGAATCCCTCATAGTAATGCTATCCCAAGTTTGTAGTATTCATCTCATATTTATCATTTGTTTGTATATTGGTATTCCGATAATTAGTTAGACTCTACTGCGTATATTTTTTGTTATGTATTGTACAATGATTATTGTAACGAAAGTTGATGTGTTTGTTCATATATATTTGTAAGAAACTATTGAAAATATAGTGTGCTCTTGATCTTTATGCTTTGCATTTTTCAAAATTGCAAGACATACTCCTCCATACAACAACCAATACAAGATCACTTGACACCCAGTTCTTTATGTAACATCTGCTATATTTGGTGTGTATGAGTGATAAGTATACACTTTACACCAAAAGAGTATCCTTCAAAGAATCAATCCACTACATAAGAAAAAGTTATACAATAATCCCACAAAAGTGTTCTTATTCTTTTTAAATTTTAACACTAAACGAAATGTCTTACATATACCTCATTACTATTTTCTCTTACAACAATTCCAAATGACTAGACATTTAAATGGAAATCTTGATCATGAATACCCTTTAATTTTTAATGTCAATATCACATTAATAATAATAGAATTTAACGTTATTGTCGCAATATTTGCCATGTTAAATATTTTCGCCTACCTTTTCTTTCGGTCTAAGGTAAATATTATTCTTATATGAAATCATAGTTTCGTATTTCAATGCGTTATTCACTTATGAAATATTAAAAATAAACGAATTTTAGCAATTCCGATTTTGTAACATAATAGTATCTTAAATTAGAGTTCGGAAAATTCACATAGTGACCCTGAGTTTTGCAAGATTGCACGTGGTGACCCAAATTTTAAGTTTCTGCATACGGGGACCCTGAACTATGCATTTTGTGCCGGTGGTGGCCCTATATGTTAACGTTGTTAGAAGTCCATTAAGTTTTTGTCAAATTAAGCTCTAATATCATCTTTGGAGGTAGCAGTTAGTTATTTACACCTCATCCAACATTAATTTAAGATCGTATTAACACATAGTTAACTTTAATTAATTAAACTTTTTTATTAAAAAATTGTAGATTAGAACTTAATTATGGTGTGTCAAAATAACCTTGCCAGCAAAGAGACTGATAATGAAAATGGTGTGTCATCATGCATATCCTTTTGTTTTATATTAAAAAAATAGGTAAAGAACAGATGTCAAAATAGTCCCGTGATTTTCACGGGCACAAAAGCTAGTTTTATTCCTAATTTACCTCCATTTTTTTACTAAATTAAAATGAGATTAAAAATAAGTAATGCATTGTATGTAGTTTTATATATACAAGCTCCTATATCAGCTAATTCTGCCAAACACTCATAATACTATCTGTTAAAAACTTTAGCTACTATTTCATCATTAATCTACTATTTTATCTAGTTTTACCAAGCATAGCTTTAATTCCATTTACTAATCAAACAAGCATTAATCTATATTCATCCTAATCGTAGCAATGCATATAGATTAGAAAATATAAACAAAACTCATGCTTAATAAATGGGCGAAATACCTGAACTCATAAAGTTTATGAATGATTCAAGCTCAAGCTCGAGTTGGACGAGCTTCAAATTTTAAGCTAATTTTTTTTCATTCCAGTTATTGTCTTTTCAACTCTATTCGTTAAATTCTCAAGTGCGACCTTTTATTTTAAATATTGGTATACCTTAGAACCTTGTGCAATAAACCATTTTGAATCTCGATCACTTAAACCAAGAGACACCAATCTCGGTCGGTTGAGGTCATGTGCGATTGGACTGCATTATTCTAATCTGATTTGCTTTGATTTGAGTCGAACTGATCTGATTTGATTTGAATATATTTGATTTAATTTAATTTGAATAAAACCGATCTGATTCGATTTAATTTGAATAAATGCAATCTAACATAAAAACATTGTTTAATAAGTTAAATCGCATATGACGTAAAACAATCTCAAATTGCTCGGGAGCTCACTCGCTGACTCAGGGCCGAGTACCCACTGGGCCAGCTAGCCTAGATACTTTCCCTAAAATCTCACTCCAATCCCAGGCAGAACCTTTTTCCCTCGCGCATCTTCGCTCCTCCTCTTTCTCTCTTCCCACCCCCAGAAATCCCAAAAACCCTTGAAAAGTCAACAAAATTATTTGAAGAATCAAAGTGAGACTTACGCCATCCATTTCGATTCAGGTAATTTGATTTCTTCTTGCTTTATTCTGGCTTAATCTTTTTTTTTTTCTTTTGTGCAAATGAACGAAGACAATTTATTGCTATAATTATAGAATGTGCAGTATTACAAGATTCTACCTGTAGATTTGTTCAATTTTAGTTGATTAAATTCAAAAGTGGTAAACTTTTTATTTGGGTGTGAAGATTAAACTGATTTAAGAGATGCCCAAATGTAAATTTCTTAAGATAAGTCTCATATGAAGAATAAAATGATAAGATGTAGTAAGTTATTTGTGATTGTTTATGTAATTGTTGCCATGGATTTTTTTCTGGGTTGAATTAGCTTAATTTAGATGATTTAGGGGTTTTCTGTTCCTCGTAATAGGGTTTTGGGAGTGATGGAGGAGAACAAGTTGGCTACTAGTGAATCTGTAGTTAGTAAAGACTCGAATTCGGATGATAATGCGGTGGTGACTAGGCCCAGTGAATCTAGCATGGAGGCAATGACGAGGCTAATGCAAGAGTCGCTTGCTATCGAGAATCGACACAAGTTTTGGGAAACACAGCCTGTTGGGCAGTTTAAGGACATTGGGGATTCCAGTTTGTCTGAGGGTACTATTGAGCAGCCTACGCTGTTGTCTGAAGTTAAGCAGGTGCCGTATAACCTGCCTGGTCCGTATGAGTGGATCACTTGTGACATGGAGACCGAGGAAATGTGCACTGAGGTTTATAATCTCCTGACTAATAACTATGTTGAGGACGATGAGAACATGTTTAGGTTCAATTATTCGAAAGAATTCCTGCAGTGGGCTCTTCGACCACCTGGCCATTACAAGAGTTGGCATATTGGGGTGCGGGTCAAAACCTCGAAGAAGCTTGTGGCTTTTATTACTGGTGTACCAGCTAGGATTTGTGTTCGTGGGGAGGCTGTTTCCATGGCTGAGGTTAACTTCTTGTGTGTGCATAAGAAGCTTAGGTCGAAAAGGTTAGCTCCTGTTATGATCAAGGAGGTGACAAGAAGGGTTCATCTGGAAAATATATGGCATGCTGCTTATACTGCTGGGGTAGTTATTCCGTCACCTGTAGCCACATGCCAATATTGGCATAGGTCTCTTAACCCGAAGAAGCTGATTGATGTTGGCTTTTCAAGGCTAGGTCCAAGGATGACAATGAGTCGAACTATCAAGCTCTATAAGTTGCCAGACTCACCAGTTACTCCTGGATTCAGGAAAATGGAGCTCCGAGATGTTCCTGCAGTCACCAGGTTGCTGAGGGGTTATCTGACTCAGTTTGTTGTTGCACCCGACTTTGATGATGATGATGTTGAGCATTGGCTTCTTCCTAAAGAAGACGTAATTGATAGCTTCGTTGTTGAAAGTCCTGTGACCCATGTCATCACTGACTTCTGCAGCTTTTACACTCTGCCATCCACTATTCTTGGCAACCCAAACCACACATCTCTCAAGGCTGCTTATTCTTACTACAATGTGGCAACAAGAACTCCATTGATGCAGTTGATGAATGATGCTCTTATTATAGCGAAGAAGAAGGATTATGATGTCTTCAATGCCTTGGACATTATGGAGAATGAATCATTTCTCAAGGAGCTCAAATTCGGGCCTGGTGATGGCAAACTTCATTACTATCTTTACAATTATCGCTTAAGGCAACCCATGAAGCCGTCCGAGCTTGGGCTTGTACTCCTGTAGTTCATGTTCCAGATGAAATATCACTTCACTCTTGACGTATCCTTGGTAAGACCTTTTGTTTGTTGAGTTGTTGAGACTAGTGGTGTCTTAATGAACGACTTGTCTGTTCATGTGGGATACTCTTGAATCGACTAAACCCATTTTTATCTTGTTAAACTGAAAATTTTGGCTTAATTGATAACTCGTGCTATTGGTTATATATCAAATGTTTTCTTCCATTGCTTGGATTTTTCAGCTGATACTGGTTGCACTTATTAAATCACTGTTTTTTACAGTTCAAATTATCGTTTGTGTGAATCTGTAATCTGAATTGTGAATTTGTCTCTAGAACTAGCTGTTGAACAAGCTCCAAACTTCCAGGACACTCATTAGTAGCCTGTCATGCTGTTATGATTACTTGTCTATATGCATTTGCCGACATGGTATGTCACAGTTGCTGAACATGTTTTCAGATTGTTGGTTCTTGGGTGTGAGTCTTTATATCATTTGTTAACTGTAGTCGTATGACTTGTATCTGAACAAATTGAAGGCAGTTGGATATTAGGACCAACGAAAAGATGGCGGAGTGAGGTTTTGTTGAGATAGTTTTCTTCAAAGGGAGGCAAACCCTTACTACTACACATAAGAATCCTGTAGTTGACTCAGATCAAGTAGAATTACAACACTAGTCTTAGTGGTGATGTACAAGACACTCGTGCGCAGTCTATAAACCTGGAATTTCACCCTGTACGGGCAAACTTCTTCAGATAATGGGTGCATCATCCTCCCACTACACCCCTCTTGAAAGTATGAAACTTAAGGTCTGTCTCCCTTTGTTTCTGAGCTGTCAGTACTCGAGAACCAGTTGACCCATTAACGACGACTATTCAGGTGTTGCTATGTTAATTCTTTGGACACATCTTTATGAATTGGCAGGCTGCTGTGATAAGCCAAAGCCAAACTGGTACTTGTGGTTGGCAGGAGCAACTTGCCTCCTGACTCCCTTGGAGTAAATATCAGGTTCTGTTCCAAGCCATCTGGTTGTTAGTACAATTGGGCTATGTAATAACATGTCCTAGCTGCCGCAGTAATATGAGTTGCGTTATGGCCATGAATAGGACCAGGCTTATGTTAGCGATTGTATTGTGACAGGCTTAAGGAACTGGTGTACCATGGATTCAAGCTTGGCTTGGTTGAGAAAGAAGAGGGTGTGTTGCAGTCTCAGCTGCAATCTCGAATTATGGCGGGGAGGGGGGAAGGGGGTTATTGGAATTTGGAGGAGTATAACTTTTGCCCAAGGATCGTCTGAGGTTTTGTAGGCTTGTAGCATCTTCGTAGATCGACAATCTTGGGAAGATATAGAAGGCAGGATTTTGCACAATTTGATATCATCATATCATATATTTTATAATTACCGGTACAATTTACAGCTTATTAGACTATCCACCTCAGCATTGACATCAGCGCCACGTCATCGATGACGTCAACACCCGGCTTTTTAGGTAACAAAATCTACAATAGAAATATTATATTCCACTTTTTAGATATCAAATCATTCCAAAATAATTGTAATTACCTTAATTAAATAGTAATTTATATTAATCGGCATAATTTTCCATTTCTTGGCAGCATAAAATAGTATGCATCAAATATCTTGGCCGGATATTTTGGCCGAAAATATATGGTAAGACAAGATAGGAATTTATATTATTCCTAATATAAATCATAAAATATTTTTTACTCTAGATAATATATTACAGAAGAGTATGGATCCTCTAGAGTATAAAACAAACTCTAAATGGTAGAATTTACTAATTAATCTCATAATACGTAATACGTAATATAATAATTAAGGAAAAAACAAACTGGCCGAAATTTTGCAACTATACTTAGGCCGAATATTTTTGCATTTTCCAAACCAAAAAATATTAAACAATGTTTTTTTTTTTGAAATGATATAACAATGTAAAATTAAGCGTGTAATATTGAGATTTCTGTAACTAAGGTGGCATATTCCGTGAAGACGTTTATTTTCAGCTGAAAAAATTAAAAATAATTATTGTGATTTGCTAAGCTAATTATTGTGATTTTCTAAGCTAAAAATAATTAAAAATAACACGATTTCCTTTAAAAAGGGGAAGAAATCTTTAAAAAAAACAATTGTTTTTAAATCATAATTTATTTCAATTAAAATTACGTAGCTTGATTTTAGTACTCAAATTAACTCTCATTTGACGTTATACATACTCCATCCTAAAGATGCAGTTCAATTTTTATTTTTTATTAGCTTCCTAAAATAACCCATATTCCAAAAAAATAAAATCATTTCTACTACAACCTCAATATATTATAAATGTGTATTCCACATCCAACTTCTTGATTATTTCACATGTCTTTTCGGGCAAATATTCCAATTCTGATTCTTTATATTTTTTTTGTTTGATTAATTTTTTTTTGCAGTCATAGTTGATATGTATATAGTATATTGAACAACTAGAATTGGTTTTCATAAATATTTTTCAGGATCTCACAGTGGTTCTTTCGCGAAATCATCATCATGAGTTTTGTTCATCACTTCTCGGAGGATACATCATGAATAGTCGGTCGTCACGCATAATCAGTCCAGAATTTGTATGACAGGATCATGTTATTCGCTAAATGCTATTGGTCTTACCCCAAAATTTTAATTTCCTAAATGCTATCATGTTATACAAAGATTCGCTCACCATCCTATTGGTCTTTCCCCAAAATTTTAATTTCCTAAATGCTATTATGTGATCAGCTATATTCGTGATTCACTACTTGCAATCTTAAAGTGTCACAATTTTATGATACTATGTAGGGGATTATTGTTTTGGTTGATTTGGTTGATTTTGATTTTGGTAGTGGATTATTGTTCCTGAGGATTAGCAATTTTCGAATTGAACAAATCATATACAAGAACATCATAAAACTTACCCTATCTCCTTTTTTTCTTTCTGTTTTATTTGCCAGTTGAAATATGTTAATGACAACATTAGTGATGACACTACTTATTTCAATTATTTGGCACTTTGTTTCCATTTATGTTCTGCATCTAATAATTAATGGTATTTCTTTTTTCCTTTTTGTTGGTGTGCAACAAGGCAGCGAATCAACTACAATTTAATTTTTTAATCTGATACTTATTAACAAGTAACCTATTAACATGGAATAGTACTGTTCATTGGCGATTAACATGGAGTAGTACTCATCATTGAAAAACAAACAATAATAAGGACATGCAAGATTGCAAGATTAAGGAGGTGTTTGGTCCAACAAAAAAAGGCAATAAAATTGTTAACCAAAAGGCATTTTTTGTCTTTATAAAATCCGTCTTAATTTTATCTTGGTTAAGGGCAAATAGGGTCAACCACTCGGGTCAGGTTTGACGCAAAAATTATCGAGGTCAAAACAAGTTTGGGTCAATATGGGTTACGGGGCAATAAAATAACGTGTTTATAACCTAAAACGGGTTAGATCAAGTCGGATTACTATCTCAGTTAAGCTATCAAGCTTCTGATATGTCTAACATTATGTGTTGATATTTTGTTAATTAAAAAAATCCTACACACTTAATAATTCTACCACTCGGGTAAGCTAAAGTAAAAATAGTAAGAGACTTAGGTGTCGTTTGGATACCTTCAAAATCCATAGGAATTTTATTTTCCTAGGAATTGAATTACCATGAGTTGTTTGATTACCCTAAAGTGTAGGAATTGGAAATTCCTAGACGTTTCCAATTCCTCCAAAGTGTAGGAATTTAATTACCTAGGGGGGGCTAGGTAAGTAGAAATTCCCATGTGAATTGAATTCCCTTGTTCATCCAAACAAATTTCCCCAATTCCCATACTTTCTAAATTCCTAGGATTTGCAAATTCATGTGAATTTCGACTTGTCGAGTGTATCCAAACGACACCTTAAAACAGGTGTGAGTCAATGGGGTCATGTGGATTAAAAATTGGGTTTATGACACACAAAAGCGTAGATAAAACGAAAACTACATATATGAAGTCATAACGGGTGCGAGTCAATACGACTTATGTGTCATGAAAAACGGGTTCATGACACATAAAAGGCCGTAACATATGGGGGTCAAAATGAAGTGAGAGTGATCAATACGGGGCATGTGTCACAAAAAGTCGGTATATAACACTTGTAAAAGTTTAATTAAGAACTAATGGCACCTGTAATTTGACATTTTTTGTAATTTTCACTAATTTATTTTATTTTATTTTATTTTATTTTGGAAGTAATCTTTACTTTACTCTATATAGCAAAGTTCGTTCCTTAATAGTAATCATATTTGACTGTTGATTCAGCTCTTAATAGTAATCTAACGACAAATACAGTTGAGATGAATATAATTGGATTTACTATTCGATATGTAGTATTTGTGCGGTAGGCACGCTCTTCTATTCAATAAACGTTACTCAATAATAATAATAATCATTATAATTACTTAATATTACGACACTCGAATTTCGAAAAAAATCATGTTATATTAGTTTACTGTTGATTTATTAATCCTAATAAAATGAAACATTATACCGAGTGTATGTGTATTGTAAGTGGCATAAAACCAAGTTAGTATGAATAATCATATAACAATCAGTATGATTTTGTAAAAGTGAACAACTATAGTTGGTATGATACAAATGAACAGTTATAGTTATTACACGAGTGAACAACTGTACATGTCGTGTAGAGTTATGAAATGGGTGGGTCTGATAAGATACGAGTTGGTTTAGAAATAGCTAAAATGAGTTGGGTCAAACATGGGTGAAAAAAAATAGATATTCCGCCATTTTATTCGCTGTAACAAAGTTTCAATCGTATTAATGACTTTCTAATCTTAAATATAAACAATCATACAATTCTAATTTTTTTTTTGATTTATCATATTATATATTTCTATATCTCATTTTGTATTGACGAAGCGTCAAATCGGGCATGCAACTCGGGACAAGTTTAATTTAACCCAAATTATGTGGGCCGAAACGGGTTCAGGTCAATTTGGGATATGAGTCATAAAAAACATGTTTGCTACCCTAAAATGGCCTGGGTTGGATCCTGACGACTTACCATATATGACTTAAGCTTTTAACAAGTATAACATCAAGACTTCCCATTTTTTAAAAATGTTTCTACACACCTGTTAATCTTGCTAATAAAACACTTTTATAACATAAAATTGTATTATAAAAAAAAGTTTTTTCACTTATATCATATAACAACCCGTACAATTTTGCACGGGTCAGTAAACTAGTTATACATTCTAAGCGGTACAAACTTCGGTAGTGATTTCCAACAACTAGACATAGAGAGCAATTAAAGCCCCGTTTGATAGGACTGCATCTTTCTGAACTGATCTGATCTGAATGATTATGAATTGATCTGATCTGATGATTTTGAACTGATGTGAATGATTCTGAAATGATCTGACCTGATCTGAATTTGTTGAAAATTTGATTGAATTTCAAGAATTAGTATCAATTATGGACCAAATACATTGATAGTTATTTGAACATTTCTGAACTGATATGATCTGAACTGAAGATTTCTGATCTGGTCTGATCTGATTTGAATGATTCTGAACTGATCTGATTCATCTGAATACTACTTTTATTAAGTCCTATCAAACAGGGCCGAATTGTTATTAGTTTCATTGATTGTGATAAGATCGTTATATGATTTTGAATGAATCTGATCTAAATAAATCTAATTTGATCCGAATTTATTGTTTTTGATAAGTTGATTACACATTAATACCCGAGTACACGATATAAGGCAATGCCTTTTCTGGATATCCACTTCCTATCCTGGCCAGTAAAACTCCGCATGATACTACGCATATCGGCTACAAACCACGAATGAAACTTGTAAAGCAAGAATTAGCTCGGAGCATACGCCGGGAGGGATTGATTATGCTATAACTTCAATCACTAGAGTACTTGCTTACTCCCATCGATAGTAATTCATCCCCGTACCCTTTTCAATTATCTCCCTCAACCCGAGCCTAAGATAATTTACTGGGATTTACCAACCATCATAGTTAGTTCAAAGTTCGAATATGAATGAGATAAACTCGCCCTCCTATCTCGTGATTTATTGTTTTTTCCCCCTCTTTTAATTGTTTCATCTTAATATAATCAAATAAATGACTTAAAATGGGGGCCGCAATAGCCCCGAGCCGAGCTGAACAACAAACACAAATGAGCTGGGCTAAAGTTGTAAACCTTAAAGTGAATAGAACAAAGGCTTTGAAGATTGAAGGAGTATTATTAGATTATATGAGCATGCGTAGCTCGAACTTTTAAACTTTACAGGTGATTTTAGCTAAAATAAGAGTGGGCCATACTTCAAAAATTTGAGCTCCTTTTTTTTCAAGCTGATTATGGGGTCTTTTTATAACTCTACTCAAAATTCCCAAATGTCAGGATACTACTTTCAAAGCTTAAGCGGTACACAATATAACAATTTGTCGAGGTCAAAAACCCAACACTCTAAAAGTCTAAACCAATCTCAAATTGCTCGTATTGCGATTTGCGACTCACTCAAAAAAGGGCTGACTCGCTCACACTCGAGTACCCCAACTAGACTCGATACTTAGCCTAAATCCTCACTCCATTCCCAGAGGCAGAACCTTTTTCTCTCGCAGCACCTTCCCTCCTCTTTCTCCCCATAAATCGCAGGATAAATATCCCAAAATTCAACAATAAAAGTATCTGAAGAATCAAGCTGTAGATCACGAGAGAGTCCTCACGCCATTAATTTCAAATCAGGTGATTTAATTTCTTTTTCTTTCTTTCTGTTGCAATTTCAATTTATTGCTAAAACTCAAGATTTCGCCTGTAGATTTGTTCAGATTAGTTGGTTTAATTGAAAAGTTGAAATCTTTTGAAATGGGTTTTGAAGATTAAGATGATTTTAGTACGTAAGTGAGATACCCAGATGGTTATTTGATCGTATGTAGCAATTTAGTTGTGTTTGTTGATACAATTGTTTCTAATTGATTTCTGGGTTATAGCATTTTAATTAGGTTGAATTAGATAATTAGGGGTATTTCTGTTTGTTACATTAGGGTTTTGGGAGTGATGGAGGAGAACAAGTTGCCTACTAGTGAATCTGTAGTTGGTAAAGACTCGAATTCGGATGAGAATGCGGTGGTCACTAGGCCCAGTGAATCTAGCATGGAGGCGATGACGAGGCGAATGCAAGAGTCGCTTGCTATCGAGAATCGGCACACGTTTTGGGAAACACAGCCTGTTGGGCAGTTTAAGGACATTGGAGATTCCAGTTTGTCTGAGGGTACTATTGAGCAGCCTACGCCGTTGTCTGAAGTTAAGCAGGAGCCGTATAACCTGCCTGGTCCGTATGAGTGGATCACTTGTGACATGGAGACTGAGGAAATGTGCACTGAGGTTTATAATCTCCTGACTAATAACTATGTTGAGGACGATGAGAACATGTTTAGGTTCAATTATTCCAAGGAATTCCTGCAGTGGGCTCTTCGGCCACCTGGCCATTACAAGAGTTGGCATATTGGGGTGCGGGTCAAAACCTCGAAGAAGCTCGTGGCTTTTATTACTGGTGTACCAGCTAGGATTTGTGTTCGGGGGGAGGCTGTTTCCATGGCTGAGGTTAACTTCTTGTGTGTGCATAAGAAGCTTAGGTCGAAAAGATTAGCTCCTGTTATGATCAAGGAGGTGACTAGAAGGGTTCATCTGGAAAATATATGGCATGCTGCTTATACTGCTGGGGTAGTTATTCCGACACCTGTAGCCACATGCCAATATTGGCATAGGTCTCTTAACCCGAAGAAGCTGATTGATGTTGGCTTTTCAAGGCTAGGTCCAAGGATGACAATGAGTCGAACTATCAAGCTCTACAAGTTGCCAGAGTCGCCAGTCACACCTGGATTCAGGAAAATGGAGCTCCGTGATGTTCCTGCAGTCACCAGGTTGCTGAGGGGTTATCTGACCCAGTTTGTTGTTGCACCCGACTTTAATGATGACGATGTTGAACATTGGCTTCTTCCTAAAGAAGATGTAATTGATAGCTTCGTTGTTGAAAGTCCTGTGACCCATGTGATCACTGACTTCTGCAGCTTTTACACACTGCCATCCACTATTCTTGGCAACCCAAACTACACGTCTCTAAAGGCTGCTTACTCTTACTACAATGTGGCGACAAGAACTCCATTGATGCAGTTGATGAATGATGCTCTTATTATAGCAAAGAAGAAGGACTATGATGTCTTTAATGCCTTGGACATTATGGAGAATGAATCATTCCTCAAGGAGCTCAAGTTCGGGCCTGGTGATGGCAAACTTCATTACTATCTTTACAATTATCGCTTAAGGCAACCCATGAAGCCGTCGGAGCTTGGGCTTGTACTCTTGTAGTTCATGTTGCAGATGAAACATCCCTCCACACTGGACATACCTTGGGTAAGACCTTCTGTTTGTTTAGTTGTTGGAACATGGAATTAGTGCTGTCTTAACGAACGGCTTGTCTGTTCATGTTGGATACCGTTCAACTGACCATACCCATTTTGATCTTGTTAAACTGAAAATTTTGGCCAACTTGATAACTCGTGCTATTGGTCACATGTCAAGTGTTTTCTGCCTTGCTCGAATTTTTCTGCTGGTACCCCTTGCACTTATGAAATCATTGTTTTTTTTCCACCTTATCGTGTATGTGATCTGAATTTGTCTTTAAAATTAGCTGTGGAACGAGCTCTAAACTTCCAAGACACTCATAGTAGCCTTCAGTGCTCTTATGATTCCTTGTCTATATGCATTTGCCAACATCATATGGCACAGTTCCTGAACATGTATAATTTTTTGTTAACAGTTTTCTCCCAAGGGAGCTAACGGTTATTATAAGAGGCCCTTTGTTGACGTAAATCAAATAGTTCCACACTATTAATCTGCTTGTGGTTATGCTATGAGACACTTGTATGCAGTCTGTAAACCTGAAATTTTACCCTGTCCCAGCAAAATTATTATTGACACTGGGTGCATCATCCTCCAACTATACCCCTCTGGAAAGTATGAAACTTGAGTTCTGCTTACTATTGTTCCTGAGCTCAGTACTTGTGAGGATTGAGCCAGTGATGACGCCTGCTCAGCCAGTCAGGTGTTGATGGGTCGAATATGTTGGCTAACTGACACATCTCTATGATTTGACGTGATAATCCAAGCCATGACCCCCGTAGCTGTGGTTGGGACTTGGGAGGAGCAACTTGACTCCCGACTCCAATGGGATACAGAGTCGATATCAGGTTTTGTTCCAAGCAGCCCTAGTTGTTGGTAGAATGAGTTATGGGTCTTTGTAACAAAAGGTCCCAGCTGCCGCAGTATTTTGGGCCATGGCATGCGTTCCTGGGCTTTTGCTTGTGTAGGTAGGATCTAAGAATTTTCGGGCAGTCTTAAGGAACTGTTGTACCAGGGGTTCAACCGAAGCTTGACCTGGTGTAGAAAGAGGAGGGTAGTTGCAGAATCAGCTACAATTTTTTTTTTAAATTTGACTAGGCGTATCTGGTGTCAATAGTATTTTATTTTTTTTTGACGGGATTTAATAGGTAGGCAGTCAATACGGAGTAGTATTTAACTTACCGGTTGAGGTATTGCAATCAATTAGATAGGTAGGCAGATAGCAGACCCCTCCCAATGTCACAAGAGTTAAGAATTGAACCTCTAACCTCTCGTCTTTCGACCATAGGTGGTGAATGCTGAGCATAAGTCTACAGTATGAGAGTCTATCCAACCCCAAATGTAAACTGGGTTGCTCCAAAGATAACCAAAGTTACCAACCATAGTTGACAGAAGTGTAGTCCACACTCTACAGTAATATATGCTGCCACCAAGAATGGGCCAATAACAAAGAACAAAACTTAAAGATAAAAAGGATATGCACTTTGGAAGATACTCCATGGATGCCATGAATACCAGATCCTTTAATTTGAAAAGGACATTATGCAAAGAAGTAGTAAAGCCCCAATATTAGGACTGAAGAAAGTGGGAAAGTAGGGCTTCACTTGAAAGAGACAACAATGACATACAGTAATGCAAAAGGCAGGATTTTGCAATTTGCACAAAATTTTATCTTCACATTGTTGTTTCATTTCAAATCAGAATTTGGGTTTCACTCAAAATTCATTTAAAGGGTCATAGTAAAATCTAAGGTTGTTATGATCAAGTCTAAAATTCACATTGTATTGTTTTAATTCTAAAATGCATTTGAATCTTCCATTACGGAAGTACATTGTATTTTAAAAAAAGAAAGCATAACCTAATACTTATATGACACTACCTCCACAAAATTGTATACGACATTTTCAATTCGGATAACACATATCGTTGAATTCATATCGGAAAATAATTTCACGTAGTTCATCTTCGTAATTTTTACTAATACATATTATGAGACATTAATGGACAAAGATCAAAAGCGCCTCAAAACGTCAGAAATTCGTATATAATTCTCTAGTGGGGAGTAGTATCTCTAGTTTTGATTTCGCGCGGAACAAATACGAAGTTCAAAAAGAAACTTCTATAGGGTTTGTGAAGGAAATTTGGACTCAATCAAACTCCAATTAACACCAAGAAAAGGAAATCACCAAATTGCAAATAAGTGACCCATAAGGGCCATAACCAACTCAAGCTCATGACCATGTGAACACATTATGTTAGCTAAAACTCTACGTTAATTAATAGTCGAAGACCATATACTACGCCCGTATTGAAATTTTAATGTGGTTAAATGCTTGATTGCTTAAAAATTGGACAAACAACAATAATATTTGTGCCCAAATATACCGTCATCAATGTTTATAACTTGTCAAAGTAAGTATCATCACATGCAACCATTGATATAAATTAGAAATTACTCATGAATTTTGGCATAGGACTTTTTGTTCGTGACAAGGTGAATAATTGAATTTGATGTAATATTTCACAACGTATGAACTAAAGTTTTTTGACTTTTGAGAAAGAGAAGCATATCAGCAAGAAACATTAACACAACTAGTCATTCGATCAAGTGGAACGAATTTAAGAAGGTATAGAGAAAGATCCACAAACTAGGAAGTGTAAAATAAAGGAAATGGATGTCTAGCTAGCTAGGATGTAAATGCAACTAATTAAAAAGTGATTAGTATTAAGAGTGTACACTTTTTAATATCTTTCATAATTGATTCAATTACGATTTGTTCATTTCTTCAATGTAAAAAAATAGTTACTAATGTCTCTGTATCTTATCTTTTATTATGGCGTGGGAAAACTAATTCTCTTTCGCTTTATGTGAACTTTTTCGTTTTAACTGAGTAGCTTATTCATAAGGGTTAATTGGAATTAATTATCCCCATTGTCTAATACCCAATGTCAAGTATTAGGACGTGGGATAAAAGGTGACTAAAATGGCATACTTGTGAGAAATATACCACTTATTTTTAGAGGACCATATTGTAAATGTACAACAAAATAATACACTTTCCAAACATTTAATCCCCCCTCATACCAAACAAGGGATGAGAATAATGAGATTATGAAATCCCACTTTTTTTTTTCTCTTTCTGTGGTCAGTCCCACCCTCTTATCTCTCTATTCTTATCCCACAATCCAAATGACACCTAATATATATCTAAAAAATCGACAACCTCATTTTAAATGGATTTTGTCTGAACTCCCGTATTAGTATATTTTTCGATCCCAAACCGAAAATAATCAAAAACTGGTCTTAGACACATAATAATTGTGTGTGGTTGAATATATGTGTAACAAATCTAACAATTGACCTACCAAAACTTTGACTTGGACAAACATCAAAGTTGAGAGCAATTTCCTTTTGTCTCTTACCCAACACGTAACTTCACCCCATAAACTTCCTCCACTTATTCCAAGAAAAACAAAAGTGTGAGTAATTATTTACAGATTACTAAATTAAAAGAGTGAGTGAGTGAGTGAGTGAGTGAGTGTAGTGTGGTAGTCAACGAGCTGTGCGTTAAGTGTTGCTCACTGTTGGCTGTTGCCCACTCACATCCAAACGCCGTTACACACGGGAGTTTTGGATTGTGACACCCAACGCAATTACCAAACAAAACACCCACCCAAAAAATTACAAAATAAATAAATTTAAAATATTGAAAATTCAGAGTATCCTACGCAAAACAGCGTCTTCCTTCTACACGTGTGGTCCCCATATACCCGCGTTTTTCCTCTTTACGTTAATTCTTAATTAATTCAACCCCTAGGTTAATTAACATATATGGAATCAAATGGGATGAATTAATCACTATGACTGATTTTCCTTCCAATCACAGTTTTTCTTATCATCTCACTAAGTAATTTTTCTTTTACAAAGGATACACCAAGGGGATAAGGAACAAAGCGAAAAAGCAAAACATAAATTATTGAAAAGAACTGAAAATAACAGAAGGTTGGAAACATATTACGACTCCTTGATTGAGGTCACAAAGAGCTTAAGTTCCGGTAGGATTTGTTATTGAAATATTTTGAAAAGATTGCAACACTAGAATGGGTAGCAAAACATTTGGTTGTAAGAGATAATTTTTCAATATACGGATTACGTAGCATTATAATACGTGGGATAAAAGGAAGTGGCACATCCTATACACGAGGTTGCCCATATCAAAGATCAGCACAAGCTTGATGAAATACTCCGTATTAGTTTTCAATCGTCGTCTAGACGATATCATCTGTAAACACTTTATTAACCAGTCACGATAGTTAGATCTCTGTCTTCCGGTAAAAAAAAAAACAAAGTTTCCAATCATCGTGATCGGAAAACGCAAAGCTTAAAAAAAAAACAGCACTAAACTAACCAAGACCCAACACTACCAAACACAACACAACACTCAAAAACCCTCCTTCTCTACTCTCTATCTCTCTCATTCCAAAAGCGCAACTGCGCAAGTAACGGCATATTCTCGGTTTCTCTCTCCTCTTAACAATATAAAATCCCTCTCTAAAAACCAAAAAAAAAAAAAAAACACAATCAAATCCAAAATCCAAATTTAATCCGAAATAAATTCATAGAATCTAAACAAATAAAATCACCGAATCTATATCCTCCATTCAAATGTAGATTCAAAAAAAAATTCATCACCGAAACGCGTCGTATTGAGGAGAGAGATATAGAGAGAGAGAGTGAGACATTAATGGTGGTGAAAATGATGAGGTGGAGGCCGTGGCCACCGCCGTTGACGACGAAGAAGTACGAAGTCAAGGTTGTGCTCCGCCGCGTCCAAGGGTGGCCGGCGACGGCGGAGGATGAAGATCAAGATCAGAATAAGCCGAGATTAACGGTGGAGATTCGTTGGAAGGGACCACCCAAGGTTAATCTCATGCGTCGGAGGTCGGTTAAACGAGACTGCAGTAAAGAGGTCACTGACAACCTAAACGACGGCGTTTTTGAGTGGGACCAAGAGTTGTTTACCAATGTTAGCAGTTTTACCGCGAATATTAGCAGTAACAACAACAACAACAAAGATAAAGATAATTTTACCGCGTTTAATCCTTGGGAGATCGCCTTCTCTGTTCTTCATGTTAGTGTCTTTCTTAATTCTCTCTCCTCCTTTTTATTTTATTTTATTTTATTTTTAAGTAAAAAAATGTGGGTAAAAGCATAAAGTTTATTAATAGAAAGTGAATTTTTACCTAAAAATCCGAGGTTTGGTTAGATATTCTTGTTTGGGTAAATTATTATTTTTGTGAGTTTTATTTTATTTTTATTTTTTCGTTAATATTGAGGATTAGTTAATGTTGTTGATTAGTCAATATATTGTTGTTGGATGAAATTGACGTTTATTTATTTTTCTTGGAATTATGTTGGAATGAGTTGAGTAGCTTTAATTTTTGTCATTGTTTCCTAGTGGAGTATTTTTGAAAATTACTAATTTAATTTCTGCTTTTTTTTTTTTTGAAAATATTAGATTAATCTCTAGAAATAAGTAATTTGTGTTTGTATTTTTATTAATATTTTTAATTGATTTTCTGTTTTTTTTTATTTGAATTAGTAATTATATTTCTGCATTTAACTGTGATAATTACTGTCCATAGGGCACATGATAAAAGTCCATTTATTTCCTTGATTAAGTGATATTCTCACTTGAAAAAACAAAATATGGAATCTAATTGATATATTCAGGAGAATATCACTTAATTAAGGTAGGAAATCAAGTCTTATCATGTGCCTTATGGGCACATGTTAGAAAAATCCTTCAATCTATAATTAGAATTCTGTATTCTTACTCATGTAATTTTTATGGTGGCTGAAATTGAGGATTTAATTGCTTGTCTTCCTTTTTAAGTGATTTTTGCCTGACCATACTTGCAGTTGGTAGCTTGAATTAGGCTCTGTTATTCTTGTCACTTCTCTGTTTTTCGTGTTTTGGCGATATGACTGTCGAATTTAGGGGGGTGAGGATGATTTTGTTAAGATGGAATTGATTTTTGGAGGAAGTGATTAGTGGTGGGAATGTGGGATTATTAGAGTTTACTTTTACACAGGATTTGCTGGAAAATTCTTAATTCACTGACATTATCGAGGAAGGCACTTGCATTGCATACATGGTCCTACTTTCTGGGTAGTTGGGTGCTTAGTTATATAGAATGTGCGGCTTCAGTTTGTTTCGGTGTGTGGTAAGGTTCAATTTTCGTTAGTTCTGCGGTAAGATGGTGGTAAATTGTGGTTAATTGCAATGCTTGGTGAGACTCCCAAACTGTTTTTGGATGGATATACATAAGAGATCTCGAGTTTATCAAATCTCTATTTACGTCACATACCCACATGTATCAAACCGTTACCTTTTAAAAATTGTCTTGATTCTGTTGTGCCGTATTTGAAATGAGATGAGTTTCCTGAAGTGGCTTAGTGATATGGGAATAAAATCAGCATTCATGGTTATCTTTTGATTGGAAACTTTTGGTTTCTTTATATGCTTATTCCTGATAACGTGATAAGTATGAAAAACTATTCAGTTGGAGGCACAAGTACTATTCTGCTGTACAAGGAAGGAATCACTCTTAGAGCATCAATTTTAAGTTGGCAAATACTAGATGAACATGAGATTCCATTGCATCATTCCAGTGTTCTTCGAGAACAAGTTTAGTGGAAGATGATCTTTGTCTTACTTTCTGTGATGTTCTTTTCCCCAGTTCTTTTTGATCTGAAAGTACATTTGACTTTTCTTAAGTAGCTTATTTAGGATGTACTTTAGACCGTAGGCCTCGCCATTTCTGGGGTTAGGCTACTCATGACACTTATCTTGGTCATCTCTTATCCTGAATAGTTCACATTCTGTGTTCAGGACTTGAAAGCAGGTGTGAAGAACAAAGTTCCTGTTGTTGCAACTGCGTCGGTAAATATAGCTGAATATGCATCCATGACTGAGCAGAAAGAGTTCGACTTGAGCATTCCTTTGACAGTTTCAGGCACTGCTACAGAACCTTGCCCTTCCTTACACGTAGGTGCATCTTTTGATATATATTTTCCTCATAATAGAAATTGTATTCGTCTTTATCTGTTCCGTATGTGTTAATGCTACTTAATAGGGGATATTTGTTTCCTTTTATCTTGGGTTTTCACAATCCTAAGTGGTGATCTACTGCCACAGATATCGTTGAGCCTGCTGGAACTTAGAACTAGTCAGGATTCTGGGGACTCGCTTCAGCGCTCAATAGTTCCTTTGTCTTCGTCTCCTCCTCAGTTGGGGGAGACTCTGCCAGCAGAGAAAGATGAACTTTCTGCACTTAAAGCCGGTCTTAGGAAGGTTAAAATTCTGACAGAGTATGTATCAACAAGAAGAGCAAAGAAGGCCTGTCGAGTGGAAGAGGGCAGTGAAGGGAGGTTCTCTGCTAGGAGTGAAGATGGCGATTATCCATTTGATTCTGACTCGTTTGATGAATTTGGTGAAGGAGAGACAGATGAAGCAAAAGAGGAAACTAGTGTAAGAAAGTCCTTTAGCTATGGGACACTGGCTTATGCTAATTATTTAGGAGGTTCATTTTTCTCTAGCATGCGCGTCAGTAGCCAGGATGAAGACTCGATATACTACAGTCATCAGAAGTCAGATTTTGAGTGTTCAGTCAAAGAAGATGCTTCAGTTGCTGAGCTACCACTACCGCAGAGCTCAAAGCGTAGTATCCTTCCTTGGAGAAAGAGGAAGCTAAACTTCAGATCCCCTAAAGCTAAGGGAGAGCCATTACTGAAGAAGGCATATGCTGAAGAAGGCGGAGATGATATTGACTTTGATAGACGGCAGCTCAGCTCTGATGAATCTGTGTCATTTGGGGTGAGCATATTGTTGGTTTATATTTGCCCCTTGGAAACTAAATGTTACTTTTTGCTTTTGAAGCCCAATTCTGTCTAGGTCCTCTGAATCTCTGATGTGGGAGCCATAGCTTCTCGGACTACATTATTCATTTAGTAGATGTTGTAGAAGGGTATTAGTTCTCCAAACTAGATTAAACATGATTCCTTTTTTTTTTTTTTTTTTTTTCAGTGGCTCAAGTCTGATGAAGATTTAGCAGGAAACAGGTTATCAGTGTCCGAGTTCGGAGATGATAGCTTTGCAGTGGGGAGCTGGGACCAAAAAGAAATTGTAAGCCGTGATGGACATATGAAGCTTTATGCAGATGTATTCTTTGCTTCGATTGATCAGAGGAGTGAGAGGGCAGCTGGTGAAAGTGCTTGCACAGCTTTGGTTGCTGTGATAGCTGATTGGTTTCATAATAACCGCGGCACAATGCCTATCAAATCTCAATTTGACAGTCTTATAAGGGAAGGTTCATTAGAATGGAGAAAACTTTGTGAGAATCAAACTTACAGGGATAGGTTTCCGGACAAGCATTTTGATTTAGAGACTGTTCTGGAGGCAAAGATTCGCCCTCTTTCCGTCCATCCTGGCAAGTCATTTGTTGGGTTTTTTAATCCTGAAGAGACCATGGAAGGCAAATTTGACTTTCTGCATGGTGCCATGTCTTTCGATGGGATATGGGATGAGATTGCTCATGCTGGGTTGGACTTTCCTAGTGATGGTGAGCCATATGTTTATGTTGTTAGTTGGAACGACCATTTCTTCATCCTCAAAGTGGAACCTGATGCTTACTATATCATCGATACATTAGGGGAGAGGCTCTATGAGGGATGCAGCCAAGCTTATATTTTGAAATTCGATAGGAATACCAAAATTGTAGAACTCCCAGCTAGGTTACAGTCAGATGAAAAACCAGATGAAAAACCTGCTGTAGATCAATCATCGGAGCTGACTGAGTCTGAGCAGACTATCGAGTCTGTTGACTCTAAGGTCGAAGAGCCTGAGCCCGAGGCTGTGGAAAATCAGGAGAAAGTGGTTTGTCAAGGGAAGGAAGCTTGCAAGGAGTATATCAAGAACTTCCTGGCAGCACTACCGATTAGGGAACTCCTCGTAGATCTCAAGAAAGGCTTGGTAACTTCACCTCCACTCCATCGGCTCCAGATTGAGCTTCACTACACGCAAATCCTCCCAGCCCCGCCACTGGTTGTTGAGACATTAACAGCAGCAGTTGAACAAGCGTCTTCCACGACTAACATAGCTCAAGAAATGGAAGTATCTGTCACTGAGGTTGCAGCATAAGTGCCATTAGATGGTATATATCTTAGCTAAGATTTAACTGCCCTAACTGCTTTTTCGCTTCGTTTGCTTTTCTTCTCAGAGGAAATGAAACAGCATTTCCTTTTGTAATCTGCACAACTTTAATCCTGTAAAGGCTCAGTCTGGACTCTGGAATGATACTTGGATGTCTTTTGGGGACTTAACTTTTAACCTCATTTTAAGATCACCCCAAAAGTATTCTTTTTAACCCTGCTCTGTGCTCTACCAAACAACCCCCCTGTGTCCTGCACTCCTGCTCCCCACCCACCCCCAATCCCCACAAAATTCTTTTGGGTTAAACTTTTTTTTTTCTTTTTTCTTTTTACCGCGAATTTTCAAGTTTTTTTTTTTTTTTTTCAAACTTTTTCTTTTAATCTCTTGTTATATCATCAATAAAATCGCTGAGAGTTGAGATGCCTCAAACTGATAATGACAAGATTGACTACTAGTGCTATACTAGTATCCATGATTATGATTCATAACTGAGTTATACTTAAATTGGCAGCAAAACCAAATTCATGTATCAAATTATTATTTGTTGGACTGACTCACTTTTATAAAACCTCATGAGATGGAACGGTTTCATAGTAACTTTACTACGATATTACTTGGCCATTTTCTCTGTATGTCATTTAGACTAGCGCCTAACTCTTGGTCTTTAGTTCCGTTTCAAAATAATTTCAGTAATTTCATTTGAACCCAGCTCATTGCATTTAAGCAATGTACAGCTAAATTTATTGAAATTTAAGATTTGGGGGTACTTAATTGTTCAAATACTTATGGGACTTCACTATACTTTATTTTAGATGATTTTTCAAGCTTTATTGAAGATCAAGAGGAAAAAAGGGGTCAGATTTTGAGAATATGCTTGAAGGAGAACCCACAAAGAATTACTAATTCTAGAATATGGTGGGTTACTGTCATGATTTGAGCAGGTAGTGGTGTGGATGGGTGATTAAAGCCAATAATGATCCATTTTTGTGAGCTGTAAAGCCGAAGCTTTCCCTCCTCATCTTCTTACTTTTTTCACAATTATCTATTCCCAATTTTTCAAACTAAATTAATTACTTGATTTCTCCATGTTTACATCATATAATTAGCATTGAACTCTTTGTCTTCTTGTGGTCATAGCTTGTTAAACACTCCCAATGATAAGATTTTCATTGTTTGTATTTTGCAGTTTAGTACAGATTCGAGTTTAGTTTGTCTATATAGAATGATAGATATTGTATGAGATGATAAAACTTTTCTAAAGAAATTACTACTCCATGCCTATATTCTAGGGGCAACAAAACTAGCAGACTGCGAAGTTCTATTTGCCCATGCCCCTGCCACTTGAAAAGATCGTCAGTAGTGTCGTTTTTATTGGTGAAATAGATGATCTCGTTCTATTAGTTTTAGTTGTTTACTTCAATGTATCAGTGAATCAGTGCACCAGTTCACTCTAATTTCGTTACTCCTTCTATCATAAACCCTACCACGCTTTCTCTTCCACATTTCAATTTTTTCATTTGATGTGCTAGTCATGAACTAGCATCAATTTGGGGCAATCCTACCCTTCTCTTTATGGGTATTAATTTGGGGACATTCTTGCCATTCTCTTGCCCGTTGATTTCAAGTCCTTGTGACTCTTTTACTAAAAAAAACTAGCATCAGTGCATCATATTATGTTCTAGCACCATGCTTCACTGTCTAATTCTTCTTTTTTTTTTTTTGCCCTTCGAGTGTTCACATGCTCGAGTTGGCCGTCACATGAACTAGATCATGAAAATTACCAACAATTAGAGTTTCTGTTTGTTAGAGTTCTCTCGCTTCTTTATCCTACATGTGAGCATCCCACGTTCAAAAATTACGAAAAAGTTACACACTTTTGTAAAACTAGAGAATAATTACTAATCGCCAATTGATATTGAGACTGAACCTTACTATAGAATCTATTCTCTCTCGGAGTAAATTGCAATTCATATGAACGGATGAATCCTTTTTAAACAAGCAGGATAGCATGCGGATGCATCATACTAATCACTCGTGATTCATGTACCATAATGGGAAATTAGCACCTCTTCATACTGACTTAGTTATTTTACACAATAATAATGTCTAAGCATGCTATGCATCTTGAATTTGCGACCATCTAAACACTGCAAGCTAGAAAGCATAGTTAATTAATTACAACTATTTCACTATCTAAGAGCTAAAACTCTAACCAAATCATAACATCGACTCCAAATCATTTTGCGACTAATATTTTGCCGTCGATGCTGTCGAGGTAATTCAGTAAGAGCAAGTCGAACACTTGATTAACCCATTCTCATTACACTTAGGGCACCTACCAAATAAACTTAACCCATCTTTTTGATCACCTTTGTAGATCTTGCAGCTTCCATGGCAGTCTAAGCAGAGCAAAAACCCGACTCCACCACACTGTCTGCACTTCAGATTCGAGCCTGAAGCAAGTACAGGCATACCTTGCAGAAGCATCTTCAACATTCCGATCTCGTGCAGAGTCACTACTTGATCAGCTCCACCTATGTACCTTCCCTTAATGAAGAGCCTAGGTGGTACACTCTTCTCTCCAAGAACTCGCCAAAGCTCGTCCCTGAACTCGAGGTGCATCGAGACATCCTTCTCGAAATACACTACTCTAAAGCTGTCTAGGAGAAACTTAATGGCGTGACAGTCCTCATACGTCTTCCTGATCCCTGTAAGACTTGTTGTGTACAGTATAACTCTGTCACCTCCTCCTGGTGGGCATTTCTCCTCGAAATCTGACAGGTTTTCTGTTCTAATGAAACTTGTGCAGTCGATCCTCGTGGGAGAATCGCAAGGAGAAGAAGAGCACGAAGATGAAGACGACGATGACACCAACTCAGGCATTGAATCATCAAACTCACACTCACATTCTTCGAAAACATCAGTCTCTTTAGCCATCTCTAAGTCATACAATGGTGAATTCTTCTTCCTTAAATATAAATTAGGAGGCTCTCCTAGAAAGAGCTCAGTGTTTGTACGATGCTCTTGTTGTATGCTGTTTGGTACGTCGTGCAGGGTTTGACTGCAGGACAATCTATCAGACGAGTCGAAACGAAGAGGTACAAGGACATGTTGTTTTGATGTGTAGGTTGAGGGAGGAGGGGTCCTAAACCTCTTGAGAAACCTACTCTTAATGCTTTTCATGATCTCTTGTGTTTGTCGTCCTCTGAAACCGAAAACTTGTAGACAAAAACTCAGTAGAAATGAAGATAGAAAGCGTACTCAAACTCCTACACTAGAGAAAATGACTTGTTCTGAGGAAGGATAGGAAGACAGAAGAAAGAGGTATGTCCCCATTAATCTCTTTAGAATTATCTTCTTCTTTGTTAGTTACGACAGTGAAAGGGATGTGATATTTCCTTTTGGCTTCCCTTGACTAATAGAGAAAGCCTTTCCTACAAAAAGCTTGTGTTCTTTTGCTTTTAAAAGTTTCTCAAGAGTATTGGCAACATGACCAAGTATTATTGGAGCATAATGCACCCTCTCAACTCTCAACCAAGGGCGAATCTAGCTCTGTGAAATCGAGGTAGCCTTCTTTAAGACTAACGTTGTTGCTTTTAAGCACTTAACCTAGGTTTTACCGTCCGTACCTTCCATACACCCCCAAAGATTTGCACCTGCTCTAATTAGTCTATGGCAGGCCAATTGCCAATCACGGAATGCCACGGTTACAACGGTCCTGACGTGGCGAGCGCAGATAGGTGTAATCATGGAAACAATATTAGAGGGATTTCTAGCTAAGATGGGGGACAAGTGTGGTAAGGGGTCATGATTCAGTACCATGTGGGCAAAAGCTTGTATACCCTCTTTTATTTTCCTCTTTTTGACACTAAATCAAGAGTAAGAACCAACCAGATAAGCGATCAACTTTTCTGGACTCAAAAATTGCCTTTTCCCTCATCAATATGAGTCACTTGATTACCAATTTGTATGATACTTGCTCTAAGACTATAGCCCCAGCATCATTTGTACCTTTCCTACTACAAGAAAAGGGCGTAACGCTTTGTTTAGTGTCACATGCAGCACCGAGTTTTCGCTTAATGGGTATGTAGGACATGCTCTTTACATGTTGTAAAGAGCAGGATCAGCAGAAGCTTTAGGAGCAGTAGTGCTCACTGGTGTGGAGGAGTTTAGTCAGGTAAGTCCTCTGCAGGCTCAAGTTATCAAAGGAGGCCGCAGATGGGCATGAAGGGAAGAGGAGTGGAAATATATGGTACATTGCTGACACTTTACCAGGATGTTCTCTATCAGCTATGAAGTCAATGATGCATGGATTGATGTTCTCTATCAGCTATGAAGTCAATGATGCATGGATTTGGACAGTAATGCGCAACAGCAGGGACTGACGACTCAACACGCAAGCAGAACAGGACATCATGAACTTTACGCTGATGTAATTGGGTACAAGTACGACCAACATGAACACTGCCTGTTATGGTCAATACTCGCTCTAGCATACAGTTAATGCAAAGTTTCAAAAAACGTTCTTTTTCTGCAACCACACGAGAACATGTATGATTGTATGTCAACAGACATCTCAGAACAACATTCAGTTCTACACTGGCCATTAAGTGTCGCACTAGTGCTCGTCTCAAAAAGAAATTAAAGTAACTAATGAGAAATGTAAAAGAACATCTTCATGGAATCATCTTGCTACAGTAAACAGAGACACTCATAGCAGGTAAATACCATCTTCTGATGCAGATACTGGGGAAGTGGGGATACCAACTAACCAACACATATATTCAAGATCCAACATATGTCGAATTGAGAAACAGTCAATAATATTACGTCACCAAGAATCTGTACAAATTTACTGGCATAGCATTAAGAGTCTATCAACCTAATCTTTACACAGGGAAGATGGAAACATATTTATGTACCCTGTTAACTGGCAGCCACAGATGATCCAAAACCAATGCTAAAGTCAAAACCAACGCAAGACAGTTGCTTATTGTTTGAATCCACAATCTTCATCTTGAGAGAGTAAGAACCCTGTAAGATAATCGTTTTAAGGGATGAGAAACATAGATGTTAAAGAACCATCTCAACCAAAAGTCTAGACTGATGGTTGAGGCCCAATAATTGGTTATATCTTAACACTCCCCCTCACGTGAAAGCCTTTTGGGCTTGAAACGTGGACTGAAACCACTTGAAATGTGGATGATAAAGGCACAACATTGTGCTGAAATTCCACTTGAAAAGGAGGGGGCTCCCAGAATTTGAACTTGACTATGTTAAAGAACCATCTCAACCAAAAGTCTAGACTGATGGTTGAGGCCCAATAATTGGTTATATCTTAACAGTAAAAATTACAGCAAAAATATTAAAAGCCATTAAATAATTATTGCACTGCTCAACGGTGTTCATACACTAGGGCTTGCTAATATAATTTCCTTTGCTTAGCACTCAGAAGTAGAGGTGGGATCGGGGGGAGACAGGTTATGTTTGAGGATATCAGAGAGGTTGTCCATCACGGAAAGTTTTGAATCTCCCGAAAAATCTCTGTTAAAAGGTGGGTTTTACATGTTTTAAGAAGGAATATCCCACCAACTGCTTTGCTTGGATACAGCGAGACATATGGTGGTTTCGTTTCAGTATCTAGATCAAAGATCAAAAGTTATAAGCTTTATTTGCACCATCAAGACAACTGGAGAGAATCATAATCTATGGTGTGAACCCAGAATGATAAAAAAAAAAAAAAAATAAATAAAGCAAACATCAAATCTTGAAGATGACTCACCGGCGGAGTGAACCCTGGCAAAACCTGGGAGTGAGCAATGACAAAATCACCAGTTGGAACTGGGCAAGAGGTCTCTGTGCATAAATCATGGCTCTCACTATAGACATGCCATCCGAAATATGCAACATCAATATTCAACTTCCCACCAGTGAGGGATTTCCCTGTGAAGATAACATCATATGTTTGGGACATAAGTCAGATCTACACAAAGACTACCTGATTATATATACTGCACTATTTAGGCAGAATCAGAGCTGCCTTCCTTTTTGTTTTTTTGTTTTTTTGGGTAAACAGAGCTGCATATTGAACAAGTTATCACATATTATCAGCAACATATTCTTTACTCAGACTAGTGGCAACTTGACAGTAAGACTTTAAGTCTACAACAATGCAACAAGTACTATTTATTTACAAGAAGCTTATTATAACAGGTTACAAGCTGCAAGCAATCATTTTTCTAAGAAAGTTCAATATAAACCATGGAGGAAAGGTTTTCGTTATTCCCAAGAATTTGGTATTCCAGCTCATCTTGGTCTTCCATGAGCAACACTCCTTAATATGTAATGTTAAACAGTCTTTGAACATTTTTAAATGAGATGCTTATAATATAACTTTTGGAACAAATTACATCCAAAGTTCCGAACGAACAATATGTCAGATGTATACCAGTATATGTCACGACTAATTTAATGAACTTGTCTATTTAGCCTAAGAGACAAGAAGCTCAGACTTGAATATTGAATGTTTACTTTTTCTTTGTTCATAATGCCTACGGTTCAGCTGTTTCACCAAAATGCAGTTAGGACTCAAAGAGTCCAAGACATACAATATCCAGGAAAAACAAAAAAAAAACAGTAGAAATTACCGGTTGATGCAGAAATGCTGAAGGTGGCAGGCTGGCCTCTGGCAACTGGATTTGGTGTTATTTCAACTGAGTGGACCTTCACATCATAATCAGCATTCTTATCTGCAAGGAATGACAGTTTCAGCAAATAAAAAGAGACGCTAAAACGATAGCATTTCAAAGATATAGGAAAGCATCAAATTATGCATCTCTTATAAGAGACGGCTTGCCTTTCATGAGACAGAACAAATAGGTACTAATAGCTACTAGATTCTAGAGTTATGCTATCTGCTTAACTGCATTAATTGATAGCACAAACCCATAACCATGTTTAGTCACTCGGCCTCTGAAATCATTTATTTACTTGAAAAAAAAAAAAAATTACGACTTACATTGTAATTACTTAAGGTAACTTATTATGCCTCCCAAAGTCTCTACGACTAATTTGTAGATTAGCTTGAAAGTTACGATGATATCATCTCACACATTATATAGCAAAGAAAAATGACTACAAAAATACTTTCGCGCAATGTCACAACAACTAAAAAGGGTAAATCCAATGCAGAATCTACAAGAAAAAACAAATCATCAACCAGTGAACGCTATCCTAATGATGTCCTACTTACAAGTTACAACTCTTCTGTGAACGGTTTAACAACTGTAGTCTCTAGCTATGCCCAATAGCAGATAGGCCAAAACAAAAAAACTTCTCTCTTACACAAAACTGACGCAAACCACATGAATATATGATGAGTAACTAATCACATCTCACAATCCTCAAGATACAGAAACAAGTTCTTTAACAATGCCCTACTTGGAACTAATCGTAATCATATCAATACATCACCATGTTCTTCACGCTAACACAGAGAACCAAACCATATGAAATCAACTATCTTTTAATAGTAACGAAGAATGAATCATGAATAACTTCAAGTTGTAGGCACTAGAAAGTCCAATTGACTGTTGTAAAGGGTTTTAGCTTAGCAAGCCTGAGTATGACATTGGGATCTCATAAATGACAGAAAACCCCGCATAATAAACCCCATAAGAAATCAACCACCGTGAAAAAACATAGTCTAAACTCTGCGAATGTTGTCTTATGATACTCCTAACAATCTAACCCAGGAATTGAAGTTGCTGCAGGTAGAACTGTTTCTTAAACAGTAGCTCCACTCTCTGACTTATAGGCCAACTCCTTCTTCCTCTCAAACACACAGCAAACGAAACCCACATGAAATTAAGCACCTATGAGCATACCAATATTCCGATTTCCAATCACAATTAACTTTATGATGCGATCACTAAAAGTCTAATAGCATTACACAGGGATTTAGCTAGCTCAACATAGTGATCACAGAAACTCTAAGTAACCAAGGCCTCGACAACTCGACAAGGGTAAGGTTGCGTACATCCGACCCCCTCTATGCACCCAATTAAGCGGGAGCCTCTAACTTCCCCATAAAACATATCCAATTGTTTTTACAGTGTCATGAATTTGTAATTACTATTGGTGTGAACTTGTGGAGTATACATGAAGACACATCCCATAATATCCTACTTAAGCATACATATCCCAAAATTGTGGCAGTGACATGAACTTGTAAAATCTAATTCAATTGTTATTCAGAGAGACATGATTTATTAGTATTGATAAACTTGTACATGAAGGCAAAATACCCACATCAATAATTACAAATGGGGTAAAAGTAGAGGCAACATGATTAAATTTGAGAACAACCCAACAAAATTAAAAAAAGCAAAATTAAGTGAACTAAAAATTCAAAAAGAGAAAGAAAGAAAGAAAGAATACCACAATAACGAACGTCGGTGGCTTGAGCTGAAAGTATCAGAAGGGATATTAACAAAAGAGGAATCATGATGAGTGATCGCATAACCATGTTTTTGTTCGAGGGAGAGGAAGGGTAACAGTGGTGGTGTGTGATATACGAGTAGTAAAAAGTAAGGGTGGGAGTTTTACTGTTTGGAGGAGACTGTTAGTTGCGGCCTTTCAGTCAAACTTCTTCTACACTTCTAAACAAGATGCACTTCCAAAGTTCCAATCTTCTTTTTTAATACGGAGTAAAAGTTTGCTTAATTGCAATAGAGCATGAGCAATGAAGTTGTACACTTGTACTCGTATATTCGTATACTCGTATGTGTCTTCTTTTCTTTTTTTTCAATAATTCATTTTAATATATTTGCAAATATTGGGTTTTCAAATAAGAACTCGAATATCGTTTTATCCCTCTATAACAACTTACGGTTTGGATTCTTGATTTAGAAGTTTAGAACCCAAAACAACTAGAATAACTATTGCAAGTGCTCTAAACTTCTTCATTGTCTATATATTAGTATATGTATGTGAATATGCGATGAACCTTTAGCATCATCCATTACGAAAATCATGGATCGCCAACAATCTAATCCTTGAAATAATTTACTCGGAAATTGACAATGTATATATTAATTAGGCTACCAAAACATCTTGAAACACCTCCGATCCCTAACACCTTGACATACATTACCCTTAATTAGGCTTTTTAACCAAATACACAATGACACAGAGGCATGTGCTAGTAATTACCTGGAAGAATAATATCATCAACAAACTTAATGAACATGATAATTTATCCACCTCAATTTTCCAATGTGAAACAACAACTCACAATAATCTAGCATCATCCGTTCATCATGCACGTATGTACTATAGGAATTAATATATTGTACCCAAATATGCAAATAACTCAACCTTGCAGTCCACTCGTATTAGGTAATCGTATGCAGTACATGGTAATGCTTCATTATTACGCTCAAAATTATCATTAATTAGGTACATAAATATAATAGCAGTATAGCTGTAGAACAAGCAAGTTGTTGATTATAATTTGTAGCTAGTTGCATGCATGCAGTTGCTACATTTTTTTTTTCTGTATATTTTTATTGAAGACAAAGGCAAATCTAGCAAATGCTTAAAATTTAGTATGCAGAATTGCAGAGCAAGAACGCCATGAAAAAAAAAAAGTATAGATCAGGAGAACTTATCGTGTTTTGCACTTAGCTAGGATGACTCAACATTTAAATAAGACTCCACAAATAAAGTTTCGGAAAATAAGTTTTATATTGGGAATCTTGGGGCTAGGGACCTTTATTTTATTTTATTTTATTTTCCATTGTTTTATTTTGAGTTTTTTGCGAAACCCTACATTTAAAAGTCACGTTTTTACGAAACCCTACCTTTTATAATATTTTTTGCGAGAAACTAGCTTAAATTAAAAAAAGTTTGCAAAACACTACCTTATTGGCTTTTTCCGTTAGATTTAACACCAACTTCCCTTTTACTGTTAGTTGACTTCATTTAACTTCATCCCCCATCTCCATTCATACCCAAATGCCCCAATTATCAATTAAAAATTCACATCAACTAGATTAATTTACCACTACACTTAATTAAAAACCTACCCCAAGATTTCTCAATTCTAACCAAAAAATACCCAAATATTTGACCATGTGAGAAAATTCAAGGAAGCATGAGGAAAGATTCACAAAACCCATTTTAATTTCTTTTTTAAATAATTGGTAATGTTTTTAATTTTTTTTTTTTTGAGTAAATTCTTGGGTATAATTGAATATGAGAGATGGAGGTAAATGAAGTCAACTAACGGTCAAAGGGGAGTTGATGTTAAATCTAACGGAAAAGGCCAAGAAGGTAGTGTTTTGCAAACTTTTTTTAGTTTAAGGTAGTCTCTCGCAAAAAATATTATAAAAGGTAGGATTTCGCAAAAACGGGGCTTTTAAAGGTAGGGTTTCGCAAAAAACCCTTTTATTTTTTTTCATTTTTGGGTTTGTTTCTTGCTTCTTCGATCAGTACCATTTGGATTTTAGTCATTAAGATGATGAAGGGTAAGATGATGAAGGGTAAGATGATCTATATCCTAAATAGTTTTGCACTGTAAAAAATAAAAATTACCCCAATGTATAATAAAAAGAAAAGAAAAAAAAAAAGGTCAACGAACCATGAATTGAGCTACCGCGCGCTATGTGACTAACTAACTACCATACTTATCTAGTTATCTCATCACGTATGTATAGCTATGTACGATTGATAATTGATCACGAATATAATCATAAAATTTTGAGCTTATTAGTACTTTTAATCAATGTAGTCTATTTACCGTATGTGGTCGATAATGACGCGAAGCTAATAAGGTGCCAGGTGATGTTGCAAACCCGATCGACCACATCAAGTCATTGACAAACAAATTCGTTCTTGTATATGCCCTGAATTTTAGATTTCAAGGACTTAATTAACTACTCCAAAAGTTTACCGAATTGAAATAAATAACAAATCGAGTAGCAATACTTCGGCAATTTTTGCAATTTTAAATGTCAAATAATGCTAACTTCATCAGTCGTCGTTATACATACGAAGTTACATACATCATATACATGTACTACTATAATAAACGATTGTCTTGAACTATTGAGAGATGCTTAGACTTTGAAACTAAGAAAAAAGCAGTGAGGACCCAAAGACGTGAGCACAATGCAAATTTGACAAAAGGTGACACCAAACAAATGAATAATCAAAAGGATTATTGACCTCTATCTCTTAGGATAATTATAATCAAAACGAATAATAATACTCGATCATCAGCAGATAAGAAGCTTCACATGCAACCTAATGTACTAGCTTAGCTCTCTCTGTCGTCGTATACAACTTACCTTGATTAAGACTCCACCAATCCAACCATTTGCAATATTATTTCTTTCAAGTACAGTTGACTTTCTCAGAAATCTATTGCCTCCCCCAAATAACCCACGTACATACAACTCTCCTTAACTCTTCCAATACACACCTCAATGGCTCCTACAACTTTCTCAAAAAAATTCCATCCTTTTCTCTTGAAACCAAACACTACTTAACTTTGATTTCGTGGACCCCCTCGAGATCGTAGCAGGGTTTATATATAAAAAAGGAGGTTCAGATATACGAAACCATGAATACTGCAGGTAGTACTCCTAGCACAAGTAGTGGAACTTATGCAAGCGATGACGCGTTCTCACGTGGAAACGGGTCGTCGTCGTCTATAGGCGGGTTCACGTACGGTGTAGGTGTGTCCGTAGGGATTCTCGTGCTAATTACAACCATAACCGTAGCCTCCTACTTCTGTACCCGTGACGCTACCGAAGGTGACTCTTCCGGTGAGGGTGGTCGGCAGCAACAACAACAAGGTGACTGCGTGATCGACGTGGTTGGCATTGATGAAGCTACACTAAAGTCATACCCAAAGTGTTTGTATTCGCAGCTGGAGAAGAAAAAGAAGCAAGAAAGTAGTGTTAATAGTAGCGTAAAGAAGGGGTCAACGACGGAAAAAAGTTGCTGTTCGGTATGTTTAGCAGATTATAAGGGTAGTGATGTCATTAGACAATTGCCTGATTGTGGGCATGTTTTCCATCTAAAATGTGTTGATCCTTGGCTTAGACTTCACCCTACTTGCCCTCTTTGTAGGACTTCTCCTTTGCCTACCCCTCAATCAACCCCTCTTGTTGAAGTTACTCCTCTTGCAACAAGTAGAAGAACTGGGTGATTTTTTTTTTTTTGATAATTCATAGCGATGCACAAATGTCAATAAGATTATTTGACTAGGAAAGTGTATACGAAATGTTGATTTTTTTTTTTTGAGGGTCAACGAAATGTTGATTTATGTATGAAGAAGTAACGATTACTTACTAACCCCTTTCCAAAAAGTCTCTTATTATGTGACGTGGATAATAACAGAGTTTTTTTTTTTCAATTGGTTGATTGTAGAGGATCACTTTTTAAGGTCTAACATAATAATTATCGATTGATGTAATTGACTTGCATTAATTTCTCTAGATGATGATTCACGAGAAATTTTGTTTTATATAAAGTTCAAATTTCCGTTTTCACGTTTACTTTGGTTTTCACTAAAAATTAAAATATTCTAGACTTTGCGGGTGTAATAATTTCGAGATGTAACAAGATTGTTCAGCTCTCATTTTCGTTCGGCTGAAGACTATAAGGAAGTCTTTGTTGAATATACGTACATAAGTATTAGCCTTACTCTTATTGAAAAATGTTAGAAGGTTTGGTAATATACTAATATAGATTGTCACCATGTATACATTGTAAGGTACTCCATGAAGTGTCCACTCATATATATCGTACGGCCACCAGGCATAGTTCTCAAACAAAAGTCGGTTTAAAATACCAATATCATAACTAATGGTTTGGGAGGAGACTGAAAACTCAAATATACGCTTAATGTGTATATACGAAATTTGTGTATCACCAACTATATAAAACCCTTTGTCAAAAAAAAAAAAAAAAACTAAATAAAACCATCTTGTTACATTTGAATTTTGATCGAAAATTCATCAATATGAAAAATTGTTTTTGTGAGACACGACCACATAATCCCTATCAAACTTAAATATCAGTCAGAAATTTAGACCTATGGTTGAGGCGTGACGACACAAGTCTTGTAACTTAATTTATTTTCATGTAACTTAGTTTTTCTTGTAATATCTTTTCATATGTCTTTTAATTTCGTATTCCATCTAATGTTTTTAGCACTTCTTTAAGTGTCTTGTAAGTGTTTTTTCCTCCGAAAAGATACATGCGCTCTCCAGCATACTTAATATGTTATGGAGAGATCTGTAAAAGTAAATTTTCCTTTCTAGGGGAAGGTAGTCAATGAAATCAATCTTCTCCTATTTCCAGCTTTACCTTTGTTGATACTTGATATTAATGTCGTGGTTGTAATCTTTGATCTTCATTAATGTTGAACGTGTCGGTTGTGCTCGGTCCGAGACTAGCGGTTCCGAGAGTCACTCAACTCGCAGTCTCGAGTTTTAGGCTTGCGCGAGTGGGCGATCCCCCATGAGTGCTTGTCCGTAATCAATAGTATCTTCACTAGCTTGCTTCCTTGTCAAGAGAACCGACGAGTGAGCGCATCACAGCCACACCAAAGTTAAGACCGTGCCACCCTCACAGGTCGTACAACCACAAGCCGATAGGCTGTGCATTATATTTTCATTTTATTAAAAAATAACATCAAAGTGTAGAACTTGAAGAGTAAGTAAAGTATATTCTAAGCCTAAGCCAATAACATTGAAAACTCTCTCTCTCATTCCCTCCCCCTCTCTCTAAATCTCTCACGGAACTCCAAGAACCCTAACTCACTGTGCTCTTCTCAGGCTGAGAGTGACAATTTTTTCTCATTCCCGATCTGATTCTTTCTATTTTTTATGCTTTTATTCTTGTTCATTGTTAGTTTGTGTAGTATTAAATAAATTTACTCTTGTTTCGAGGATGTTTCATCTCCTTGTATAGGAGTTAGTCTTTCTCCATTTTAGATTGTTCACTTTTGGTTGATAGATCCGAAGGTCCTATTTGATGTTGAGTTTTCTGATCTTATTAGTGAATGGTGTATTGGAACTCTTATGATCTTTGCTACTTCATCCTTTTCTACATCAAGACGATTATAACACTTCTCGACGCCTATCTTAGATCTTATTTCCAAAAAGATTTCGGCCCGCAATTCTTTGTGCTGCTCGGCGTGCGCGAGACTTTCTATCCTCCGTTCGCAGGGCCCTAAATGATGTGAGAACATCTAAATTTTATTGTGAACTTAGTTCCATGATCAAGGAGCTATCCGTTGTTTACTTAACCGTCTTAATTGTATAATTTACGATAGTAATGTAACTCTAATCTAAGAAAAGAGAATCATAAAAAAGAAAAAAAAACAAGAAACAAGAAAAAGGGGCAAAAAAGAAAAAAAAAAAACCAGAGGAGAATGTACTCCGGAAAAAAAAAAAGCAAAAGCAAATCCGAAGTTGCAAGTCTTGTCTTAAAAAGAATGAAACGACGACGTACGTTAATTAGATTAACTCAATAGCGTCACACACACAATTTAACAACATTCACAAAATATAATCATCAGAGACCAAAAATCAGCTGTATTCCCTTTGTTTGTGTCTGCAATGGAAGCTTGTTGCGGTTGACAATGAAACCCTAATCGTTCCTTCCCTCACATTTCCTTCACTTTCTCTCTCCTCTTAAATTAATCTCCCAATTTCACTCCGAAATCATGGGTTGGTGATGTTCTTGCTGTTACTTTAATGACACCCATTTTCACTGAACTACTCCTCATTTTCTCCTCTAGGTAAAAAAAGTTCCCTCCTTTTTTCTTTTTAATCTCATATTTTAATGGGTTATGTCTATTTTTTTTATTTGTAATTACTATTATGTTGTGTTAAATTATGAGATGATGTTTTTTTTTTTTTTTTTTTTTTTTTTTTTTTTTTACTTTGTTTCTAACGATATGAATTAGTTGACATTTTGGGTTAACTGTGGTTTACCGTGGGAATTGAAGAAGGAATGAAAATGGGTTTTTGTTTGGGTGAAAAATGAAGGGTATTTAGTAATTTAGAAGAGTAATTATAAGTTTTTAGTTGTTTAATTTGGAAGGTTTAGAGTAATTATTATTGCTATGGTGTCCTTTCGTAGAATGGGGAAATGGGTTTCGTTGGATTGTTATTTTCTGATTATGAGCTAGAATGTGTGGTTTTAGAAGACTTTAATAAGTTGTCAATTTTGTTAAATTTTCGGTTTTAGTTGTAGGAATTGCTCAGATTGATAGGCTTTGTTTTGTTATGTTGGATACGGGTTTTATGTCGATTTTCGGAAAATTTAGGTTTGATAGGGAGTATGAGTTATTGTAGTTGCAAAATGTCAGTATTGGTAGTAGACATAAAAGCAGCAATGCTTTATCTTTTTCACTTATCACTCCCCCTAAAGCTTGTATGATGGTTCCGTTTGCTTGCGGAGTGCAGAACAATCTAGGTATAAAGTAAAGAATGAGACATAGAATTCTCTTGTTTTTTTTATCTCGACTTTGGCCCCTTTCACTCTGCAAATTCCAGTGGAATGTGATAACATTTATTGCGGAGTGTAGCGTCTGTCATAAACCTAACCAATCTATGCTGTTGAATTCTATTTTTAGTGATCTACTCTTTGGTATGAATTGTGATGCATAGTTGGAGATCGCTTCTTTTTGGGGAAAGTGGAGGGGGGGAGGCGGGAGTTGGCTCTTTTTAATGATGTAATTTGTTCCGTTAAAGTGTAACATGACAAAATCATGTTTCACTTGCTTGCTCGACTTCCATTTGTATCTAATCCTGAGGTGATCATTTTAGTGTTAATTCGCTGTACCTACAAGCATGCTAACTCATGGTTCTTGGAAATATTCCCCTAGGTTTGTTATTTGAACTCTCTCTTCTTTGAAATTCCGGGGTAAGGATGAAAGCAAGATCCAGAAATGATGCTAAGGTGCAAAGGCTGAAGGGTAACCAAGGAGAGGGACCAAATTGGGTGCTTATTTTGGGTGGTGCCTTATTAAGCACTTTGTCAATTCGTCTTGGCTACAAATTAAGGCAGATGCTTGATGGAAAACAGAGAGACGATTCTGACTCAAAAGGTTCGTATGCATAAATCAGTTAGGCTCTGTTGTTTCCTAATTATGTGCTTGCTAGCTAGCTCACTTGGATTTGTTAATCATTTAGGTAATGAAAGTTATGCTGAAAGGAGGAGCATGGGAAACTGTCGTTCAAATTCAAGTTTGCACTCCTTTGGTATGGATGAGAACAGCTACTTCAATTGTGCACCAGGTAGGGTTTTAAGAAGCTTACTCTTTGTGTTGCATTTTTTATGTCTTTCAAACCTGTATACAGTTACAATTTCATGCTTTTGTGCTTGATGGTGATGATTAATATCTGCTGCACCTGAGCATTTTCCTCTTTCGTCAATATTTAGCTAACGAACACCCTCGTGACTGCAGTAAGAGGGAAATATGCTAGTGCTAGTCGAGTCCTTGCTTAGCAACGATGGACCTAAAGTTTTTGACTTATTTTCCACGGGTCTTCTCATATCTGACATAGAATTGAAATTTTTTGTGGGATTTCATCTGGGTTGAAGGTTTATTTATTATTGGAGAAAACTTGTTGTTAATGATGCTGTAAGGCTCATTCATGCTACTAGTGCTGCCCTTGCTTTGCTTTGGCAGAGTGACGGAGTCAGTTAATCTAAAAACCTCAAAGATCGAGGTTCATTCTTAAACTTTATGGCCAACAAAATATTTTGTAACTGATATCTAGGAGAACAGATAGGCAAAATTTGTTCAAGGAGTAGGAGATTTGATTATCTCCTGAGTTACCAGTGATTTATCTTTCTTTCATTTGGCTGGTGTTCCTTGTATATTTCTGTCATTGGCAGTGACATCATAAAAATTGATCACAACATGTAGATGTATCTAAGTTCTCTGCACCTCTTGTGTGTTGTGGACTCCTGGTCGACTGGTCATGGTTGGTTGGCCATACTTTAAATACGAGCCAAGATAGGAATGGACCTTAGATTTAGGAGGTTATAAACTAATCATAAGCAGGGGGAGCTATGTTGATGTTTTGCCAAAACTTGTACAACAATAACGCCAACAACTCAGTATCCAGCAGGGACATTCTTCTGCAATTACAAGCAGGGTCCCTCGTACCTCCTGTTTCCTAACCAGCATTTCACCATTTTGATATGATAATCCATACGTTTTTTGTGTACTACACTACTACTGCTCAGCTCCTCAGTTGTAGTTGTGTCAATTTGTTTTCTTTTGCTGCTCCTTTTTTTTTTTTTTTTTTTAGTCCGAACAGGACAGAGAATGTCTGTGTTATGCTTCCCAAATATCTTGAGATGCAATTACCGTCCATAGCTTATTTTAGGAGGCTGATATCCTTATCTGTTTCTCTCGTTTTATTTTATGTACTCTAGAAATGCTTCTGAGACTATGATTCTGATGCAGAACGTGTGGTTGAGATTAAGAATGCTTCAAATGGCCAAATTGTAACGGAACCTGAGGTGGCACTCCCGCTGGTGACTGTTCCTACGCGTGATTATGGCATGGTTTGGGTGTCCTCTCCAGAGCGAGGTGACCTACCTCCAAAGCCATTCCACGAGTCAAATACTTCGGACTCACCATGTGTCTCAGAATCTGGCTCTGACATCTTCAGCAAGCGAGAAGTAATACAGAAGCTCAGACAACAGTTGAAGAGAAGAGACGACATGATATTGGAGATGCAAGATCAGATTGCTGGACTACAAAGTGCACTTAACTCACAGTCATCTCATTCTAATGATTTGCAGCTACAGTTCGAATCTGCAAACAGAGACCTCTTTGATTCCGAGAGAGAGATTCAGAAATTGAGGAAAGCTATCGCTGACCATTGCTTGACACACGGAGACCACAATGAGAAAAGAAATGGTTATGCTAATGGGTTTTCAAACGGGGATAGCAAACATGAGTTTCCTGAGAAGAGTAAAGGAGCTGAGGAACGAATTGAATCGCTGAGGAAGGAAATAGGAGAACTGAAAGAAGTGATTGAAGGAAAAGAGTTTTTAGTCCAGAGCTACAAGGAGCAAAAGGTGGAGCTGTCCACCAAGCTTAAGGAACTGCAACAGAGATTAGATTACCAGCTTCCACATATATTGTAGTCTGGGTAAGGATTTCTTAGAATTAGGGTAACCTCTATTTTTTCTTTTTTCCATCTCTTAAAATTTCCTTTGCTGGTTGTTTGTGAGTTGTGTATATATCCTGCATTTCGTTCTGGCGAAGGCGATAATCTAAGATACCTGCGGATTACTGAAATTTTGTCAGCTGTGGTGCATATTTCTCTTTAGTGAGTAACTCTATATCATGCTGTGAGCCAAGTGCTTTGCTTTATCATCAGGTTTTGAGCTATATATGAAATCATTTCGATTTTCGCAAATATGAAGTTTCTCTTGAGTAGGACTCTGGGATGGTTGGTATTGGAATACGTCTTAAACTCTACCTGATTAAAGATAAAGAGGAAGGATGAGTCCTTTATCTCTTGAACTCTCTTTTAACGTGAAATAGTTTTTTTTTTAAATGATTTAACCTGATTAAAGATAAAGAGGAAGGATGAGATTAGATTTTTTTTTTATTTTTTATTTTTATTTTAATTTTTTATATATTTGGGAGGTAAAGGACTGTAGATTTGACGGTAGAATATAGAGCACAGGTCGCAGAGGTGTTCGTCACCCTAAGAAGAGAGGCATGGGAAATCAACCGTAGGTTCAACATTTTCCTATTGATTTAGTGGTTGAGATTTTGTGTAAATTGCCCTTGGCTTCTATAGGAAGCTTGAAGGTAGTATGCAAGGAATGGCGTTCCATGCTCTTAGATCCTCAGCTTCTTCACGAAATCTGTCGTACACATAGCCTCGCCACCAAACTCTTCTTCCTTGAACGCTACTGTCTCCGCAAGTATGTTGCCTACAACAGTGTTGACTGTGGAGATTCTGTAGATGAAGAAGAAGTAACTGACAATGTCAGCCTGCAACATCCATTTGGAAGTCCCCCGTCTCCTTTTGCTCCCCTTCTTAGCTATTTTGATGTCATAGGTTCTTACAATGGATTGGTAGCTTTATCTTATTATTTTGGTGACCATCGTATTCCTAGGAGATTCTTCTTGTGGAACCCTATAACACATGAATGCAAGGACGTTTACTCTCGAATTCTCCTGCGTTCTGAAAGGCTCAGACTTTACGGACTTTGTTATGATGCTTCTTGTAACGAGTATTCTGTGGTTATAGCTGATTCTCATTCTTATGGTGACCTAAATGTAACTATTTACGTTGTAAGTTTAAAGACGGCCTCGTCTAAAAGTTGGTGTTGCAGAGATGAATGGGTGAAACCAAAGATGGACTATTGTAGAACAGTAGGAATGGTCATTTGTGGTGTACCACATTGGACCGTGGAGAGCAGATCAAAAAAACGTTGGACTGAATATTCCTGCAAAAATCCAAGTGGAGTGCGTCCGACGAAGCAAATGATTCTGTACTTCGACATAAAATCGAGGAAGTTCAAGCACTTAAGGGTACCGCATCACATAGGTGCTGGTGGAGCAAGGAGAATACTCGGGTTGGCGGCTTTAGATGGACAACGTGAGCTTGGTATAGTAGTCCACCACCAGGAACCTCCATATTCTACGGAGTTGTGGGTGATGAAGGAGTATGGAAAGCCCAAATCATGGGTTCATGCCTTTTTACTTCCTAGTCCATGTACTGAAATACAACGACGACAACAACCACTAAAGTTTATGGACGTGCTCGGATTTTTACCAAACGGAGAAATATTGGTTCATGTCAAGTACTCTGATGAGGCCACGGAGATACGGGCTTTTGATCTTCATAATGAAGCTAGTCCAAGGAAGATTCTAACTTGGAGTAGACTACTTGACATTGACATAACTGTTTATGAGCCCAGTTTGGCGGTGTGTGGATACCATAAAACATTTGTCCCAAATCGATGGCTAGTGGCTAGAGGGTAACTAATTACGAGTAATGCTAGCCTCAACATTGTCCTCCATTAGGCACAAGTACACAACATCAGAGCGGAAAATGAGGGGGGTGGACGAGTGCTGGAGGTTTCCCTCTCTAATGTTGTGGCAAATCTTCAACAACTACTATTCCGTCCATTTCGTTCAATTGTTCACGTTGGATCAGGTTGTATCTGTTTTGCTTATTAACGTTCTCTAAATATTGAAATCATTTATTTATCATTGATTTTTTTTTTTCCATTGATTATTTCCATCTATTGATCGAAAATCGCTCTATCGAGGTCACATCTACCCTGTACACCTTCAGTTAAGGTTGATTTTTTTTTGGAGGGCACACCTTAAGTTTAGGGGCGTATATTATGCTTTTTCCAACCCCAAAATCTAGTTTAGCTAATCTCTTTAGTAATACACCGAATGTTTAGATCATGCTACCCACATCGTCTTAAGTTGATCATGACAACCATTTGACCTCTATGACACAAAACAAGCATTATGCTAGCATTTGAGCAAAGTAATTCTCAAATCCCGATGTAATTTTTTCACTCATATTTATCTTTACACTACTTTGGGAAATGCGACCCACTTGAAAGTGGGAAATCTATATGGGGAATGTAAAAATCACTACCCTTAAGGTCCTTATCCTTTCCCTTCTCACTTTCTACAGTCACACATTCCTTCTCTTCATTTTAGACGTTGTCTCGCCGGTGATTGTTCCGGGTTGTCGTTTTGTTTGCTAGAGAGTATTTGGTTTTGTTTAACGAGACATTTATTTTGTGTCTTGAACATGAATTTTGCTTTACTAGAAAGAGCCTAATGTTTGCACTGTGCTCTTGTTGTATGCTGTTTGGTATGTCTTGTACTGTGCTCGTGTTTATCGTCCTCCAAATCCGAAAACTTGTGGACAGAAACTCAGTAGAAACGTAGAAAGCGTACTCGATCAAGCTCATACACTGTGGCACTGGTGCCCATACACGAAAACAAATTAATGTAACAAATGCGAAATTTACAAAACCATCCACACGAAAATATTTTGAGATGAGCGGTCACAGCAGGTGATATTCTGATACAGATACCAGGGACCCCAACTCATATATTCAAGATCCAACTAACATAGAATACCAAAAATGTCACCACGAATCTGTGCAAACAAACTGCAGTGGCATTGCTTGTAACCTATTCTTTATATAGGGGAAGATGGCTAATTATCTATATATACTCTGTTAACAGGCAGCCACAGATGGTACGTAACCATTGTTAAAGTCGAACCCAAATCCAATGCTTAAGTCACCCTCCAACGCAAGCATCTTAAGAGTGTTCAAACCCTGTAAGATAAACGTTTTGACGGATGAGAAACGTAGATATATCACAGCAAAGATATTAAAAAACCATTCAACAACCATTGCACTGGTCAATGATATACATCCACTAGAGCTTGCTAATAAGTATCGGTTACTTTGCTTAGCACTCAGTTGATCAGAGAAGTGGAACTAGGTTCGGAAAGAGACAGGTCATGAATAAGGAGATCACAGCTCACTTGAGACAAAATGGAAGAGAAATATATGCGTTCTGCTTTCTTCTATAAAACAATCACAAGCAAACTAAATTCATATTTGGCTATCTCAGAACAAATATCCAGCATCCTTGCTAGCTAATCTAGACCTCTGCGCTGAACTAGTCTTCTTACTCCAAAGTTCACCTCAAAAGGTTGTCCTAAGCTGGTAATCTACTTTAGCAATGAAAGAAAATAGTAGCAGTGATTTTAAGCCAGAGAAACAGCTAACCAATTCCAATCTTAGCTATAACACCTACGCTTAACCAACTTAATTTCGGTCAGTAATCTAGTACATAAAATATTGAAGTTTGTTCATTATAATCATACCTAGTTTTGAAGTTCCCCAACAACAGTGTCTGCTGTCTGCAGGATTATGAATTCTCCGGCTTCACCAACTTTGTACTTAATCATCAGGCCGTGCTTAGGAAGGGTAACCACATAAAAGTGGCAGTCACCTCCCAAATGGGACGCTTTCCACCATGCCATTCTGCAGCTTATATTGCAAGAGAAGGAGCGAGTAGATTGCGTGATAATCGAGTTTTCTCTTCCTTTGTCTGTCTGCCACATTCTGGTGGTAGTGTGGGAGGTCCCTTTAACTATAATATAAAACAAAGAGATGAGGCCACTGTATTTGTCATTCAATATAAGTGGATATGTAAGATATTTACCCTGGCTACCGTGTGTGGTTTTCACAACATTATCCTCTTCAAACACATCATTAAGCATGCTGTTTAACATGTGCTCCATCTGCTCTGGTTTCATCAGATACAAGAAGGCAGAGGACACAGTAGGAAGCTTCTGTAGCAACTCAGCCTCTGAAAACTTGGCAACTTTTGCACTTTTAGGTTGACCTGAATAATTTGCCACAAGCACAAGTTATATTGAAGACAGTAAACAGAATCAGGCTAATGAAAAGCTGGTTACTCGATTGAACGTACCATTAAAATCAAGGTTGATCATCTGGACTGAAACCCCGTCAACACTTGACACATGTACTGTTTCGTGATCCTCAATGGACATCAAAAAACTGGAAATGTCTTTTAGCAGAAGCATACAGGTAACGGCCTTTTCGCACGTAAACTCGATCAGTGAACTAGATTCTAAACGCAAAAAGCCCATAGTTTCATCTGTATGTTTGAGAACTGTCAACTCAAAACCCTTGTTATTCACATCCATCCTCCCCAGGCTAGATGGGTTGAGATGAGTGTCAGTTAAAGCCTCAAAGGCACTCTTGAGAAGCCGAGCTGGCGTAAAAGAGAATTTGAATCCAGTTTTGTTCAATGCAGAAGAGGTTGAAGCTTCCTCACGAGATGATGCTGATGTTGAAGCTCCAAAAGGCCACTGGGACAAACTTTCTCTGGCTGAGTCTGTTGCAAGGTTCTCTGGGCACTGTGTAGGCCGGAGGTACAAAATTTCTCCAGGCTCTTTGAATTTGCCGCGTAGAGCATAGTGCAAAGGTGGATCCTTCAGTATCAATAAATCCCACCTACTAGCCAAATCTGACACATTCTTCAGTGAACCACCGTATGGGAAGGTGATTGCCACCTCCGAGTTTTCAGAATTTTCCAATTCATACATCCTACCCCTCATCTTCACTGCCGTGTTAATCTCAACAATAACTGCATTTGATCAAAATGTCAGAAATGAAAAAAAAAAAAAAGAGCAGAACTTTGAATTCATCAATCTGAGCACAAAAGCACTCACATTTAGGAAGCCTTCGAAGTTTCTCAGAAAAGCCAGAAAGCATGACCTCAAGGAATTGTTTGACACTATCTGTCGATAAAGCAGCCTCCGCCACATAAGATGTAGTAGGGAATGGTCTGTAATCTCCTAGAGGATAGAAGGGAACACGAAGGACACGATGGTCCCAAAGTGCAACTGTTACCAAATAAAAAAGTAAGCATTAGCAGCATGCCTAATCTACCAGCTTTGGATAATGAGAAACAGATGTAGATTAGAGCAGAGCCTTCTCTTTCCTGATGAATTAGTCAATCAGGCTATAGAGGAGGTTAGACTAAGAGTAAACTAGTAAAGCAGCTAGCTCGTATATCTCCAGAAATTACAGAATTTAGCTGAAGGAGAGATACATGATGTAATAGTCTCAAATGGTATTGTGGCTTAGGATCTGTTATCTCTAATGAAACTGACATTTCTACCAAAAAAAAAAAAGAAAAGAAAAAAGAAAGCATGCCTAACCATCTGACTTAAATCTTCTGGTGATACCAAAAATAGAAGATCACTAGATAAATAACTACTCCAATTGCTAAGTTCATAAACCAGGAAATATCCAATAATTTGATAATCACACGACTCTAATTAACACTGAACTAATGACATTTTTAACCTTCTAAAATCAGAAAGTTTGGAAAATCAACATAACATTCAACATCTAACAAGCTAACTCCATCAAGCAATATAATTATCAAAATTTCAACGATTCGCAACAACGAAAACACCAAACTGATCCTTGAAATGTCGAAAAGGGAATAATATCCCAAGATAGGAATCAGGGCTTACACTGCCGGCTTTTGAATGGGTTCAGGATCCAACTGGAATAATTTGATAATCACATGTCTTTGAAAAATACTGAACTAATGACAAGATGACCTTCTAAAACCAGAATGTTTGGAAAATATCAACAGAACATTCAACATTAAACCAAGTAATATGATCATCAACGTTTCAGTGATTCGCAACATACAAGAACACCAGAACTATTCTCGGAATTTCAAGAAAAAAGCATGCTTAGCCATCTGACTTAAATCCCCTAGTGATATCAATCACAAAATGAAATAACTAATCGCCAAGCTCATAAACCAAGAACTTTCCCATAATTTGATAATCACGTCTCTGAATAAACACCGAACCAATGACAATTTCTAAAACCAGAAAGTTTCGATAAAATCAAAACAACATTCAACATTCAACAAGCAAACTCCACTGAATCAAACAAATATAATTACCAACTTTTCAATGATCCGCAACATACAAAACACCAGACCTAATTCTTGGAATTTCAAAAAAGAGTTGTATATCACAAGATAGAAATCAGGGCTTACATCTCTTGATTTTGAACATGAACACCATATGGTCAGAGTTCTTTCTCTGGTAAACGTGGATAGTCACTTTATCAGCAGATTTTTCCTTCAGCTCATCCCTTACTTTACCCAAACTGATCCTCTTAATAACAGTTTCTTTGCAGAAAAACTTTTTCAACCTGGAGGCTTCGAAGTTTAGTAAACCAAAATCATTGTGCGACAACTTATACTCACGACCAAGATTTTCCACAATGATCTGCAAACCCGATTCAGTGACACGAATCACTCCCGACTCACCTCGGTTGAGGGTTGTATTGGAGAGAGCAGTGATGGCGTTTTTCAAAACTTTGGCTGATACTTGGAAATGGAACAGATTGTCCTTGTGCTTAGCAGAGGACTTGCGCCCTGTCGTCACAGTCACAGTTGTCGGCATTATTTCGGTTGACAATGGCCGACCTATATCCCTAGACTCCATGAAAAGATTTAGACTTTAGAAGTTTAGAGACAGAGGTTGAGAGAAAGATTATTAGAAATAATTCGGTTATATTTCTGCTGTTACAATTCTGTTTTGGTAGTTAAATTGGTTAGGTCTTTATTGCTTTTTTTTTTGTTCTTATAGTAATTAATCGGTCACGTGTTGATGTATCGGGACTCGGGAGTCGGTCAGCCGGAGCACTCTTTTGTCCAAAAGAAAAAAAAAAGCGTTTTTTGAGAAACCATACCTTTAAAAGCCCTAGATTTGTGAAACTCCGCCTTTTCAAAAATTTTACTGTGAAAGACTACCTTATAAGAGAATAAGTTTGCGAAACACTACCTTAAAAGAAAAGTGTTGTCAAATGAGGCCCACACATATCTATTCTTTTTCCAACTTTACCCTTGTTTTAGGAGGTAGAAGATGAAGAACAAAGGAATATGGGTTGCAGCCTTGTAGGGAGTAGCCTTGTAGGGAGTGGGTGAGGGAGTTTAGTGAGAGAGAGTATTTCTGGTACTTTAATATTATTGTGGGCGACATTTAGCAATTCAGTAGACCGTTAATTGACCTTTTTCCTATCCAAAACTTTCTCACCCAAATTCAATTTACTAACCTAACAAAAAATTTCCCCCAAATTAACCGTAATTTCCCCCAGATCAAACCCAATTTTCCCCAAATCAGTGTCAAACCCAACCCTTAATCAATCGATGACAACAAGCCCAGCCCCCCTATTCCTCCATAAACTCAAACAGCTTCAGCCCAGGCGACCACCAAGTCGGGTTGCACCACCATCCATCGGGTTGAGGCCAGCACGTCAAGTACCGGTGTTTGCCGCTAGCCAACACCTAATTTCATCTCCAATATAAAATTCATACTTTGAAGTTTGATTGCAATCTTAGTTTTGTGTTTTCTGGGTTTGGGAAATTTGGGGAAATTCTGGGGAATGGGTTTGATGTGGGGGGGAAGATGGTATCATATTTTCATGCTAATTCAATTGAACAAACAATAAGTAAAGAAACGAAAAGGAGGACAAACTCAAAATAGAGGTTGCTGCGGCTGGGTCTGAGGTGGGTGGTCCAGTGGCGGTGCGGTGCGGTGGGACCCCGGCTCAGGCGCATGGGATGCGTGTCTGCGTGTGCGTGTCATCTGGTTGCCTGGCTTGGTTGTTGGCGTGGTGGATGGGTAGTTAGTCGTCGTATGTAGAGTAGAGCTGATCCAATGGCTAAGGTCCGCTGGTCCGATCAGCCTCGACCCGACTTTTACGAGGTGGTTGTCAATGTTTGATAAGATGAGCATTGTAGTAAGTTTATATTGTTATACTAACTAGTTTATGTACCCGTACAAAATTGCACACGGTTTGTTATATAATGTAGATAATGATTTGTTTGTATACAACATTTTTTATTATTCGAATAATTAATGGGTGTACATCAAAGAAAAAGAATTAGGAGAACGACGTGAGACTTGTCAAAATCTGTTTATTAGTCACAAGTTCGCTTTTCAAGACCCGTAACCCGCTAATTTTGGGTTTAGAACATGTTATTTTGAAGTCATGGACCCATGTGTTTATGAGTAGTGTAAGTCGAAGGTAACGTGAGAGAAAGAAATTTAGGTAGTAAAAGAAAGTTATATGATATTAGTAATGACTTATTCTTGTATTATCATTTGTTGTGTTTTATACTCAGGCAATATGACCTTAAAAAATAGTTGATGTACATGAAAAAAAAAAAAAGAATATATAACGTTAGACATTAACCCGTTTATATGACCTTTGAGGCAATGAGTCATATAAACCCAAATTTGTTTTAACACATATATTTAGAGTCAAATTTGATTCAACCTGTTGATTTATAATTGAATTAAGACAAAAATAATCTAAAACGGGTTAGAAAAATATACACAATTAGGCTTTGTTTGATAAGACTGTATCTTTCTGAACTAATCTGATCTGATCTGAATGATTCTTTAATAGTTTTATAATTATAATTATTATCATTTTTGTATGTCATTAATTTCATGGTATCATTGATAGTATCAAGGCTTGAACCCATGACCTCAAAGTTGCATTTCAACACTTCAAACACTATGCTAATTGAATTTGTTGATTTTTTTATTAACATAATCATATATAAAGGTCATTAATGTTGATGCTATAAATATACATCAAATGAAACATCAAATTTTTTTATGGAGGGGTTGACATAAATCGTCGTACATGATATTATTCACAATTTTGATGACAATAAATATTAAAATAACAAAAAATGGAGAGAAAAACACGAGAATTGGTATTTTACGATTTTGAGAAAAACGAAGACATGGATGAGTAAAATTATAATCTCTCTATTTCACCAATTTACGTATAAAATCAAACACACTAATTGTTTTTTGTGATACTTTTATCCATACTACCCTTTGAAAACGCCAACGGGACAATAATATTGATCATTATATACTAATCTATCTATTTTTGTAATTTAGCGGGTGATTGATAGAAATCATGGTATATGATATACTAGTAGTTCATAATCGTCGTGAGAATAAATATTGGAATAATTAAAAAGTGGAGAGAGAAATACAAGAATTAGTATTGTGCGGTTTGGCGAATATTAAAGAAAACGATGACTAATATTGTAATATTTCTACTTCACTAATTTACGCAAAGATGAAATACGATAATCAACAAATACCATGCGTAGCATAGTGTAAAGACTAGTCAATAACAATTTATGATAATTTTGTGGGAAGACGAGATACTATATGAGCCCCACACATTTCTCTATGATACTCAACAAGAAGTTGGCGTGGAACTAAATGATATCGAGATTGATATAGAACATGAGGATGATATGTAGGTAATGGGATAATTCACTCTATCGCAATCCACTAAATACTTCAATTCGTATACTTTTTAACTAGTAATTTATGATTATTTTTTCAAATAAAATTTTCTTGTTTAGTTTTAATTTTGTAACCTATAATCATTAAAAATAAAATAATTAGTGTTAATAATGATATGTTCAATTATTTTCCGTGCAACTAAAAATCAATAATAATAAGGATATGAGACCTCTTAAGGATATTATTTTTAAAACAACTTAATTGACTGAATTGAACCAAATTTCAATCATCTGATCTGATCTAAACTGATCTGAATGATTCTGATCTGATCTGATCTGAACTGAATAATTCTAATCTGATCTGATCTGATCTGAATTCATCTGAGAATAAGTCTATCAAACAGAGCCTTAGTGTAAAAATTCAAAAACTATATCTACGATTAGTCTTCGTTTAAAAGACACTTGTTGGATGAACGTCTCCCTTTTGTTCTTTCTGATTGATACGGCATAATAAGAAAACCAATTGACTGCCCTTTAACTTTGGTGTAATGGTAAGTAAGTGTTCCAATATCAATTCTAATTTTAATCTCTATTTTTAATCGGTCTAAAGTCTGTTGTACTATTCTTAATATTTCAAATGCAACTCTTTCTTTTCCCGTTTCTTTTATTGGAATTGTTCATAATGTGATTTTGTAGGCCATGAACCCGTTTCTTGTAGGCTATCATCTCGCTTTTCAAGACCCATGGTCCTTTCGACTTGAACCGGCGGCAGATTTTCGTACTAAATATACTACTACCTAGTTTATTGGCCTGTGCAAAATTACACGGATTTTTATATGAACTTGGTTATAGTTCTATTTTATTAGTCATGTTTAACACAAAAATTAGGACTGTAAAAAACTTAACCGACTAGATGTGACCCGTTGTTCAAGGTTAATACCATTTTTTTCGTGATCAAGTTTTGGCTATAGATAACTCGACCCGTTTTGACCAGTATTCTTTTGAGTTAACATGGGATGACCGTTGTCCTAGTTTTTCTAAAATTATGACGAAAAAAAACGTGTTTAATTTGGTATCATCTTAGAGAAGTTATGTTTGATTCAATGAAAACAATTTAATAAGTATAGCTAATTTATTTTCATAATCTATATAATAATATTAATAGGCTAACATAAAAAGTTCACTAATCCTACGTGTCCCATGGGGAGAATTTTAGTGCAATTTTTTAATTCTAAAAAAGTCATGTACGCATTATAAGTACATGAAAATGTCTTAATTTTATGAAATAAATATATCATCAATATGACATTGTATTATAGGAGTGGTTGAATTTCAAAGTGACCTTTCATCTTACTTTTGACATGAGTTTTATTTATTTATGTTTACTTTAAATTAAGGATAAATTGAAGGTCTTTTATTTAATTTAATATTAAACATGGTGACTCTTTACTATTGGTTTGCCAAATTTGTCGGTTACATGTTAATTTGAATTACTATATATATCTTGGTTGTTAGCTTAATTTTGATGACAAACACATGCATTGTGCAATACGTTTTTGAGAGCGAGAAACATAGTTAGGAGAATAAAGATATTTATAAACTTGTAGAAATTGTGTTCCTATAGAGTTTGTATTTGTACTACTATCTTAGTATTTATTGGTTCTCAATTAGATTGTAAATTTCAATTTTGATGACAAACACATGCATTGCGCAATACGTTTTTGAGAGCGAGAAACATAGTTAGGGGAAGAAAGATATTTATAAAGTTGTAGAAATAGTGTTCCTATAGAGTTTGTATTTGTACTACTATCTAAGTATTTATTGGTTCTCAATTAGATTGTAAAATTCAATTTTTTATATTCTAAAAACGCTATTATATTGGAGTTTGATCGTGTTGGTCACTTCTTATTTTGTTTTTAGTTGATTAGCTACGTGTGATTTTAATTTTTTTGGTTTTGCAATTTACAATAACGCAATCACTCACTGTTGATTATAAAGACCATGACAATTTCAAATAGAAATTCACAAATGCTTTCCTTATACAACAACATCAATGGATGTTAGTATATTAATTTTATTTTTTGTCGTTGTTACTTCCCAATATAAATAGATTTTCTTTCAAAATCAAATCATTCAATGACTAGCGACAAATGTTTTAGTTAACATATCTTAATTAAATTAAAAAAACTACAATTTGGGATCACGTGCTCAGATGACGGTTTTTTTGAGAAAGATGATGAGTTGGTGGAGGTTTTGTGGGAGATTGATTGCTACGAGGGAAAGTGGAGTGCAGACACAAAAAATAAGTAGGGAGGAGAAAAAAAATCATTGGTAAAGAAATTGAACTGAATTCAAAAAGAGATAACTGGTGGCTTTGTTAGACGCGTCGAGTAGCCAAGAGTACATCAGCGGCTGTGGAGTTTGAGGAGAGAGGGGGGGGGGGGAGTAAAGGCAGTGAGAATATATGTGATTTATATATACTAAGAGGATAAGGGATTCATTGGGGGGAAGTAGATATTGGACACTAAAGAATGAAAATCAGACTTCCAAACAAATAGAGTATGATAGAGACTTTACGGGCAAATACAATTCGTTTATGAATTTTATAATTATTCCCCCATTAACTAATATAATGATAGTTGAACTAAAATGATTTCATAAATGGTGAGTCATTCATCATTGTGTGATCTGATATTATTTTTTGATTATTAGTACGACTAAGTTAATTAACACTTATTTTCCAAACAAAAGAGCATTCCATTATTTTATGCTCTACTCCATATATCTTTCCAATAAGAAGTTTGAAAATTCATATTAGTTTAATAAATTCATTTTTCTTTTTAAGATAAATGATATTTTACAAATATGAAGAGAGAGGTGTATGGAATGAGACACAAGAATCATGGACAAAGGATACTCACTCCTCAATTTGGACCTTTAGATTGTACATATCGGAAATTGGTTGAGAACATTTATATCGTAAGAGAGATGGTTGTTCTTCTTCTACTGTTTCAAAGAAAGTTTGTCATGGATAACCACCCGAATATATTGATCGATAGTTTCGCACAAATTGTATTATAATCGACGTTGACTCTCATCGCCATGTCCGAAAATTTTTCCATTCATTTTTCCTTTAGTTTTGGAGTAAAAAAAATCGTAATTCGGGGGATATGTATTATATTTTTTTTCTTCTAATAAGACGCTAATCACTCATTAATTTTAGCAGTCCCGTGAATTCACGGGGGCAAAAACTAGTTTATATTTATGTACGAATCTATATATACTACACCTTTAATAGCCTAACATCACGGATGACGTTGCGTAATATTAGAGCATTTGCAAAAATTAAATCCACCTCATCACCTACTTGTCAGCTCTATATTGCACTAGCCATGTGTCACAACTTCATCAAGGGACTTATTAATGCGGTGTAAATTCAATCTTCTTAATTGTCTACTTTGACGTTATGAATCACTTCAAGTTCTTATACATTAATGTTATTAAAATTCCTTCAATTAATCATTATTAATTACACCATTATTCATCTTAATAACGACATTAAACATGATGAGTCTTGGCATTTCGTTTGCTAATTGTGTTAGTTAAATCTAGTTCGAATTAGTATATACATCGTATACGCTAGGCTATCATTTTGATTTTGGTGTGAAAAATAATATCATTTCCTACATGTACATTTGAGTTATCAAAGAGAGAATTTTAGTTATATGTATTCATTGTAGTTCGACTCTCTGAAGTTTAAGTTTTACCATCAAAATATGATGGTATGATGCAATCGATATTATAATTCCAAATAGTATATTGTACTCTACAATGAAATGAGAAATGATTTTTGTTTTTTTTTGTGTTCGGGATATCATCTTGAATTGGTCGTGTTTATTTTCAATATTATGATGAACAATTTCATTTTCATTTAAGGTATAATTATCATGTTCCGATAAATCTACAAGTAAATTGAAAACGATAAAACGCTTTCCTCTTATCTGTCACGGTTATGCTTATTGTACTTGAACTCCTATTATCATTATTTTTGTGTCAAATATGATCAACTTGGTATGTTTATTTTCGCTAACATGATAGACAATTTTTTATTTATTTTTGGTACAACTAGTTAACATGTTATAAAAACTCTACAAATAATATAATAATGTCCCGTGATTTCACGTGGTAAAAAACCAGTTACAATTTATAACCCGCGACCCGCTATTTTCGGGTCCCGTTTTTGGGAACTGTCATTCATATTAACCCGACTACTTTTTAACACACTTTTTTTTTAACTCTGACCCCACCCGTTGACCCGTATTTTAAGTTAAAACAAGATAAACTCAAGATGTGTTATTTCTTAATATATTGCGCCTATATATATTATTTCCTAAATTATCTCCAAATATAAAATGATTTGATATGATTCAGATTATCTCGTCCAAAGTTGTTTTCGAATTATCTCTTAAAATATTAAATCCTTTATATATAACTTTGTTAATAAAAGTATAAAAAAAAAATCAGTTGCCTTGGTGGTTGAAGTGTTCAAATGGTAACTCAGAGGTTACTGGTTCAAACCTTCACAAGCTCATTTTTTATGTAGTCAAACACATGGGTAAAATTTTTGGGTTCGTTGAGTCGTTTGTTGTCGATGTTAGTGTGGTTGCGTTGCCATGCCGCTGATGTTATTTGAGTTGTGGATGTTGACTTTGGATGTAGGCATTCTAATGGCATATGCATGGTAGCTTTTGGTGTTGTTTTTATTGTTGGGGTTAGTTGTTGTCGTGGTTGTGTGTGGTGTTGTTGTCGTGGCTACATGTAGTGTGGCAGTGCCTACTCTTGGGTGAGTATGTATAGGGAGAACTATTGTGTGCGCCGGGGATTTTTTGGTGCTAGTATGAGTGTTAGTGTTTTTTGGTCGAAGGGTTTTTGTGTGTCGTTGTCTAAAATTGTTGTAGTGCTTGGCAGTGGCATTGTAGTTTTGTCATAGGTGTGGGCTATTGTTCTATGGTATGTCGAGGAGTAGTAAAGGATCCCTTAGGGGCTTGGATAATTATTGTTTGAGGCATATAATTAATCATGCTTGAGGCATGAGTATTAGAAATTGCTAATGGAATCAAAGGCGTGAGGGAGGCTGGGCCCACGCCCAGGGCCCCATAATCTCAAGTACTGAAAATATATACAGTTTAGTCTGTTTAAGTATCAATAGTCTCAATTTGTCCTACTGGTAAAAAGGTAGAAAAAGGAGGATGAGTCTTGGGTCATGGATGGGTTTGGGTCGCGGGTCCGAAACCCATTGTCCTTCAAATCTGTTTTTTATTTTCATTCTTTAATTTTGAAGAGTTTTAGTTTTTTTAGTTTCTTTTTTACGATGAGTTAAAATCTCTAGTTTTTTTTCTTTATTTATTGTTTCGAAAAGTTTTAGTTTTTTAGGTTTCTTTTTACGATGACATAAAATTTCCGTATGATTTTAATTATTTAGCGCATGTTAACGTTTTTTAAGGGCCCCAATTTTAGAGTTTCGCCCATATTATAGGCTTTTAAGGGCCCCGGCCTTAGATTTTCGCCCTGGGTCCCCATTTTCTCCCACATGGTCCTGAATGGAACGTTAGTAAAGATTTATTTGGGTTGTTTTATTAATACCATGGTTAAGCCTCGTGGTCCATTTTACTAGTTATAGTTATCACTTAGGTGTTATATAGCTTGTAAGGAGGTTCAATTTGTTGATTTTGAGATAAATAATTGAGAGTTTTAGCACTAACTGTAAGAACGTCAACTCCTTTGAGCTCGAGCATGTTTTATCGCTTTGCTATGTGATCAATTCTTGTTTCGTATACATTGAGTTCTATAATTATTTCGATTGATCACGATATCTCTTGGTTGGTTAAGAATTGATTATATATCAAATAAAATATCTAATCATGGTGAATATGGTTTACGGTTAATGAGATTTCCTTCTATAAACACTCTAGAGTGACGTGTTAACTCCTCCGGGGGGTGCTAATCTACGAATGATTAAAATTATGCCTCTGATCAAGGTAACTTTTAACTAGATTAGCTACCAGTTATTAGAACCTTCTCCATGATTTGTTACATCCTATTGGCCCTCATGCGAGAAGGGTGCGCACTCGGATTCTCTTAGGGTGGTTCGGTTTGGTTAGCTCTAGAGTTGTTCCTGGTTAGGGGTAGGACCTTTACCAAAGATGTGTTACTGTTGCGGAGTAACCATTTCTATATAGTTGGTTCACTCTCTAAAATTTAAGTTGTATCTTGGTTCACATCTTTTAACCTCTTGGTTATTCATTTGATTGTAAGCGTTGCTTGTTCAGCTGCGTGCCTCAAAGGCGCGTATCTTATTTTCATGTTTTATTTTGAATTCTTACTCGGCCAGTTTGCTGACGTTCGTTTGTTTGGGTTTGTCTCTACCATATTTTGGGGCTTGTGTCATTTTTCGATGGCGCAGTTGACATGTGTCTTTGAAGGTGGTTTCTTGAGCTTGTGGACATATGCATTTATGGGGGATCATTTCCTTTAGGCAATTGTTAAACTGTTGTTAATTTTATTTGAATTTCGGATTTGGATTTTGTAAACTTTGATTAGGTCTTTCGTTGTCTACTACTTTTTTGGATTTATAATAATCCTGCGTTTTCATTATTCAATTAAGTGAAAAATTTAAGGTTGTTACATGAACCGAGGGGAGTGGCGCACTGAAATCAAATGGTCACTCTCGTAAGAAAAGTGAGAGCTGTGTTGGAAGAGAAAGGGTCGGGGATAGAGGTCGTTACTAGAGGGGAGGAAGGGGAGATGGCAACAAGATTGCCGTTAAATCCTAGTCAAATTACCACTATTCCTACTAAACTAGCAAGGGTAAGTGGGTATCGTATCCACAAGGAAGAGGGAAAAGTCTAATAAGCAATTAAAGGGCGGAAAAAGCAAAACAAAATAAATAAAACAATTAAATAGGGGTTTTTTTTTGTTTGAATGTTGATTAAACGAGAAATAAACGATTTATCAAATTAACTAAGGCGACCCTCGGTGATAATCTATTCACACACCCTAATTTAGTAAGTTTTACCTCTCTAATTACACTAATTCATAGATAATCTCGGTTTTCACCAAATAATCCTCTTTTACGGGGCATTTGAGCAACCGCTACCAAATTCCCCTCCTTTAAGACTAATTTGTCTAGTGACCACTCAAACAAATCAAAACCAAAGGCATGAAGAGCAAGGATTAATAAAAGATTATGAACAACACAAATTAGTATCTAATTAGCCGCAACCGCGACACTAATCAAATCTAATCTATTAGTTGTTTAATTAATTACCCAATCACAAGTTAGTCGTAACCATACACTAAACATGTGAAAGTTGCTTCCTTTTAGGCTAATAATCAATGACCATCAATTATCAACCAAGCATATGAAGTACCCAATTCAGTCCAATCAACCAATTAGAGAAAAAAAGGATAAATCATGCATTAAAAACCAAGGAATTAATTACTATGAAATTAAAGGCAAATTAGAGAGAACAAAATCTTACTAATACTTAGGATGAGAGAATTTGATTACACAAAGGATCTAGAAAGTGATTTGTCTTCCATGAAAATAATTACAATATTTTTTGTGATGAAATTCATAAAAAAATCTTAATCTCTCCTTAATTATCTCTCTAAAAATGAAAAGTAGATGAAAAATAATATCCAAGGTGATAATAACTAGGGAGGGGTTTCATGCCCCTATTATTCAAGATAAGTACAAAAGATTACTACAAGACGAAATAGATATTTCTTAAGAAAAAAGAAACCGTCATTAGCTCCTCGGAAATTTCCCGGAAGCTAATAGTCTCGACTCCAGGAGAGAAATCCTCGAGTCGAGCGAGGAAATCTCGACTCGAGAAAGGGATTCAAATAATATCCAAGGTGATAATAACTAGGGAGGGGTTTCATGTCCGTTTTATTCAAGATAAGTACAAAAGATTACTACAAGACGAAATAGATATTTCTTAAGCAAAAAGAAACCATCATTAGCTCCTCGGAAATTTCCCGGAAGCTAATATTCTCGACTTGAGGAGAGAATTCTCGAGTCGAGCGACGGAAATCTCGACTCGAGAAAGCGAGATAATTCTTGACTTGAGAGAAGTGTTCCTCGAGTCGAGCGTGTGAATCTTCGACTCGAGGAAGCACCTCTCGAGTCGAGGAATTCGAATTGCTCTTCTTCTTCTCCGCTCCAAATCTCGAGCTTCCGCGCGAATCCGCTACGCAACCGAGCCGTCTTCTCCATGAATCACGATCTGAATCAAGGCTCAGTACTCCAATTCCGTCCACGACCTACCAAAAAGTCCGGAGCAATGAAATCCTCGTAAAACCCACGTATAAGCTCCAAAACTACTACTAATGGTGTGGTCCACGAATCACGATAAAACAATGCTCAAACACACCCCAAGACGCCTAAAACATGCGGATTAACGCAACATCATCACACCACGTCAGGAGATGTTAATACTTAAGAGACTAAAGAGTTAAGAGTGGGGTGTCGTCGGGAGCACGACACATGGGAGCCGGGCATTATTGCGGAGGCGAAGGCATCGGAGTTTAGGCTTCATATAACATGGCAACAAGGGATTCGGGATATGATTCTCGATTCGACTCTTTGCATTTAGTTTGAGAATTAGTTTCAAGTTCTTATATGTCGTCGAGTCATTTTGGTTTAGTTGTGCGGGATATCTTGTCTAGTCATTTTAATTATTTTTGTTTTACCCATGTGCGAAAATTAAGAAATAAAGCTGCTCATGCAGCAACACATGCAGTTCCTTTAGGGTAAGTACTCGAGTTTGGATAAAGAGTGGTTCTGCGATACTTATTGTGTGTTTGGCCAAGCTTCTACAAGTGTTTGTAGGAGTAAGAAGGAGAAACTTGGCCAAACACCTCAATTTGAGAAAGAGCTTCTCAAGTTTCAGAAAATATCTCCCTAGAAACAGAAGCCCCAAATTGGAGCTCCCAACTTCTACTTCTGTTTCTTTGTTTCTCACCTCTTACATTTCCTCAAAATATCAATCTTTCAATTCTCCCTCCTTTGCTCCATTTGTTGGCACAGTAACTAATTTTGCTCTTTTTCCCCAATTGTTGAATATACATTTTTATAGTCAATTCGTTGTAACCAATTTTTCAGTTGTTAATCTCGAAGATTTTGAGTGTTGGGTAAGATTGAGTTCACATTGGTTATTTAAATTGGACAAAGTTTGGATTTTAAGTTTTAATTGCGAATCAATTGAATTTTGATGTCATTATTTTTCTCATAATGCGTTGATATAAAGATTAAATCAAAGATTTTATTAATATTTAATAAATTCATTTCCTCACCATCAACAAAATTAAATTGATAAGGATGAGAAACAAAAGAATAAGTGGATTATACACAAATCAACAAAGAACAAGAACTACTTGAAATTTTGGCCACACAGGCACAAAGAGCTTCTGTTTCTTAGAACTACTTCTACAATTTGCTGGCCAAACACCCACAAATTTCTGTTGAAACTGTTTCTCAAAAATTGTTTCTAGGAAGCACTTCTGGAGAAGTTAGAGCTTGGCCAAACAGGCCCTTAATATCACTGCTATGGATTTCAAAGCAACTACTACTTAATATAATTATCGGAGATCTTGTAAAAAATAAACAAAAAAAAAAGCATTCACATGATTCAAATGCATGTAAAATCCATAAATGCATTCAAGTATATATATATATATGACTATATAATTATCATTAATGTGATTATGTGAACATTAAGTTTTTTCTTAAGTATGGTCGAAAAGTTGATATATTAAAATTAAATGCATCTACCCTGCAATACATTGTTAGTCAATAAATGTTAGTAAAATCATCCTCAAAATTATGGAAGATGCATTAAAAAATGACCCAAATATAATTAAGCACATTCTCCATTTTCATTTAGTTAAATAGAGGTCTTCACCCTAATTCCAAGTTATAAGAAAATTCAACAGAGAGAACACAATATGGGTAAGAAAAAACTTCTTCTCAAAAGGATTGAAAGTAAGCGCGCACGAGAAGCTTCTTATCGAAAAAGAAAAGAGACTCTGAGAAAAAAATTAGATGAAGTATGCATATTATGTGATGTCGACGGTTGCATGATTATGTATAGCCCTGATTTTGAGGAACCATTCATTTGGCCATCAAATGAAGTGACGAAGGAATTATTGGCTAGATTTCAATCAATGTCAACGGTGGAGAAAACAAAAATGGTGGTAAACCATGAACAATATATGAAAACTAGAGTGGAAAAATTAAGAGAAGAGGTGTCTAAACAAGAGAAAGAAAATAAGAAAATGGAAGCTTGTATTCTTATGCATACAATGTTTAATGGAAAAGGGATGCATGAGATTACTCGATATGAAGATGCCAAAGTATTACACTGGTATACAATGGAAAAAATTCAAGAGGTTGAACATTACAAACGGTGTTTTCCCACCGTGCACTCTCAAGGAGGAGTTACCTCTTAAGAAACAAGTTTTTCTCAAAATCGATAAAATTTTACTTGTATTAGTTTGTAGGAACAAGATAAAATAAATACTGGTTGCTTCATTATTCTTAAATCACATTGCTCATTTTAATGTTTTGATTGTTGTTCTTGTTTAAAGATTTGCCTATTAATTAGTATATACAATATTACATATTTTGATTTCGCCGTGTTGAAGTATATTTGACAAATTACTTATATTACAACAATAATTAACTCCAACTTTAGATGTTTTAAATATTCGGGAGGTCATATTTGCAGGCGAAAAAACATAAATAATCTATATCCATCGACAACTATTAAGAAAGGAAATTAAACAATATAAGTTCGAGAAGGGGCTAATAGTATACGCTTCATGCGCATAGGTCTAAAAAAAGCCAACTTATCATTTAGTTGAATTGTCAACTCAAAATTGAACGATCAATATATTTTTCAATAGCTAGGTCTTTCATCTTTCTCCTAAGATGAGTTAGGCCCTGTGTCATTGAACTGCATTTTTCTGATCTGATTTGAATTGAACTGATCTTGAGAGCACTCAAGGCCACCACCAACACCAAGCCACACACATCCGAAGAGAAAAAAGTAATCATGGATCGATTGGTTGCCTTTTTTACGGACTTGAGAGAACATAATACTCTCAAAGCTACTAATTAAACCGTTTATGTCTGCACCAATATTGTCATGTCTCTGAATGTTAGAAAGAAAAAAAAAAAATAGTCAAAACCCAATGATATCATGATTTAAGTGAACTATCTAATACTCCCTCCATCTCTTTCGTTTTCATGTTTTTTTTTTTTTTGAATTTCTCTCAATACAAATGCAAAGAATTCAAAACATGGAGGCCAATAGTAGTCATAGTACAATTCATTTATGCACTTGATAATAAATCCATTTAATTTGTCCTCGACATCAAGCCATTTGTTAATATTCATTAAGATGCAACATTATATAGAGAATAAAGTTGATGCTATTTATTTCAAAAGGGTTCCTAATGTCCTCAAAATACATTAGATCGATCGTGCCCATAAAGTAGTTCCGCCATAGTAGACCATTCTTGCAAAGTGACCAGACTGGCCCACATCATAAACACCATAGTGGTTATCGTTGGCATATGTCTCTGTATTTTGAGGTTCAATCCATTGTTGACTTGGACATAACACTGAAATGTTATGGCAATACACAGACAGTTTATAATTTTCAACAGGGTAATAACCATTTCCCATGGGTGGCAGTTGTTCATCAAGTGGACCATATGCTTCACCACCCACTCTAATATAAGTCGCTCCCCAACCTAATGTGCTGAATAATTCTCGTGGCCAAAATCCAATTGTTTCGCCTTGTACTTCAAGCCACCAATTCCCAGTCTTTAAATCCTTTTTGAAAAAAAAAATGCAAATTATTTAGTATATAGTGTATTTATTCAAACACCTGTAAAGGCCTAATGTATAGACACATACGTTTTTTTTAATGTTGAGGTGAAAATGTCGCATTGGTGCCTATAATAAACTTTGGTTGGTATACATAAATTAGTTTGTTTGCTAAAAATTGTTAGTAGGACATTTGTACTATTAGAGTAAAACTAAACGGTACTAAAATTATGTTACAGTAATTAAATTCATGTCGATATATTAGATAGGTATAAGTACCTAATTGAAATTTGCATACTTCATACGTGAACATATAACCCACAAGAATAGTGCTACCTCTCTCCCTTTCTTTTGCTTCATTTTCTATGTTCCTTAGACCCTCGGTGTATATTAGTAGGTAATTCATATGTGGATATTGCTATATCATGGGGTAATTACCAAATACCTTTATATGACCTAATTTCTTAGTGTAGTGAATTCGGTTGAAATGAACTTTTACTATAAGTGATGGGGCTCTAGATTTTGACTTTTAGGCCAAAACATGTATGAAAATAAAACTCTTGATTATTAGAATAACATATGAAATTAGATTATTGTAACAACTAGTGTCAACTAGCGAAGAAAACATTAGATTTGATTTTAGCTATTAATTGAAATTATATACCTGGTAAACAATAATTGTGGTGGACTGGTGGTATATTGTTTACCTCCCCTTTTTGATTCACCAGCAAGTCAAACATCAACTGCATATTTTTTACTTGTAACGACCAATCCAGGGCATAATGTGTTGAAACAATGTGATTGGCGAGCCTATATAGAAAATACAAATCATCAATGTTTGTTTTGAGTCTTTGATACCTAGTATTAAAACCATTAAAATTACTAAAATATATGGTAAACATACTTACATTTAAGTATTGGAATAGATGTATCTTATTGTCCTTGTTTATATTTGGATTAACCTATATGAATTTTAAAGGTAATAAATCATCATAACATATAAACACGACAATAAGTCATTCTTACGATTAAAATAAGATTGAAATTATAAATGAAACAAAGTATCAATCAATCAATTATCTTTCATGTGACGTATAAAATGCAAAGTAAACATGTGAGATGCGAAATTTCATTTTTTTTTCTCTTCTTGTAAAGTTTAAAACCCTTTCACTATAATTAGTTAAAGAAACATACTAAGTTTTGCAAATCTTCTTATACCTATCCCAAAAATTCCAAAGGAAAGATATATTAATCAGCATACGTTCGCTAATTTTTTTGTTTGTACTTATTCGGGGAATGTTTTTGCCTTTACACCTAGTACTATATGCATCTGTTGTAGAATATGTTAATAATTATAAATTATTATATTTAAAATGCAACACAATAATTTTAATTGTGTTTGGATCTCATGGAATTAAAATTTTGGTGAAGTTGATGGAGTTTAACATGAATAGTAATAAAGCAAAATTAAGAAAATCTTTAAATGCACAAGTAAAATGTCACATAAATCTTCGCTTAAAGAAAATGTCATATATTTTTTTCTTACCTCATTAGGCAAACTCCACCAAATTTCAACTTCATGGCATCCAAATCCATTTTGTGTTAATTATGTTTGATTGTTAAATACGAAAATGGGTTGGAAAAATTAAAGTTCAACTAAATGATATGCACGTAGTCTCGTAGTTAGGTATAGAGCTGCCAATTCGCCTGCCAGCTTTATAGTGTACAGATATTGAATTGTAGGTAGACTCCAAACCTATAAAAAAGTTATGTGAAGAGTCGCCTCCCCGCATAGCGCCTCCTTAACGTATGTAAAGCTGCCAGCTCAACTCGCGACTTTTTTATTAAGCAAAATAAACTAATATTATGCATGTTGTTTTCTTTGTAAAGTCGCCACCCTGACTTTCAACTCTATCATAAAAGAGCCGTCATGCGGAATAGCACCTCTATAATTTGATATTTTAAATTCATTATATCAGAAAGTCGACAAGCTAATTGACGGCTCTATACCTACCCTAAAGTCGAGCCTTCATGCACCACATTTCGCAGAACTTTTTTTCTCGATATATTCTCTTAAAAAAAAATATTTCTTAACACCAATTTGAAAAAGATTTTTAAAATGTCAAGACTGACGATTATCATAAAATTTAGCGAAACTAGACTACCCTGTGTGTGGTTTATTATTGGTCCATATATGCCCCATATAATTTAGAAATTTAGCTTCAAAGGTTTCCTCTTTTAGATTGAAACCCTCAAGTAAATTAAAGCTGGCACCGGGTCGGGCCGTGTCGTGCCTCGTGCCGGCCCGTCGTGCTTAACCACCCCAAAGGCCCGTCAAGGGCACGGGCTTCGTGTTGGGCCCGTGCCGTGCTGATCATCGGCCCAAGCACGGCACGAGGCCCACCGGCACGTCGAGCTCGTGCCTAGTGTCGGGTCTCCGTTCGGGTCTTTGGAAATATGGTATAATTTCATTTTTTTTAACATTGGGATAAAAGTATGGTAAATCGAGCTTGGGCGTGCCAGGTCCCTCATGCCTTAAGCAGGGTGGGACATCGTGCCTCGTGTCGGGCGGTTCAAAGCACGATAATTTCCTCCAATAGAAAGCCGCGGCCTGGGGTCACGCCCGCCGTGTTGAGCCGACGACCGGGCAACCCACAGCCCGTGGCCCAAATTGCCAGCTCCGACTTCAAGCAACTTGTCATGTATTAGTATGTCTGTTCATTTGGGGTGTTTTAAGAATACATTAACACCACAAAAGACTAAAAAAATAGGCCGCGCATTTTTCCTCGGGCAGAAAATCCTCTTCCATGGGGTTCTCTTTTGCAATTCCAAGATTGCCCAATCTTCACTATTTACTAGGTTTATAAAGAAATAGAAAAACCCGGCTTACCTTTTGCCTTTTTCTAGGTATGAAAAAAATAAAATAACTCAGCTAAAATACAATTACTTACGCCGCCATTACTCGTAATGCATTTGGAGCCAAGAGGAAATTACACCAATTCCAAGGTACACACTTTTGTCAGAATCATTGTTACAATTATAATATTGAACATTGAATTTGTTGAAGATTGTAATAACATGTGTTATTTTAACTTCTGTTGAACATTTGTCCTTTCAGTACTATCTAATTTGAGACATGGAAAATGCGCAAAACGAACAAGAAACTGGTGATCTTGAGAGCATGCACGGTAGGAGATTTGAGAATCGAGAAGAACTTCTTGACGAAGCAAAGAATTTTTATGCATCAAAAGGGTACGCCATCTCAATCAAAAATTCTAAGAAAGATGAGTATGTTACTATTGGTTGTGACCTAGGAGGAGTCTATCGAGATAGACGTAAGACACCGGTAGAAAGTCGAACAAAAGAAACAAGTACACGCCTTATCAATTGTCCTTTTAAAATTCAAGGAAAGAAAAAAAGCGATGGATTTTGGATAATTGAGGTGAAAAATAGTTCTCATAATCATGATCCTTCTTTAGACATGTCTGGTCACCCCTCATGTCGTCGGTTTACTCAAGACGAGAAATTGGATGTTGAGGAAATGAGTAATGCTGGCATTCAACCTCGACACATACTTTCTTCGCTTCGACAAAAAAATCCCAAAATTCAAGCCGTGTCTAGGACTGTATATAATGTTAAGACCAAAATCCGTAAAGACAAGTTAGATGGACGCTTTATGATTCAAGCTCTATTTGATGAACTTGGTCAAGCAGGATTTGTTTACAATTACAAGCAAGATGATGAGGGCCGTTTGACACATGTTTTCTTTGCACACCCAAAATCTATGATCTTGAGTAAATTATACCGGGCTGTATTTGTGATGGATTGTACGTACAAGACTAATAAGTATAAGATGCCATTACTTGATATCAGTGGAGTGTCAAGTTCAAACAAATCGTTCTACTCGTGCTTTGTGTTCTTGAGAAAAGAGAGAGTTGAAGATTATATTTGGGCTTTAGAGATGTTTAAGGAGATGATGGGTCCTACTTTTCAACCTCTTGTTATTGTTTCAGATAGGGAAAAGGCTCTAATGAATGCTATCCAAATTGTCTTTCCTGATAGTGCTCATCTATGGTGTGTATGGCATATACAAAAAATGTAGCTGTCAATTGCAAAGCTCATTTCAAACAAAACGAATGGGACACATTTTTATCTACATGGAATAGTGTGATGTATGCTGAAACTGAACAAGCATTCGAAGATGCATGGCTTGAACTAGTACTTACATACGAAGATAAGAAATGTGTCATTGCTTATCTAGAAGAAAATTTGTTGCCTCACAAGCAAAGATTTGTAACTGCATGGACCGATAAAAAGCCACATTTTGGGAATCGAGCGTCATCCCGAGCAGAAGGTGCACATTCAAAACTTAAGGGATATTTGCAAGTGTCGACTGGTGACTTTAGTCAAGTGAGAACTAAGATTTGTCTAGCAATCGATAATGAATTTCAAGAGATAAAAACACAACAAGAGAGTGAAAGGCTAAGAGTTCCTCACAGGCTTCGTATTCCATACTTTAATTGCTTGTTAATTGTGTGTCTACTTTTGCTTTAAATCTTCTATATGAGCAATATGAGATGGCCAAGTACAAAAATGCTAAATCTGTCTGTACCGGCAATTTTACGGCTACGATGGGCTTACCTTGTGCTCACATGATGATTAATTGCAAAGAAGTGAGCTTGTCTCTAGAATATGTAAATTCTCAATGGAGGATCGACACTGCTTGTTTGGCTACTAGTAGTGTTGGAATGGTTGTTGAGGAGAACGAAATTGATGGGCTAGTGAATGAGTTGCAGGAGAGATACAAGCAAATGCCAATCGTCCAACAAAAGGAAGTGAAAGAGAAACTTGCTCTTATGCTGCATTCCCGAAATGCACTACTCTTAGAGCCAAATGTTGAATCTCATAAAGGTAGACCATTGCTCGGTTCTAAGAGGAAGGAGCCTATGAGGTCTACTAGAAGAGATCCTTCAAATTTTGAGATTGTTGAAGCATCATTGAATAATAAGAGTAAGAAGCAAAGAGTAACAGATGATGTCGAACATGAACCTTGGTCCTTTTCTATGAGTGGAAGTAGGTTGTCTCATATTGACTTGAATGCACCACTCTCTCTGGACTCTTCCAATTATCACTCATGATGATGTAAGTTTATTGGCTTTTAATTTTAATTTTCACTTGTGATATTCATTTAAATTATCCAATGATTCTTAGTTATTTTTGTGTGTTTCTTTCATTTTCAGAGAATAGGAGTACAAATCAAGACTCAAATCTCTGAAAGAAGGATTATCGAGTGGAGAACAGATTTGAGAGATTAAATTGTTATTAGAATTAGACACTTTTAAGACTAGCGAAAAATTATTCGATTGTGAACTAGCATCCACATTTTAAAAACTCGGATACCCTATGTTTTTTAATTGACAATTTCTTATTATTTTGAGTTACTCCTACCTTGGCTTGTAATTTGGAGGGGTCATTATACTACAATACGCTTTTTATTGAGCAAGAGTGTTGGTTAAAGTTCTTTTGTAGGTTCCTAAAAGTTTATTAGACATGATGCTTGGGATTTGGGCATTATAGCAGAAGTTAAGAAATTTCTGGACATATGGGTCCCATAAAGCATGTGCAAGTGTAATCACTGACAAAAGGAATCATGGAGTTTGTAATGGTTTTTTTTTGCGGTAAAACCAAGTCAAGTGGTTTATTTTATTCTTAGAAAAGTTTGACAGACCGGGTTCCTTAAGAACAATCTTGGAATTGCAGAAGAGAATCCCGTGGAAGAGGATTTTCTGCCCGTGGAAAAATGCGCGGCCAAAAAATAAAAATATTGTTTTCTTTCTAGCAGACAAAAAGAAATTATAAAAATATTTTAAATCAAAGCATGGGACGAAAACTCTCTAATTAAGCTCTTTTTAATAGTAAACAAGTGAGTGAATTTATGATTGCCAAACATGCATGGATAATTTCTATTGAAAACATATTCTTAATTTCTTACCATCCACCCCACTTGTATTCGATCTATCTTCTCCATTTTGAATTATCAATTCTCCTCCTGAAAATTGATTTTCGTTGACTGATAGCTTATAAGTGTTGCATGTGCCCTTTAATCCGTGAATCGTTGTAGTTGGGTCAGACTTTGTTTGCATGATGGCAAACTGGGAACAAGAAAATAAGACAGATAAGTTTGCATATGGAGAGTTAATATTTATTTTGCATACATACGAAATATAACTTTCCTTTCAAGTGTATCTCATACGAATATGAATCTTAAGGCCAATCTTTTTTATTGTTATGAAGTTTAAGTCTTTAAAAATATAATTAAGCTGGTAAATGCATAATTAAATCAACACTAAATTACTCAGAATTCCACATCACGTAAGCTCATTTATGTCGTAAAATCATTTAACTGACTGTTAATCTTCTTTTGGTGATTCTTCTAATTTAACACTGAAACTACCCATATAGGATGTATAACGGGGTTGTTTTATAATTTACAGCTAATTTTATACTCTGCGATCCTTTAAAATCACAATTGATGAGGTCTAATTTTAAAATAACACGATTAATCAAAGCCAATCTGCAACAGCCTGACCCAACATATGTTTCAACACAACCCAATACGATGAGAAGTCGCCTATTAGCCCATATATCATCTTGTAAGTTTAAAAAGTTGAAAGCCTAGTTTATAATATGATAGTAGAAATCGATTATAAATATACCATATAAGTTCTTTATTTTTCATGTGAGACAAACTATTCCTTGCACCAATATTGAATTGGGGTGTTAACTATGATCACAATAAATGTTAAACATGTCACTTTTGAAAACAAGTAAAGTAAACCTAGAAAAAATTGTTGTAACATTGTCTCATACTCCCTTCTTTTAGCTCAAACGCCCCATATTCCATTTTTGGACGTCCCACCTCAAACACCCAGCCTGTTTTGGGACATATTTCTCTCTCATACTTCTATTAAATTATTACATCCCTTCTCACATATCTCTCTTACTTTTATTAATTCTCACATTCTATCTCCTCCATTTTCCTAATATTACCCCACTCAACTTACTACTCCGTATATCAATTTTTCTTATCCACTACAAAAACGCCTTAGGGCATTTGAGCTGGGACGGAGGGAGTATGGTTTTTTCAACAACTTGCTCAACATCTTAAGGCCCGTTCGGTATCACTGACGTTTTCAGTTTTTGGTTTTTTTGCGTAAACAATTTAGCTACATAAGTTGCAAAAATTAATTTAAACTGTATTTTACTATTATAGTCATACAGAAAATGAAAACTGACAACTGAAAACTAAAAACCACTTTTTCTGTTTTTAAAAAACGGGACTTTGGTTTTTAAAAAAACATAAACCTGAAAACAGAAAACGATACCAAACAGACCCTTAAATTACAAATCTATTCAATATTTTTAACTAATTACTCAACAACATATATATTGTTTAATATCGATATGTTATGATTTCATATACATCCTTATAGTATGCTTTCATATATGCATTAAATGATGTATTAAAGTAATTTTACTTCATGAATTTAACTACATAAGGTCTTAAACTAAAGGATAATTCACGGAAACTATAATATCTGTTTAGTTGTGAAATATGATTCACCCCATGGTATGTGATTATTTGCATTTGTAATATTTTAAAACTTGATTGTTGAAACAGTACAAAATAGTGCACATCTTAATCGACGTGTGTTTAGAAATCTTACATAATAACCCGGTTGAGGTTGGATATTGTTAGACTTGATTCAGTGAACCTTTTCATTGGGCCGAGATCATCATCGATTAACTTCTTTATAGGAACGGTACTTATAGGGCAATGAACATTTTATAATCCATTGTAGTTAAGCAAGGTTGCTGTTTGATTAAAAGACATTGTGATGCCTCTCCTTGTTGAGGAAAATCCTGGCTTCATCTGAACACCACCCCAATATAAAAGAAGAAATAATTAAATATTCTTGACAATCTTTCCAACATAACTTAAAGTAATTATCACAATATACAAACCTGTGGGTGGAAACTATGATTCTTTAAAGCGGGATGATCAAAAGCTGGTTGTTTGTAAAAATCGACGCAATCATATATGCTCCCATATTTGGTCTGCATTCGATAAAATTACATACATTTGAGGATAAAAAAAAATACCCTCAAACTCTAATGTTATAAATATACTAATTAATACTCGCTCCGTCCTAGCTTAAACGCCTCGGGCGATATTTGTAGCGAAATAAGAAAAATTAATATAGTAAGTTGAGTAGAGTAATATTAGGAAAATGGAGGAGAGAGAATGTGAGGATTAATAAAGTACGAGAGATTATGTTAGAGAGGATGTGAATACTTTAATAAAAGTAGGAGAGAAAAATATGTCCCAATATAGATAGGGTGTTTGAGGTAGGTCGTCCCAAAATGAAATATGGGGCGTGTGAACAAGGACGGAATGAGTAGTTTGTAATACTTAATCATGTGGTTTTAACTAAATATTCCATGACATTCTTTAACTATAACTATTTGTTAAATACTTCATTATATAGATTCATTATGTTTGAATTGTAATTGCATGGGCAATGGTTGTCATATATCACCATGCCTGCGATAGCCTAGCTCCTTTGCTTATAGTGTTAAATTTTAATATTTCACAAATAGCTCTAGGTTCTGTCATTTTTGTATGGTAAAGCCATATTCTTATATTACTACTTGGAGAACATCTATATATTTGGACACCTTGTCTGAAAGTTTAACATTTCATTACGTTATGTTTCAACTTGAGAGTGGAAGGACGAGAATGTTGGGAGAGTACTTGCTAAAAATTAGTATTGCATGTTTTTATACTCTTTTTCCCCTCTTGTATGGTAAAAGAAATCCAGCATAAATATATGGAATTAACCTTTATGATTGTTGGTCTCTTAATACGAGTGTACTCATGGCCATAGCTTTCTGCAAATGGACTACCTTTTATTTCTTGACAAATTAGAAACGAACGTAGCCCCAACAAGAAGATGAAATTCTTGATTTCCATTTGCAGTTATGAGATGCCTTAGTGAAGAAAAAAAAAAACCACTATTATACGTTTCAAACATACATAAAAATATATTTGCTACCAACAAATTAAAACTAATGAAAAAAATTAAGATAATGTTAAGAAACAAAGACATGATTTTGAAATAATGTGATTTCATATAAGATTATAATATTCAACCACATTTATTTTTATTTTAGAAGTTGTTACAATTGCAATTACAGAGTTTAAAATCCAAATCAATTGTTTGACACCAAGTAACATTATTTGAGAACACGAATCTAGAATTTAGAAAACATTTCAAATCTATCATTTAAGATTGTGATATGTCTTAAGTTCAATTTTTTTTTCTGGTAATGTATAGTACCATATTGAGAATTATAACTTTGTATTTTAAAATCAAGCAATAACAACCTTTCACCAATTCAAACCAACGTATTTGTTCTCTCTATCCTTCCCTCCTCTCTAGCCCCACCTTTGTCGCCAAAGATTCAGCCTAACACCACCATTCATGCCGTCACCCCACCATTGTGTTCGACTAATATAGGCCGTTTTATGCCCCCTACATTGAGCATCCCACTCTCATTTCCTTTCATCTTTTCTTACTTCCTCAGTCCTAGCTCAAACGCCCCATATTCCATTTCGGGACGTCTCACCTCAAACAACTCATCTATTTTGGGACATGTTTCTCTCTCATACTTTTATTAAATTATCACATCACCAGTCACATTTCTCTCCCATTTTTATTAATCCTCACATTCTCTTTCCTCAGTTTTCCTAATATTACCTCACTTAACTTACTATGTCAATTTTTTCTTATTCCATTACGGATATCGTAAGGGGCGTTTGAGTTGGGACGGATAGAGTATCTCTCTTCTTACTCTCCTACTTTACTCAGTTACATCTTTTATGTCCTCCTTCCTCAGCCTTCATCTCGGAAACCACTACATACCGACGGATGAGGTGGCTCTCAGTGATGTTGTGATGGGACAAGAGAATATAAAGGGAAAAGTGTTGGACTAGTGTCATCCGACAATAGTGCGTTGATTAATAAATCTCAATTATGGAATAAACGGGGATCAGTTTATAAGATGAACTTATCAGTTGATCAACGTAAATCAATAACGATTGGCCGTCTAGGGTTTGACGTTATTGTCGTCGTAAGATGGCGGAGATCGACTGATCCCTATCGGTCATACCTATATAGGATAACGTGATGAACTCCTGTTAGCCAGTTAATAGTTAACTGGCAATGTGTTTAGTATCAGGCTGTAGAGTTTATTATATTATTGATTATAAGATAATTGATAATAAATAAACCACTGATAAAATAGAAATTTTATCAGTGTATAAGTTACTAAATTTGAGATTAGTAATTATACGGGTATTGTTGTGATTTGTCAGTCGTGACAAATTTAGCTAGAATTAATTACAAGAGTTGTAATTATTAGCTAAAATATGATTAGATATAATTATTATATCAATATATAATAGTTAATTGTAACTTAATTAGTTAAGTTATGAAATGACTAAATTAACCTTACTATACCTTAAAGGTTGGTTAATGTAAGTGGGGGCAAATTAGTAAATTTGATTTACTAATTTAACCCACCACTATATATAGTCTAATCCATGTTTAGACTTAGAGAACTAATCATTTTCAACACAAAAATAAACCCAAAAAATTGAGGAAATAATCATCATCTTCTTCCTCTCTAAAAAGAGTCAACTATTTCACCATAGCCACCAAGTTTTTTGAGCTTTGCATGTAGCTCAAAAACACATCTAAACACAAAAATACTTCACCCTAATTGATCCTAATTGTTAGGGATTAGGGCTATTTTGTTTTTGGGGTAAACCGAGTTATTACTAGTACATAATAACTCAGTTTTCTCGTGAATCCTTTGGTACGTGCCGTGGGAGATTAGAAGAGTTCTAGAATCAAAGTTTGGAAGGAGGATCATCCTTGTTAAGCAGCTCAAGACACTCCTTAGTAAAGGAGAGCACAACCTAGAGCCAAAACAAGGTATACGATCTTTAAACTCGGTTTTTAGTTGTTTTTAACTACATGCAAATCGATCCTCACCTAAGGTTCAACTTAATAGAGTTATTAAGTGTTTTTTAGAGTGTCTAAACCACCTTAGGTTCTAACAATTGGTATCAGAGCATTTGGTCTTATTGCATGTTAAAACCGAGTTGGTTAATTAGGTGAATTATCGACTTAATTAATTTTAATGATAAAATGGTTTTGTCACTGGGTTTTCTCGACATGCATGGCTTGTACTGGTCTTAAAATAGTTTAGGACAAAATTGTAGAAATTTTGGAATTTTTTAGCTATTTTTCCATGAATTTTCGGTTTAAATCACATAATTAGCTTAATTATCGAATTAAGTGTTAATTAGATAATTTGCATGTATAAAATTATGTAAAAATTAAGAGGACTAAAATTTCCAGTAATAAAGTTCACCATGGCTTTGGTTCGAATTTTTCTAAAATTAAAAGTTAATTTTGGGTTTTTATCGTTATTAAGAGTTAATAATGATTAACTTGGAAATTGTTTTCTTAATTGAATTAAAACAAGAAATATCTGGAAATTTTGCTCATGCATGTGCTACTGGCCATATGGTTTGTTAGTTAAAGGAAATGATTTTTCTAATTAAATTCATAATTGTTATGATTAATTAGAGTAAATTAATGATTTATGGCACTTTTCGAGCAAAAAGAGGGCTAAAACGAATCCATCAAACTAATTGAATCGACTTTAGTGGGATTAAAGGTTGATAAACTAAAAATTTTAGTTGTTGGTTTGGTTCAAAAAGTGTTTTGATTGATTCGTGATTTTAACTGCTAAAATCGTTTTCCAAAATTAGCCGTTGTTTGATTTTTGTTAGTCGGTAAATGTGATTTACCGAGGTCAAACATATAAGTGTTATAAGTTTGACCAAAATCCGAGTACAGTATGGCCAAGATGTCTCGTAGGACCGGTACTGTACCGTAATGTAAGGACGGTATCGGTGGGTTTGTAATTAATTGCGATCTCGTATCGCCAGATTGTAATTTTTTTTTTCTTTTCTATTTTTAGAAAGTGAATGTATAATAGGCTTTTACATGTAATTCTATTTTGGAGCTTTTACAAACCTTGGCGTGGAGTCGAAGATTGCATTTGAAGACGAGAAGCCGTCAAAGACTAGTTAGGACTAGTTGGGTTTCTTTTAGGCGAGATAGGGCCATACTAGTACTCGTGATTGATTTATTAGTTTAATCGTCTGTTGCATGCTTGGTTTATTGCGTTTTTTCCGCCGACGTAGTGGATACGATATAAACTAAAATTTGTGCACACGTTTTAGTCGTTATAAATTGTCAACGATTCGCTAAATATTTAGTTCACTGAATAAACGCGATAGACGATATAAGACGACTAGATCTCCTAAAATTTAATCAAACGTAATATCGAGAGCTAGCTTTTCCAAATCTAACACCTATACAACCTTGTTCATTAGGAACCACACTCACCCTCTCGTGAGGTGGGACCTTTTTACCTTGGGGAGTAGGGTTGTAAGTGTTACAACGCGTTAGATTTGGTTGATCTCGACGAATTGGGCATAAGGGTTATGCAAATTCGAGGCTAGAGGACAAATATTCGAGAAATTTGTCAACCGAGAGTTCTTAGAGTTAGAATCAACCAAGAATTGGTTCACCCGAGTGTTATAAATTAGGGAAAAAACTAAAGACGCCCTCTCGCGTGCCCAAAATTTATAAGTACGACGGATCTCGGAATCGGTTATATAATTAAGGGAGATCAATTACATAAACGGAATTCACGTTTTATGTGTAAAATTTGAAGTAAAATAATGCGATAAAATCTAACCAAATTTTATTTTCAAACTTGTAGAATCGTAAATCGCAATGGCAAATCCAAATGCGAACCCAGTTCTACCGAGTATCACGAAAGACTCATGGCTCCGTGCCTTCATAGAGAAGCACTCCTTGAAGGACGATGGGAGCAACTTCCCAGAGTGGGAATTGAGTCTACGTTTAGCCGCTAAAAGCGACGGAAAGGAGTGGTTCCTCGTTGAACCACCACCTGCGACGCCAGGGCCTAACGCAACGATGGCCGAGCGTCGAGCGTACGAATTGTACGAGCAGGAATCAACCTCGATCAAAAACGTTTTGATCTATACGATGGCGTCAAAATTGCAGCGCAGGTTGATTTATTCCTCCTCATACCAAATATTCGTCAAATTGACGAATATGTTTTCGCAAAAACCGCGAATATTGCAATACGATGCCGCCAGTCGATTCTTTGAGGCACGTTTAATCAAGGGACAGCCTGTTGGTCCCCACGTGCTCAAAATGATCGAAAACGTAGAGACGTTAGAACGACTGGGATGCCCGATTTCCGACCAAATCGCGGTAGATCGTATACTCCACTCGCTACATGACGAGTTCAACAATTTCAGGTTGAACTTTAACATGAACGATTTGAGGAAAAACCTCAATGAAATTCATGCTCTGCTTGTCCAAGCAGAGAAAGACATGGGCGCAAGTGGGAGTACTAAAGGAAAACGAGATGTTTTAGCGCTAAATGTGAGGAAGGAAGGTGGCAAGTTCAAAAACCGAGGGAAAAAGGGGAAGAAACCCGTGCAAGGAAAGGGCAAAGGAAAAGCGCCAGTAAACGCAAAGACTAAGCCGCCCAAAAGCACGAACCCCGATCAAAGGTGCTTCCATTGTGACGGAGTAGGTCACTGGAAGCGCAACTGCCCCAAATACCTGGAGGAGAAGAAAGCTTCAGGTATCTACACTATAGACATAAACTTTGCTAGTTCCACGTCGTGGGTATTAGATACTGGATGTGGATTTCATCTCTGTAATCATTTGCAGGGGCTGCAGGAGGTGCGAGCGCTAGCAAGGGGTGAAGTGGACCTACGCGTTGGAAACGGAGCAAGGATAGCTGCTGTTTCCGTAGGAACATATGTTTTGTCGTTAGCGTCAGGGTTGGAATTGCACTTGTATAATTGTTATTATGTACCAACCCTGAGCAAAAACATAATATCTGTATCTATGTTAGACGCGGAAGGTTTTCGTTTTGAAATTAAAAACAAATGTTGTTCCTTCTCGCACAATGATATGGTCTATGGAATAGCCCCGTCAATCAACTATATGTTTTAGACTTAACCACCGATGTCTACCATGTAGAAAATAAAAATCTCAAATCAGGTGATCTTGAGTTATCCTATCTCTAGCATTGTCGTTTAGGTCATATAAACGAAAAACGCATTAAGAGACTCGTATCCAGTGGAGTGCTCAAATCACTTGATTACGAATCATTTGATAAATGTGAATCCCTATTAGGCAAGATGGCACGAAAACCTTTTTCGGGAAAAGGAATTCGAGCTGGTGAGCTATTGGAACTAATACATTCAGATGTGTGTGGTCCAATGAGCATCACAGCCAGAGGTGGTTACAACTACTTCGTCACATTCACAGATGACTTTAGTAGATATGGATACATCTACTTAATGAGGAACAAAGACGAAGTCCTACAGAAATTCATAGAATTTCAGAGGGAAGTTGAAAACCAACTTGATAGGAAGATCAAAACCTTACGATCTGATCGTGGAGGTGAATATCTGAGTAACGAATTCAGTTATCACCTGAGAGATTGTGGTATAGTATCACAATTAACACCTCCTGGAACACCACAGATGAATGGTGTTGCTGAAAGGAGAAATAGAACCCTATTAGATATGGTTCGATCTATGATGAGTCAGGCTGAGCTTCCTGATTCATTTTGGGGTTTCGCTCTACTATCCGCCGTTTTCCTGCTGAACAGGAGTCCGACAAAATCAGCTCCAAAGACACCATACGAGATATGGAAAGGAAAAGTTCCTGACTTGTCTTTCATAAAGGTTTGGGGCTGTGAAACTTATGTTAAGAACCGTTCTGACAATAAGCTCGCACCCAGATCCCAGAAATGCCTATTTGTAGGTTATCCTTTAGTAACACGAGGATATTACTTCTACAATCGTCAGGAGAACAAAGTGTTTGTGTCTCGTGATGCTGTCTTTCTAGAAAAGGAATTTATTTCTAGAAGACAGAGTGGGAGAAATTTTGAACTTAGAGAAGTTCAGGAGTCACAAACAGAGGAAGATAATCAGGATGTTTTACGAGAAAACAGCCCTGAAACTTCTGATATAGTGGTTCCAACCTCCGTTCCTAGAAGGTCAGGGAGAGTAAGTCACCCACCTGAGAGATACTTAGGTATTGTCGAAGATGATGATAAATACTTAATGTTACTTTTAGAAAGTGACGAGCCCGCAACCTACAACGCAGCCATGACATGTCCAAATTCTACAAAATGGCTGGAGGCGATGAAATATGAAATGGATTCCATGTACGAGAACCAAGTATGGGACTTGGTAGATGTGCCAGTTGGAACGAAAGTTCTGAAATGCAAATGGATATATAAGATCAAAATCGGCATGGATGGAAACAAGGACGTTTTCAAAGCTCGACTAGTGGCGAAAGGTTTCACGCAAATTCATGGTATTCACTATGATGAAACATTTGCACCAGTTGCGATGCTCAGATCCGTTCGGATAATCTTAGCGATTGCTGCGTTTCATGATTATGAAATATGGCAGATGGATGTCAAAACCGCCTTCCTGAACGGGTTTCTGGAAGAGGAAGTGTATATGACACAGCCAGAGGGTTTTGTCGATCCACGCAATCCTGAGAAGGTTTGCAAGCTTAAAAGGTCCATTTATGGACTTAAGCAAGCATCCAGGAGCTGGAATCATCGGTTTGATCATGTAATCAAACAAAATGGTTTCGCTCGCAGTGTTGAGGAACCATGTTTGTACATGAAGTTTAGTGGGAGCAGGGTAACGTTCCTGGTCATGTATGTGGATAACATACTTTTCATAGGAAATGATATTCCGACCCTCAACTCAGTTAAAGGATGGTTAAGAAATCATTTTCGGATGAAGGACCTAGGAGAAGCGCAACGCATCTTAGGCATCCGAATCTATAGAGATAGATCAACACGGATGTTGGCATTAAGTCAAGAAGCTTATGTAGATAGGATTATTGAGAGATTCAATATGGAGAAATCCAAGAGAGGATATCTGCCAATGGGTCACGGAATAGTTCTGAGTAAGTCTCAATGTCCGTCTGTGCCCGCAGATATTGAACGCATGAAAAAGATCACGTACGCTTCCGCAGTTGGATCAGTCATGTATGCTATGATGTGTACGAGGCCTGTTGTCTCACATGCTTTGAGCATGACGAGCAGGTATCAGGCTAATCCCGGTGAAAGTCACTGGATAGCTGTAAAGAATATCCTAAAGTACTTGAGAAGGACTAAAGATACATTCTTAGTGTTTGGAGGAGATACTGAGCTACGTGTAAAAAGTTACACAGATGCTAGTTTCCAAATTGATCGAGATGATATGAAATCTCAATCCGGTTATGTTTTTACTCTGAACAGTAGAGCGATCTGCTGGAAAAGTTCCAAGCAATCTGTCACAGCGGATTCTACAACGGAGGCAGAGTACATTGCGGCTTCAGAAGCTGCAAAAGAAGCGGTATGGATCAAGCAGTTTCTAGAAGGGCTGAAGGTTGTTCCGGCAGCAGCAGATCCTATCACCATCTATTGCGACAACAGTGGAGCAATAGTTCAGGCTAAAGAGCCTAAGTCTAGTAACAAGTCTAGACATGTACTCAGGAAGTTTCACGTAATACGAGATTTTGTGGAACGAGGAGATATTTTGGTTTGTAAGATCGGGACAGATGATAATGTCGCCGATCCTCTGACTAAGCCGATGACACTGGCTAAGCACAACAATCATGTAGCGTCCTTGGGATTGAGACGCATGACTGATTGGTTGTAGATTATATGGTATGTAATAGTTAGATCTTTGTATTGACTTTTTACATACATATATATATAAATATTTTATCGTTTAAATTTATTCAGTTTTGTATATGCTGAATAAATATACATTCTGTTAAACTCCTATAGGTCGTAGAGATGATTTGAGCCCTATGAAGTGAACAGGAATAGCAGAATAATTTAGTCCCTAGTCACAATGTGAGGTGACGACTCTAAGTGACTAGAGTATAAGTCGATTAGGATGACCGGTTCAAAAGTCATAGGTCATGGGATGACCGGTCGTTTACACAAGCAGAATGTGAGACACTCTGTCGGACTTGACCACCTACAGATTCCTATTGCTGGGTCGAAACTAGGAGCACTGTATTATACCATTGAGTCAATTCTTTTGACCTGAAACTATTTGCCAGAGTTTGTGCAATAAATAGTGGCTTTGATTTATGTCCTAAGTCGTGCCGTTAAAGGAGGCTATAAGGGCATATTTTGGGTCACTGTGACTTGTATGGAACAATGAAAATAGAGTGAAGGGATTGTCCGCCCACGTCACGGTTAATGTCTTTAGGCCACTCGAGGAGTAGCAACTGAAAATGTGTGGCCACGCTCGGAAGCAATCTAAGGTAGATTTTTCCGGTCAGACAGTTGCGCTCTCGATCGAGAAAACCACTTTACGATTCACATCGGGTGCAGGAGCGACCTGAAAGACATCTTGCATTGAGTGGGAGATATAAAGGGCAAGAGAGTCGATCACGCACATACTTGTCTCGGACAAGTGGGAGATTGTTGGACTAGTGTCCTCCGACAATAGTGCGTTGATTAATAAATCTCAATTATGGAATAAACAGGGATCAGTTTATAAGATGAACTTATCAGTTGATCAACGTAAATCAATAACGATTGGCCGTCTAGGGTTTGACGTTATTGTCGTCGTAAGATGGCGGAGATCGACTGATCCCTATCGGTCATACCTATATAGGATAACGTGATGAACTCCTGTTAGCCAGTTAATAGTTAACTGGCAATGTGTTTAGTATCAGGCTGCAGAGTTTATTATATTATTGATTATAAGATAATTGATAATAAATAAACCACTGATAAAATAGAAATTTTATCAGTGTATAAGTTACTAAATTTGAGATTAGTAATTATACGGGTATTGTTGTGATTTGTCAGTCGTGACAAATTTAGCTAGAATTAATTACAAGAGTTGTAATTATTAGCTAAAATATGATTAGATATAATTATTATATCAATATATAATATTTAATTGTAACTTAATTAGTTAAGTTATGAAATGACTAAATTAACCTTACTATACCTTAAAGGTTGGTTAATGTAAGTGGGGGCAAATTAGTAAATTTGATTTACTAATTTAACCCACCACTATATATAGTCTAATCCATGTTTAGACTTAGAGAACTAATCATTTTCAACACAAAAATAAACCCAAAAAATTGAGGAAAGAATCATCATCTTCTTCCTCTCTAAAAAGAGTCAACTATTTCACCATAGCCACCAAGTTTTTTGAGCTTTGCATGTAGCTCAAAAACACATCTAAACACAAAAATACTTCACCCTAATTGATCCTAATTGTTAGGGATTAGGGCTATTTTGTTTTTGGGGTAAACCGAGTTATTACTAGTACATAATAACTCAGTTTTCTCGTGAATCCTTTGGTACGTGCCGTGGGAGATTAAAAGAGTTCTAGAATCAAAGTTTGGAAGGAGGATCATCCTTGTTAAACAGCTCAAGACACTCCTTAGTAAAGGAGAGCACAACCTAGAGCCAAAACAAGGTATACGATTTTTAAACTCGGTTTTTAGTTGTTTTTAACTACATGCAAATCGATCCTCACCTAAGGTTCAACTTAATAGAGTTATTAAGTGTTGTTTAGAGTGTCTAAACCACCTTAGGTTCTAACAAAAAGTGGGAGAGGAGAGAAGAGAAGAGGGGGTAAAAAAACCATCCCACGCACGATTTTGTCTATTTCACGAAATAAAATTTGTACACCGTATATAAACTTACTTGGGGGTTTTCCAATCCTCTATGGACCCATTTGGCATAAATTAGTTCTGTTGGAAAACAAAACTCGGTATGAGGGGTCGTTTGGAAACTCTCAAATTCCATAGGAATTTCATTTTTCTAGGAATTGACTTTTTGTGAGGGTGTTTGAATAACCCATTTTTGTAGAAGTGGAGATTCCTATGAAGCATATGAATTCAATTACCTAGCCCCCCCCCATAGTCATTCACAATTCCTATGGTGTAAAATATATACAATTACTACTTTACCCTTTAAATGTTTATTTTATATTTATTTAGCTACATTAATAGAGCGTAAGTTAGCCATTTTAATAACTAAGAAAATGAATTGTTCTATGGTAACCAAACAAGACATGGAAAATTAATTCCGAGTAATTTTAAGTTCCTAAATGGTATCCAAACGTTGTAAGGGAAATTCTCGTGAATTTACCATAGGAATTCATTTCCCGGGATATTCTATTTTCTATAGGAATTTAAATCTTATGCTCTCCGAACGACACCCAAGTGTTTCTTCAGGGGAAACATAATTTTTGTTTAGCATTAGTTTTTTAAAAAGATTTGGTTTAGACTTGTAATAATTTTAATTAAAGTCGACATAAATCCAAATTAACAAGGTTTTTAGAACAAATAAAGATGTGATTTGGGTCAAATATATATTTGAGAATCAATTATTTGCTCTAAGCATCACATAACCACAAAATAGTGTGAGGGGCTAGTGATTTCATACCTTATACAAATTTTCAGATGCTCAAATTTCTAATCCTGTGAATTCAAGTGTCGATGCCCTTCTTATCAACCAAATTTATTTTGTTGAGATTCACTAATAGGAGAGATTGGGTGAATGATAGTTGGTTTGGTGAAAATGTCATTACCTAAGAATACATAAAATAAATTTTGACTTCACCTAAAAGTTATTTAAAAGACACGATGACATAATGTACATATATACCCAAAAACAAATGTACATATATACATGGAAAGTAATCCTTAGTAAAGGGGAAGAAATCATAATCATAATTTGATTCCCAATCCCCATAACATTAAATACTATATATTAAAGTTAGTAGTTCATAAACCTTTTAACATGACCTGAAAAAAAAAGTTTTTTCAAGGGTTTTACTTGTTTCAAATAGATTAAATAGGTTAAGTTATCCAACTTATTTAAGGTGAACAAGTCTATTGTTCTAGGATTCCGTATTCAACCTCAATATAACTTGTCTTTACGCTCCTTATCTATGATTAGAGTAAAAATTCATGTGAGCTAAGAAAGTCGACGAAAATTACATGCTAGCCTTAGCGGGTGATGTATGCAGATAGAACTGGCTTGCATAACTTCTTTAAGAGTTTAAATTTGGAGGAGGCGTTCCTGACATAGCAGTTTATGACATAAACATAATTGGTAGTCATCCGATTTATGTAGGAGGTAGACGTTATTCACGTTTATTTGCTACTGTCTCCTTTTGGATTCATGATATATTAGTGTTACTTGTGAGAATTATGGCTTAGGGATACACGTTGTGAATTAGGAGATTATCGATTGTGTTTGTGATTGAGTGGGTACCTAGGTTGTGGATTCCAGGATGTGTAGTTCGTAGACTTTGTTAGAATAACTTGATTAAGAATTAGCATTGAAATGTAAGAACATTGATCTCTTGAGCTTGAGCATGCTTATATCTATCTCAATCGTTTTTCAATTTGCTATTTGTTCTATCGCTATAATGAATCATTTGACATCTCATTTACTCCCAATCCGTACGAATTGTCTATCTTGCTGACTGTGTGGCTATACCAATTGCTTTGCTTTTGGCCATCTTGGTAATGTCTTGTTGTTGCTTGATCCGGCTACTACCATTTATAAATGAGATATTTTATATGGTGGCCTTGATTTTTTTTTTGTGCTAGTCTCATAGTTTCCGACCTTTACATGGTACCTCTGAGGTTTTTATTTTCGCGAAATCTGTAACTGCTGAGATTGGCTGTTTGCCTCAATTTCCTTCCATTCCCCTTCCACTCTAATTACAATACTAAACACCCCCACCTAATCATATATTATCTTTATAAACAAAAAAAAAAAGTAAATTTAAAAAAAAAAACATTTTCTCTCTCCTCCCCCTCACCCACCCTCCACCTTGCTCACCACCCTTTCCACACCACCCCTCCATCCCCGCCGATCGACACCGGCTACAACACCACTATTCCGGCCGGAGTTGGCCGGCCAATCCTCTCCCCCACCGCGTTAACCTCTCATTTCCTTTATCTCCCTTTATTTCCTCATCTCCCTTCATTTTCTATCTCTATCTTCTCCCTCTTTCAACCTCCAAATTGAATCTCTCTCCTCTACTCCTTCACACAATTAAGGAGAAGCATCCCTAGGTGATTGTAGAATAGGTTGTCATGATGGTTTCATGGAAGAGATAAAATAGATATGAAGGGTGAGAGCGGGAGAAGAGATGGGGGAAACGAAAGGAGAAGGAGGAATGAGAAGTTGCGGGGGCGGTGGGAAAGGGATGGCGGGTTAAAGCTGACCCGAATGGTGGTGAAGTGATGAATGCACAACATTGATGGCGGGGGTGGGGGTATCGGCGGGGAATGGGTTGTTGGCAAGGTGGAGGGCGAGTGAGGGGGGGAAAGAGAAAAAAAGGGGTTTATTTCTTTTTCTAATTTTAGTGTTTTAATTAGAGTGGGAAGGGAATAGAAGAAAATGGAAGCAAACGACCAAAAACGGCGTTACCCCAGCAGTTACGGAATTCGCAAAAATACAAACCTCAGGGCACCAGGGAAAGGTCGGAAACTACGAGTTTACCACAGAAAAAGGCGGAAAGTACAGGGTCACCATAGAAATGAACCCTTTAATTTATAAATCATATAGCTATCAATGCGTGAATAATGTACTTCATGATTAAAGATATAAAGATTACAAGTCAATTCCAAGAGCGATGTAAGCCTCTGATCAAGATATTTGTCTAGACCGGATCAGCTAACGATCTCCTAATTGACTTCCTCAGGGATAATGTGTCCTACCGTCCCCTTGGCGAGGGGTGTGCACACTAAGGTCTTTAGGGCTGTATTTCCTCTATGCTCTATCAGTGGTCTAGCTTGGGGTAGGACCCTTGCAAAAGAAAGATAATGAAATCGTTTGTGGACGGAAATTCCACGCTCACGCTCAACACAATTCATGCCCGATTATTTGTTGTGTTCTTGCTTACTTTTGTGTAGCTTGTTCAATTATTGGTAAGGCGCGTATCTTATGTTTTTTTGTATTGTAAGCGTCTTACTCAACCTGTTCTGACGTTTTATGTTTCGGGTTGTGTCTTTGCCCTATTTTAGGGCATGTGTCGTCCTTTTGGAGGCGCAGTTAATAGGTTTGTAAATTGAGATGCATTGTATGGTTGAAACGTCAGTGCATGTTGGGCATTTTTGATAAGTCGTCGAACATTTACATCGAGGATGATTTGTATTTTATTTTTTTGATTTGATTTCGAATTTGTAGATTCATCTATAACTCTTCCGCTGTCATTTGTTAATTTCGATCGTTACTTTTATTTTTAGTAAGCTTTGTCGTTGACTTGGCAGTCAATTGCGGCGTAATAATCGTTTATTTTTGTATTTTTAATTAGCGAAAATTTAGGGTTGTTATACGGGTCAAGTAAATTCGAGTCGGATGTTCAGGTTTGGATCATTTTTGATCGGGCTAATAAGAAGTTATATGAGTATCTAAGACTTTCAAGAGAGTATGTTGTTGTATAGGGCGATGTTGAGAAACATGGTCCATGGAAAGTACATAATGTTTGGTTTTATAATTCCAACTTAAGTTTCTATATTTTTTATTATTATGGGATAACCTGAAGTATTAGAATAACTTTATTATGCGAAGATGCATAGATATACCTTAAAGAGGAGAGATGGAAAATAAAATGGATTTTCTATTTTCTTCCAAGAAAAGAATAAAACTATTAGTTAAATATATAGATATACAATCCTCAATCTTCAATATCTCTTCAATGACCCTAAAAGGATCTTTGATTACTAATCCAATATAATCCCAGTATTGAAGGTTTCGTCTTTCCATCCTAAAGTTCAGGGTTCAATTCTTGTCTGCATGGTAGGAGGGATCCCTTACATTCCCCCTCCCCTCTCTAATGAATTTGGGCCGACCTTAATCCTCTCGCTCGGCAATCGGAGGGCCCTACATCTAAGAAAAAGCAAAAAAAACAAGTCTGCTAATAAATTTTTGCTTAGATTGAAAATAAAACCTCCTTTTAAATGAGAAGGGTTTTAAATTTATTATTGTTTTGAATATATAGTGTCCCAAATTAGAACGATATAAATCATTTCCACTAAATTGATTGAAATTCAATGTATCAATTAATGGACCTATTCTTTAAAATTATAAAACCTTAGGAATGTAAGTATACAAATAAATTATGATAATCTCTCAAAAGAAGAAAAAAAGTTATGACAAATTTATTGGATATATTGACCATATAACTCCACACCTAAAAAATCCTAAACATACCATATAAATAATTATTTGTACACAGGTTGTATACAGTTTAAGGTATTCAAAAGATTACACGTGAAAAAACTCTCGAGAAGAAAGGGAAAAAAAATGGTCAAGAGAAGAGTGACTCTCAAATGGATAGAAAATAAGCGTGCTAGAACAGCTTCTTACAAAAAAAGAATTGAAGCTTTGAGCAAAAAGTTCACTGAACTTTGCACATTGTGTGATATTCAAAGTTGCATTATTGCTTATAGCTTTGATTTTGAGGCACCTTTTATATGGCCATCAAATGAAGAGGTTAAAGATCTTTTGGCAAAGTTTGAGTCAATTTCAAATTTCCAGCCAAAAAAAGAAAATGGTGACTCATGAAGGTTATATGAACAGCCGAATTGAAAAAACTAAAGGAAGAAGTCTATAAACAAGAGAGAGAAAACAAAAAGATGGCGGCTTGTATTCTCTTGCACAAAATTCTAAGTGGACAAGGGTTTCAAGAAATTACTCGATCCGAAGATACAAGTCTCTTGAAATGGTATTCCTTTGGAAAACTTCAAGAAGTATATAATTTTAAACAATGCTTTCCATCGCTACAACGACATAAACCACAAACGACGGAGTTGTCGCACCCTTCTCATATGAGAGTGGGAGACTCAAGGGAGCCATAACCCCATCACTCGGTACGCGGTTGTGGTGTTACTCTGATATCCTTGGCCGACCGTCCGTCGCAACACAGTCCAATAAGATGACAAGTCATCCTTTTAAACTGAATATTGAAATTTATTATAAACTGCTCATATGAACTTTAGTTTTTCAATGTCGGACGAATGAACTGCATAAACCATTTTTCATAATTCGTAGTGTTACGCTACAAGCCTAAAAGATGGCAAAAACTTGGGTGAAAGACCGAAACCCAATGGTCAAGTTAATGGCCTGATAAGCCTAACCTCCTTACCAGGTTTAACTTTGAGTAGTGATACTAGCTAGTATTGCTAAATCAAATGGACAATTTGATGGTTCGTGTAAAAAAGAAAAAGAAAGTCAAAACTTTAAATTTTAATGTAGATTATATTTGCTGCGTTTGTGTCTCGACTCTAGGTGTGCGTTTGGTTGCCCAATTCTAAATTCTCATGAATAAAATATTATACGGGTTGTTTGGTTGCACATAATTAAAAAAAAAATGGGAATTGGAAATTCCATGGGAAAATGAAATCTTATACTATATATCTTATCTTATACTATATATTAAAAGCTGTGTTAGAGGCAACGACCACGTTAACCGACTTCAGTTAGGCTATCTGCCATGTGGCATGTCTATTTAATTCTCAGTTAAGAAAATCATTTCAAATGTTTTTTGTATGGTAAAAAGTGTAGATGGAAATTCCATACATGTTGATACATAAGTGACGTTTTCCAAATCAAAAAATCACAATATTTCTTTGTTATAAAAATCAATATTTATTATTAATTGATTTCATCTTTACCCCATTATTTTGTACTTTCCTTATTACCTATTTGAACTGGAATCACATCGCCTATATTGAAATTGAAAGTTTTATAAATAATAAAATTTATTGATAAAATTATTTGTTCACAAAGAAATAAAATGATAAAAGTTTATTTCGGGCGTAGCCCGGGTAGTAAACTAGTACTATATATTAAAATTTGTGTTAGAGGCAACGATCACGTTCACCGGCTTCAGTTAGGCCATATGTCATGCCACATGGCATGTCTCTTTAATTTTCACTTAAAAAAATAAAATATATATTATGATAAAGAGGTAGATGGACATTTCATCTTTGGTAATAAATAAGAGACTTTTTTCATATAAAAAAAATTCACAATATTTTTATAATAAAAAAATCAATATTTACTATTAATTGATTTCAACTTTAATTACCCTATTATTTTGTACCTTCCTTATTACTTATTTGAACTGAAATCACATCATCTATAATGAAAGTAAAAGTTTTATAAGTTATAATATTATTTGATATAAATATTTGTTCACAAAGAAATAAAATGATAAAATTTATTTCGGGCGTAACCCGAGTAGTAAACTAGTTAAAACCTGAAAGCATGTCCTTCTTAGAAAGACACTTAACATTCGTTAATTGGATAGCACTAAGTAATCCCAACTTTGAATAGTCTTCCCAAAATAATCCCAACTTACAATTATCTCGAAATAATCCCAACTTTCAACTTTGTTTCTGAAAATGGTCTTAATTTTGCAAACCTACATATAATGTATCCCAAACCTACAAATTCGTAATTATTTAAAAAAAAAAACTATTTATTAGAAGATAAAGTGATTCTACAATGGAGTAAATGAGTAAACCGCACCGTTCATTTTTATAAAATTGATCTTGACCATCAGAAATTTGACCAGAAAAAAAAAACCATTAAAAGTTTAAAAAAACACCCATAAACTACCCCCTACCCCGTACTTTGAAAGTTATTTAGCCTTTAATTAGACTCCTCTAATTAGTACTTAATTACCCCTAATTAAGTTTAGCTAAGATCTTTAGTTGCATGTAAGATTAAAGCATAAATAAGGTAATAAAACATGTTTTTATACCTTAATCAAGAGGAATTTTGACCTTCCTTCAAATGAAGGATCTTGAGCTGCTAATTTATGGGGATCCTCCTCCTTAATCTTGAGTTTCCAAGTTAGGAAACCTCCTCTCTTGATCCACCAAAGAAGCTCTCCAAAAATCTCACTAAAAGACTAGTTTTTATGAGATTTTTAACCCTAAAACCAAAATAAAATTAGCTAACACTTTAGCTAATGTTATTCTAGGTTTAGTAAAGTGTTTTGATCAAGTTTTCAATGACATGCAATGAAGAAAACTTGATTTTAAGGGAAGAGGGAGTTGACTGATTTTTTTAGAGAAAATGAAGGTTTTTCTCTCAAATCCTCTCTCTAAAACAAGTTGTATTTGTGAAAAATGATGTAAGTTATGTGTTTTGACCATAAAAACACATTATATATAGTGGTGGTGGCAAATGACTATTTTGCCCTTACTAAATATACCCTTAAACATCTTATGTTACAATTTGGTATAATTTGTACACTTATATCTTTAAGTGTTAATTAATTATTATATCATTATATAATAATTACTAATTACATCATTTTAGCTAAATTACAACTATTTGTAATTTAATTAGTTAATTGTCTATATTGACAATTCACACAAAAATCGTAATTTAAACGACCAGAGTTTAGAACTCGTAAAACACTATCCGACATAATTAGTTAACTGCTTAACTGATATATTAGGGTTTATATTATATTGTATTAAATATACAAATATAATATCCTTTGGAGAAACTATCTTTACCGGTGTGACCGAGATGGATCAGTTGATTACCGCCGTTAAATGACAATAACGTCAAACTCTAGCCAGCCAACCGTTATCGATTTACGTTAATCAACTGACTTAATATATATAATATATCCCAGGTTTATTCCTAATTAGATTTAATTAGTCAACGCATTATTGTCGGAGGACACCTACTCCAACATACTTCTATCCCTTCTCCTTCTCCTCTAGTACCACCACCTGCCCACACTCCTAGCAACCACTACACCGGAGACCACCATGGCAACACCAGGATACCGGCGTCCCGCAGCCTATTACGATCTGGCCGTCATCTCCCACCACCATAGACTCCCACGACACCTTCTATTGCCTCTAGTCTCGAATCTCTCATTTCCCACCCTTTGACCCTCTTATTCCCGACGCCAGCCATACTCCCCCCACTCTCAGATCGCCGTAGAGCCCACTACCATCATCCTTTTTGTTGCGGGATGACAGAGAAATGAATAGCAAGTGTAGATTAATGGTTGAAACAACGGATGGGACGAAGAAAATGTCGGGGAGGGTGGAGCCAGCCTCGAGGGCCTCTGCTGCCCATGGTGGTGGTCTGGTGGATTTGAAAGGAGGTGGTAGTGGCATCGGGTACTATGGTGATGAGGGCCGTGGAAGTAGGGGCGGGTAGGGAAGGAGAGAGAAAATATATATTTTTAAATTAAAATGGTAAGGGTGAGATTAAATTTAGGTTCGGTTGAGTAAATTTATAATGGATATAACTCGGTTCGTGAATATTGGGACTATTCTCAGAAAAATAATTGAAAGTTGGGATTATTTTTAAATAATCGGAAGTTGAGATTATTTTGGGAAGACTATTCAAAGTTGAAACTATTTTTGTTAAATTTTCCTTAATAATATGAAAATTATTAGCTAATTTATGGAAAACAATATAATTCATGGTGATTATGGTGGTAAGGTAATTTATGGAACAATAATAGTATTGCTAATAATATTATAACAAAGATAAACTGACAATTTAATAAAATGAGCGTAACAATATAGGTATACAACCCAGGCGCCGGCCGGGCATGCAACTAGTTCCCACATAATGGTGGAATTTTTTGACCTACTCCCCCCTCGATAATTCTGAATTTCCTCATCAACTTTGTTTAGAAATTACAAATTTGCCCCCCAAATAATCAAAAAAGTCCACTATTAAGGGATATAATAGTAATTAAAAAATAAAAAATAAGGGAATTAGATGAGTGCAACCAAACAAGATGGAGAAATTAATTCATGGGAAATCCAAATTGCTTGATGTCTACCAAACAATTTGAAACTATTTCACATGAATTCGATCTACTCATAAATTAAATTCATGCGATATGTAACTTCCTATAGGAATTAAATTCGTACATGAACCAAACGACCACTAGGATTACAACTTCATTCATATAGGGTTATTGATGAAAACAAAACAAAAAAATAGGTTTGATAATGTCAAACTTAATGAGAAATTTTTCATCAATATCAAACTAAAACTTTAACTAGATAGTATCTATAACAATCACATCATTTATATTATGTCGGGCGTTGTTTGGTGGCAAACTAGTGTGTTATATCCTCAAATATTCCGATCATTTATGGTTGCAAGAACAAGATTGCGCAAAAACCGGTCTTTTTCCTAATTTATGTTCCTCATTCTTACTCTCCGTCCCAACTCAAATACCACATCCCCAAAATACCCCTTGTGTTGAGAAGGGTGTACACATTAATCGGTTTATCAAAGTTTTAAAAATTATATAGCGAATTAGATTAGGATTTTATCTAACTTGTCATGCAATTTTTTTAAACTTTGATTAACGGAGTAGAATCCACACGTTTCCCAATATGGAATCGTTTTGTACATGAGACTTTTGAGATGAGAGGGAGGGGTATTTAGATTTTAGTATAAATAGCAAACTCAAGACTCTTGTAATATAATTCAATCTTTCAATATTTTTGTAACTGTAGGTACACTTTTGATACACACCCAAAAGGATAGAAATGTCATTTTGGTTCTACTTCTTATCTTTTGTCTTTTAGTTTAAGTGTGGTAGATTATTCCTCAAGAAACTCCACTATATAAGGAGTTAGGTAATGTAAGGGTCACTTAAGAAATGAATATCAATCAAATCTCACCTTTGAGAATATCGTTTTTCTGAAATTCCGCTTCTATCTTTCCGCGCGTAAATCCTAGGCGACGTTCATCGTCCTCGCCACATATTTATGTTTTTGAGCCTATCAATCTCGTCAATTGAACAACTCATATCTATCTTTATCGCTATTTCGGTTTATCATATTTTAGATCGCATCAACTTTTACACAGAGAACTAATTCTTCCGTTCTAGGATGATTTAATCTAAATGCGACTTGCTCTCGTAGAAACTTCGTGGATGCTTTCAAAGAACAATTAAATCAGATGTTCGCGAAATTGTGATAATTGCAGAGCATACACGAGTCATGATGCGCATACATAAATCATTACAATAATGACTACTAGCATATCAAACATGTGAAATTTGTGCTTTATCTTTCTACTATAATAATCCTCCTTTGATTATTTTTATTTGCTTGGTACGTGGTTCAGATTCAACCCTACCAAAATCTGCACTATATATAATCCCAATCAAGTCCTCATTTCTTCTCACAGACACTGAAATAATCGATCAAATCGTTCATAACAATACATGAACAACATGTCTCATCTTACTTTTCTCTTTTTCAAATTATTTTCATCCTCCTCCTACACCCATTTACCCCAAGCTGCTTCCATCACCCCAAAACCAAAGGCACTTGTATTGCCTATACGCCAAGATGCAGCTTCTAAGCTCATAGTAGCTAGCATCTACGGTCGAACACCGCTCATCTCGTCGGGCTTTATCGTTGATCTCACGGCCCAACACTTGTGGGCCAATTGTGAGACTAACTATAAATCGTCAACATTTAGCGAGCCCAAATGTGGATCATCCTAATGTAAAGAGGCCAATACAAGCTATTGTTTCAATTGTCTCAAGGCCGCTAGGTGATTTTGCCATACTAACACTTGTGGACGCCGTTTGGAAAATCCTGTGACACACCAAAGCACCATAGGTGAGGTGGCTCAAGACGTTATCGCTTTCCGGTCCACTAATGGGTCTAGTCCCGGTGCAGAGGTCAAGATACCCAACTTCCTCTTCACATGCTCGCCTTCGGCTCTCATTGAATCGGACTTTCCAAATGGTGTCCAAGGTATAGCTGGGCTCGCCCAAGGGCCAATCCCACTACAAAACCAGTTCGCTTCTCGTCTCGGCCTCAAGCCTATTTTCACAATGTGCATTCCGTCCACCACTTCGGGTAATGGGGTCATCTTCTTTGGGTCCGATGGGCCTTACATCTTCTCCGGCATTGACGCATCTACAAACCTCATATACACACCACTAAGCATAAGCCCATTTGATGAGTACTATATCAATGTCAAGTCTATTAAAGTCAACCAGAAATCCGTCCCTATAAAAAAATCATTGTTATCACCTAGTGATATTGGTACCGGTGGAGGGACAACACTTAACACACTACTTCCTTACACAGTTACACCGTATTAGAAGGGTCTATTTTCAAGGTCGTAATCTCAACATTCGCTAAAGCGCTCCCCAATGTGCCTACCACGAAGCCCACCGCACCATTCGGGTTGTGCTACGAGTCCAAGAACTTCCCACCATCTCCATTAGGTCCAGTGGTGCCTAGCATCGATCTCGAGCTAGAGAACCAAGGCGTGGTTTGGTCCGTTTTCAGGGTGAACTCAATGGTGGAGGCTAAACCCGGAGTTTTATGCTTAGCCTTTGTGAATGGTGGGTCAAATTATAGGGCTTTAGTGAACATTGGAACATACCAAATGAAGGATGTTCCTCTACAAATTGATCTTAGTCAGTCAAGGTTGGGCATTGGTTACCCTCTCAGTGGTCTTCGTACCCATTGTGACAACTTCAACTTCACCATTGCTCCGTAATCAACACTCTTAATCCATAATTATAAGAAAATTTCTTTTGCTTGTTGCAACTGATCTTGTTCAAATATCAATGATTAATTAGCAAGAGTGACTTATTGCCATTTAGCAAATTTTTGTTTATGATGGCCGTAATGTGAGTGTAGTAATCCTTCATATATTATTTTACCTTTTATTGAGATGTTAGTTACTACTTACTAGCAAAGTAAAACGCTCACTTGTAACCTCAAGTACAACCTTAAGAACAATCGAACCTTCAATTGACGACCTAGCTTGCACGTTACGTTGCAGAGTTTCAATTTCCATTAATCCTGGCCTTCATTTATTTTCCCATTTACTCGATTTACTCTTCTAATGGAGGCAGAGTCAGGGTTTTGAACGAACTGGTGGATCAAGTTAGCAAGTTGACAAGTTGGGTAGCATTGTTTAGAAGAGTATCACGGGAATAAGGGCAAGTAAAAGAGTTGAAGGGAGTACATGTCAGCTAGAAACGTTGACGAGGAGGTGTGAGATGTCGAGCACGAGAGTTGATGTAACAGCTCGATCCACCATCCATCGCAACACAACCCAATAAGATGGGAAGTCACCCCTTACGCCCGAAAATCCTCTCATGGGCTCTAAAAGGTGAAAGCCTTGTTGGTAGTATTATGGTAGAAATCTATTATAAACCGATCATATGAGCTTTATTTTCCCAATGTGGGACAAACCAACTCCATAATTCACTTTCCAAATTCCGTAGTGTTACAAACTCCCCCACTTAGAGAACGCGGCGTCCCCGTCGCGCCTCGGCCATTCCATACTAACATCAACATAGGTCCAAGATCTCCCCCGCTAGGCGGCTGGTCTGGGCCTCGCCCCAGCACCCAGCACGCGGTCGCAGAGTTGCTCTGATACCATCTGTAACAGCCCGATCCACCGTCCGTCGCAACACAACCCAATAAGATGGGAAGTCACCCCTTAGGCCCGAAAATCCTCTCATGGGCTCTAAAAGGTGAAGGCCTTGTTGGTAGTATTACGGTAGGAATCTATTTATAAACTGATCATATGAGCTTTATTTTCCCAATGTGGGACAAACCAACTCCATAATCCACTTTCCAAATTTCGTAGTGTTACAGTTGAGGGCGGTCAAGATAGGTCGCTTAGGAGCTGAGCCTTCTCCTGAAGTTTTTTTTTTCTTCCCTTACCTCGCTTAGGAGTAACAATGTTAGTCATGACTAGGTTATTTACTCTTGAACAATTTTTGACCATGGGTTAGACCCGAATTTGGAAAACAATGCAAGGGGTAAGTTTGTCTTACAAATCGGAGTTTTTATTAGTAAGTAACCGAGAGTATAGAAATAAAGGTTGAAAGTGCCGTGTTAAAACTTCTAACAAGGCCGTATTATATATTACAAAAACTTAGAATATGGGGGTCGCGGGGTCGGTAGAGGATCTTACATATGGTGGGGTATGTCGCCTAGATTCAGAGAAAGAGGGGATTCAAGTAGAATACTTAATGCTAATTAAGGTCAATTTATTTCATATGGAACAAATTTTCCATTGAATTTTATATATCTCAAGTAATATTCTACAGTCATATTTTAAGTAAGCATTTGAAATTCATATACGTTGCACGGGTCAAAAGAATTACTTCCTTCAAAAAAAGAAACTAGCGTAGAAATTTGTCAATTACTCTGTGTAAGTCATCTCTTTGTTATTTCCAAATCCTTCTATACTATTAAAGGAGGTTTTTTTAAAGCTCCCACAACGACCGAAGTTTTTCAGAGAGTTTTGGTAATTTTTTATTATTAAAAGTAATCCTACTTCAATATAAACAACTTTTTATTATTACTACTTGCAAATTATTATACTATTGGTTATTAATATATCCACATCTTTGATTTGATGGAAAAAAATATATCCACATCTTTTAGTTATAGTATGACTACTCTTAGTTGTAGTAGGGCTTTCACTGGTAGTCTGGAACTCAACATCTAAGTCAATGTCCTATATGTACTAACTTCCATTCATGCACACACTACTAGCGACATACTACTATGGTTTCAATAGTACTAAAATAAAAACATTGAGAAGAACTTGGAATCATGTTTAGTACAGATCTCCTCTTTAAAAGTATTCAAGTATAGATAAAAATAATCAAATATATATTTTATATAGGACTCCGAACTATCTAATAATATATATTAATACCTGAAACCAAGTCTTTCCTAGGTTGACATTAATTGGATAGAGCATAAAAATAGTATTAAAATACAATTATTGATTAATATATGGTAGTAAATTATCATATTAGCTAATTTATGGAAATAATAAATATGGTAATTTAGTTTATAACATGAGATATAAGAGATAATATTAGGTGGCTGGCTTATTTATAGTAATTTATTTGAATATGATGTGATATAACGGGTGACAGAATAATAGAATGATATAATGTAACATGTGACGAGATAATGGGATTGAAACTGTAAAATGGGTGACATAAAAGTGAAAATATGGTAATACGATGAGCGAGTAAAATTATATAATAATAAATATGACGGGGGGACAAAAGTTGATTATAGTACCCTACTACCCTTCATTGTAAAATTAGAACAACGATAAAACATGTTCTCATTTTTACAAAACGAGTATAAACATTATAAATAGAAAAGCTCGGACGTGGCACGGGCATGCAAACTAGTTAATTATAAATCGTTAGCTATCCACCCTCACAAACATGAAAAAAGTCAATGAAAATTATACGAAATATAAGTTATGGTAAGTTTTATATACAACTCAACCTACATTTAATAAGAAAAACATGCTCAACTACTATAGTTGAGTAGCTATATTACACAGGATTTTCATATAGATGGGTTCGCCCAGAATACAAAATTATATATGTAAAACCAAGACAAGAAAAGAATATATAGCCGAAAATGAATTCTGGTCCAATATTTATGCATGACTTCATTATAAGATTTTAGCTACGACAACATGAAATTTATATGATCCTTATAGAAATGTAACACAAATGTACGATATTTGAAATGATGACCAATAATTGATATCATATGAGTAGTATTTTATATTACATATTTATAATTGAGTATGATTAGTAGCATCAAACAAAATTTAAGGCATACATAAACTATAGTATTTGTGTGTTACGAAAGATTATGAAAACAAGTAAAACCAAACTTATATATTTTAAAGTGATTATGTGGAATTATGTCAAGGTGGCGTGACTTTGTTCTTAGCAACCCTAAAAAACTAAAGACTTTGTTCTTAGCAAAATTAAATATCGTCGTCATAAGCTATTGGCGTTTAATGATAATGAAAGCTAACTCCTCAATCTATAAGTTTATTGACATAAGAATGGGTCTAATGAGTACTTAAGTTGTTAATTAGTCTATAAGAACTTACCTTTATATTTTTTTCCCTGGCGACACATGACGAGCAACTAAATGACAATTTGAATCAGGTATAATCTTATTTAATAATAATACGGACCCATAACTCTAAACTAAACATATGACATAAAACTTTAATAATTAATCGGATATCCTTTTTTTTTTCCATATATCATTCTAGTTTGTATTAGACAGAGAAAGACCACGGTAACTGAAATCCACCGTTTAAAAGGATTTGTAAAAATATCCGTCACCAAAAAAAAAAAGTCCAAAACATTTCAAACATTCCAGATCTTTCATCCTTCCACTTCGTTGGCACACACAACTTCCAAAACCACCGCCGCTGCCGCCGCCGCCGCCGCCATGAGGTTGACTAATGTTGTACTGCCGGTAGCAATAATAATCTCAGCGATAATATCGACGGCAGTACACGGCGGAGACAACAACCACGTGTACTCCCCGTGCAAGGACACAACCGTCCAGAAAGACGACGGATTCACCTTGGGAATCGCATTCGCCACCAACAAAAACTCATTCTTCCCCTCCAACAACCAGTCCGTACAGCTCTCCCCTTGCGACAAGCGCCTCTCTCTCTCCGGAAGTTCCCAACTTGCCCTTTTCCGCCCTAAAGTCGACGAGATCTCCCTCCTCACCATCAACTCCTCTTCCCTCCCCTCGGTATTTCTCTCCTATTTAATCATTTGCTGCTTTTTTTTTGTTTAATTAAAATTGAATTCGCATCGATTTGTACCCTATCATTTATGTATATATGTTGAATATCCGCGGAATGTTTTAGGGGTTTTCGATAGCGTGTAGTATGGATTTTTGACTATTTATGGAAATTTGATTCGAGTGTGCGATTGTAGTGTTTCATCCGATTCGTTAAGGGCTTGCCATTGGATAGCTGAGCTGAGAATGATTTACGATATTTATAACATAGCGGGTGGACGAGGAGTGTGGTGTTAAAAGGATGTTTCGAGTCTGATATGAATTTCAGAATGTCGAGATTGACACTTCAGCTGTTAGGGTATGCATTATGCAAGCCATTTGCTGGCTTGCCGTGTTTATGTATTTTAGTGGGATGAACTTTTAGGTTTAGTATATGGCCAATTTGAGGATTTTAATGAGGTTTTCGGGAATTCTTAGCGTGGATTTGAACTTTTTACAAGAATATGAGGTAGAATGAATGAATGATTGATATTTGTCCGGAGTTGTATATCAGTATATGTGTAATTCAATCTTATCAGAGTATCTTATAGTCTCTTCTTTTGTCCTACTCCGGAATGAAGGAACTTGGTAATGTACTTGCTGAAAATTATTGTTTCTTGCTTGAAATGTCGTTGAGGCAAAAAAAAAAAAAAACCTTACCCTTTTTGTAGTACTGTAGTAGGAAGAAGTAAAGTATTCTTGAAGAGGCCTTTTTGTCTAGACTCGGTGATGTCGAATTTACAAACCAGAATGTAGTTGTTAGGTATCTTGGTCTTGAATATGCTTTTAGGGTATAACATGCTAGCTTTTCAGAGCTGTTAGTTCAAGATCAATCTATGTCTACTTGCATCCCCTATTTTCTTAAATTGAGGATCCTACTCCCGTGCTTTATATTATATAGGATGCCCTCCTCCGTTTGGCAAATCACATGTTCTTGGCTGTTGCTTGAATGGCACAAAGCAGGAAACCTATGTATTTTTTGTAAAGATGGCCCTCCTTCACTTGTTTCTTTGTCTATTCTGTGAGGCTGCAGCAATGCTTTGTCAGCTGTGTGAGGTTTTGCAGTCCGGGATTTTTGAGGAATTTTAGCTGTTGCAGTGCAATGTTTTTTTTTTTTTTTTTTTTTGGGTGAAACCCTTTCGTTTAACTTTCTTTTTAAAGATGTTCACACCATGTTTGCATGATTCTTTATTATTTCCTTTGCTTCTATTTTTTGTTCTTTTTTATTTTAAATGTGTGTGTACTACTTTTGTTTACTCCTTTGCTCCCTCTTTTAACCTTTTGTTGCCTACGTATGACGATTTCATATGTTAATTCATGTTAGCCGACCCCAAATCTTTTGGGCTTTAGGACTAAGGCTTGGTTGTTCTAATGGGATCTAGCCCTGATGTTGTGGTTAAACAAGCTTGGTGTCGTTCCTGCCTACTAACTTGTACAATACACTAGTTGACTTAGTGTCCAAGTCTTCCATCCCAGGGTTTAGAATTATACCCATTGAGCTGTATAGTGGCCAAAGCTCTTGGAGGTTGGTGTTTGCATAAAGGGTTTTAAATTTTCTTAGACACCTTTTCTCAAAGATTGTGAACTGGGGTACATCTTTCTAGTTTCTGTTAAGGCCATTACAACCCAAAGTCTTCTCTTGAAAATATGGGCATATTAGTGTTATAAGATGGTGAGGATAGTAGCTTGATTTCTTTCTTCCAGGTGGCTCACTTTCTTGACCGTGGTGTTGGGAGGGAAGGTGGGGGGTTCATTGGGTCTTGAAACAAATTTTTTTGATCATAGCCTAATATGGCCATAAATATTTTAGCAAAGAAAAAACAATTCTCAAGATATATGATGACGTCGAAATTTAGACCTGTCATCTACTGTTGAATACTTGAATGTACAAGAAGAATTCATTTTTCTGTCTTTGCCTTAACATTTCGTGTGTGGGTGTGGGTGTGTGGACGAGATCTTTCCCTGATTTGATTGTTCAATAGAATAGATATATGTCGTCCTCCTACATTACCTGTGTAGCTACTGCCAGTTGATGTTGAGTAATTGGGGGGGAACCTAAACATTTACCCTAGAGTGGTCGACTTCAATCTCATTATAAAATGAAAAGGTCATTTATTCAAACAAAGGGAACACTTTACTATCTTGAAAACGATATATTAGTCATATTATCTAGCTGCATGAATCAAATCATCAAAGCGCACTTGTTTGATCAGAATGAAGCAGCCAACTCATGAACTATCCTTTTAGAATGTTCTCTACCGAGCACATTATAAGTGGTATGAAGTGGGGATTACTTCTCGCAGGGTGAAACTATTCCAAGTTACTTGTCACTATGTCGTCTTTACGAATTTTTCTAAGGTGGTCTTTTATACATAATAACAAAAGAGGGATTTATTTTAAGGACATTGTCATTGAAGGGACATGTTGGCTGTACTAGTCAAAGGGTATTCTTCATGAGCAGGGGATCTGGCACCTGCATTTTAGGAGATATATATATTTTTTATGAGCTTCAGTTGATCATGAACATTGAAATAATTCTATCTAGAAGGAAGGATCCTAGGGGATGGTGGAGCCGTAAAGGGCTGGATTAACGTAGTTGTAATTTGTAAAGTTACATCTGATGTATATTAGTGATTAACTTGTAATATTGCATTCGATATTAGCAATTTTCATTCCCCCCTTTTCTGATCCTCGGGAGATGACTGCACTGGTGACAGTTGTCACATTCTGGTGCAAATGCTAGCTTGTAGGGAAGGGCATAATTATTACAAGATCCTTTGGAGACCACAGTATTCAACTCATACCTCTTTATGTAAAGACTCGACTTTTCTTGGCCCCACTGTTCAATCTTTTCATCATCAACTACTTCCACTAAACACTCCTGATTATGAATGAGGATAGTAAGACAACATGAAACAAGTTGGCTAACATTTACAGTCCTTACCAGCTATAGGTGCAGAGAATATCTAGTTTAAGCGAATGATACTCTATGACCCAATTTAGTTCTCTATTTATCTTAAGTTCTCAAAGGTACATAATCAATACCATCAAATTAGCGATTTGATCAAGCAGTTTTGCGTACTAGTATTCATATTCCTATCATACAAGCATCCACAAGTTATAACAGTTAGAATAGACCTCACTGCTATGAACCTCATTTCTTGAATAGCTTTGAGTGTTTTTAACTGATGGTGGTATTAGACGAACCATTACAAGTGTTTGATCTAATAACCTTGTTCTAGCTTCTCTTCCAAAGCTTGTACTTTTCCCTAGTGGCCCAGTCCACTAGAGAAATAAAATATTATCTCTCACATGTACCCTGTTGTTCCTGTGAAAAGCTCCGGATAGTGGCTATGAAATATGATATTGGGAGCCCATTATTCGGAATTTTAGGTCTAAAATGGTAACATGTCCTTGGGACTCTTTGACATGAATGTCGTGGGAAAATGATCAGAAAAAAGATTCATCTACAAGACTACAACTTGGCCAAAAATCTTGGACTGGTGAGTGTATATGGGGTGTTGGGTTACATCTGAACCCTAGCCAACAAAATTGTGTTGTCCATGTTTTTGTATATGGGGTGATGAAAGGCTTGAAATACAATAGAATGAGGAAATGGTGCAACTTTTCAGTTATGACTGGTGACTGGTGAGGCTTGAATACTTGAGGAATTATGTTGGAACATTAAGCTCATAGGCAGTAGTAAAACATATGAAAGATTGCAGAAAAGTCTTATTATTGGAGATCAAATAGGCAAAGATCTTTAGAACAAATATAAGGAGGGGGTATATGTAGACCTGTCAAACGGGTCGGGCGGGTTTCGGGTAACTATAGGTCGGGTCAAATACGGGTCGATTATACGCGGGTTAATACGGGTTCGCGTCGGGTTACGGGTTCACCAACGGATCAAAAATACATGCTCACGCCTTTTTTTTGGTTTTTTTATCATCAAAATATTATTTTATTACTATTTCACAAGCATTTTATGTGTTATATTATACGATAATAATAGTTTAATCATATTTGTGTCTTATATGTCTTAAATTAATCAATTATTATATTTAAATCGTATTTATCTCTTCTTTTTTATTTTTTATTATTATAATATATATTTTGCCTAATTAATTTGACCCAACGGGTTGAATGGGTTGTGTTTTGACCCAGCCATTCGGGTAATTTTCGGGTCTGGGTTGAAAAAACGGGTTTTTTCGGTCAGGTTAGTTTTTGACAGTTTGGTTACAAAGAGGGGCAAGCCCCGAAAGAAGGAGGGGGTATATGGTGTCACAATTGCATCACTTGTTTTGTCCGTTGATGTGTTAACGAGTGGCCACCGGGAACTTACTATAGCTTGTTGAAATGAAACTGTATAGTAGTATGTTACCATTCAAACTGGTATAAAAAGCTGGCTTGCCACAAAAAGGTTTGGCAAATTTGAAGAACACTGGATAAGGTACATCCAACTTTCAGCTGTAACAATCATAGGATTCATAGCATTAAATTAACTCAACAGATTTCTTTCTTTCTCCTTGCTTTTTTTTATTGACATAAGAGCAAGTATGTGCCTTTTAAAATTGTAAGGTATTGTCTACTGATTGTGACAACTTTGGTGACTTGTCTGTGAGTTTCGGCACCTATACCTGTCTTATTGACTCGGAATAGTCAAGGAGATCAACTTTAATTTGTAGAGATATGGTTGAAGAGTGGTCATTTATGTTCTTGCTTTGGTTCAAGGCACTTGATGTTCTTCGTTCTGCTATCTAATAATATATGATTAGGTACTGACGTACTGTACATATTTTTCACATCAACTTTTTTTAGATCATCATTTCCTTTACTTTGTTATGTCTGTTCATCTCAATGAAATATCCTTTTAACCAGAAGGGTAGCCAGAGCGACTGTTAACTAGAGGAAGATTAATTTTACCTGTTTTTGTTTATTGGGCTGTAGCCATAGGAGTTCTTGACACTAAGTAGAGAAATTCCTATAATATTGCTAAGTTGACATTTTAGTAAATAATATTTTCTTACAGCTTCCTGTTTGGTGCACAAAATTGCTATGATCCTTGGTGCTTTCATATATATTGGCTATGATTTCCCATAGGTCACGACATAATGACTTCATCTGATTGGCCTTGTAAGCATTGCGCTTTAGTTATGAAACTCGTTCAAAATGAATGCAGTTTTGTAGGTTGACGTGTAGTGTGTACCTTCAATCAAATAGAGTTTATCAGCTTTCCTGCTGAGAGAATTTTCTTTCGTTGATGTTAGATTTCTTATAGGGTTGAGACAGTATTATTGTTGTGGGGCTAAGTATGGACTTACCTTGTGGAATGACTAAGGATAGTATTGGAGGATATGAGTATGAGATCATGTGATCAGTAATGTTAGATCATGAGATCATATATTAGTTATTATTAGAAGTGGAGATTATTATCTTGAGAACATTATTATGTTAGGATATTATGATACTAGGTTATTCTTTTTTTTTTTTTTTTGGAAAGGATTTGGTTTTAGTTACAGGCTTCTCCTATACTAGCATTATCATTATCTTACAGACAAGCTCTCTCCCTTTATCATTATCTTACATATAGTATTAATTGAAGCAATTACATGAAAATTGATCCTAGTAATGATCTCTGATTTTTGTTTGTCCCTATTTATAGGAGTTCCTTTCATAAGATGGACCATTTGTAGTGATGGTCTCTGAGTGTGTGTTTCTACCTTACATTTCATCTGATATCCTTATTTTTATCTAGATCAACGGTGGTGGGTACATGGTAGCTTTTGCCGGCTCAAAATATGCAGCAAGGTCCCCTCCTGCTTTAATTGCGGATGGCACACACATCGTGACTAGCTTCACTCTTGTAAGTATACGAGCTATCACTTCAGTTTAATTTTTTTCTTTTGGTTAGCTTTAGTTTTGGAAGTATACCAGCTATCACTTCACTGCTCCCCCCCCCCCCCCCCCCAAAGGTATCACACTTCACATTAGTTATTCTAGTCGCATTGTCCCCATTGGTGTTACCGATTTCCTTCATCTATGTGGAAATATTTTGGGAGTAAGGCTTCGTTGTTGTTGTATGTGGAAACAGATCCTAGAATTTAAGCAAGGTCGCCTGCAAAATCTGTATTGGAAAAGGGATGGTTGTGCATCGTGCCAAGGTAACTCCAACTCAAAGATTGTATGCCTGAACAAGCTGGAATGTGGAATTAGATTGAGTGATTGCAAGACTCAAGGTGGCTCTGTGGATTGTAGCCTCGGGATACAATTAGCATTTTCTGGTACAGATAAGCATTACTCAGTTTTGAACTCATGGTATGAAGTTGAGAAACTTCGTCAATATTCGCTGTTTGGTTTATATTCCAACCTGCGACAGTCCCTCACCGATCAATTCAACAAGTTTTTCTGATTCTGCTGAGATTCGTTTTGCTTCATTGAAAGTCCAGAAAGCTTCACCCTTGATGGCTGATCCTTGGAGCATTGTGTTGTGTGAAAATATGTAACAATTCTTGTAATTTTCTTCCCCTTGTGATTTCATTTTCATGTAAATTCGTTTGAGCAAGACTGTATGAAATGAGATAGAACTATCTACGAGCTTCATTTATTGTCGATGAAAATAGAAGAAAGACGTCTACTCTTACAACGCAGATGCGAGTAACTGGCCATCTGGCCCGTTTAATCCTGGCTCGGCCCAACCTGATTCTAACTTGGTCAACCCTGTTTGAAGTAAGGTCGCATTAAACCCTGACCGTGGTTCAACTAGACTCTAACTCGGCCTTAACCCTAACTCTAACCTTGACTCTGACCCTGGAGATTAATGAGCCGTTCAAATAACCGAACAAAGGTAAGTTATGTAACTGAAGAACTACGTGGGATTTGATTCTTTTGAGATACGTTGGCATCCTATTTATCATAAGTATATCGAATAATGGTATTATCGGACAAAAACTACGATAGAGCAAGCCTGAAAATCGACCAACCCTAACCCTGGTCGAACCATGTTAGAGCCTGGTCAAAACCTTGGAGGTTGAAGGACTTAAGGTTAGTATTCAACCATGTCAGAGGCTAGTCAAAATCTTGCACCCGATCAAACCCTGCAGGGTTAGGGTTAAGGTTAGGGGTTGGGATTTTCTAACCCTAACCATGGCTCAGCCCTAGCCCTAGAGGGTAGGCTCAGGGACAGGGTTGAGCTCTTTTAACAAGTTGAAAAAAAATCAACTTTGGTAAAAAAGGTATGAAAATACAAAACAAAACAAAAAGGAGAAATTTTCACAAAAAGAACTGAAAAGGTAATGTACTATGGCGGACGGCTGTACAGGCAGTTGACTGAGTTGAGTTAAACCGGTGGGCTGGTCCCTTTGACCCGAAAACCAAAACCAAACAAAAAAACAGTTGAACTCGAACAACAAGTGAATCAATCATCAATCATAATAATTAATTGTAAGAATGTCGAGGAAAGAGGAATCAAACGGAGCTCCGATTCCCGATCAATGGTACACCTTAACCCTAGGTTCCTCTTACAAAGATCATCATCATCATAATCATCAACAACAACAACCTTCTCCCAAAATCAGCATTCTCCGCTGTAATTTCCCTCAATTTCAACTCCTTAATTATCTCAATTAATTAAATCTGTGTCTTTTCTTCGATTCATTAATTACAATTTTTTTATTCCGGCAGATGATTTTTTACCGGCGTCGGTGGATAAGTCCCAACCGGGATCTCTACGGCGGCGAAAGGACAACAAGATCAATGTGGAGTTACGCCACGTGGAGCCTGGTAAACCTAAGTTTGCATACGAAGGTGTTGGTGATAATGATTTGAAAGATAACGACGCCGTTTTGTTCTTTGATCGTGGCTCTTTCCGTCTCGAGCGCCTTCATAGGTCTGTCAAACGGTTGAAACATTGTCGCCTCCCCGGCGAATCCGCCACCGCCACCGCTGCGTTGGACCCCACCTCCTCCCCCTTGGGCCGGGTGCCCGGGAAAGGCCACCCCCCTCTTTCGAATAGTCGAGCTGCGGCGGTGCCCGCTTTTACTCCGTCTCGGCCGCATCAGCAACTTCCCCCACCTCCTCCTCCTCCACCAGTGTCGGTTAGTTTTTCTCACGTTGTTTTGTAGTTTGATTAGAAATTGAGCTTGTTTAGGAAGTTTAGTTTAGCTCAGAAAGTTTATTCCTTGATTTTGATAGTTCCTCTGCAGAAATACAGCCCTGAAAATGGAATGTGATTGGTAATTTGTACAAGCAACGCTGAATATTGTTCTACTGTTGATGTTGTTGTTGCTGTAGATTCGAATTATGTCGTGACAATTCGAATGTAGTTGATGATAGTTAAGGTTGGAGGTTTTGATGATGGATATTATGGTTAGGTTTGCCGGGTTAATATCCTGTTTCGATACATTGTATATCTACAGCGTGAGAGATTGAGCAATCACGAAATTTTGAACCCCTATCTGATGGCTGGCTGGCTGTCTTTGTATAGGCTAAAGGCCGTATTTTGCTCATGTAGAGAAGAGGCATGCAGGTTGCAATTATGTAGAATTATTTTGTACGGGAAGCCGGGAAGGTTATTGTGATTGGAGACTGAGTTGAGGTTGTGTAAGGTTATCTAGTCCAAAGATTTAGGGAAGCGAGATCAATTGGGATTATTAGTTGTTACCGAGTCAAAATTTATTGTCCTTGTGGAATATTTTTCCTTGGCTGAACTGCTACATTAGTAGGTTGAGATTTCGATACTAATTGGATTGGGTACAGGCTTTGAAGTACATGCATGCTGTATTTCTAATTTTAGTAGCAAAATAACTCATTGAGTACGAAACATTGAGGATAAATTTGGACGGAGCTTTGAGAACGATTAGCTGACCTTTTCAATCCCTTTGGTTTGGGAAAGAGATGACTGTCTGCATTAGGACAAGTGTGTGTAGAAACTAGACCACCGGCTGTATTAAAGAGTTGTATGGGTCACATTTTATTTAGCTCTTTTCCCGCATATTCCAGAGTTTTATCTTTTTCTTCTTTTCTTTCTCTCCTGCTGTCCCTTTTGCTCCCTGATTTGGCCTGAGTATGAGGGAGGCTAGAATGGATGATGAAGGAGATTGGGAATTAGCAGTGATCTAGGTTGTCTTTAGATGTCTCGTGGAAAGGTATTAGATATATCGGGGGAAATTGCCTTCATAATGTCGTCACTACGGTTCCTCCTAACATCAATAGACCTAATCGAATTATTCTAGGCTGGTGGTCACCGGTGTAGTTTTCGGTTTGGCTATATTGTCACGGTTGCTGAGTAGTGAGTAGGATGTGGCCTTGCTTCTTAAGGTGCATTTAGCTATAATCTGTTTTAGTATGGAGAGTTAGGCTTTTATTTTTTGTAGATGTGAATTGCATTCATCTCATCTGTGTACTCATCGCAGCCAACATGTTTTAAATTGCTATGCCTCACTTCAATTCTTTTTGGGTCTTACTCAATGTTCCTTGTCTTGTAGGTGGATGTTGAGCGAATTGGTATAGGTGAAGATGAGGAAATTGATATTGGTGAAGATGAGCGGATTGATATTGGTGACACTGAGCAGATTGATATTGGTGACACTGAGCAGATTGATATTGGTGACACTGAGCAGATTGAAATTGGTGACACTGAGCGAATTGATATTGGTGAAACTGAGCCGATTGATATAGTAGAGCGAATTGACATTGGTGAAGTTGAGCGAATTGATATTGGTAGTGCTGGAAGATCTGGTATGACTTGTTTAAACATATAAGCCTTGTTGTTTTGTTCAAAGGGTAGATTTTGCAGTTGAACTTTTCTTCCATATATACGAGTACATGTTTTAGCATATCTGTGGTGCTGAGAATTTCTCGTGTTTTTGCTGCTGCAGAAGGTAAACGTAAAAGTGATGAGCCTGCCAATTCTACTCCTTCCCAGCCTAATGCTACTGAATCCCCGGACTTCAATCTAGATGAACAGTTGGACATAATGAATGATGATGATGACGATGATGCATTTGGGCCCAGCAAAAATGCAGCTGAAGAAAATGCATTCACCAGAATTGACATCAATGTGCCACATCAAAATGACTCTGATGATGAGATTGCTGATGTGGACGTGAATGATGACAACGGGGTCATCGGTGGTAATGCTGCAGCAGCCCTTAGAGCCCAGGTGCATAAAGAAGAGAAGGAAGAGCAAACTTCCAGCTCAAGTGCGAGCAGTGGTAGTGAGAGTAGTGCTAGCAGTAGCGGAAGTGGCAGTGGGAGTAGTCACAGCAGCAGCAGCAGTGAGAGCAGTGATGGTGACTCAGTTAACTCTATTTGAGCTTGTACTCTATAGCAGCGCACTTTCTGTGAGCCACTTATACAAGCGATTTGAACGTCTACGCCCCTTCCTCACCTCATAGAGAAGAGAATGTCAGAATTGGGTACATCGAGGAGATGGGATGATTGGAGATGTACTATAGCTCCCGATATACATGACAGGGCAGCAGAAAAGATTGTTTCGATTTATCATCACGGGGTTAAAGAACTAGAATCAGTGCTGTAGAAGATGTTCAAAATTTGCCAGATTTGGAGATCTGACAAGAGAGAAATGTACCTCTCAGAGGAAAATTGTATTGTGGAATGTTATTTATGAAGTCATTCGTATTTATTAGAATCTTGTTATACACGGTTAACAGTTTTCCCAATGACAACTAAACTTCATTACTAATCCTAACTCAATTATAGGAATGTCCCTAATATTTTCCCATCTCTAACAAAAGAACTTTTGGTTGTTTGTGAATCTAAACTTCCGATTATCTTCACACAAAAAATTGATAATCTTTGTAAATACTGTTATATTTGGGCAAAAATGTTTCTTCACACGATTCATCCCTTATCAGACTCAAACGAATTGTATCGATTTTTTTTTAATTTCTTTTTTAATCTACGAGAAATTAACAATGCATAGGAGGGATCATAAGAATTTGACTCAAAGGTTAACAGGTTGATAACTTAACCACTAGACCAAATTGCTTTACGTGAAATAGTAAATGTACAACAATTATCAACCAGACGACAACCACCTTATCTAAAGACAATATAGCCAAAGGCGCTACCAATTTTGTAAGACACTTCATCTTCACTCTTCTCTCCTCTGTAACAATGGCAGCAACAGCATCTCTCACCTCCATTGTTACACCTTCTTCTTCCTCCTCAACTTTCCTCTCTCCTCTCTCTTCAGACCAATCTCGCTCTTTCACCCACTTCTCACCAAAACCCACAAAACCTCTCCTCAAAACCCTGTCTTTAAAACCTCATAAATTCACTCTCTCGCCCCTGCATCTTCTCTTCCCTCTCCACCTCTGCCAATGCGCTTCTTCTCCCGCTCTCGGCGAGGCCGAAAGCGCAATCGTCTCTGATGAATTGGAAGAAAACCCAGTTGAAGTAGATGAAGATGGTGATGATGATGATGTGCAAAGTGATGAAGTAGAAGAAAAGTCTGATGAAAATGATGAAGTTGGAGTTGGAGAGAATGATGGTAGGATTTATGTGGGGAATTTGGCTTTTTCTCTGACATCTTCTCAATTGTCTGAAATCTTTTCTCAGGCTGGTCAAATCAAGTCTGTTGAGGTACATTCTCTTTTCCTTTTTTTACTCGCCTTACTTCAGGCGAAATGTAACGTCACTTTTTTAGCATGGTCGATAATAAAACTCTTTAAATATGCAAATGGGGGATACAGGATTTCAATTAAACATTGGACTTGCTACATTTCGTTTGGGTTAGAGGAAGTAATATTATGATGTTTATTAATTTGTTTGAAATTGTTGTGTAATTTACTAGTTATGTAGTGTGTAATTTGATGGGGGTATTCTATAAATTTCAGATTATATATGATAAGATGACTGATAGGAGCAGAGGGTTTGGATTTGTTACAATGGAAAGCATTGATGAGGCGAGGGAGGCCATTCGTATGTTTGATGGTTCTGTAAGTCCCTCTAATTTATATCTTCATACATTTCCTTATCTTTCAAGTAATTTGTGAAAACTAGAAATTACAAATTGTGTCCTTGAAGCTTTTTCTTTTGGATTGTAATGTTGCTTGAAACTTGATATGAAGTACCTAGTAGAAGTGTAGGACAAAAGATTTGATCTTTGATGGTTCTAATCTGGCTTGCATCTATAGACTCAACGATGCGTACATCTTACACCTGATTTTGCCTAGACCACGACCTCTTCAGTGACATTCGGATGTTGCTTTTGTCCTGTGGACACATCTCTCACTGATTTCTATGTGAGCATTCAGTTAATATGAATTTATGAGTTTGTCCGAGCTTTAGACACTTCGAATGTTATCCTAGAATAGACAGAATGCATCAGCACAGCTCTACAGCCATGCCCTACTCTTCAGTTATAGCCTGTAGCTGATCTATTTTTGGCAAACCTGAGTAATGTCCCCATTGATTGTATCGAATTCCAATGGTTCATGATGAGTTTGTGGGTTCTGAATTTTCGGAGCAGTAGACAACCCTTGTAATATCCAAGCTTTGTTTAGTTTGTCCCTGAGTCTCTGTTAGAAGACGTGAGTTGATATGAAATGCTCGTTAGTCTTCTGTATTATGCGACGTGTAGTATGGATGATTAGAGGAAGCAAGGAAGCCCCAAGTCTATTTTTGTCTTGAACAACTTGGAGCCGGGACTTCTTTTACCTCTCCTCAAGCAATTACCTCTATCTTTGTTTGGCTAGCTATGTCACTAGAGAATGCACTGGCTGACGAAAAGTTGGTTGTGGCTTGAAGAAACCCCCTAATCTAGACATTTTTAACAATCTGTGAATATGGCACTTGATTAAGCTGTTACTATGATCTTGGATGCGGGATGGTGCTTGCTATTCAGTGTCTGTGTGGGGGCAACAGGTCTTAGACTCTAAGGTAGTAATGTCGAAGTCTTTTGTGCAGCAAATTGCAGGACGAACTGTCAGAGTGAACTTCCCGGAAGTTCCAAAAGGAGGTGAGCGAAAAATGATGGGGCCAAAAATCCGGATCAGCAATCAGAGCTTTGTAGACACACCTCACAAGATCTATGCTGGTAATCTTGGATGGAGCGTCTCAACTGAAGGGCTTAAGGATGCATTTGCTGACCAAGCTGGTTTCATAAGTGCCAAGGTGGTTTATGAGAGAGACAGCGGAAGATCCCGAGGTTTTGGCTTCATATCGTTTGAATCTGCAGACGCTGCACAATCTGCTATCAGTACCATGGATGGAGTGGTAAGTATGGTTTGAGAAGTCCATAGAGTATAGTTTGAGAATTGTCCAGCATCCGTGATTTAAAGAGGGTAAAATGTTAAAGCTCTGTTTGTGTACCCCATTAGGAACTAGAAGGCCGACCTTTACGATTGAATGTGGCAGCTGATAGAAGTCGCTCCAACACGGAGGCTGCTGTTTAGCGGAGTGGAGCACATTCTGCTGTTAACCCTCGTGAAAAAGAACCGAAATTCTATGGCTTTACTTGTTTGAAGGCGTCCACGGGAACATTGCGGAGTAAAATCACCAGCCACTTCCTTTTTGATCCCTATATCCCAGAGAAACTATGTCTTGTCACTTACAGGCTGAGGTTAGAGAGTTTATGCCGATTTCTGAGTTGCATATATTTCGAAGTCTACTGTATGTAGTAACTCTTATTGCATATACTGATTACTTTAGTTGATAGTTAAGTTCTACATTGTACTGAATATAAAAGCTTCACATTCCTGATTGTGTAATTTGCATTTTCAACAATTTCTGTATCTCAGTAAGATTACGGTCGCTTGGAAGAACAAATAATTAAAAACACTGGGATTTTAGCTGCATTTGGAATCTCACTCATGTTTTGAGTAATCGGGATGTGAAGTTGTACAAAGTCATATGACTCGAATCGTATGTAGTTACATTGTTCTCCAAACTGCAACGCGGTCTGATCACCTTGCTTGTAACTTATACGAAATTCACGAATCTCGATTTATAATAAAATTCATTGAATGAAAATCAAAATTAAAGAACAGCAGAATTTTAGCAGCATCTCTTTTTAAGAGAAGAGGAAGGGCCATTTCTGGATTCATCAGAACACACTTCTACATGCAGCATTTTTGTTATAAGACTCTTCTTTTACTCTGCCTCTTTACCAGCAAGGAGAGCATCAGCAGCAGAGTCCAAATCATGAGGAAAGAAGACCCTGCATCACAGCAAAGAGGTCTGGACTTAGAACTACAGGTCTAGTCTTTTTTTTTACAGAGGTAATTGGTAGTCTATGAAATGTAGCTAGGTCTATATAAACGTCTCTTATAGTCCTACAATCAACAGACAGTTCAAAAAGTCTATAATCTATACATGTCTTGAAAATGTAACCTGGAGGCAGCTAGTAACAGAGAAATGAAGCATACCTGATTGGAAAAAAAAAAATGCATCTTTTATAACCCAGTGTACAGAAAAGTTGTTATATGCAGGTGCATGTCGTACATTCCAATAAACAGTATTAAAAAGCCAACAACGTAGCTGCACAACATAATCTTCTCTAACTTTATATATACTCATGCTTAACTGTTAACTAACTCCATCTACAAGCATATTGCCACAGGATTTGCCACATTCGGTAGATTTACCAGAAAGAATGATCTAGAAAGTACCTGCAAGTATTGTGGAAAAGGCTGCTACCCAGCTGGTTTATATCTGCAATACCCTTACACCCAGCAACGACCTCAAGAACTTGCCTGTGATAGAGAGATGTGGCGGTTTATAGACTGACAATACCAATCAAAAAGAACATAGTATAAAACAGCAATAAGAATAGAATAATGTCATAGCTGCACAGACCATTTTTGGTCGAGTGTGACCATGCATTAGCCAACATTTAAGCTGAGACACAGTAGAACTTAAAACCAGGCAACCAGTAAGACAGAAAATCCTCTTGTAATAATGTGAAACTAAAAGCCAAATTCGTGCAGAGTACAGAATATAAGCAACTCTGGAAAAATGTTTCTAAGAAAATTTTCCATTGACAAAATCAAGAGAGTTTTCACAAGAAAAGAAATTGGATTGTGAACAACTGGATAGACTTCCCAAACCAAAATTGGACTACAAAAACACGAGTTTTCAAAAGATAAGGTAACTGAGACTGTAAGCAGGAAATATATAGAAGTTCTTTTCTAATCTAGCCATACACCAAAAAATGTCAAGACCAACAAGGCCCACTGAAACTTCCCTACTCTGGATGGCCCGCAGTGAAACATCAGTCTATGCTTCACAAAACATGTTTTCCTGGCATTAGAAGAACGCCATGAAGTTCCAAGAACAAAATTATGCTCCAACCCTTCAGGCTTCAAGCTAGCCTTGAAACTGATATATCAGATTACCAGCAACTCAGCAAGTCATCCTAAGTTGACACTAGACCAGTTTCGGAAAATTCGACCCTCCAGAAAAAATAAAAAATAAAAGTTTCCCAAAATTCCTCACAGATATCCCAGGAATTTGTAGATGATCTAATGATTCACCAACTACTATTTTGAAGTCAAAACCACATGAAACAAGCAACGTTATTAGCAATGCTTGCGCATAACCACAAATACAACTAAGAGCAAGTTTCATTCATCCAAAAGCAGCAAAAGAGCTCTAGAATTAATCTAGGAATTCTATAGCGTTTACAAATACCGGTCATTTCTCATACTCCAGAGTAGACCACGTCCAAGTAAACCAACTATGTTCAAAAGAGGACACCAGGCACAGAAGAATGAGCACCAACGCATAGGGAGTCAAGTTACTGAATATTGCAACGTGAAAAAGGACGTCCAAAAGTTTTAACAGTGACATTGAGTTACAAGTCCGTCAATAGATGAAACTGACCTAACTTGGCAAGGTTCGTTTCTCCCTTTCACAAGACATTCTGGATCATATTTCTCTTTCTTTTTTGATGGCCATGTTGACTTGACCATTTTAATTCCTGCATGAGTGTTCTTAATGTCACAGTACGGTGAATCTGTTTCAATCATCATCTTGTCAACAGGAATTCCCTTCACCACCTCAAGATTCTCAGCAGTCTTCAGAGAGCAACCGTTGACCCCTATTTGTAACAATAAGAAAAAGGAATCAAGAACTTGGAGCAATAAGTTATCAGTTTCCAATATCCAAGGATTAAAGAATATTAGCCACTTTACACAATGTCTTCCATTAGCATTCACTATTCGTCCATTCCCATCATATCATTTCAATAATCCACTAATGGCCTCATTAACTGCACTTCATACATGTCTTGATGACTCCCAGCCCTCTCCATTTAGAAAAAAGCAACGTACAAACTCCATAGAGTACTATATAAAGAAGCATATTGATCTACTAATGTCAAATTAAAGAAAAAATATATTACAGGAGTTTGATGAGATGAACACTGGACAGTGTACAAACCTATATACAAATTACTGAATGAAAGTAGTTTATCACGATCCTCTGCACTTCCAGTGAAAGAATGTGCAACTCCTGCAAGTAACCTGCATAACAAGAAAGCAATCCCAACATCACTTTTGTGGAGCTCAAAGAAACAAAAACTTGGTTTATCTATTAGCTGAAGACTATAAAACTACGAGTATTAAAAAAGGGCAGCCCGGTCGCACATTGGCGTTCCCGCAAACAGAGGCGGATCTTCCTTCTAGTGGGAGGGGGCCAGGCCCCTTCTGGCTTTGAGAATATCTATACTCCCTCCGTCCCAACTCAAACGCCCCGTGGGCCATTTGTAGTGGAATAAGAAAAATTAGTAAAAAAAGTAAAGTAGTGGTAGTGGAAGAAAATTAGGAGAAAATAGGAGAGAGAATGTGTGGATTAATAAAAAAGTAGGAGAGAGAATGTAAGAGTGGGTGGGTGGGAAGATTAGAAAAAAGTATGAGAAATAATGATATCCCAAAATAGATGGGGCGTTTGAGCTAGGACGTCCCAAAAAGGAATATGGGGCGTTTGAGCTGGGACGGAGGGAGTATGTTCAGTGTAATTTAATCAGTTCCCCCCCCCCCCACAGCTCAGTGGTAAGTTCACATGTTATATAGAGCAAAGCATCGAATCTTGGCCCCTTCTAAATTTTTTTGCAAGCTCCACCATTGCCCGCAAAACGAGGGTCCATGGAAGGGTCCCACCACAAGGGTGTATAAGACTACGAGAATATATAGGTTTTTTTTTTTGAGAGTTAAGCACCAATTTTTATTCTGACTACATAACATCAGAAAATCAGCCTCCTATCCAACAATGGTTTAAGATCTACATGCAATCAGCGGAAACAAGAATGTAGCAAAGAGCAGGAGCTACAGGGTAGATCAACTATTTGATCTTTAGTGAAGAGGGATACTTCATTAGGTATCCTCAGAAAGACTACATGGCATGCATCAGGCAGAATCTGGACGAAAATTAAAGTATTTACTCTGCATAAGTGCATATTATTTAGCAATTTGTTGTACCTAATCCTCCGTATGTGATAATTGATATAGAGGCAAACGCATCATCATTATGTGTTTTATAAGTCTAAAGCATGGATAAAATCAACATCGTGACAAGTAGGACCTGCTTTTGTTGCGCCCTAAAATCTCACAGAAATCTGTGGCCGCTTCACGCATGTGAAGGAACATCGGCAGCTTCATCACATGCGCTAATTCAAATTGCTTCTCAAAATACCTATGTCCATAAACATGAATTATTAGCCGCATTCATAGGAGAAAAACGAGTAGTCAGAACATAGAAAAGAATATATCTAGTATGATTGAAATGAAGTCATTTACTTCTTTTGGATATCAGCTGGGCAAAACTGAAGCCGGTCATAGTCTAATCCACATTCACCTATCGCCACGACCTTCCTTGAATAGTAATTCAAAACATCAAGCAGTAAACAATCAAAAGGAAGAAGCCAATCTGATAAGGTATCACGGAAACCTCCAAAGCATCAAAGACGGCAAATACTTTCAAAAGACGCAAATTTAACTTGTCTCCCATTCCCCACAGACGCCCTCAGCCCCTCATCAAGAGAATCATTTCACCAGCAAATGAACATGTAGTAAACATTCATATTTTAGTAGTCTCATACTATCTTTACAGAATAATAGACTACTCCGCACAGTGCACACCAAAGTAGGCTTGGTCTAATGGAAAGATATGTCCTTGTGGTCCCAACTCCCAAGTTAGAACGTTACCACTAGCTAGGAGGATCCCCTTACCCCCCCCCCCCCAAAACACCTCTCTCCCGTAGTCCCATGGATTGGCCCCTTAGTCTCCACTGGCCCAATGCTGGATAGTAGGAGGTCTGGAGCTTATTCACTCCTACAATTTGCCTTTTCTTTTAATGACTAAAGGATTATTCTCAACAGTGCAGTACGGTGTACGAAATAAATTCACAGAAGAGTAGCAAAAACATTGGAATTCAATGCAGTATTCTTCACAAATGGCTAAGGGTCAAATCAGACTTCCAATCCAGCATTTACCAGGAAATGATGGACAAACACTAAGAGAAAAGACGAAGTAGAATTGCCACATAATTACCCAAGCAGAAGTAGAATTGCAAATTCGTACAAAGAATACACACCTTTCCTTTGTCAACTCCTTGCTTAGCTAATGATACAAGAGCCTGGAAATGCCCTTCTGGATTACCACTTTCTTCAAACTCCTTTATGTAGTCAGGCAATCAACAAAAACAAATGAATAACAAAATGTAACAAATTAAGAAAAAGGGAAAAGAAAACATGTTTCTCTCCCCGATTAGCCTACTCACGTAATCACCAAACCATCAACTAAGTAACCCGATAAGGGATGTAATCATGATCCAGGATAAGCAAACATGAACTTAATTCCACAATGACTTACATTGCATCGAGTAGGATGCACTCCTACAGTGCAAAAAAGCCGTCCTGCAAACACAATACCATGAATCACAAAAACACACCACCAAGAACACAACTTTAACCAGTGATCAAGCATTACGATGAAAGGATTAACACTAACCATCAGTTTCCGCAATCGCAAGAGCTTCCCTAGACTCCTCAAGGGATCCCCCAGTCACCTAAAACCCAATAACAACTTGCATTATTCTTCAAGATTAAGCATCAGATTCAAGCAAAATTTGCATATTTCAACATAGCACACCAACCCCCCCCCCCCCATAAAAAAAACACAGTTCAAATAAACCAACAAGCACAATAATTACTCAAATAAAAAATTCTGTCCAAAAAAGGGGGAGGAATTACAATGCAATCAAATCCAACAGTTCATCCCCAGCTTAAAACATGCATTGTTCATCAATAAAAACCATCAAAATCAGGCTGAAAATGCGCAATTCAACATAGTACACCAACCACAAAATTAATGAACTTGATCAAAAAAACAAATTTCCGTGCAATTAAAAAGATGATGAATTACAATGATTCTGTCAACACCAGCAGTCCAAGCCCTGCTTAAAACAGCTTGAATATCAGGAAGATGGCAGGATTTGCCATGGTAGATACCCTTGAACATGCCATCTGTGGAGTTCAAAAGCAAAATTACAGTAAAAAGTTTGAAGATTGGAGTAAGATTACGAGTAAAGGAAGAAAGACAATGAATATGAGCACCAAGTGTTCGATGAATTGCCTGACCTGTGAAGTTAACTGCAATGTCTGTTAAGAAGAAATCGGGGAAGAGCAACAAAAAAAAAAAAAAGATTAGAAATTGTAATTTACGCAACAACTGTAATCATCGTGCATGCAGATGGAAAGATTGGGACTTGCCTATCATCCGAGGCGCAGCCATTGCCATTCGCATCAACTTAGTGATTATGCAACAAAAAAAAAAATATTGGAATAATGGTATGCAGCGTAGTCGAACCAAGTCAAACCAACTCGTCCGAATGGTTTATAAAACAAAAAACGGTTAACATTCGGGTACAGCTAGACCTGGCAAATGGGACATTCGGGTCGGGTCAGGGTCAGGTCATATATTTTGGGTCTATTTCAGATCGGGCCGGGTCTAGTTCAGGTGTTACAACTACGAGTCGGATTTGGATCGGGTCAATTCAAATTGTTCAAAACTATCTTAATTTGAAGGTTTACTGTTAATTTGAGTGATTAAGGATGTGATATATCGAATCTAAGTCATTTTCCCTCAACCGATTCATTAAAACGTCTGGTTATTCGGGTCTGGGTCATCGTGCATACCTATCAGAGCCAATGAGGAGATTAAATAGAAACTACGCTAAATGAGGATCGAATTGAAGTAGTGTTTTAGAAAGAGTGTTTCCTCCTTTTCTCCGTGTGTATTGAATGATGGAATGAATGCGTTGTTGATAAAGAGCATAGTGGGCAGGGGCTTAGGTCGAGGACCTTTCTCTCCTTGACCCCTAGAATTCGCGGCGGAGAAAGACTCGGCATTCAGGCGAGCCGCCCGGTGGTGTGGGGGGAAGAACTCAAAAAAGAACGTTGATCTCTCGGCTACTGTTGTTTTCTTGATCTACCCAATCGGACAAGGACAAATGGATTCAGAAGATCAAGAAAAATTATTTACATTTTTAGTTGATGCAATCATACATTTCAATTCGGGTTTGGTCAATATCGGGTCAAACAGAATTTAGGTCATTTCGGGTTCGGGCTGAATTTAAATAAAAAAAATCGGGTCAGGTTCGGATGTTTGGGTCAAGTAATTCGAGTCGGATATTTGGGTCTGGGTGAGTTTTGCCAGGTTTTGGTACAGTGAACATACAGATTTGTAAAACGGTTGTGCGGGCGGGTTTTACGCAGAAAACAGTCACGCTACGCGGGTTTGGGGTAGAATACGGGTCGGGTCATGCTTCAAAATCTCGCTCGCGCTCAGTCCAACCCGAGTGCTCCAATTCACCAATAGATCGAAAAGGGATAGTATGACGTTTTACTTATGCAATTACCGGTTATACAAATATTCATAACGTCGTACCTGACCTCAATCACATCTTTTTTTTGTGAGTTTCAAACACTATTGTAGTACCTTGAGCTGATGTCCACGCCATTTTCTCCTGTGATCTATGGTACACCACAATTTATCTTATAACTGTTTGAAATTATTACACAGTGTATGATTCATACAAGATATATTTTCTTATCAAAGTTTTCTCAAAAGAGGAGAAAGAATACATCGCGCAAGATCTCCGAAATTGGGTCTAGAGGTAATTTCCCCTGCCCATACTAGGGCTGTACAACGGGTGGGTTGGGCTAGGCTATAAAAAGGTGGGCTGGGTGTGGGCTTCTATAAAATATATATATGGACTGGGCTGGGCCGGCCCATGGGCCCTAAACACAATTTTTACAGTTTTTTTTTTTACGAAAACGATACTGAACCATAATCTCTCCATTTCCGGGGTCAGCCTGGAAATAAAATTCAAAAAAAGGTCTCCTTTTTCCTGGTACACGACAAATTTCAAAAAAAGTTTGAACACCAAGAAAGATACACATGTGATTGTTTGTTCACATAACAGAAGCAATTTACAGCAGAACTGTCATGGTACATCTATACTGTAAAAAATGGGCATTATGACAAGTACAACTGTACAAGTTGATGTACACACCGACATCCGAACCACACTCGGACGGAAATTATAGAATGGACTGCATGTTTAACATAATAATGAAGCTCTCTTCAACAAGTGCTAGAATACATGCGGGGCAAAATCTGAACACGAGAGAAAACAACACCACAATTTTCAACATAAGTCTTCAGAACACTAAAAACATGCATATCCTTCTGAGATGTAACACCAACTTAATTCCTGTAGCCACGGCTGTTACGTCTACCTCTGGCCTTCTCAAACGTCCTGCCGCTAGCACAAGTGAGGAACACCAGGAGCTGGGCCGAAATGCTTGACTGCCTCTCTGGCATTCTTGGGACCTCTGAGTAGAACCTGATACAATTACAATAGCACATCACATTTCCATTCATGAGATTCAATACACTCGGGTAATACTAAAAAGAAGGTTATGAAGACAACAAATATACGCTCGAACTGCTCTAATCTATGAAGTCTGGTTGCATCATAAAGTTCCCGAAATTATAGCAAGAAGACTTGTCATTTGGAAAGTGATGGCACGCTTCTGATCTACTTTCAAGATAAGTAATAATTAGCACTTGCACCTGTGGAAGAACTTTATATACTACAAACAAGTTCATAAACTGAAGATAGAGATTTATAGAACTAATTATTTTAGGCATTGTCTTTGAACGAAAGAAGAAATAATGGAATGTGTTCATAAAGCTACATTTAAAACAGACATCTCTCAATTACATACCTAGTTGAAGATGTCATCCTCGTCATCTACTTCTTCCACATTAACATCTTCGTCATCTGGGTCTAGTTCAAAATCTATAGATTTGTCACACTCTCCTCGACGCCAATCTTGGATACATATCAGTGCTTGCACAATCTTTGGCATTAATGAACTTCGATTGGGAGATATAGTCTTTCCACTGACACTAAAGGCTGACTCGAAAGCTACTGTGTTCACTGGAATGGTCAACATATCTCGAGCCATCCTTGAAAGGTCAGGATATCTCACCGAACTCTTACTCCAAAAGTCCATAACATCTAAATCTTCATTCAACTCATAAGGCTGCTCATCCAAGTACGAATCTAGTTGTGACCGTCTTACTTGAGTCGTTGAACTTCTAACACTAAATGTGTTGTAATCATTAAAGAAATTACCGCTTCCAAGGCCGATTGTAGGAGGAGAAGTCGAGACAACTACAGGAGAACTCCCAGCTTGTGACTTATACTCGTTAAATAAAGAGTTCAATATGCGCAACATGGCATTCACACGTATTGCCTCTTCCTCACCAAACAGTTTTGTGAAACAATACTCTACAAACTTTACTTTGAATCTAGGGTGAAGTATTGCAACACATGACAAGTACAAGTTGTAGTCCGACTAATACTTTTTAAACTTCTCAATCATTGGACAAACCATATTTACCAAGTAATCATAAGGATTATCAAGTGCCTCCATCATTTGTCTATGGATCATCCAAGCACCCTTAAAAAACATATTGAAAGTAGGAGACTTAACGGAAGAGAACAAACATGTCACCTCATCAAAAAAACCCCAGGAAGCTATGTATTACACATAACTTATCCCATTCATCCTCCGTAGGTATGTATGCTCTCAAAGATTCGTTAGACCTCATATCCACAAGCACATCCTTGAACCTTATCCGCAGTCTCATAGAAGTCCTTAACCCTGACTATGCCAAACTACGGTATCTTTTTATGTTAAGCGAGATGGTGGTCCTAATTCAAAAACAGTTAAGGAGAAGCGCCTCACAACGGTAGGTCACTTCTTAGGACTATTTAATGTCTACAATTTCGGTTACTTGTGAAACATCATTGTAAGCGATTTTATTTACTTGTAGACGAATTTTTGTAATACCGGTAAAAATCTGGCTAAACTTAAAATGATGATGCTTCAAAATGCAAATTTCGTTTTTCTTAAGGACATGACGAAATGTAAGTTTCATTTTTCATTAGAACATGACGATTAAAATAACGTATTGGAAACTATTGGTGATATTAATATGAAGTTTGTCAATATCAGAAAATCGATCAAATTCAATCATTTCCTATTAAACAACTCAAAACTTTGAAAGATGGTTGGGATAATAGATCGTGCACTTTTCTAGATTGTCACAAATACACGGCATGCATTTGATAGGGTCAATGCCTCATTCAGCTTGTCTCGGTTATTCAAATGAGATTCAATTAAGTAGTCGTCCTTAACAGCTAGTCCTAAATGTAATTGAAATTATAGTTCTCGTATATGTATGTGTATGGATTAATAATACTCGTATTTGTATTGGAATTACACTATTTAACTACGGGAAATCTTCTTTCCCCCTCATCTTGTTCCCTCTCCGACGAATATGTAAAAGGGTTTGATTATGTAGTAGAAAAAACTATAGCAAATTTTATACTATGAATTATAAATATTTGTTAACAATTATTAAAAAGCCAATATAGACTATAGTTGATATACATTGCATCAGAAGTTATATTCTAGAATCCTACCTAATATGCACTGCCAGGAGTGTGCATCACTTACCCCGACTATTGGGGAAGATAAGGTAGATGATTTAAATGTCTAAAACAAAACACCAATGTAACATGTGAGTTATTACTAGTTTTTATTCGTAAGAAAAATGGGTAAAAATGAATTTTAGATCTATTCTTTATTGAACTTGAATAAATCCTATTTCCCCTCATGTTGCCCCATCTCTGAAAAAAAGGTAAGGTCATAGAAAAACCCGAGCAAATTTGATATTTATCTAGAACATTGAATAATTGAGTTGAATCATTTATGTGTTACAATTTGTTACTTTTACGTTATGCTAGTATTAATCAATTTTCTATCTGTCTCATTTTAAGCATTCAATTCCAATATTTCTTATTTAGATGTCCCAATTTCAAAAAACCAATCTATTTTTGTGGGAACATTCTCTTTCATACTTTTATCTTATCATCACAACATCTTTTTACCTTTTGTGATACTTTCTACATTTTGAAAAATATAAAAATCAAATATTTTGCTTTTATCTAAAATCGATGATGTTCACATTAGAGATACTAATAATGTAAATGGCTCGAAATCAATTGTATTCCTTTAAATTGCGTTTTTCTGTAAGTGTTTTTTTTTTTTTCTACTCTATATATTTTTATATGCTTACTTCTTCCGTCTTTATTTAAGTGAAACACTATTCATCACCCATACTTTACTTTTGTTGCCCTAGGTTCATTACTCATCTCTCATCCCCACCCGTCAACCACCATGGTTCATAATATCACGCCACCACTCTATATCACATCACCAGCATTTACATCAAAGCCACTTATAGTGCTACACTAGTGTCACATCGATCATTATATATGGAAGAACCCTTTCAAATTCTCAACAAATATATTCCAACAAATATTTTATACGGAGAATTCAAAATCATTAATAAAATTGAATCATCTTATATGTGTGACGAATTGTTTGGGCACACTAAATAAAACACAGACGAGTTATTGAGACAACACGTTTCTTGATATGTGACAAAACTGTAGCCTCTAAGATGACAACTTAAAACTGTAAAAAGAAAAAAGGAAACTCTCTTTGAATCGGAGGGGGTATGAAATATACTCGTTCCATTCAAATCCAATTTTCTAAACCTTTTCAGTGGACTTTTTAAGAAGCGAATTGCAACTATGTTTGAGTTATCGAGAGCGAATTTAACTATGTTAGAGGTATAAAAAAATTCTAAAATTTTGTGAAAAACAATATTGTTAAGTAAATTTGTATTTTACAATTTATAGAACTTTTCAACTAACTCTAATGTAGTCTGATCCACACCTTAAAAAGTGTGTCAAATAGTGTTAGGAAGAAACGGACGTGAATGGAGTGATAATTTCATTACTTAAACGTGTAACACACAAGTTTTAATCTACTTGGGCTACAAAATGTGAGATCGTATTGTAACGGCAAACTTAATAATTAAGCTCACTTTCGCCTACTTTTAAAAATAACTCAATCTTCTAGTTTTTGTCATTAGATAATAACCCAAATTTGAAATCCTTCTTTCCCAATACTAATATACGGAGTAGAAAAGAATCGGGCAAAAACTTTGAAAGTTTAATAAAGTGAACGTACATAGATTTTACAAAAGATATGTTAACAAAGATAACAAAGATTTTTGTACAATTTCTTACAAGACTTCATCGACACTCTATTTTTCGTCTCATCAATTCGGAACGCCTGTTTTCTAATGTCTATGGTCCAAAGACTTATGCACACGCACAACTAAGAAAGTAACGTAAGAAGAACAATAGAGAATGCTCTTTCTACCTAGCTGACATAAGGTTTATAAGACCTTGGTCCTCATTAAAGGCACCAACGTCCCATTCTGCTGTTGCGGATGACATCGTCATTAGAGCAACGACAACAGATCTCATGCTTGGTCTCAAATGCGGATTCTCTTGGGTACATGCATATGCAAGTTGCGCCAACTGCAACAAATGCCATAGAATACAGATTCAAAACAGTAACCACCTAAAGGCAAATTTCACTTTAATCAGATAATGGTCAATTGCATTGTACCTTGTAAACTGAGTTAAGGGGGTAGTCATCTCCAAGCCTCGGATCTACTAGCTTTTTAATCTCATTGGGGTCGTGCTGATCAATAACAGCTTCAAACTGTGTAAACAGCCAAGGCAAGATCATTAGCCTCTGTCAAATGTATCTTTTCTGATCATGGATGCAAATGACGTTAGTGTCTATTAGAATGAGAAAAGTGATCACAACAAGGTGCATCGAGGAAGACAGGGATTTACCAAACCAACAAGGCCTTTTGAATCCGCAACTGAGGCATTTTCCTTCACTACAGCTGCCTTAGCTGATATGAGCTCATAGAGGACAACTCCAAATGCATAAACATCTACTTTTGGAGTTACTTCACCATACTGGGCATACCTGTAACGAAAATTAGGGACTGCTATGACAACTTGCGGAACATCTTGAGCACACTCATTTCCAAAAATTGATAGAAGTCTCCAAAAACAATGATTATGAGATATAAAGTCCGCATTGTTGTTCTTATAGAACTACCAAGTATATTGACCAGGTTATTCAACAACATCTACAGGGGTAAAACTCTGAGGGAAGACAAATTGCTGTAGTGTTCGGAAGACCAAAGCAATGTTGAGTGGTCAAGGAAAGTTCAGACTCTTCAGAGTATTGTGCAATACTCCATTATACAGCATAAACAGACAAGCAGATGCACAAGTGCAAACAAAGAGATCTTTCGATTAATGACCCTCAACTAGAAGACAGTAGGGAATAGGAAGAGTGCTTTGCCCTGATGTTGTCGTGGAATTTCAAGAGCAGCAAGTATCAGCAACCAACCATTTTTTTATTCTTTTTATTTTTTTTATTGTCGACATAGGAGTTGGAGACTTGTGAGTTGTGACTTTGTGAGGACATGATATCATCTGACACAGTCGATTACTTCCCATAAAGCATACAAGAGCTGCCACTAACAGCATGCTCCGGTCAAGTTCCCTTGGATCCTATTTTTTTAGGACCTAATCCTACTACTTAAAAAGGGATAATACCTAATAATGCTGTATAGGGGAGGTGTCCAATATATTAATAAGAATCATGATAAAATTGGAATCTAGTAAATCATGCATAACAGAAGTTGAGACTCCACTGGCACAACTCATGTCCAAAACCTTCGTCAAAAAAAAGGAAAAAAGAAAAAAAAAAGTCCAAACTCCCAAGTGTAATGTTTTATATAACAACTAACAAAAGAACTATTCCATCAAACCAGATGAGATAAGTTTCTTACTCTGGTGGCATATATCCAAAAGTACCCACAAGGCGTGTAGGAGCAGAAAAATTGCCAACTTCAGTAAGCTTGGTCAACCCAAAATCCGCAACCTGCAAAAATAAGAAAGTAAGAAGTAAATTCTAAGGTTGACACAAATTATGAGAGTAATTTCCAAGTCATACCTTCGCATGTAAATTTTTGTCTATCAGTATGTTGGCAGATTTAATGTCACGATGAATATAGACAGGCACTGTGTGCTCGTGAATGTACTCGAGACCCCTTGCTGAATCAAGGGCGATCTGCACTCTAGAAGGCCAGGGTAGGGGTTCTTTTCCTGAATCAGAGAGTTAATAGAGGTGTTTAGAAATAATTCTGGTGTTTAGAAATAATTCTAGTGTTTACAAAAACAGAGTTGGTCTTTTTCATACAAATCGCATGTGTGAGTTATGCAAGGCTGCATCACCCTTAGATTACAAAGATTAAAAACTCACCAGAACCACGCAAATGCTGGCTTAGATTGCCATTCTCTACAAATTCATACACAAGGAACAGACACTCCTGTACACAATAACCGATCAAGCGGACCTGAAATCAAGACAGAGGGAATGATTACATAAATGGGCGAATTTATAACTAAAACTCAAATTATTGTTTTGTCAAACTGAGGGTGACACTTTCAATGATGCGTTATAACATACTAATGCTCAAGATTGATAACATCTGTACCAACAGCGCGTACACAGAGTATAAAAAACTAAAATACAGTGTAAGAATGCGGCCTGGTCTAGGATGGAAACATAGTATAAGAAAACGCAAATACCAAACATATCTGAGAGCACACAAGATAACCACATGTAACTTGCAAGATTAGCATTCTTTAAAAAAAAAATTGGTGAGAGAAAGCGGGTGGTTGCCCTGCAGCTCCTCTCAAAAACAAGAGAGCGAACATCTGTTGTTTTGAAAATGCTACCTATCCTAGTTATTTGAAAAAAGAGGAACTAAATTTGATCATAAGAATCTGCTAGTAGTTTCTTTCTTATATTTTTTTGAGAGTTTTATCATTTATCACAAATAAATTTACCGAAGCTGAATCAAGCCCGAGATAAGCAATGTCAGATCATACTAGTCTTCACCATAACACATGGCACAAACTTATATCATACAAAAGGGGGGAAATGCCATAACGTTAATGCTCAGATCTTAACTACCGTAGCAAAATCAAAAAAAATTAGCAATCGTAGTAAAATAACATAAGCATCAGGGCCGGAACCTCACCAGGTTCAAGTGATGAACATGGGTCAAGACCTTCAACTCAGCAAGAAATTCTTTTGATGCTTGCATGTCCATCTTCTTGACAGCTGCTTTCTGTAAGAAATCATGTTAAACCATTCATCACCACCAGCAACAAAACTTTAGCCCGATAGGATTTGGGAAGGGTTTTAAACCATACACCTAAGGAAGGAGCAATAAATGATAACTGGGACGCAAAATGAAGATGTTGTTTTGGCCTCATGGCCTGAAGTAAAGGTACTGTTAGAAATTAATCTAGAACACTATAGAGCATGATTGAATGTTTTGGAATATCTAGAAATGTTATGGAACAATCTAGTAACTAGTTTTCAGAATATTCAATTAGCTAACATGGGATTCTATGGATAGTCTTTAACCATGCTCATATGTAACGGTAAGAAATAAAGAAAAGAATTGCAATCAAGTTTCATATCAATCTCAATAAAATGTCGCCCCCAAAATTCCAACAGGTACATTTAGTGTACAACTTCTTCAGCCTTGTAACAAGATTAAGATTAGGGCCGAGTGCGGTGAAATCCGGACCATCTAGAGATAAAGAGTATGTCCAAAGCATATGGAACACAAGGTTCTACACTAATTACATCAATGGCAACATTTTTTATTTATTTATTTTTGGGTTAGTCTTCAAAGAGCTGCAAGTTTATTTGCTTTTTTTTTTGTTTTCCAAAACCAGGTCATCTTTTTAGCCTGATTATGTTTTCTTGCTTTTGTCACCTTAGACATGACACTTTATGAAGCCTAATAATTGAAAAGTTCTTGAACTATCATCAGAAGTTGAGAGACTTCTTCCCCACAACAATAGGAAGGAACTAGAGACTGAAGCTAAGACCTGCCTCTGAAATAAGTTTTCAAGGGTCCATCACTTCAGATAATTTTACACTCCAGTAAACCTCATGTACTCAAAGGAGAATAATCTTTCTCAAAAAGACAAAATAATTCATTCATGACTCATCAGCATTGAGTTCATTGGTAAAGTTCCTAACCTCAATTACGTCACAGGAAAATACAAGAGAAAAGAAATGAACGCCTGGGTCTAGCATTGACACGTGAAGGTCACTGAATCAGATCATAGTAGGTCATCACACACTAGCTACATTCATGATCCCAGTTATGACTGATCTTCCTATATTTTGGGCCTTCTGAAGAGGGGAGCATGATCTGTTATTTAAATTGATAGATCATTTAAACTTTATAACTGAGTTGATGATATTTCAATTTTCTAATAAAAACTAGATAACCACACTTCAATAACTCTTCAGTAGCCCAGAACCAGAATCGTACATGGCAGTTAATACTAATCAGACTTAACTCCTCTTTCAAGAACTTGAACAATAACATTTCTGCACAAGCATAGTGCAACTTGACATGTCATACAAACCTCTCCTCTCAACTCTGCGTAGAAAACATCACCAAAACCGCCTGAGCCAATCTTGTTTGCCATGCTGAAGTTGTTGGTTGTTTGAGCAAGCTCTTCATAAGAGAACTCCACTGATTTGTCAACAGTCACCCCCATGGTCACAGTAGCAGTACTTGTACTTGTACGGGAACTCCCATGAGCTGTAATTCAAGAAGTTAATCATCCTAATCATTTGAACCTTGAATAAAAAAATTTAATCATGAGAAAGTTTCGTACTTGATGTCGCATAAAACTATGCCACACTTGTATATAGGCTTATAGAGTAAGTGAACTTTAAAGGTAGAACTGATTTCACGGATTGGTCGATTTACAGTTCAAGAGCTGACAAATATTAGTATATTACCTCCCCCAATTGTCATTCCCAAAGTTGAAAGCTTAAGAAAGGGGAAGCATAGACATTGGTCTTTTTCTTTCTATATATATTTCAGATCTTTCTCTTAGTTCTTATTTGCAATGGACAGTATCCATCAAAACCAAAAGGAAGCCATTACCAGTCCGCTTTGACTGTTCTCCATGACTGCCTAGAAGTAGTGAAGAGTTCTTCACATGCTTTCTTCTGCGCCATATAAAAACTACAACAGCCAATGCAATCAATCCAACTACCACTGCCACCGATATACCAGCAATGGCTCCACCAGAGAGTCCTGCTTATATAAAGTGAAAGTGTTACTTCAGAGGAGATCAAAGCTGGAATTCTTCATTTTGTTGACAAGAAGTCCAATCGATATGGAGTCAGTAGAGAGACGGAGCACCTGGGCTGCAAAGACGAAAATTGACAGGGTCAAGGGGATTTTGGATCATAACACATACACTGTTTACCCCAGTGAAAATCTGCAGTCACGCCATTGTTTGGTTTTAGTTTTGGGTACAAAGTTTGGCATAAAAAGTAAATTGTACGTGCAGGTTCGTCCCTCAGTGCTTAGCTAAATAAGCTAACCCTATTCTGAAATTATATTACCTCTTCCAAGGACTTTGATTCATCCCCCAAAATTGTATATACTCCGTATAACTTATTAACTATTTCGAGTCTGTATATAAGCTTCAGATGTTTGCAGTGGACATAGTCTCCAATCATGTGCATCAAGGCTTCCCAAGACTCATACACTTCTTATGACCCCCCCCCTTCTTCTCCTCCCCTCTCTGCCTATTTACGCTTTGTTCAACATGAACAAATGGGCAGGAGTACAGAGAAAATAAAAGCCAAGATGGTGGGAGGAGACTTATGAAGATGGTGATAGGGTTGAAGAGTGAGAGAGAGCCGGCAGCTTAGTTCATAGTGCTACAAAGGTTCAGGTGTATTCGATCATAATGGTAAGTCTAAGGCAACATAGGCGATATGTGTTTTGAACATATAAACAATACATCTTGGATTGATTTAGTCTACTAGATTTCATGATCATTCCATTTTGGTCTTCTGCTGACAAATTCAACTATTAAGAAACACATCTAAAGTCATTTATTGAAACTTGCAACTCTGTCATAAACTAAATGGGCCAACCATAAGGGGGATGCCAAACTAAAAGTCCATGAAGGTCAAATAACCTGGGACAGATGCACGAAATTATTCAAGTACAGGAGCTACAAACATCTGAAGAAACAATGCACCAGAATAAACTCGTACCTTACTAGAGGAAGATATTCTCCATTTTTGTCTGCATTCAGAAGTTCACAGTATTAATTAGAAACATCTTTCGAAGTTCATTGTCTTGCCAACCAAATCTATCATCATAGGAAATACACCAACCACATCGAAAGCCATCAACAGGAAATTGCATATTTCAAACTTTCTATCAATGGAGAAATTAACATAATCAACAGGACGAAGATAAAACCCCGGCTATGTTTCAACTGAACAAGCATTCAAAAAGAAAACATATATTGCGTATACAGGCGTCAAAATTATGGTAGAGCAGACTCAACTAGCCACTTAGCCTTAGATTATTAACCTCCATCTCCACTGTTAAACAGCATAAGATTCATTATAGTTGAGGCCACGCAATCACACAGTTCATAAATTTTCCTAATTTAGGCAGACTGCCACAGAATAGCAAAAACCCTCAATACAACATCACAAAACAGACCAATACATACCCCATAACATAAATGGCATACCTTTAGCAGGAATAAACAGAATTCCTTGCCCAGCATTGACTCTCGCAGACAGGTTAACAGGGTTATACATCTGCAACAAACTCTGAGTTGAATTTGTGAGCTGAGTAATATAGGTCAAATTCTCATCGGAGCGAAGCGGGTAAGTCAAGAACAACCCATATTTTTTATTAATTTTGCTACTCCCACAAGAGCAATTAACAGGCACATTAACAAGAGCACCCTCAGGGATCATATTAGGGTTATAACTATTGAACTGCAGTAATAAACTCAAAGTAGTAAGATTAGCATAGTAAGTTTGAGCAATCATATTATAAGTATCACCCTTAACAGTTCTATACTGAAAAATCTGACCCAAAAAGCTGCCATTTATACAATTACAGGAAAAGGGAATATTGATCCTGTAGTATGATTGAATCCTGTCTTCGTCAGCAATAGATGGGTTGTAAGACATGACAATATCTGCAGAAGCACCCATAACTTGTGCTATAAATGTCAAGTTTGATTTGTGCCAAACATAGTAAGATGCTAAAGCTAATGGGCACCCTTTTTTGCACTTTTGTGCTTCCACTTCCACCATGAAACAGGAACAACTCCATAGAATAACAACAATTGCCCAGATTTTTAAGGATGTTTTAGACAACATTTGAGAGTATAATTTCTGGGGTTTTGTGGGATTTTGGATATGGTGAAATTGGGATTTAAAAAAAAAAAAAAGGTTTTTTTAGCTGTATCTTGCGGGTGACAGCAAACTGGACATTGGGTGATGCCGTGAAGCTGCTGCATACTGATACAAATCACACCACAGTCAACAAGAAGAAACCCGGTTCTAGATTAGTTTAGTTTAAGAATAGTCAGATTAGATCAAACTAGAAGTTGGACCGCCCACTTCAATGCTCCATTATTTGAGTCAACCAAGTTGTGGATGGGTAGAGAAAAACATACTCCTGGTAATTTGGCACTTTGGGAGTAGTTGTTAGTTCGTTACCACCCTTTTTTCCGGTTAAATTGGTAGTTGTTACCACTCTCACACTCTTGCTCCGACCATTTATTTAGTGACCTTTATATAGTGAAACTTTGGACACATTGTACCTAATAAATATAACACGCAGATTATCTCCTCTTTACACCCCTGAGATAATTAAATCTCAGTTAGTTACATGATGGAACAACACTTTTAAATTGAAAGCAGTTCTTAAAAACTTAACTAGAAGTGGACTTGTAACTTCTTATTTGTGGAACTGCACTCAAATCACAAGACCAATTATGATGATAATTCATTCTCCATCCCTTAGTCGTCACCCTTGTACAATTGTACCCCCTAACAATGAGGATAGTGAGGTCAACCCACACTTGATCGACCACGAAGGGATGATTCGACTCTTAGGACAATCATCATTGCAAGGAAAACTGAAAAATAGGAAGTCCCCCTTGCGCTTTGCACATGTGGTGTTTCCGCAAATGATGTCAACGTCACAATTGACGGGTTAATGAAGCCATTTTTGGATCTCGGAATAGGATACATGCTATATTGTGTGTTGGTCTTCCCCATGCGATTTAATAGTCCAAATTTGAGTCGAACATGGCTACACCATTGAAAAGTCACAAAAACGCATTTTACTCATTTAACCAACTACGTAAAAATTGGCTTAGGCCAGGGTCTCTTTGGTAGTCGTAGCTTTTAGGGTAGCTTTTAGATGTTGAGGTAGCTGTCAACTGTTTGACTAATTGTTAGTTGTTGGCTAAAAAGTAGATGTTAACAATGACGTGTTTGGCACGATCACTAACTATTGAATTATTAAAATGATATATATCATAAACTTAGAAAATTAGGAATGCTACTTATGATAGCGTTTACCAAATGCCCCTTAAAATGTTAAATGGTACTTCAAATGTTAATAACAAATGTACATCCAAATCTGTTAAGTAACATTATGACTTTGTCAAAACGCTAAACGATGTCTTCTACTTGACTACCAAACAAATATAGTCTTAAGCTATGTTTGGCAAGACTAGATAAAATAGTAGTTAAACGCTAAAATAGTAGCTAAATAATTTAATAGTTTTAGGCTATGTTTGGTAAGACTAGATAAAATAATAGTTGAAAATAGAAATAATAGCTATAATGGTAGCCGAAAATTTTTAGCTCATAGAAGCATGAGTGTTTGGTAGAATTATCTGATGTATATAAAAATGCATTATCTATTTTTTTATATATTTTGGGACATAAATAAGGGTAAATTAAGCATCAAATTAGGAAAGTAGCTTAAATTAACAATCAAGTTAATGAGGTAACTTATTTAAAAAAAAAAAGAAGTTAATGAGGTAACTTATTTAAAAAAAAAAAAGAAGTTAATGAGGTAACTTATTTAAAAAAAAAAAAAGAAGTTAATGAGGTAACTTATTAAATAAGCTAATGATGTTACCGTACCAATTCGTCAAAAAAGGTTAAAAAACTAGTCAAATAAGGTAGCCAAATAAGTTATCTTATTGTGGCTATGTTTGGTAAAACTAGCTGAAATAATAGCTGAACGATGAAATAGTAGTTGAATGCTTAAATAGTAGCTGAAAGCTGAAATAATAGCTGCAATAATAGCTGAAAGTTTTTAGTTAAAAGTATTTGGTAGAATTAGCTGATATAGGAGCTGATATTTATAAAATTACATAAAAATGTCATTCATTTTTAATCTCATTTTATTTTAGTAAATAATTAAGGGTAAATTAGGAATAAAATTATGATAAGCTAGCTTATTTAATAAGTTACCCCATGTAATTTAAAATAAGCTAGTAGTGTTACCAAACCAACTTATTTGGTCAAAAAGCTTAAAAAACTAGTCAAATAAGTTATTTTGGTCAAATAAGCTACCTTAGAGTGTGTTTGGAAACAAGTGCGGAGTATTTGATTTTCAAATTCAAATTTGACACAAATCCCATGTTTGGGAACTCAAGAATTTGAGAATTTGGATTTGTGTCAAATCATTTGGAATTTGTTTCAAATCCAATTAGGCGAAAAACAAATGACAACTCAAGAGGTGTCATTTTGAAATCTCACCCTCCCCAAATATTTGATTTTGATTTTGAATTCCACCTTCTCAAATGATGAAATTGAAATGATTACAAATTTTTGTTTCCAAAAGCTACCTTATTATGCATACCAAACATAGTCGTACATGCTGAACATAATGTAATCGAACTAGAAGTCTGGAATTTTAAAACTCCAAAAGCGTTGACGCATATCAACCCCTGAACCGGTTTGAGAGACGTAAAAACCAAGAAAAATCACAAGAAAATAAAGAAATGGGTGGTTGGACCGCGTGGAGAGGGAAGAAGACAGGAAAAGAGCAATAAAACGAGCGGCATAGGATATCTCCGGCATCATCATAATCATCACCAATCTTCATCGGAAAGCTTAGCTGAGTTCAGCCATGGCGATGCGAGACTTGGTGAACAAGGGACCCACATGCTCTGTTCCCGGCGCTTCTTCTTCCAATCCTCTCAAAGCTTTCGCCGACAATCTCCTCGGCTCTTCCTCCAAAACGCAGGTTACCTCCTCTTCTTCTTCTCTCCGAATTTCTCAGCCTAAATTTCGATATGACGTGGTACTAAACTGATGCTTAGCTGTTCCATCAAGATGATGTTGTGTTGTTAGTTGTTACACACCACACACACTTATGGCCTGATCATACAATTAGGTGCCATTTCGATGCCTAATCGTGTCGCAATGCTTATACCATGCTCGCGGGAGCTCAAGGAGCATGATGGTTGTTCTCGCGATAGATGAGTAGGGACCACACTTAAAATAATTAAAATCTATTTAAGTGTGATCCCTACTCCTCTATTGTGAGAAAGACCACCATGCTCTCATTGTGCTCCCGGGAGCATGGTATAATTTTCAATCGTGTCGGGATAGGACTTGATTTTGATTTTTATTGACTTGACTTGGAAGTTGTGTGCTCCCGGGAGCATGGTATAGTTTTCAATCGGGATAGGACTTGATTTTGATTTTTATTGACTTGACTGGGAAGTTGTATGTGTAATTTGAATACTATGTGAGTTTGAATGCTTTAGAGTAACTGATTGACACAAAGCTCATATTCATGGAGGGAGCTACTTGAAACTTATACACCCAAGGAAGGCGTGTTGGTGAGGGAGCTTAACCTAAAGCTTTAGGCCCCCAATTAACATCGTCAACCGTAATACTCGGAATGAGATATCATTTCTTACTCTTTTCGAAGAAGGAAAAGAAAAAGAAATATAAACTCCCATCCTTCATCTTTGTACCAAAGTTCCCTTGTTTATTGAGATGTTTAGAGTCACCGCACTGCTCTAGTCAAGAAGACTTTAAGCTGTATTCGTAAAGTCAATGAACAACCGAGTGTTTAACTTTAGGTTTCGATTTTCTTTGAGCCGCCCCTGAGTACACTTATAATGTCATTGAAAGGCGCGGCTTCATGTTTATATATGTAGAGGCATAGAGTTAAAATGTTCTGGGTCTTGAGGAAGGCATTGGATTTAAGGTTGTTTTGTATCCCTATCAGTCCCCTTGTTTGGTCTTTGACAGTCGAGCAGTTGGTTTCAACACATGGGGTCTTATAACCAATGTTTCAGTAAGTGGAGGCGGGAGATCTTTATATTGAGTTTTACTACTTTTCAAGAACCTCTGTGCTTCTTACGGTGATTGGTTGTTTTCCATTTTGAGCGGACAATGCGTGTAATGTGTTACTGTCTGTGGAGAATAACCTTTTAAATTGTCTATGCATACGAATTATTTAGACCTTCTCGTTAGTATGTTCATGGCATTGTTTGGAAGTTTGACTTTCACAGTCGTTCCTTATGAGGAAGAAATGGTGAAAGGTGTCATCTCAAAATCAATAAAATAAATTGAATTCATCGTATTGACTGTTAACTGTATCATATCTAATAGGAAAGGTTGAAGGAGATCCCCACATCAACGTCCTCGGGTACCAGCAATCAGCTCTATTCAAGTTCGGATGTGCATTCGACTGCTCTTCCTGGCTTAGAATCAGAATTTCAGCACAATCTGCAACCAAATGGCCAGGTTCTTAGTTTTATGCTATATAACTTGTAAAAATCGGTTATTGTGAGTCAGGTTCCTGTTTTATAAGATCACTCAAGGATTCAAAATCTTTTGTCAGGAGTTTCTACAAAACTTCCGAGCCACTAATCATGGGGGATTTGCCGAAGCTTGGGATGACATACATCATCCTCATCCTCTGAGGGAATCAAGTATTCCTGGTCAAGGATTCATGTCCGAACCTCAACAATCTATGGATGGTACATGATGAATTCACGAATCTTAAAATTCTTGGTTTGCTTTTCAATTAGATTTTTGATTTCTTCATTGGGAATTTTTACTAAGCATCGTCCCGCTTGTTCAATCATTTGATAATCTTATGATTCTGATTATTAACCTTGAGATAAGAGACATAGCTCAATTGACCTGCTAATTTGTTTTTTCTATTCTATATTTTTCCGTTCAGTTACCTGATTCATTGTATGCTGTCATCAACTTCTAAATTATGAAATGTTGCGTAAAGATCTCTGTAAAATTGTGATTCATTATAGAAGACCATGCCTTGGTTTTCCTGCTTCTGGTTAGGTGACCTTTTGAGTATCGTTTTTTGTACTCACTTGCTCAGTGCCTGCTTGGTGGTTTTATCTAAGTCTCTCTCACTTTGGTTAAAGAGAAATACATAATGGAACATGAATGTGAGAAAGTCACATATACTTTGTGAAGGCTGTTAGTCCAGGTTTAGTGGCTGCTACACAATGATAAATTCTGAGGATACTATTTTGTTGCACCATTAGGGACCTTCTATGCATTGTCCAAGTGGATTGGCTACTACACAATGCTAGATTATTAGGATAGTTCTTCGTTGCAGCATTACAGACCACAATGCAATCTTGTTTTTCATTAGAACTCTTAGTAACGGCTACTTGTCGTGTATGGGGATGTTGAGGCATAGGCCCCAAAATCCTTCGGCATATCTTATTTAGCCATTTCTAGCTTCAGGGCTTTTGTATAAATGCTCATTCTATCTGAAAAGACATATATGCTCACTTTGTCCTAAATGGCTGTCCCAGTACACATGCATTGCATGGACATGCTCTCTTTCAGCAATTGTCTATGAGAAACTTTAATTTTGGGGATAAATGACACATTTTCTTGGACAATGCACAGTACACTTTGAATAAGTCGAGATACTTCTTGCTTTAGACTTTGTATAGGTGGTGATTAAGAACACTAAGTTGTTTGTTACTTATATATTGGGTTTCCCTCGGTTCTAAAGTCGCTGATAATAAATCCAAAGCCAGACAACTCAGTTTCTGTCTGCACTATGCAGGACCACCACAACAAATATTGTCAAGTTTCTTGCACTCGTTTGTCGATAGCAGCCGTGTTGGAGCACCTTTTCGGCCCACTGCACTTCCGATGTTAGGGTTGACAAATGGTGATAAACAGTGCATACGTAACCGTAGCAGCATAATGGCTCGGCATATTTTTGCAGATAAGAGCGAAGACTTCATCAATGCGCAGGTTTGTGATCAACCTAAATGTGAATTTCTTGATGTCGTAATTGTTTTTTTTTTTTTTCTATTAGTATCTTTCTGGAAAGAGGGTTTAGCTTACTCTAGGTGAACTCAATGTATGGTTTGATATCCCTTCTATTGACCACCAAAATTTCTCATTTGCATCAAATATAACTATCAGATATTTTGGAGTATCGTAATATTATGGAAATTAGATGGCTTATACAACAACGACAACATCTTTGCCAGAGTGCCTTAAAGGCTCCCGCCATAAGGCCGGGTAAGAGGGGGTCGGATGTAGGCACTAGGCAAGCCTTACCTCTATTGAAACATAGAGAGGCTGCGGACGGATGACCCAAAAATTAAAATTGCTTCGAGAATTGCATCAACTAACTGCTACTTCACAATAGAAAAAGCACATACAGTTTTATGAGCCGTTTTTGCTTTAGTCTATTATATCCAAAGCCAAAGAATAATTAGTCTTTGGCTCCATTAGAAATGGAAAGAAAGTATGACAACTTCAGAAGTGGGCTCTGAGCTGTTAACATGAGCAACCAATTATATCAATACTCTGATGATTCCTTTCAATTCAAGGGTACCTCTAAATGGCCACAATGAACCAACTATCACACTTTGTTCATCCTACCATTTCCCATCTCACATACTTTTACTTGCAATCTTTTCATGGATACTGTAAGAGGATTGACTTTTGCCTGACTGATACCCTATGTCAGACTGTCAGTAAGTCAGTTTGAGTGGGTATCCTTGATAAGGTTAATGTTCAAACATATACTTCTCAGTCATTAAGACATCAACTTTAAAGTCTTAGTCCCTAAAGAATTAACATCAGCTATCATGGACCTTGATAAGGAATTGCAAGAATGACTAAGTGAGAAACCGAGAAAAGTGAATTTTTTTGGAAATAGAAATAATAGAGGAAAGGAGAGAATACATCTGGTGAAACAATATACAAACTCAAACATAACTGTTTCAACATTTACCTGGTCTCCCTCCACCCACAAATATCCTCAGTGCTCCTTCCTTCAATCGCTTAATTGTTACTCTTATCAGGTTTCCAAATTGATGCAACCCATGCTTTCGTATCTTGTGTTGTATAGATGCATCTTTCACCTTACTATCTTTCCCGTTCCTGAAAATGAACTGCCATAAGGAACCAGCCAACATGATCATATCATCAGTATTGTAACCACCAAAGAGTAAAAAGAAAGTAGGGAAGAAATGCTTTCACGCCACGGGTGCTTCTTGCAAATAAACTTTATAATAGTGACTAATACATGTCTGGTGCTTCAAGGATGACTTTGAGATCTGTGTTCGACATTCATCTTGTATTGCTTTTTGTGCAGGTGGATGCATTACTGTGCTCTCTGGATATTGACAAAGATATTCAAATCAAAGGGCCTCTGCCTGGAAGGGTCAGGGAGCTCGAGCAATACTGGAATGAATCCCAACGTATGCTTCCTCCAGCTGCTTCTGCTGGTGATGGATGGGCTTCTGAATTTGCTCAGCACACACCTGAAAATTTCAGCTCTAATGGTTGGGTCAATGCATTTGAGAAAGAACATGGACCTAGTGGCTGGGCCTCTGAGTTTGAGCATGTAAGAAATGATGCCTGAAACTCTGTTGGTGGCCTGTTTTTAATATGTCATTTAGGAATTTTAAATATGGAACAATATAAAAGTGACATAATAACTATCTGCTATTGACTGGTTGTGTTGGTGTTTTGATTGCTACTTGCTTGTAAAGCTCATCGCGGTCTCATGATGTTAATATCTTTAAAAATTTGTCTCCATCGAGGTACTTGGTGGCTTATCGTATGTTATATGGCATACTCATTCTACTATCTCTCGTTTAAAACAGTTTGCATATATGAAGGTGGTTCTAAATAGTTCTCAGAGAAAAGGAGCTTTTGCTGTGGCTCTTTTGTTCACCTTCTCCTCAGATTGAGCTGATACCTTTTCTTTTTTTGTAGGGACAAAGACAAATTACATCCTTGAATCATACATCAGGCCAGCATATGTCAAATTTAGCTGCAATGGAGCAAACTCGTATGCTTGCACACACACTAGGCCAAAATAACGATCCTAAATTTCAGGTTTTCATCTCTTTGGTTGGTTTACCCATGATATTTAAAAGGGGGAACATAATCACTGCACATTGCTTGGTATCTTCAATAGGTTAAAAATTAACACATAACTAGTACTATAATGCTCTTCCATACACTGAATTTTCCATGACTCGATATATACTTGGTTTACTCGTATAGTAAGATGACAAGAACCACTAAAATTTTGCTGTCATTGTAACATTTCTAGACTTATTTGATTGATTTTGATATACTTGAGGAAAATAAAGAATGATCTTTGCCTCATACATGGCAGTTTGAATCTATGTGTTAAGAGACTTAAGAGTGCATAATGGACACACATAAAAAAAATACAAATGTCTGAGAAACTTTGCAACTTTAGAACAGCCTTATGGTAAAATTCTGTTGGATTGTAGCGTAAGGCTGGTTACAGCATTAGGGTGAAGAACATCAAGGACTGTCCTGATTTTGTGATGCCCTTCCCATGAAGTGAATCTGGTCGGTGAGGCTGAGACAGTTTGACGGAGTTTAATATCTTAGTTAATTCTGCGGTGTGTCCAACAATTGAACACTAGCGTTTGATTCGGTTTAGTAACCTAGCGATTATTTGGTGAACAGTTTGTCTGCTTCAGTCACTCTTTAGAGTTTGTTTGTAGCAATGTAATTTCATCATATTTTTAACAACTACTTATTGAAGAATGTGTAAGGTTGAGACATGCAAGCTAATGTTCAGGGTCTTGCATGAACACTACACTTGTATAATTCTAAATCTGATGAATATGTGCATGTCTCTGATTAGTTCATTACTGTAATATAAGAGGCAGAACTAAGTGTAGCTGGGCAGGGGGCTACCCCCCGCCATTCTGAACTTAGGGTTCGTTTGGATACCCTCTATTTCCACAGGAATTTCATTTTCCTGGGAATTTGGTTTTGGATGGGTTGTTTGGATACTTCTTTTTATCCAAAGTGTGGGCATTGGAAAATCCTTGGGTATTTCTAATTCCTATACACCATAGGAATTTAATTACCCCCCCCCTTGGTCATTCAAAATTCTCATGCTTTCAATTTCAGAAAATTACTCTATTGCCTTCAAAATTTTAATACTCCCCTTACATTTGTGTGGTTGACCACTAAAAAACGTAAAGGGTAAAATAGTATTCTTACTAATTAACATGGGAATTGAAGTAGTGAATCCAAACAACCCATGAGAAAAAAATGCTAGGGAATCCGAAATTCCTACATGGTATCCAAACGCACTTAGACAAATTCCTACGAATTTACATTAGGAATTTAATTCCCGTTAATTCATACTTCCCACGGTAATTTAATTCCCGCGGTATCCAAACGACACCTTATAGTGTTTTGTCTTAGTATCTTGCATTATAATCAACATGTCAGGGCCGTATCTAGTATAACATTTCAGGCTAGAAACTAGGGTTCAAGCCTTGCTGTAACAGCCCGAACCACCGTCCGTCGCAACACAACCCAATAACATGGGTAGTCACCCTTTAGACCCGAATATCCTCTCGTGGGCTCTAAAATGTGAAGGCCTTGTTGGTAGTAAGATGGTAGGAATCTATTATAAACTGATCATATGAGCTTTATTTTCCCAATGTGGGACAAACCAACTCCATAATCCACTTTCCATATTCCGTAGTGTTACAAACTCCCCCACTTAAAGAACGAGACGTCCCCGGCGCGCCTAAACCACATTCCATACTAACATCAACACAGGTCCAAGATCTCCCCCGCTAGACGGCTGGTCTGGGCCTCGCCCCAGCACCCAACACGTGGTCACAGGGTTGCTCTGATACCATCTGTAACAGCCCGAACCACCGTCCGTCGCAACACAACCCAATAAGATGGGAAGTCACCCATTAGGCCCGTAAATCCTCTCGTGTGCTCTAAAAGGTGAAGGCCTTGTTGGTAGTATTATGGTAGAAATCTATTATAAACTGATCATATGAACTTTAGTTTCCCAATGTGGGACAAACCAACTCCATAATTCACTTTCCATATTCCGTAGTGTTACACTTGCCCCCCCCCCCCCTAATTTTTTGCTCAAGTTCCGCCTTTGGTTACTAATATTGATGTTTGTTTCTCTCTCCTACACATGTTTGTCTTGGGACTAAAAGAACTCAAAGTTCCTCCAATTTGTGTCAAAGATGAGTCGCGGGGAACTATTTGTAGAAGACAATCAACTCAAGGAGAGTTCTGTTTCTGCACCTGGAGACTGGGCGGCTGAGTACCAAACAAAGTATGATGGTGGTGGCTCCTGGTCCGACCAATTTGCTCGGCAGCAGGCAAGTCCTCAGCTTCTATTATTCTAACTTTGTTTTGAACGATGCACATGCGTAACATTACTTTGATTCGAGAGTGACTTTTTAAGTATTAAGAACATCCTATGTTAAAAGTTCGTCCTTCTGGTATTGTCTTACATATCATGCTATATCTATGCTTAATATTAGATAATGCTTTTGTGAAAATATTTTAAGTATAGTGAACTTGTTTCTAAGTTGAATTTGAATAGGTCTTGGTTTAACATGAAGCAATCTATAATCAATGTGTCTCTTGACATGTAGGATTTCCATTTATGCCGAAACTTGGCAAAACGGAGCGAATATATCAAACATTTATGCGATTAATCACTAGAGAAGGTGGAGTCCTCTAAAGAAAAGTGAAAAAGAATGTTATGCCAATTACTTCATAAATAAACCAATAGTAACACCATGAAAGTATGAATTTGAACCATGTGAGGGCTAGATAGACTGAGTCCGACAACTGTCCAAAGTCAGTTCCTAAATTTATGTAATATGATCAATCATCGCTGACCAGAGTTATTGGCTAACTAACATAGCTGATTGCCCAATTATAGTCCTTCCTTTTTTTCCCATACTCAAATATCTGATTGCATACGTACTTTAAGACGATAAAATTCAATGGGTCGTTTGGGATTAGCGCCTCAAAGGCTTTGGCCTATGGCAAGGTTTGGAGGGGGGGGGGGGGGCAGAGTACGCAACCTGACCCCAATCTTCTTAAATCTGGAAAGCTTTTTCAACAATTCTGCATATACTGGTTTTTGTTTCTGATTGGAGTTTCGTTCTCGTCTTGTTTTTTTATGCAGTTCTCCCGTGGTGGCGATCAGTGGGCTAATGAATTTACTTCTGGAAACAAGTGGGTTGATGAATTTTCTACTGGAAGTAAACAAGAGGCACTACCTGGTGACAAATGGGTAGACGAATTCTCAAAATTGAATGTACAAGATTGGGGAGAAGAATTTGCAGAGCAGGCTGATGGTGCAGCATGGGAGGAATCTACGAATGGCTGGGCTGCTGCATATGATGAGTAAGTTGAATTAATTAGATAACTAGAATATTTTGGAAGATTGAAGCAAAACTGAAACAATTAGGTGATGACAGATCAATATTTGCCCAACATTTGTGCGTTTAAATGAAGGAAATACACCTTCTTTTGGACTGCTGTGGAGGGTGATAGAGTTTGATCTACTTTTTATTCCAGGGAAGAGATTTTTGTGTGTAAGAGATGACTTTTGATACAACTTACAGGTTTCTCAATGAGCAGTCTATTGCTAAAGCAGACTCAAAGGGTGTCTATGTCTTCTCTGACATGAACCCTTATGTGGGTCACCCTAATCCTCTGAAAGAAGGTCAGGAGCTGTTTCGGAAGGGTCTACTGAGCGAAGCGGTGCTCGCTTTGGAGGCTGAGGTCCTGAAGAATCCAGATAATGCTGAAGGTTGGAGGCTGTTAGGAATAGCCCATGCAGAAAATGACGATGATCAACAGGTGAGTACTTTGTCAGCATGTTCAGTTACTTGTGATAATTGCTTGTATTAACTAGACATCAGTGAATTGGATTGGTGTGAATCTTCTATATAGCTCTAAGCTTTTCTTCGAAAATCCAAGGTTAAAGTGATCTAGCGGAGAATATTCAAATATTTGAGCCCAACTTCAGCAGAGGGATGGTTCTGTGTTAGTTAGGGTAGAAGACTCAATGTTATCCCCCCACTCCCCCCAAATTATACGCTTGCAGAGTGTTTAAATACATTCTCAGAGGGAAAAGGGGGGGGGGGGGGGGGACAAAAAACTGACCTTGTTTGGATAGAAAAGGATATGGACAGAAAGGAAAGGAAAACCCCAAAATTAATCTAGAACTTTTCGCTCACCATCAAACTCAGCCGTCGTCCACCGCCACTTTTGAATGGTCTGTTCTTTTTGGGTTAGTGCGAAATACATTGCAATTGAATTTGAATTGAGGTCTTGTAGGTTCATAGTGGGGGGGAGGGGGAGGACAAAAAAACTGACCTTGTTTGAATAGAAAGGGATATGGACAGAAAGGAAAACCCAAAAATCAATCCAGAACTTCTCGCGCACCAACAAACTCAGCCGTCCTCCGCCTTCACTTTTGAATGGTCTATTCTTTTTGGGTTAGTGCAAGATACATTGCAAGTGATTTTAGGTCTTGTAGGTTCATAGTGTGTGATAATGTGAAATGCTCGAATTCGCTTCCCCCCCCTCCCCTCTCCTACAAAATCTAAACAAGGGACGTTCTCACCGTCACTCCACGTCCTCTCCCTTTTCCTCTATTTCCTCTTATCCAGACAAGCTCTAAATCGCTTTAACTGTTAGATTATTTTTAAAAGACATAAGTATTATCTGGATTTTTCGTTTAGAATTGAAGCCCTACAAGTTTGATAACTGATAGTCCTGTGTTGTTATAAGCTGAATCGATTTTATGCCCTCGTCAGGGAGCATTTTTTGCTTTTAATATCTTTGGTGGTTTTATGTTCTGCAGGCTATTGCATCAATGATGAAGGCTCAACAAGTTGATCCAAGAAACCTGGAAGTGCTTCTTGCTCTTGGAGTGAGTCATACAAATGGTAAACATCTTCATTATCTTCTTTTTCTTCATTGATTTGGCAGATTGAGGATTACTGTTTGGGCTTGTAAATTTGGTTAGCTCTGAATACCTGCATACTAGTTGATTGTTCCTTTGTCACTCTTAGTAATCTCATTGGTTGGCTCATATACTTACAAAGTCAAAGTCGATGAACGTTTGTACTTTTTAGATACTCTCTGCATCCGGAGTTCCTAAGAGAATATTTACCTTTGCTTTGCTCAAAGACCTTGGAAAGAAAAGAGGGGGTTGTATCAAAATTATCCTCCCTCATGCTGTTCTCCCTCATCTCTACCCCCCAGTTGGTCAAGGTGGGTAGAGTGGTGTTGTGGGTAGCAGGGGTGAAGAGATAAGGCGGAAAGGGACGAGAAGGTGGGGGATGGGTTTGGTTGGGCAAGGGTAGAGTTTTTGATACACATGCCCAAAATGGAAATGTGAAAACCTGTTGGGAGTTTGCGACCGCCTGAAATGTAAATAAGTTGCTCGGAGGGAGGGACTATCGTAGTATCCTTTCTGTTTTGAGAGGCATTTTAAAATGTACTTAGTTAGCAATTAAAGAAAGACTAAATATGAAAATTTTCTGTATCTTAAAAAATACCTTTTCTCTCCTGAACTCGGGAAGTAATGGTTTAACATCCAGTGTAAGCAATGTTCTTATAATTTCAGAGCTGGAGCAGGCAGCTGCGTTGAAATATCTGTACCAATGGCTTGGAAATCACCCAAGATATGGGACACTTGCCTCCGTGGAGCCCTCTGATTCCCTATACTATGCCGATGTATGTGACTTCATATGAAATCTTTATGTCTATTGTTTAATTAAATGTTAAAACAGGGCCGCTTATTTTGGTTTGTATTTATGCTGATTTAGTTACAGAGTGTGTAATCTAATAGTGACTAATACTACCACTGGCCTATCCTCTTGTAAGAAATGGGAAACTCAATGACTTATGATTTAGCTTACAACTTGATGGAGTTGCTAGCAGCAGGTTGGAGTTATATGACATATACTTCCTTAACTCATCCAATTATTTCTGCTTTTGGATCAAATTTTATGTAAAGGGTAAACAAGTGGGGAAAGGTGGGTCTTTTAATAAAGAAGAGTCCTGAATAAAGAGGAAATGCGAACTATTGGATGGTATTCACGAAAGGAAAATGGGAACAATTGGATGAGTACTAGATTGGCTAAATATGGTTTCTTGATCAACCATGTTATTAAAGGATTGCAGAAACGATTGCTATTCAGATGTGTCTCTGCTTGGCCTTCAAAGCAATTCTTTTATTCCTCTTATGTAATTATACTGTTTTGAAATTATCAGATAGGAACGTCTATTTACATGTGGCTTGGCATGTTGTTAGTATGGCTCATTCTTGTACTGGTATTTGCTGCCACTTTGGCTCGTTCTTGTATTTGTTAATGCATATATCAAGAAGGATAGAAAGACTGGGTAGAACCTGATTCTGGGTGCTCATCAGCTGCACATGGAATTCTCTTTAGTTTTCATCTTGCTTGAACTCTCTGTTTTTTCCCTAAGTATCCAAGACTAGACGTAGGGACATGGGTAAAGACACTTGAAGCTTGACACTTCATATGAGGCCAGAAACATCAAATTCTTTTATACCACCTAAACCCGTACTTGTGTGCCTCATACTTGTAGTCGGGTGCAAGCGAAGTAGTTCATAAACATTTCTTGTAGCTGAATTTGAATGTCTTGTATGGGTTTGAATTAGGATTCATAGTTTTTCAGCTGACTTCTGCCATCATGTTGAACATTTATCAAATCCTGACAACACTTTGGCAATTGTAATTGTTATATGTGAACCTTCTCAGTTCGGTAGACATTGCATGCAGGTGGCGAGGATATTCAATGAAGCTGCCCAGATGTCGCCTGAGGATGCTGATGTCCATGTTGTGCTAGGGGTCCTCTACAACTTATCTCGGGAATATGACAAAGCTATAGATTCATTTAAGACAGCTTTAAAACTGAAACCACAAGATTACTCTCTTTGGAACAAACTTGGTGCCACACAGGCTAATAGTGTTCAGAGTGCTGATGCGTTAGAAGCTTATCAACAGGTAGTTTTTTTTTTTTTCTCTTGATGGGCTTATCTTACTTTAAACTATGCTGTAGCTAATATGATAGTTGCTGGCTATTCTATTAAAAAAACCTATGAATGCACAGTGCATTGCATAGTTGGCGTTGCAATACAGCTAGAATTGGTCTTGATTGTTTATCTAGAATTTGACTTGCAAGTTTTTAGCATTTACTATCCTATTGACACATACCTTCACAGCGTAGTTTGTTGTCTTAAATTTGTTTTGTTTGGAGTGTTAATTCTTTGTTAAATGTAGTTATGTAAATTGGGGGCTTATATCTCCTCTAGTCCTTTAGACCTGTTTGGTTGGGGAGTTATTAAAGTGACGATGTTTTGGAATTGTAGGAGTTATTTACCAGGAATTAGCATTATTACTTTGGAACAGATGTTTTATGTTTAGATTTTGTGCCCATGTTAACTTTATCTATTCTCTCATATATCCTTTCAGTTGCACACTTTCAGTACTGGAATATTTTCGTGACTTCAGTTTAACTTTGCTTCTCTCATCTGGTGGTGCTAACTTTGACATGTGATATAATTCTGTGCTTAGAGTTGGTCTTGGACCTTTTCTATCTGGCGACTCTCTAGTTTCTTTTTCTTTACCCCCTCTTAGGCCTTGTTCTCTAGGAGCCAGACATCTTTGCTTTTTTTAGACATGTGGAAAATTCATTCATAATAATCCGTCATATGGCATCTACAACAACTACTGAGAGAGGCGTCTATTTGATGACGCTAAGCTGATCTCTTTTGCATTGCCTTATTGCAGCTGCTATTCTGACAATCTTGTTGTGTTGTGATATACATGGCATTTTCATGCTTCTTTTAAATTTAGTTTATCATTCCGAAAAGTCAGACTCCAAACTCATGTATGGAAGTTTTGAAATGTTTTGCTGTATTTAAACATTTTTACTGGTTCTTAGTTAGATTGCTTCTGTTTCGTTCCCTGATTTCGGTGCTGCTGTTTTTGTTGCAGGCCCTCGATCTAAAGCCTAATTATGTTCGTGCGTGGGCAAACATGGGTATTAGCTATGCCAATCAGGTTCTTCCTCTCACATCGTGGTGTTTCCACTCTATGTTGTATCATTTGGCTCATCAACTACTCTTCAATGAGTTTTGAAAACTCAGAATTCTTCGGAGAAACGGCAGAAACCTTTCAATTGAATCGCCCTTTTGTAGTCTCTGTGCATGTTAAACCAAATCGTCTTCGAGAATCTGCTTTGGATATTGTTAGATTTACATTGGATTTATGAATATGATTTGTCTTTTGGCAGGGCATGTATGAGGAGTCTATCCGATTCTATGTCCGTGCTCTCGCAATGAATCCAAAAGCAGATAATGCATGGCAGTATTTGAGGATTTCTTTGAGGTACCTGTTCTTTTTTTTTTTTTTTTTTTTAATTGTTCTCTTTGTTGAGCTACTACTGAGGTATCTTTGTTGTGCAAATTGGCAGTTGTGCTTCAAGGAGTGACATGCTAGAAGCATGTGATTCACGTAACCTTGATGTTCTTCAGAAAGAGTTTCCCCTGTGATTGTCCTCTTTTGCTCAAGCTCAGGGACACGGTAGCTGACTTGGGCATATATCAGATGTATCGCTTTGGAGAGATGTGAACCATTGACACACAGAAGCAACCAGGCCACTAGAAGGTTTCTTTGTCCCGCTTACTAAAAAGAGTACACACAACTGCACAAGGTATCTATTCTTATACAATGTAAATTCTACATTATTCATGTATGTAATGTACATGGATCTCATTTTCCTAAATTAATAAAATAGTCCCGAAAAGTGTGTTATTGTGACAGCTTTTGATACCTATTAGGAGTACTTCAGTTTCCTGGAGGGTGGTAGCACCTGGTATTGACATGTTTCTAGAGAATAATCAAGGGCGTAATCGCTCTTTAGAAAGAACCAAAACAGTTGGGGCACTGACAACACCCAGTATCACTAGTTTTTTTCTTCTTTTGACGAAAACCCACACCAGTTTTCTTTCAACTATTGATAACCTCCATCTCTTTCAATCCCTTTAGCGCTTCTCGCCTTTGATCCCTGTCGGATGTGCCCTCCATAGCGGTGAATGTCTTAGGCCTCGCCTGAGTTAGTATGGCAGATTGGCAGTACTGTATATGTTTTGTTTCCTGTTTCCACCGTTATCCGGCTTCCTAGTCAGTCACTCCTTTTTCACTATTTTTCTTTGTGATAATTACCATTTAACTTTGCTCACTTTTCATCTATTCTACTCCCTCCATTTCTTTTGATTCTTTACGTTTGGTTTGAATCTATGAGGGAATTCAAACAAAACGTAAAGAATCAAAAGAAATGGAGGGAGTATCTCTTATCAGTGAACTTACCTGAACTTTTAAAATCGCGTCCTCCCTGCTTTCAGATCGTCATTGTCCAGACATTTTACAGTTTCGTAGGTTGCTCAGATTTATAGTTAGCTAGTGATAGTAGGGCGAAATCGGCTTGTTGATTTAGCTGTTTTTTGAATATCTGGAGGGACTGCTTTAAACATCGGAATCTCTGTACGAGCGTAGGCCTTGCTTGCACCGGAAATAAATAAAAATACAACAAAGAAGAAGATATTCAAAGTTGAAAAACTTCTTCACAATATCTTAATGCAGTCAAAGAATCAATCTCTATACCAAAGCATGAAAGCTTACGTAGATGAAAATAATTAAAACAAAGTCAAACCAATACGCCAAAAATAGGGTAAACAATACTGGTATTATATCTACAGAAGGTCGAAACCAAGCACTAAGGGAGCATTACGTTGGTCCGATTGTGGTCGCGATATGTGTACAAGCTCGAACAAGAGAACAAGAAAGCAATACCCGCAGACTGGTTGTAAGGAGGATGATAATGGATATGATGATCAGCTGTTGATCGAATTATAGGAAATCGGGATGATGATTCGGCTACTACTTCTTCCATGGGTGAAGAGAGAGGACAATAGCCAATATGATGATCAGCAACAGAATTATGGCAAAGAATGTCCATTTTCGGGTATTCTTTTGGCGTTTGCGAGCTTCTACCAGTTGTTTTGTTCCATGGTTTACGACAGATTTTGATCTTTCAACGTTGTGCTGGATGTCGTTCAGTAGCTCACCCTGATGGAATACCAACGCAGCCATGTCCTGGAATACTTGGTGCAGTTCGTCCAAATTCCTTTCAATATCTTTGACAGCATCATGCCGCTCTTGAATCTCAGCAATTGTATCTACTATTTGTCCCCTGCCCTGCATTCACATGAACGATTACTGATATCATTATTCTGACCTGACATTAATTTCAGAAAACAGAATGGGTTTGTTTTGACAGTAGGGTACAAACCTGCTGCTGAATGGCCCTCTGCAAGAATGTCTCGCTTTCGCCAGTACTGGTCAACGATTCAACAGTCTGTTCATCAGGATTTTCCCCGGTGACAGTAAAATACCTCCTCTGAACAATCTCTTTATACTCCTCATTTATTTTATCCCTCAGCTTTTGAAATTCATCCATCTTCACCTTCAGCTTGTTCCCCAACCCTGCCACCACATTCATCCTGGCCTGCGCTGTTGCGCTACCAGGACCGCACCCAGGCAAGTTAAGGCTCTCGGCATTGGACTGATGCAGCGCTGCAAGGCGATCATTGATAACCTTGGCCTTCTTCAGGGCCTTAGTCACATCCCCGTGCATCCTAGACCGCAATTCCTTCACAACTCCGGCCTTGTGGGTCGTCTTGCTATCTTCATGCGCCACCCTCAGTCTTTTCATAAGCTCGTTGATTTCCTGCAAGTCATCGTCGATAATCTCCACGTCTGCGTAGAACTTGTCTAGGTCACCCTGCATGCCCATCTCTATGTCGCCGGTGTTCTCCCGTTGCGGGGAGAACGAACGTGATTGCAGATTGTTCATTATGGTATTCTTTCTATGGATGATTAGTGGGCTTGAATTGGGAGGAGTCTTTACGCTTGCGGAATTGGAATTGTCGTAATTCTGGGATTGGTGAGAGACTTCTAATGTGTTTGAACTTTGAACTTAAATATTACGCGACTTGTTAAATTTGGGTGCGCACCATTGAACATTCAACTACCAGACGACTGCTTCCAGAAACAGAGAGGAAAGTTATAGGATGGTGAGGTATTCTTTGATTTTTTGTATGTTACTCCGTATGTGTGTATAATCTTCCCATAAATAATTACCGATAGTTTTTTAAGATACTTGTGGATTTATTAAAGTATACTAGTACTCTGTATGAGTGTTTTCGTTTTTTTGGATTGTTAACTTTAAACAAACTATTTTGAGGAATCAAAAGAGTATAATTTTTTTTTTTTTTGGTTACAACAAACGAGTATAATATAACCTTTATTAGTCGACCAAAAAAAGCAGGGTTTTAGGCAACGCCGTGATCTATAAGTTGGCGAGGAAAGAAGAGAGAAAGAGAAGGACCATGTTATTCTCATATTCTGTTGCAAGAGTTGCTACTCGTTTTAGAATAGTTTAATCTGGAAGATTAGGTCATGAATGAACATGCTAGAAAATGGAAAGAATCCCTTTACGTAAACGTGTTGAAGGGATTCTAATTCAACAATCAACACTCAAGTATTTGGGACTTTTTCAACATGTGAAAGTGGTTTATTAGTCGATTGGAATTCAAAGATACTTTTGCGATTTATTGTAAATGTTATTATAAATGGTAAATGAAAATTGGATATTTGAGACTATCTCGATATTTTTATATACGAGTATTTGCTAATAACCGTCACTCAAAGTGTCATACCTTAATTTATCTCAATTAAACCAACACCAAAATAGATGGAGAATCGATAAATTTAGGGCAGCCGATGCTTAAAATATGAAAACATAGGGTGACTAGGTGCAGTTCTTATACCGTACACCCACTTAATTACTATTTTATTCACAATACATAACCTCAACCTTAATAAGAGTCCAGACATAACATCTTGCTAAGCAGTAAGCTTGTTGAGAATTAACAGGGTGACATTGTGTCTCATGTTCTCAACAAACCCAAAAAAAAAATCCAACAAGGAAAAAATTTCAAACCTCAAACTAAAACATAGAAGGTCCACTTATTGGAAACTATCTCATTAAATTAGACAAACATAGGAAGGTTTTAATGTGAAGTAATTTTTTATTCATTAAGTCAATACTAACCTCATTGTCAAAACTGTCACCAGGTTGCTTGATGGCATGAGACATCTCGTGTGTCCACACTACATTCTTCATAATTAAGAAATTACTCGAGGTTGTAGTTTTAACTATATTCGTAGGTTAGGTAATAAAACTGCTCATAATACGGCTTATTCAGTTCCTTGTAATTATTCAACTAAGGCGTGAGTCTATCGTGTAGACTGTGTAGTGCCCCTTCGGTTGCAGGGATGTTGTGGCTGTGGATTTCATTGTTGCAACAAGGTACTCCGTATTATATATATCTTCGCATTCTGAACTCGAAAGAAGAAGAAAAAAAAAATGACTTTGATCCTCGCATCTTGACCCACAATGAGATTCTCAAGATACGGGAGCTTCCCCGACAGTAGGTTTTCAAGCTCGGTCACCCTATCCTTCGTTTTGATCGTAGCCATCTTATCGGTCACTGAGGGACTAATCAATCACGCAACAGCGGAACAGTAAGCGTACAGATCTAGTCCTGTATCTAGGACGGTGATTTGTCCTTTGAGAAGTCACAGGATGTTACTGAGTTATAAACTTACAGAACAACCATACAAGTTCTGGTAAATTATCTGATCATCAGAACTTCTGCAGGTATAAACTCCACATTTTCACTATAATTTGTGATCCTCAAAAAAAAAAAGCTGTAATCTGTGTTCTGCTCTGAGGCTTAGCAGGATGTCAAGAACAAACCAAAGACTCACTCTCCGGCACAATGTCCTGATATTATCAGCTTGACCCTGTATATACTAAATCTAGCTCGGCTTTCTAAATCGTCACACGCTTATCATTTCAACTGTAACTAGTTCCGGAAAAACAAGTACCAAGTGGTGAATTTGCATCTAGCTAGATAAAAAGATAGATCAAACCAGATGTAAGAAACAAAGTACAAAATCATGCATTCCAACAGGGACTTTTGAGTAGCAAACCATAGTGTTATTTACAAAGATGAGAAAATTAATACAATGTCAGTATCCTAGCAACAACTCCAGATAATAGACTATTAACAGTATATTGCCCAGTCCAAATCACAGTATACAGCTCCCTTTCTAGCGCCCAAAAGGCCGGATGACTCAAATATTTTCATTTGTGCCTAATCAGAATCAATCTTTGCCCAACAATTTCTACTGTACACTGAAAAGAATATGAAAACAAAAAGGGAAATATCGAAAATTCATAGATGTGCCAGAGATCTGAATGTTCTAAATGATCACGCTTCAATCCTTGGGTGCAACGGCTCTGTGGAGAGAAGTGCGAGTAGCAACTATTTAGACCAAGGATGTACAGATAGGACAATGATCATTATGATGACTAGCAGCAGAATGATAGCAAAGAAAGTCCATTTCCGGGTATTTTTCTGGTGCTTTCTAGCAGTATGTAACTCTTCTGTTCCGCCCCTAACAAAGGAACTAGCTCTACCAACATGTTCCTCAATGCTGTCCAGTTGCTCACCCTGAAACTGAACCAAGACTGCCATATCGAGAAATGTCTGATGTAGTTCCTTCAAGTTCCTTTCAATGTCTCTCACAGCATCATGCCTCTCTTGAATTTCAGCAATTGCATCTAGTATTTGTCCTCTGCCCTGCAGTTACATTAAAAGAGTTTTCCCATACATAAATTAAAAAGCATGATACTGGTGTCCCTTGAGCCCGTAAATTTTCTTTGTAAGTTTGACGCGTCCTCTAAATAGAAGACTCACTCAGGGTTAAAGGATTGAACCAGAGGTTGTGACAACTCCAAGTTCCACTAAGAGTTCTTTAATTAAGCAATGCTTAGCTTCTAATCATAACATCAAATACAATGTGATCACCATTTAAGCAAAAAGGATGTTTCAAGCTACCACTCATCCCAGCCTAAACACTGGTTGCTACTAAGTTATACCAGCAAAACCTATCTGTGCCATCAAAGCGAAAAGGAAGTTTCGAGCTACCACACATTCAACCCTAGAAACTCGATGCTACAAGTTATACTAGCAACCTATCTGTGATATTGAGGAGGAGAAAAAAAGGCCAATACAGGGAATCTCAAGAACAGCCCCAACTTGCCTCTTGCTTAGCTTATCAGTCACTAACCCACTCCTGAAAAGCTCAGCATTCGCCTTCTTAATCTTACTCAACAGGCGCAAAAGACACTTCTAGTATAAGGTTTTGCTAGCATCTTCCTTCTACTACTACTTGTAGAAAAGCAAGCCACCTACATTATACACATACTTCATCTACTACTAATAACCAATCTCCAATAATCCTTGTGGCTTTGTGGAGTTGTGGGCTAACTACTTAATTATGTGCAACTTATGTCAAAAATAATTGTAGACAAAATCTTCAAATTTCCACCAACCAAAGACATCCAAGAAAACTAACCCACAAATCAACAAAAACTTTTGGATAACCCCAAAAAAAAATCCACATAATTTGATTAATTCAACACCAAAACAGCAACCAAGTCAACTAAACAACAAATACCAAGGGGAAATAATTAAGATGTACTCCAATGTTGGCATTTTAAATGCAAAAAACCCTTCTTATCTAAAAGCCTAATCTCCACTTGGGGGTGATTCATAACAATGTTAACATTCAATCTGTTGGGTCCAGGGCACGGGCTCAAGGAGTAAATTAGAAAGACGGGTCACAAGCCCAGTGAGATAACATTTTAAAATCAATAAACAATAGGAGGAGTATCTGACTCTTATAAACCAATCTACTCAACTTTTACCAATGTGGGACAATACATTTATAAACACGCTTGGGAAACTCCAACGCAATCCATCACAGAATCGTGTTTTGCCAACGTGTCATTTTACAATTAGCCGTAAATCATGAACAAGTTAGTAAGTTACACATGACATGACAAAGTGGCAAATATCAAGCAAGGAGGATTTGGCATTCAAGTTGCGAATATGTCGAAAAATGTGAAATTCACCAAACACAAACTAAAACAAAACACAAAACAGAGTAGGGATCATCAAAACAAACCTGCTGTTGAATAGCCTTCTGCAAGAAGCTTTCACTCTCACCAGTACTAATCAAAAGATCAACAGTCTTCTCATCAGGATTCTCACCAGTAACAGTAAAATACCTTCTCCCAACAGTCTCCCTATACTCCCCATTAATAATCTCCCTCAAATCTTGAAACTCCTCCATCTTCTCCTTCAGCTTTTTCCTTAAGCCAGACACCACCGAGGTGCGTGTCCTATCAGCCGAGCTCCCTGGGCCGCACCCGGCCTGGTTCCTGTTCCCTGCGTTGGACCGGTCCAACGCCTCGAGCCGGACTTTAATAAGCTTGGCCTTCTTCAAGGCCTGGCCCACGTCACGGTCCATCCTGGACCGGAGTTCCTTAACGGAGACGGCAGTGTGGGCCGTCTTGGTCTCCTCGTGGGCCGACCGGAGTTTGCGGTGGAGGTCGTCGAGCTCCTTCAAGTCTTCTTTGACTGTTTCGACGTCTTCGAAGAACTTGTCCAGGTTTACTCCCGTAACGCTTACGCCACCCATCTCTAAGTCAGTCGTCGTCGTGGTATTGTCGCGGTACCGCGCGAATGAGCTTGAGAACAGATCGTTCATTTTTTTAGGATAGAGAAAAAGTGGGTTTATTTTGGGGTGGGTAGAAGTTGGGAGAATAGAGGTGGGTTTTAATGGCGGGTCAAGATGTGGGTACTAATAGAGTAATAGTGACGACTGATCAATCATATGATCTGCTACTTGTAGTACTGATTTTTAGGAGAGAGAAAGAGAGAGACAGAGTCAATGTGATGGCGGTGACTTTTTTGACAAGTCTTTAGAATTAAGAAATGCAAATTGAGACGAGTTATTATTTATATCAAATCAATGATTTAAGGAGTAGATGAATGAATGAATGTGATGAGTAAAAGAAATTTTGCGTGTTGAATTCTGTTTTGGGCGCGTTTGAAGAAGCTGCAGGGAAAGAGAAACAAATTATGGTCATTTCTTTCCGGTTATGTTGTTCAAGGTTGGAGATATGATAGCACTTACTACGGGTAATTCCTGCCCAATAGTCTATACTTGATAACCTAGTCCAATAGGGACACTAGAGGACAAATTTCTCCAACTTTTTTGTTTTTTTTTTTTTATTTTTTTTATTTTTTTTATTTTTTATGTTTGGCCATCATCATCCATCTTAATATACCTTCATGATCATCGGCCAAATTCATTATCATCATCACCATTAGCATAATTAACCAGTACTCTACCATAATTTAATTATCAGCATCATGCATGATTGATGTAATTTTACTCCTATGATCCGCATCCCTTTTTGTTGTTTCGAACCCAACTGTTCATCCTAAGTACGCTTGTGTGCAGACACCAAATCGACATTTTTGCATCTTGTGCTTGAGCTCTTTTTCACGACTATAAAATGATTTGATTCAATTTTTTTTTTTATGATTTTGAGCACTGTATAGTTGTTGGATTATATATTTGAGCAATTGAAGGTTTTCCTCCATCCATAACGATGGTCGACAATACCGTCAAAAAAAAAAATTACCGTAAAAAAAAACGACGGTCGACAACAATTATTGTGGTAGTTGACTGGTTGTGGTTGTGGTGGTAGGCGTGGATGCGAAACTAGTCAAACTACCGATGAATAATGTTGGGATATCCCTCCATAAGGAGGAAGTCTTTGGGTTAATGGTATGGTGATCCATATGGGTTGTGTGTCCAAACCCATGTGAGTATGTGTTGTAGTAAGTGGGTGAAAAGACGGTTTTACCCTTACTACTTGGCTTCTTTGGGAAGCTATGTGGACTAGTAAAAGCAAGGAGAGTGGATAAGAAAAGATGTGCAGAAATCTAAAGGAAGTACCAAGGGAAGAAAAGAGAGGTAAGAAGAGTGAATCCCGTAGGTTAGGAAAACACCCAAATTTGAGGTCTTGATTGGGCAACCAAACGGAATCGGATTGCCACCAAATTTGGAGGGGTTGTTCGTACAACTAAGGGCTTCGTTTTCACCGGTCGGATTGTTCATCCGAGCTCCCAATGTCAGATTTTCAGCGCCACTGTTTTCGGTAACGTTTTCTTGCATTGTTTTTCCACCTTCTTAGGTGAGTTTGTAGTGCCAAGGTAGTACCTTGAGATTGTGGTTACCCCTAGGTGTGCCTAGGGAAGATTGTATTGTTGTATCTCATTGATTATTGATTAATTAGTGGAAGGGCTTAGTACCGGCTTACGGTTACTAGTGGTTTTTCCCGCATCGGGTTTCCACTTATATCTTTGTGTCTTTTGAATTCGTTATCGTGTGTGTGGGGGCTGTTTTGTTCACCTTGGTTGTGCTATATTATTGGTTGGTTCAATTAGATTGGTTGGTAATGTTGATTGCCCATCTAGTAACACGAAAGGGGTAATTGGGTTTTTTTGTTGCTTCCGCTAGTAGTTGTGCCCATTTTCCCAACATAGTGGTATCAGAGCCGCGGGTTTGTGGCTTGTGGATGCTTGTGTTACTTGGTAGAGATGGATGATAAAAGCCTTACTCGTGGGATGGATCCTTTGAATTCGGGGAATTATTCCACATGAAAGACCCGAATGGAGGACCTTCTTTATTGTAAAGATTTGTATGAACCCATCTTGTGTGAAGAAGTACCAACCGGTGTAGTTGAGAAAGAATGGAATCTTTGGAACCGTAAAGCCGTTGGCTATATTAGGCAATTTGTTGATTCGTCAATTTTGTCGGATGTTGTTGCTAATGACACTAATGCTTATGTAATGAGGATAGTGATTCCGAGCAGGCCAGGTAGAGGAAGAAGGGGGAGGAAAGGGAACCTCTTTCACAGTTTTACCAGTTAAAGTGATATTTTCAGTCCAGCTAAAGCTTGTAGCTCAAAAGGGTTTCACACATTTACGACACAATTTGCACAAAATCGTCAATCGAGTAGAAACTACATTACATCCATAAGGTAGTATTATGCAATCATGCACTGTCAATGTTCAATAGCATGTTCAATTTGAGAAACACATTCCCTAATCCCTACCCTCTCTAATTGTGTTTGTGTATGCAGTCTGCCAATCTCTGATCTCTTTAACAAATCAAATCTTCACTCAGCTATTTGATTGCAGCTAATTGTATCAAATCTGAAAACCTAGGTGGATAGTATAGCCGGTTCACTAATACAGACATACAGACGATACAGTTATACTTGCTACAAGTTTGATTCTAGCTCAGGAGATTCCACTGATAATCTCCATTCTCTACCTAAAATGAATTGACGAAAGTGGCATTAGCCCTATTAGGACAGTGTTGGGAGCTAAGGCGTGCAGTCAGAAGTCGAAATTTCCCTGGAAACATCGGTAACCATGACGGGTAAGGCAGACAGTATTGTCAAAACCTAGGCATAACAGGGAAAACAGAGTACTACCATGTACTGATATACATTTTGTATTAAATAAACAGAAGCCACACAACACAAGCACACAGCAGCAGGAAAAGCTGTCAAGAAGTTTAAGCAAAACCCGGCAAAGGGATTAATTTTACTGCTGACTGTTAAACCGAAAAAAACAGATTATTCAGCCACTCCGGCTATCTTCTACCTAGTACAATGTCAACACCAACACTCCCATCATGACAAATAACAGCAAATGACAAACAACAAAAACTCGAAAAAAATAACTAACAAGCAAAGGAATGACCTTTCTTGTGAATGCGGGTGGTAGTAATGGTAATGGTAACGGTAATGGTTGCGGCGGGCGTAGTAATTAAAACGACCCGAATACTTTAAAAAGGGTTCTAAATTAAGCATGAGCAGCCTGGAAATCCTTCATAAAATCGACCAATTTGCGAACACCGGCATACGGCATTGCATTGTAGATAGATGCCCTCATTCCACCAACAGACCTGTGTCCTTTCAGAGCCACCATCTTCTGCTGCGCTGCCTGCTTAATAAAATCGGCTTCGAGCTCCGACTTAGCTAGGGTAAACGGCACATTCATCAACGACCTGACCGCCTTGTCGACCGGGCACCTGTAAAACCCACCACTGCCGTCAATTGCGTCATACAGAAGCTGCGCCTTGGCGATATTCTTCTTCTCCACCTCAACAAGGCCACCTTGGTTGAGCAAATCCTCGAACACGAGACCGCACATGTAGATGCCGTAACAAGGAGGCGTATTGTACAAGGATTTGTTCTCGGCGTGGATCTTGTAGTCAAGCATCACCGGTGTATTCTTCTGTGCTTTTCCGATCAAATCACGCCGCACGATCACAATCGTCACCCCTGCGGGGCCTACATTCTTCTGCGCGCCGGCGTAGATGAGTCCAAACTTGGTCACATCCACCGGCTTCGAGCAGAAGTTAGACGACATATCCGCCAACAGAAGACCGCCGTTAGACGGCGTAGGATAATCCTTAAACTCGACGCCGTAGATCGTCTCGTTGGCGCAGATGTGGAGGTACCTGGCGGCCGGATTCTGTTTCACGGCGGCGAAGTCGGGGATACGGACGTAGTTGTCGGACTTGCCGGACCATACGGTGGAGGCGGCGGAGTATTTCGCCGCCTCTTTCGCCGCCTTGTCTCCCCAGGAGCCGGTGACGAGGTAATCGACGGCGGTGTCGGCGGAGGAGCAGAGGTTGAGCGGGACGGCGGAGAACTGAGAGGTGGCGCCGCCTTGGAGAAACAAGACGGCGTAATCGTCGGGAATGTTGAGGAGAGATCGGAGATCTGATTCCGCCTTGTCGATAATAGAGGTGAACTCCTTGCCACGGTGGCTCATCTCCATGACGCTCATGCCGGAGCCCCGCCAGTTGAGGAGCTCCGATTGGGCGGTTTTGAGGACTGTTTCTGGTAACACGGCGGGCCCCGCCGCGAAATTGAAGACGCGGTCATTTGTGGTGGAAGGTTGTTTTGTTGTTGTTGTGGTGGAGGAGGAGGTGGTGGCGGAGGAGGAGCAGGTGATTAGATTCTTCCGGATTGGGAAACGGAGGAGGTTGTTGTTGTTGTTGGTAGCGTGATTGGGAAGATTCCGATTGAAAGTGGTTTGTCGTTGTTGGTGGTTGGAATTTAATGGGGTTTTCAAGAGGAGACGGCTTGATGTGGCTGCCATTGCGTCCGGTGGATGGAGGAATTGAAAGAGAGAGGAGAGAGAGGAGAGAGAGGTTGGATTTGCCAAAGTGTGTATATTTTGATTTGTTTTGTTTTTGTTGATAGAAAAGGATATTTTGGGAGATATTCCAACAACCCCGTGAGTGTGAGTGTGAGGGTGGGGGTAGACTGTAGAGTACTGTAGAGTGTATAATAAAGTTCAAGTGTGTGGGTTGGTGAGGGATTGTGATTGAGCTCAACCTGCTGACGTCTCGATTGGGAGCATTAAAATATGATTTAGATACTGTATTATAATCGTATTTTCAATTCGAAATGAACTTCCTTTTGGGTTGAATTGTATGCTTCAAGTTCAATCTCGCCAAAAGTTTGCTTTAAGCTATGTTTGGTACGCACAATAAGCTAGTTTATTTGGTCAAAGTAACTTGTTTGACTAGTTTTTTAAGCTCTTTGACCAAATAAGCTTGTTTGGTACCACCACTAGCTTAATTAATAAGATGTTACCCCCCTTAATTATTTACTAAAATAAAATGAGATTAAAAATAAATAATGCATTTTTCTGTAATTTTATATATATCAGCTAATTTTGCCAAACACTTCTATGATTATCAGTTAAACTTTCAGCTACTATTGCAGCTATTATTTCAGCTTTCAACTAATATTTCAACATTCAGGTACTATTTCAGCGTTCAGCTACTATTGCAGCTAATATTTCAGCTTTCAGCTACTATTTTAACGTCCAGCTACTATTTCAGCTACTAGGCGGCGTGGATAGTTCAAAGTCTATGGTTCCTCGCTACTTCCTCTGAATAATTTATACACAAAAGGTATTCGTATAAAGATTGGTCTCTATAAAGAAGTGCAAGTGTATGGTCAGACCAAATATCTCCAGTGGGAGTTCCTTTAAGAACTGGAGAGAATCCGGACACTTTTATGTGTGATTCAAAGTCTGTAAGTGTATATGCTCTCCTTTGGCTTTTCGTCGCCACGGTTCTCTGGAGACTGTAGGGGGCGTACAGTCCCCTACGGTCTATACTACAACAACATACAGGTGTCTTTCGACTAATTTGATAAACGACCAAAAATGACAAGACAAGAGTCGGGATTGCAAGAAAGTAATGACATAAGATTAACACATTTCTGGAAGCAGAGGCAGATCGTAAGATTACATCCTCAGTGAGGCTGAGTCCTACTAATTACACATGATGCAGTCACAATAACAGTACTTATTGGCCCCTTGCCTCCTGTGGATAAGGAAAGACTAGAAATAAGGCTTATGGTGATCCCCGTCATCCTAGAGGGTGTCCTAGTACGAGCTTCGTCCCACTTCCTCCCTCGTTGTGTAAACGATACTGAAGGGAAATACATGATTGCTTATCGGATGTACAGTCCTAATCCCATAAATAATCTGTGGCACTCAAAAGGTAAATTTTGGTCACCTTTAGTCAGATTGTTTGTTGCTTAGGAAGCTGCCAATCATCATCTACAACTTTGAAATGGAGTAGTCCAATGCATCCACCAGAAAGTCTGTATCACATAACGCAAGAAAGAATTACTATAATGTCGGCACTGAGAAAACTGACTGTTGATGCGTACTTTCAGTCTAGTTTCTAATATAGAGAAGCGATACCTGCATCATCTTTGGTGAAACACATGGGAGGCTTTATTCTGAACACATTCCCGTGAAGACCCCCTTTCCCAACGAGAATACCCAGCTCTGAACGGACAAAAGCGATAACTTTATATGTCAGGAAAATAATAGTGGTAAGAAGCTATTAGAGTACTTGCAAACTGAAGTGCACTTACCTCTAAGCTTTTCAAACAGCACTGCAGTTTCTGCCTTGGCAGGTGTTTTTGCTACCCTGTCCGTAACCATATCTACTCCAACCATCAAACCTCTTCCTCGCACATCACCAATGACTGATAGAAACAAAATCCCAATAGGTTCAGACAAGTGATAAGTGTCAAGTAACCCCCATTCAGCTAGAAAGCCTTTTAAGCATAAAAACAAGGGCACTTAAGGCCTAGGATTAGTAAGAAACATTATGCAAGAGGCACATATTACAGCCAACAAGAAGCATAACATTGTAAATTTCTTGCTTGGAACCCAGGCATTATATGTCAAATACAAAAGAAGACATCATCCAGTCATACAAAATACGGGAAGTATGGGTCATTGCAAGCTCCACTACTTATGCTTTAGAACCGAAAGGTGAATGAAATTCACACACCTGTTCCTAAACTACAACCAAAACAAGCTTTCAGCATCTGATATGTCCATCTCATCCACACAGCTTGCTCAATTATAAGTACCAAGTTCATGGGGGTGAAACCAAGTTTTTATATAAGTAATTCAATTCAGGAGCTGCTGGCAACTAACAATTATGTCAAGAAGGACCAACCCATAGTGTCCCACAAACACACCTACCAAAACATTTGGAACTGAAATAACCGAGCATAAGTCAATCAAGTTATCCAGAGTGAAGTACAAGTAGGACATTCTGAATATAACAAAGATGAAAGAACAGAACTACCACCAATGTTTTATGCTTTTAAAGAAAATAATAGGTCAAGGAGCACATACTATCATGTTTCTCCTGCAAATGCTTCAAACATTTGATCATGTGGGAACCAACTTCAGCACAATGTTCTTGGCGTTTCTCCTTATCAATTACCCTTAGGACTGCAAGCCCTCCAGCAGAACACACAGGATTCCCACCAAAAGTGTTGAATTGAATTTTTTGTGCCAGTACACTAGCAATTTCAGGTGTCGTCACCACAGCTCCTAATGGTAGACCATTTCCAATTCCCTGCAGCATCATTTAATGCATAGTTTCAAAATAATAAAGGAAGAGAAACAGGTATGAGTTTCAAATTATCACATTATTTGCGTATGTAATAGGAGAATTCTATCAGCAGCTGATCAAGTGACAAACCTTTGCCATAGTCACTATGTCAGGAATAACCCCTTGTGTCTCAAACCCCCAGTAATGACTTCCTGTCCGACCAAATCCTGTTTGAACTTCATCTGCAATGCAGACTCCTCCAGCCTTGCGTACAATGTCGTACACCTGCCTCAGATACCCAGGAGCTAGTTCAACTGCTCCTCCCACGCCCTAAAGGCATACCAAAAGATAAGTGAAAAACAAGCAACACCACCTATATATGTTGCGATACAAGTTGAAGAGAAGAGCTTCTGAGACATGAAGCAATGATTCTAACCTGAATTGTCTCAGCAATGAATCCAGCAATTTTTCCCGATGTACCAAAGTCAATAGAATCTTGAACATCCCTGGCGTAAGAATCAGCATCAGACCCAAATACACCACGGTAAGGATCTGGGTTTACGACATGATGGATGTCCCCCTGCACAAACAAAGTACACATTAAAAATTTCACAGACTGCATATAGAAACTAATACAGCATATGTGGCAGTAAAAGCCATAAAAGTCCTGTTATTTAATATAACTAATCAAGAGAGTATATAGAAGGGACACAAAGGGGGTGACGCCCATTTACAGCAAAAGACTTTCCCCTTCACCCAAAAAAAAAAAAAGAAAAAAAACAACTTCAGAACATGAGTGGGGTTTAGTGAAGAGAGACAGAGAATACGAAACCTGAGGTATTGAGTATTTCCATGTATTTAAGGCCGTCAATCCAAGTGCACCGGCACTCCCACCATGGTACGCATTTCTCAATGAAATCATGCCATGATTACCAGTATAAAGCCTGGCCATCAGCATAGCTAACTCATTTGCTTCTGTCCCAGAATTGACAAAATACACAACCTGCCCAGTCAAATTGAGTGCAACGTAGCATGGCATCAGCAAAATTAAAGAAAGGTGTATAGTGAGGCAAAACAAACATCATCACCCCACTCAGAGATTTTCTGCTTAACTACAAGTGAAAGACGTATTACTTTGCAGTACATAAACATTACAAGAGAATAGGCATGACAAGCGCTAATCTCAGTTCAGCACACAATGAACTTCAAATCAAGCAGTAAAGTGTATCACAGAATAGTGATCAACATATCTTCATAAAAGGCATGCATATACATGACCATCATTATTTTTCCTTCTAATGAATTCTGAAGGAAATGGCCCCAAAAGGAAAATAGTTAGAGAACATTATGAGCAACATCTTATCTTAGATGTAAATAGATATTTTTAGATATGGTGCATTGCAAAACAGAGCAGAAGTAAGAGCAAACAGAAAAGTAAATTTCCTTCTCAAAGTGCATGGTAATATAAGGTAAGAAAATAGCTTCAAAAAAATATACAAGGTAACAACAATAAACCTTAAGGTTTCCAGGCATCTTGGACGCCAATGCCTCTGCAAAGTCACCAATAGCATGGTGTAAGTAGATAGTTGTAGCATGCTGAAGAAGTTTACTTTGCTCTATAATAGCATTCAAAATTTCAGGGTGGCAGTGTCCACACGACACAGTAACAATCCCTGCAAATGCATCGAGATAGCGTCTTCCTGTCTCATCAAATAGATATTGCATCTTCCCCTCCACGATATTAACCTAAACAAAATGTAACCTAGAATTAAAGACCATTACAAAGGGCAGGACTTAGGACTTAAAATTTACTGATCCAACATATCAGCCCTGCATACATTTGACATGCCATATATCATACTCCGTATATGTAAATAAATTGGTATCACAATTCATAATAAACACGCATATAAATACATAGGAAATTGTCATTCTCCTTTCAGGCACCATCAAAGTAATCTACAGAAACAAACAGATTGTACCAAATGCACTGTGATTACATCAGCAAAGTTCAATCTTTTTATTTTCGACTTTCGTGCACTGCCACTGTGGGACATTGGTGTGACACTTGACACTTCCATTCTGGAATTCAACCTTATGGGAGTGCACGTCAACCCTTCGAGGCTCGGGACAAAACCGCCAAGAACCCTGGCGGTTTTAAGGGTGTCAAACAGTTCCCCTAAGGCCTCAAGGAAGAGTCATTGACCCCCTAAAACCGCTATGGTCCTCAACGGTTTCACTTAAGAAAACCGATGAGGAGGATGGCGATTATACTTCTTCTATAGGTGCCAAATAAGTTGGGTAAACTTGAAACCGTCGAGGCTGGAACAGTTTCACCAGAAGAAAACCGTCGTACTCTATGGCGGTTTTAAGGCAGAAAAACTGTTCGTTTTTTGGGGCTTCGTATTCAGCTAAGTGTGAAACCGCCACGGGTTTTGGCGGTTTTCTAACCACGGTTTTATAGGTTATAAAACCGCTGAGATGCTTGGCGGTTTTAATTAATTTTTTTTTTAGTTATCTGTTGCCTTTTTTCCATTTTACCTGCAACTCTAAAACAACCACCAATTTTTTCGACCACAATCAGCAATTGCTCCAATTTAACAAGGCAAAACGAAGACTCCAATGGCATGGCATGACATTGCATAACATAACTTGTCTATTACAAAGTTGAAAAAGTCGGATACAAAGTGTTCTCATACATTACAAACGAGTATATTACTAGCTAGTCTTCCGTTAGGCGGCAACGTCGTGTAACTCGAGGTTCATTTGAGGTAGCGGATTGGTTTGAGGAAGAACCCGGATTGTTCCCTTCCATGATTGGTGTCAGAGGAGAACCGACTCTACGTCGACGCATATATTGTATTAGAGGAGAATGGTCACCCAAACTAGCACTTAATTGCTATTGTGATTGTTGGATAAGATGTGAAAACCCCACCTTCTCGAGACATATGGAGCAATGTTTGTGAATCTCGTTTAAGCTTTGGACAAAATTGACGCTAGATGGGTCATGTATTGCACCTTGAAGGTCATGTAATGCACCTTGAAGGTCATGCTCACACCTCGTGTGCAGAGTTGCAAAATTAAAAAAAATTGCACTAATTATTAGCTAAACATGCTTACTATAGAATAAAAGTGAAATATTGATAAACCAAACTTACAAGCAATTGAATTGAGGGAGAAGAAACCGATGGGATTTACTCTCTTACCGCCTATAGAGATGCATTCGATTTTATGACTCATGATCAAGTAACTTCATTTGTCCAATGATTTGCTTTAAAGTTTTTAAGCATGAAAATAATTTAAAATTTCACATATTTGTTTGTTTTATTTAAGTTATTTGGCAGCGTTGTAAATCGGATGTCATATCAGCTTTCTCTCTCCGACTTGTTCTAAGAATGATCAAGATTGGTGTGTTTTGGCTCCTATGATTTAGTTTGACATTGTAGAGTGACATTGTCCGGATAGGGTACTACGCCAATTTGGTTTGAAGCAAATAATCCCGGCCAATTGTGATACTTCGGAGGCTTTTCATAAGTTGGATAAGAGAGAAATCGCAAGATAAGTTGGAGTTAAATCCACCATGTGTATATTGACTTATGGCGTTGGCTGATGTTTATTACGGAAGTAGATGATGGCATGATGTATTACAATGATTCGTACATGATTTGGTATCGAAAGCACACTCGTCGTGTCATTGGAGTTGTTGATTAATATCATGGCGCCTCCGTTGCCTACCATCATTTTTCCTCAATTCAATTGTTTGTAAGTTTGGTCTATCATTACTTCACTTTTATTTAAGGGTTTTTTGTCAGACCACACCTATTAAAACTAAAATTTTGTCAAACCACACCTATTATAATTTTTTTGTCAAACCACACCTAATACATCTTTTTTTCTTTGTTAGACTACACCTTATACCAACTTCCGGTTTTCATCCACCTACTGCCGCCACTTACCCATTCATTGCCACCGCTAGCACCACCCACTGACGTCCATTATCACGTGACAAAAAAAAAAACTTTGTAACCCCTAATCCTCTTACGCCCTTTTCCCTCCATCTATCTTCATATCCCCCCCTTTCTTCTCCATCTTTCATCTCCACCATCATACTAGACGAAACCATTACCCATCATCATCATGCTCATCCTCATCAAACTTTTATACCTCCCAAGATACCTCAAGAACATGTATTTATGCTAAAGGTTAGTTCTTTGTAAATGTCATAAACTCCCAAAAATCGAATTAGTTTCAATTGAATTATTTAACCTTAATTGGTACAATATAGGGTTATTTGGGTGAATTATAGGATTTTATGTAGTGTTTGGCGAAAGTAGAAAAATAATGGAGAGGGGGAAATCTAAAAATGAGAAAGGGGGAGAAAGATTCAAAGATAGGGACAAAAAATCGATTTTGGGGGGAATTTTTTGAAGCAAAAATTCATATTTGGGGAAAAAATCAGTGGTGGTGGTAGTGGGGTGGCTAGCGGCAGTAGTGGGTCTGTGGGTGGCTAAGGGCGGCATTGGGTGGGTAAAGGACAGCATTGGGCAAAAATATGGCCAGAGTTGGTATTAGGTGTAGTCAAACAAAGAAAAAGATTTTATTAGGTGTTGTTTGACAAAAAAAATTATAATAGGTGTCGTCTGACAAAATTTTAGTTTTAATAGGTGTGGATTGACCAAAAACCCTTTATTTAATAGTAAGCATGTTTATTCATTAATTCGTGCAAATTTTAATTTTTGTGGTTGTAAACCCAAGGTTTTGGATCTCTACACATGAGGTTTGATCATGACCTTCAGGGTGCATTACATGACCCATCAAAGCGTCAATCTTGTCCAAAGTTTAACCGAGATTCGCAAAAATTGCTCTGAATGTTTCGACAAGGTAGGATTTTCACATCTTATCCAACAACCTCAAGAGCAACCAACTTCAAGTTTGGATGATCCTACTCCTCTAATACAATATATGCGTCGACATAAAATTGATTCTCCTATGACACCAATCATGGAAGGTAACACTCCGGGTTCTTACTCAAGCCAACCCGCTTCCTCAAATGAACCTCGAGGTACACGACATCGCCGCCTAACGGAAGACTAGCTAGTAATATACTCGTTTGTAATGTATGAGAACAATTTGTATTCGACTCTTTTAACTTTGTAATAAACAAGTTATGTTATGCAATGTCATGCCATGCCATTGGAGTCCTCGTTTTGCCTTGTTAAATTGGAGCAATTGATGATTGTGGTCGAAAAAATTGGTGATTGTTTTAGAGTTGCAGGTACAATGGAAAAAAGGCAACGGATACCTAAAAAAAATTAACTAAAACCGCCAAGCCTCTCGGCGGCTCTATAACCTATAAAACCACCGAGACCTGTGGCGGTTTCACACTTAGCTGAAACGAAGCCCCAAAATCGAACAGTTTTTCTGCCTTAAAATTGTCATAGAGCACAGCGGTTTTCCTCTGGTGAAACTGCCCCGGCCCTCAGCGGTTTCAAGTTTACCCAATTTATTTTGCACCCATAGAAGAAGTTTAACCGCCATCCGTTTTTTTTAAGTGAAACCGTTGAGGACCATGACGGTTTTAGGGGGTCAATGACTCTTCCTGGAGGGCTTAGGGGAACTGTTTGACACCCTTAAAACCCGCAAGGGTTCTTGGCGGTTTTGTCTCGAGCCTAGAAGGGGTGACGTGCACCCGATAAGGTTGAATAAGTTTTTATCCAACCTTTTTAGTTTAATACTCCCTCCGATTCTTTAGATTTGCCCTATTTTATTTGGGTACAAAGTTTAATAGTTGTGGGGTATCCTTGGTTATTTTACACTAAAGGGCATCTATCTCATATGCACATGGGTATGTCCAACCTTCAATGAATGGTAAAATAGATTTATTCCTATACAAATGTCACACATAATAGAAATTGGGCAAATCTATTGCACCATCCAAAATAGGAAAATGGGGCAAATCTAAAGAATCGGAGGGAGATTTTATTTTTTGAGCATTGTTTCGAAAAAAAATTCTCATTTCTGGTCAACAACATTATTCATTCTTGGGAATTTGCTAAGTCCAATCCCTATACACTTGTAGCTGAGTATGAGATCATGCATACAACCTTCTCTTAAGATCAGAAACATAATACTCCACCTACACACCCACTTTGTACTAGTACAATTTGGTGACATCTGAATACTTGTCACTTCCACTATCAATCAAATCCTCAGCTACCACTTAAGTTGTATTAAAAATTCTCCATAATGAAAAAGTGACAATGAGAGTGACTCAATAATGCTGATTCTTATAGTGAAAATGAATAAATATTAACAACCCATCATTATTCTAAACTCCACAATCATTGAAGACCAATCAATAAAAAAAACTCAAAAGCAGAAATAAAATATTGTTTCTTTTTTTCATCCTTAAAATCAAGTAAACAAAAAACATCAATCCAACAACTAACCACAGTAAAAGACTAAACGGTAAAAAAAAAAAAGTAAAAAGTAAAACTCATCATTATTATCAGCAACAAAAAAAAAAACGTGTTAAATTGCTTCAAGAATCACAAGGACGGCTACTTCACAAAATAAGAAACACAAACAGTTTTATGAGTCATTTTGCTTTATTCCATTATATCACATAAACGAAAGAATAATTAGTATATGGCTCCATTAGAAATGGAAACACGGTAAAAGACTAAACAGAAAAAAAAAAAAAAAAAAGGGGTAAAACTCATCATCATTATCATTGACAACAACTCGTCTTAAAATGGGTCGGCTAACATGAATCGTCATCTGTAACTTCATAGAGGCTAATGATACTCTAAAACTCATAAGATCAAAATATAGAAATGATGTAACAAAAATAGCAAATGATGGGGCAGATGGAACATACAGGCTTCTGATAGAAGTGGAAGAGAGAAGGACCCAGAAAAGTCTTGCGCTTTTGAAGGACATCATCAGCTAATGGCCCATTATACGGCTTTGGTTTGTAATCAAAACCTGGGATTTTTGGAGGTTCTGAAACAACATCAGAAGTAGCAGTAACTGATGAACTTGTATAAAATCTGGGCAAAAAATATTGGTAGTTTCTGCATTTTTGGACTGTTTCTTCTCTAAGAAGCCTTCTCAAGGCCATGATGATGATGATGATGATGATCAAGTGAGATGAATGAATGTGTTTTTTTTTTTTTGTTTAATTACTGAATATCAGGATCTAATTTCGGGAAGAACAAAGTTTGCTTGATTTAGGGAGCCGTTATATAGTGTTGTGCTGTGTAAGTGTGGAGTCTGACCAAGCAACCTCTCCACCTAAGACTTGAGTCATCACACTCATCAACACCTTGTTTTACGGATTGGGGTACCCATTTTAAAACGAGATTTATTTACGTTTTTTAAAGAAGATACATATTAAGTACGAGTAATGACAATTAGACATGCTCATGAAGTAGGATCTCATAATAGCCTGTGACTCGATATACGGTACCAGACTAGTCCTCCCGAATTGGTAACTTATCGATAGAAGAACACATCCACAAGCAAAGAAATCATATCCAACAATCAAATTTTGATGTTACCTGGATAGTGGGTACTATCCACTGGTGACCTCAGATTCCTTCATTTTCCGTAAATGATAAAAGCTTGGATAGTGCACATTGTGAAGGTTGCTATCCACGAAAAAGTATGGGTCTAAATTATGGAGTACGCTATATAGAGGTAATGTATTCGAAACTGATAATATTCAAAGTTTTTAAGTGCATGCGGGTGGACGCCTGAGATAGAGCTGCGTGTAGCAGTCTCCTTGAGACCATTGTCGTCAAAGACAAGCAACCAATTGTATTTCAAAGGAACCCCATAATCAACTTCCAGTACCATCCACCACAAGATCAGCGACGATTTTCACATGTAATGGCTTTCTTATGTCACATACAAAAAGAGACGCTGGTTTACAAACAAAAGACCTTCAGCTCAAGTCTACTATACATTCAACAGTGACTTCGCCGAGAATCAAGGATCATCTATCATGGTATTGCATTACAACATCAAAATTTTCTCTTGCAGGACCGCATCCGTTTACAATCGCAAAATCGGCAATTTCATCAATCAGAATACACCATTTACAAACCAAAGGGACGTCTCGACTTGATGATCTACATGCCAAACAGTGCAAGTGTGCAGGACATAATGATCCTCTATCATTTTGCGGACTGCAGGACAGTAAGGAAAAAGGATTGACCTGGATATGTCCCAGAAGTATGTCTTGAATCTCCGTTAGGAAGAGCAGTATCCGATTGCACTAATTCCCAAACTAAATTGTAATTTGATAAATCGTATGTCCCAGGAGTGAACACACAAATCTGGACAGGAATTTCTGTTGTGGACAATGGTTCCAGCTTCAATTTTGTGGAACTTGATCCAGACCAGATGAATGGAGAGACACTCTCCGGTCCCCCTTTTCGCGCAACTTGAGTTGTCCCGATGGCATCTGAAGTGATCTTGGCATCAGTAGCCAAGGATACATCATGCCATCCCACTTGATTTTCAGAAGCAACTCCACTTGAATTACTTGACGGGCTGATGCTAGGACCAGACTCATTCGTGTCCATCCTAACAGATACTGCAGTAGCTAACGAGTTGTGGATGCGAAGCCTCAAACTTATTTCGCAGAAAGACTCCGCAAAATCATGGTGAATTCTGTGAGGTCCATCCATCAGCCAATATAGAGGGCCATTACTCGCCACACTACAGAGAAGAGGCGGAAGTCAATAAAGAAACAATGGATCAACCAAAAATCTACAAACACGGTAATTAATCTCGGTCAGGTTTTTACCTGCAATGACAGGCATGATGAGTAAAAAGGCGAGAATGATCTGCAGAGTCGGTGCTCACATCATTTTTATGTGGATAAGATATCAGTATGAAGTCAACTGTTTCAGAACATCTCTGCTCATGCGACAAAAGAGAGAACATGTCAAATGCATTACAATGTCAAAAGTAAGTAGTGATTTCATTGCTTACTAATCCACTCTAACCTCGGACACAACTTTTAGACAAATTATACAACAGATGGGGAAAAAACGAGGCCACAAGCGACATAACAACTGTAACGCTGCAAACTAGGCACCTATCCCAAGTCTCCTCTTCTCACCCATATAAAGTACTTTTTTCCAAGTTCTCAAAATTTATAGCTTTCATCAACCCAATTTCAATTTTGAGGAGTAAATACTAGACAGCATGTCGTTACCTCCTATCAAGGCTCCCAGCCAGGCACTTAGGGCATGATATGTAGGACTAACTCCTATTACGAGGGGTGTGAAAATTAGTTAACCATAACAGTCGGGCCAACTCAGAAACTAAAATGAACCGAAATTATAAGTTGACAGTTCAAGTTGGGTAATTTCATACAACTTATTTTTAAACTCGGTAAGACATTTATACAAACAAATGCATGCTTAGCACAGCTTATATGAAAAAAAATTGATAAGTGCACAGCTTATATAAAAAAAAAATTGATAAGTGCACAGCTTATATAAAGTTTAAGTCTAATCATCATACTGTATGAGTTTCTACATATCTTGTTTAAGATGTAGATAGCTGAATTTGAAACCATAATGAGAATATGTAAAGACACAAACGGTTTTCTTAGGGGCTAACCATCTAATAAAAAGAAAATCTGATCCTACAATCGCCAATAATTTTGATACGCTAAACCAAAAATAGATAAACACAGATCACTGGCTACTGCTGTTCAAAAAAAAATTTTGTTTTGGCACAACCTAGCCTATTACTCCCTCGATTTGATTCGATCAGCCCCATGGCTCAAAATCCTCCTCACCAAAGACGGCAAAACGGGGCCAGATGGGTAAAAGGGAAGGACAAAGTGATGACATCTCCACTCGTAGAGGTAGGGCGAAAAAGTGGTGAAACGGGAAGAGTTGGAGGTCATCCCTACCACAACGTATTAGGACCTCAATAAAGACCATTGTTCTACTTAACCCAAGTGAGTAATGTTACCCCCATTAGGTGCAATCAGCCACAGTCTCCTCCTTGAGACCCTTTTTCCTCCCCTTCATTTTCCACCTTTTTTGTACATTGTAATGAGAATTATCCCTACCAAGAGTTCACTTGAAAGAACCCGGGGGACGAGGGGTTAAAATATAAGCAACCTTACCTCTGACAAAAAGGGATTGTACACCTAATAAGTAATTAATACTGTCAAAGATCCTTAAGGAAAAGGAGTGTCTGCTGTGAAGTGCATGTAGTGTAGGGTTGGCGAGACCTGATCTAGTTTATGAGCACCCGTGTTGAAGGTGGTAAGCTCCAGATGAAGATAATAGATCTTAATTTCTAGAAGCAATGCAGATATAAGTAACTCCAAATAGTAAAGCTCGTATTTTCAACTATAGTTCACACACACTCCAATGAGAGTAGAAAATAAACTTTATCAAAGAACTTTTGGAAATGAAACCTGGGCCTCAAACAACATGTTGTGTGCCCATATGGCCCAGGTCATCATCTCAGGCAACTGGATAGCTAAACATGTATTTGCTTCTTTGACACTACTGCCACCAGATGCTACAAAGCACCTCACAATTTAGTTAAATTCGAATGGATAATACTTGACCGAAAGAAAAAAGATCAGTTTGACCTGTTCAGATGTCCCTTCATGCAATCTCTCATGGTGATGGAAATCGAGCACTGGTGAAATAGATACATCGAACACATCTTCATTGTCAATTTGAGCACCTAACAATACATTATTCCCTTGGGTACCACCACTGGGCGTAACCTCATCAGATTTTTTTGCTTTCTGATCATTCTGAAAAGTAGGGAAAACAGCAATTAAAAACAAATTCGATAAATAACTAGCTTTTCTTGAAGGGTACAAAAAGAAAAAATTACGAAATTTAAACATCTTTAATTCTCTACAGTACATATTTAGTTTCAGGATAACATTTATGACATCATCCACGATTAAGTAAGAGTCTCACAGATATCGGCTTCTGACACAGTGAATCCTGAAACAGTTAGTCTAGCATGAGAGTCTCTCACGTACATGACGACACTATAATTTTATATTTTAAGTTCCAATAAAGCCAAAGACTTGCTCTTCTTGGGTTCTGGAATATAATGGAATAAAGCAAAATAGCTCAGAAAACTGCATGAACTTTTATATTGAGTAGTAATTTTTTTATCAATGCGATTCTCAACGCTATTATCACATATGTCATCCATAAGCAGCCTCTATATGATTTCAACATAGGAGTAAGGCTTTCGTACATGCACCTCCCCCCCCCCCTCTTCTTGCATGCACTGGGGTAATGTTGTATTGTATAGAAATTGGAAAGTAACGCAGTAAACTTCAAGAGTAGAGTGCACTACTTTGGCTGAAGAGTCATTATACTAAATTACTTTTTGAAGCTTAGGGAGGGGAGGTTACTATTGTATACGAATTGATAATCCGGCGAACAGTCATCGACAAAAGAATTCAAAAAAAGTGAACTAGAAAAATCTCAACCAAAGACTAACATTGCTCCCCCCCCCCCCCTCTTTCTTCCGTAAACCCCAACCCACTTTTTCCACCCAAACATCTACAACCACAATTTTTTTTTTTTGATAAGATAGGATATCAATATATACAAAAGGACACCAAGGGAGTGACTCCCATATACAAAAAGACCTTAATGGATGACGCCCATATACAAAAGAGAGCTAATCAAGCTCTGGACTATCATGAAAAATTTTATACACAGAGAATGAAAGTCAAGTTCGGTGGGAATGTAACACTTCACTCCAACTATACAACGTCCTCAAAAAAACGAAATTTGAAGTCTTTGTGTGTCAACATAATATCATCAAAAATTCTGACCCTGTACTAATAATTCCTATTTAATGCCAAATGGCAAAAAGGGTACCAATCTCTTGGTTTTGAAGTACAGTGGAAATGAAAGTGGTACATTAAATTGTATATTTGTATGTGGTTCTTAGTTACTCTTATTGTTATGCAGCATAGCTTTCTATTGTATATAGCAAACATCCAGAATAAAATTGATTGTACTGTCATATAGGAGGAGAAAGAACGTAAGACTTCATTGATTAATGGACCCTCAATCATTAACAGAAGATAGCACAAGCTTATCATTAACCAGTATTTGTTATTTCACAGAGATTTCAGGGAAAAGCCAAAACCTGAATGCCATAACTTACAATCAGTACAAAAAAATAATGAAAGCAGGTATCCCTTAGTAAAGCAAAAATAGTCACGTGGAATATAGGTAAAGATCTAGGTGAAAGAAGATATGCAGGAAAGTCCAAGTGGCTATCCCCTTGAGTTATGTCCTTTGTCTCATCAAAGGAACAGATGAAGCAGGGGGAGGGGTTGGACACTTGACAATGTGAATACGTAATTATCACAAACTACAGAAGCTGCAGGTACAAAGATGACAGTTAGAGAGTCATAAACTGCTACTGACCTGTAGCTTGAAAAAACAAGATAATGATTGCCCTGCCATTATAGGTGATGGGATGTTTGCAGGTTGGAGCATTGTAATATCCCACTGTTCCCCTATGCATGACAACTGATGGATCTCGAAACTCTGTGAACTTGATTTATTTACAACGTCCATGTGCACAAGGAATTGACGCAATCTTGACGGGCAAGGGCTGATTTTAAAAGACAGATCCAATGATGGCAAGACCTAGTGCATAAAACATTTGCCCGATCAATTTCCTTCTGATCTACAAGAGACTACATAATTACCACAAAGTGGAAGTTTTGCATCCAGGTATCTCATATCTAATGGCACAACTTAAGCCGCAGGTCAGATAACAGCAGCTAACAAAGCAATGATATGACAGCAGTAAATGATCCAATAACTAAAAAGTAGGACTGCGTAACCAAATCCTCCTTAGATCGCCCTGACAGGGACATTCGTAATTCAAAAGGGTGATGGACAACTTCTAATAAGAAAATCTCATATATAACACATTAAAAGCTATTTCAAACTCTTCAAACTCATGACCAAAAAGTAATACAAGATGGCACAGTAAGCAAACCAATACAGCATAAAAGAAACAGAGTCCTCTACCTCAAAATTATGACACATACGAAGGGTTCGATATCTCATGACGCCAGATGCATCTCCAATCTCATAATAGACTGATATGTACAATGAGATACTTCCTGGAAAGGCAGCGCGAAACCAAATGGGCCACAAAACCGGGTCTTTCCCCGAAATTATCAGATCCTGGATAAAAAGTACAGGCAGTTAAACATGAAATAAAGTGGCAAACTGATTACTTTAACAAGTAACACAACCAAGGTTATACTCCTCCCACAGACCTCGGGCAATTGGAAAACTGAAGACGTTAAATCACCCAAAGGACCCCCATAATGTTTTTCCTTCCGGAGACAAGCTGGAAACTCCAAGTTCAAGGTCTCCGAGCTTCCTATGGCAAGAAATCTGGGATAGTTGATCCGCACTTTCAAATTCTGCAAGAGAAGACTCGCATACGTTGATACAGACGCAGAACAAATGCATGCACTTCAATTGCATGTGTTTGAAAGAAAATAACTATTACAAATTGGAACTCTGTGCATCTTTGTTTTATTGGTTGTACTGTAATGGCCAGGCAATGGGCAGATGATTATCTAGCTGTAGTATAGAATAGTGGCCAGTCAAAGAGAGAAATATTTAGGGCTCGTTCCGACTACAGCTCTCTGGAATCATATCCATTGTACTCCATCCATTGAAAATAGAGTTCCACAGATGATTTTCATGCATATAAAGGTTTGTGGAAATTAAACCATAGATATTTGAGATTAGTGAAGCAAAGTTCTAGAAACAAGCAGTGATATTGGATAATTGACAACAAACAAATCCATATAACCAAAATGGAAAGGAGGACAACCACTTGCAACTGAAGGAGTTTATAACATATCTGATAACAATAATCGCATTTCGATTTATTGACTACTACCAGTTATTTCACGATATCAGAATGACACAGGTTATTCGAGAGAGTTTGAAACTCTAAAACAAGCATTTGGAGAGATTCAAATACACTTTCTTCCACAAACAGAATTACAAGTCCAACGCTGTTTTCTAAAAGTAGCCCGGTTATAGGATTAGATCCATTGCAGAAATGAAAATTTTAAAGGCCAAAAAGAAGAGCATCTTGTGCTTTGTAGGGGTAAGGGAGAAGGAATAACCTACCATCTTAAAGCATTGTAGGATTCCCAACCATACACCTTATGAAATATGTCAGGGGGTATTTGGTTTGTCTCTATTGGAATCAGGAATCCGTATGGTTTTGTCCAAACCGACACCCAGCGTTTGCTAACAAAAAGGTGAGTCATAAACCTGGTGAAACAATGTCCTCTAAAAACAGCAGGTATCGTGTTTGGAATCCACATTCACCCCTCCAGAGTTGTTACATGCCGTTCCCTAAGTTATTATTCAAACCTTTTTTATTTTGCTTGTTCATCACCGATTACAGAGAAATGAATAGAGAGGCTAGGAGCGGAAAATCCAGCATCCCATCCGTAAGTAACATTACCATCAGTGATGCTCCTCAACCTATAATTGAAGCTATCGAGAGGATCAAGGTTGGCCTAGTGCTTAGGAAATTAATCTACCTCGGGATTGTCCTAGGCACGAATCCTTGTATCCCAACCCCTGCAGCCCTGCAGCATTAGCTGCTCCTATGTACCCAGAAAAAAGCAAGCCACCGATCACAGTACGCCCACAATAAATTTGAGGTTGGCAACTTGGCATCAGATCTGGAAGTGCTCGTTATTAGTAAGGTACCATGACAAGAACGGAGGATGAAATTGCCGTGGTTGTGACATGGTGAGCGTTGTGTATCTTGACAATAGTGGAGAAACGTGATTTTATGATGATGATAAGATAAAAGTTCTGCTGTTATAGTATCTATTTATACATGTATGTCTGAATTTTTTACTATATTTACAGAAAGTTTAGTGTTCCTAGCAAAGTTGTGGTTTTCAAGTGGAGCAAACAAAACATCAAGTATCAGGAATGAGGTCCTGATCCGATACCACATTAACCCAAACCACCAAAACCTAATAGCGCCTTAGTTGCTTCCATTAGGCCAACTTGCTTCCTAAGTAAATAGGCATTACGGACTACAGACTACTAGCATTACTAATAAGCTTGCAAATAAACAAATCCTGAAGCTAGTTACATAGCTATCTGTAGAGCATATACATACCTTCACTGGCAATTCAGATTCGTTTCTCAACTCCATAGCAAAACGACACAACTCCCCGTGATAAGATTTTTTAGGCAGGTGGCGAATGGAACCTTTCAGCCTTGGCACAGACTACGAGCCAAAAAGAAGATTAGCACTATGTTAGGCATGATATATACATATAAGGAGAAGACTGGAGAGACAGAAGGTCATTAACCTTGATGACCAAGAACTTGAGCTCATTTGCACAAGATTCCTTGAGTTTCCTCTTGTTCACAATCTTTTTCTTTACTTGGTCAGACTGAAAAATCTGAAAACCAACCACGGAACCTGATAATTTCCACCTGACACCAACCAATTTCAGCATTCCTTCTACTCGCGGAGTAACAGTCAGTTGTACCTGAGAAACATAGATGGGACACAGAAGTGAAAATTTGAGAACTCAAGAATCTGACACTCGCGAAATTAAAGACCAATGAAACATCTGCTTCCAGATCCACCTGTTTTCAATTGCAAAATGACCTGATTAATCAAATTCTAGCTAAGAATAACCAGCATGCACCACACACGAGAGCAGCACACATCATTCCAAACTAAATCCATAACAAATCAACTTAGCTACCAACAAAACGTGTTAGGGATGTTCTTTGCCCAGTTACAAAGCTCTAGCAAATTCTACTCCCTAGAGTTGTTCAGCAAAAAGATAGAATAGAACTCACAACAAGTGTTTCACCACCATTGAGGGAAAACTCTGCTTCAGACAATGCAAATGGTAAATCGTCTGCATTTCCTTCCCTGCAACCATGAACCAACAACAGCAGAGGTCCATCATAATGTCACTTGATGCTAATCATTTGCAAAAAAGGAAGAAACTTATGACACTGTTTAGCAGCGTTGCACAAGCTTACCATCCAACAATTAATTCCCTAAGATGCTCATCATTTTGCAACTTCGACGAGGACCCGACTTCATCATTTTGCAACACAGATGAGGACCCGACTTCATCTGTAGTGAAACGAAGAATTAATAAAGTTATCGAGAAACAAAAAGGCAACAAATATAGAACATGACGAGGATAGTACTTTGTTACCTATTTCCATTTCTTCACTCGTAACAAAGTACTTGCATATCAGTGAAACATTGGAAATTGAAATCGGGATCTGAAGAGGGTTTTTAAATTCTATATCAACCTTAATAGCTTCTGCAAGAATAAATGATAACATTACATCAGGAAACTACATTTCATAGATCTCGTCAATAAAGATACGCAGGGAATGAGACGGGGAGCACAAGTACATGAACAACAACACCACCAATTAACTCTCATTCTCAAAAGAATTTGAACTAGGCTAACACGAATCGTCATATGAAAGTAACAAAGGTGAGCGACAGGGTAAGAGGAGAAAATGCATGAGGAAAAAAACAAATGAGGGAAGCGTGGAGTGGAGACTTATAAAAGTGAACATAAATTAAATTTGGGAAAAATTATGAAGGCAATTAACAAAGAAATTCAATAAACAATTAAAAAAAAAAAACTAAGCGTGAAGAATACAAAAAGAAAAGTCAGTGAACCCCAAAGTGAAGAAAAAGTGTGAGAACCCCCATCATCTATGCGATTTCTTTCACTTAACTCTGTCCTCGACCCCTATCGCTTTCAAATACCCTTCTTCGGTCTTCCCTTGTCTCTAGAATCTTATCACTCCTCCATTTCTCGAATCTCCTAACCTAAAAACTAGGTTCGTCTTGCATGGCCAAACCACTGATAGACGATATTGACTGCTAAATTTTCAGTAACAGTTATATATTGTGATTTGGAGCTTGGAGGATTGCTTAAACCTATTGATCAAATTACTCATACCATCGAAGTGAACTTTCCTTTTCGGACCCATGTGGGAGTAGTTTAGGATTGGTGACATCCTAGGCATATACACATGTACGGCCAAAGTGCCCATGAGTTGTCTTTCTATTCACCCATGTTCAAGTAATAGTCACCTATGGCAACTCACTGACTTGTGGATACTGACCCCATAGGTGACTACTTCCAGTCCATTAAGGGCTAGGTTGTTACAAGTCCCACTATGCCCACCCAAATCCTCTCACAGGGCCCCATGATGCATATATACATCAAATGTTTGTTAATAACCAAGACTATATAAGGGGAACAACGGAGGTGGCGCCCATTCGCGAAAGGCCAGCCTATATAAAGAAGACAAAACGCATAGGGGGGGAAACCAGATCATGCCCTTAGACTATCACACATTCTATCCACAAAAGAGAGAAATGACAAATGTTGCTCAGGAAACATTGCTAGACTCTAACCAATCTCCAACAAGGAGGTTTTAACATCCCAGAGGGTACACCATTGGCCCTCACAAATACTTGGTTTATCTCCTTCCAAATACACCAAATGATCATGAACACAGTTCCTTAGACAAGCAGACATGAACATATGAGAGAATCGATTCTTTAAAGGGGAATCACCACACCAAAAGTCCCGCCAAAGAATTAACTTAGCACCAGTACTAACTTTAAAACCTACCACAGACTGCAATCATCCAAACTAGAAGACATAGACTTCCGAAGACCCACACCATAGGTCGAAGAACTCTTTTGCTTCACCACCCTAGGCCATCAAGACCATACTTAACAGTAATGACATTGATCCATAAAGCATCAAGTCCACTGGGAAACCTCCAAAGCCATTTGCCTTTTAGCGCTCCGCTTATGACACTTAGCGGACGGATGCCCAAACCACCCTAAGTCTTAGGACTGCAGACATCTTCCCAGTTGACCCAATGAAAACCCTTTGCATCCAAAAACATCGGAACTCCACAAAAATCCATCAGACTACAATGACAACAGGTGTTCTCCAACCATACAGTCAGCATTGAATAAAATTTCAGATTTTATCAAGAAAAAAAAAAAGAAAAAAAAATGGTTTATGTCAGAAGGTTTCTACACCATTAGTCTGTATGTAACATTTATCAAATATCTCTATGGTTAGCAGAAACAGAACAGAAAATCATAAAAAGCTTCAGGTCGAATAGCAACATGCTCATAGCCTTATACCTCCAGCAACACAGATACTTGACTCTTTAAATTTCTTGGAAACAAGCTTTGTATGTAATTCCAACCAGTTAGTTTTTGCAGTCGACAATGATGGAATCATGTCTTCCTCAAAAGAAACCCAAAGCCTCTCTCTTACGCCTACCTATGATAGAGCCAGAGATACACGTCAATACCTTTGGGGAGTAGAACAGAAGAAAGCTGGTACAAAGTACGGCTGTTCTAAACAAAATATCAATGCACATAAACGTAAATACAAACTCACAGCTGCAGGAGAGGCATATGTACGATGATCTTCAAAAACAACTCTAAGCGAAGGAAGCTTAACAACAGGCAAATGGAGCCTGCAAACTTCGAATGATTTCCCAGTTTTCTGAAACAATAAGAACAGACTGTCATGAAAGATAAATATAATTGCCCTGCAAGCTGATGACCTCAAATTCTCAGAGGGAGCAGTCTGTTGACAGGCAAACAGGAAGAGTTTTATACATCTGTGCACCAGATTTGAGGAGTTTCACTGATTCCAGTTATGGCCCCTATCAAGTTGCCAGAATACTCGATTACTCGGTATATGCTAATGTTTGAGGTTATTCTTGAAACCATGAATCAGCTCAAGGAGATGAAACATTAAAATGCGAAGAAGGAAGAACATGAACTACCTGAACAAGTTGAAGAAAGTCCCCAAGAAATATTTCCTGAGCTTTTTTCGATTGATGGGTACAAGCCAGAACTTCTACCATATGCTCAATCGCCACATCAAACAATCCAAGCAATGCAAACCACCTGTATGCAATCCAAACAAGATAAGATGAGGACATCAATTAATCAACGGTGAGCGTCTACATCAACATGTATTGCATGTAACTTACTTTCCAAGTTGGAAATGTATGTGATCTCTAATTAAACCCCAGGAAGTCCCCTTGAATACAGATAAGGCAGCTTTGTATGTCCGGATTGCATGCTTCATCTGATGCATTACGCTTTTACATTAAAAGAGGATTTGACTTGAAAGCACCAATAAGAAAGATTACTATCTCTGCCATTACGAGGTACCTGATCACACTTTTTGTACGAATCACCTGATAGAACAAGATGAAATCCGTACTTCCGTAACATTGGTGGCACTGACATTAAGTAACAATAGGATGCTTGCTCAAGCATTACTGCTGACTGCAGTGGTTCCTGAGGAAGCAGCAAATGTGAGACACTCTAAAACCACGTCACAAGTAAAACCGGTTAAAGAAAGAGACATTACCTCACCAGAAACACGAAAGTAAACATTAGCTGCTTCCTTATGCTGATCTCTGGCCTTCAACATTTCAGCCCACCAAAGCCCACAACGAATGGCATTTTGCTGACCGCTAGGCCCAAGTTTCTGCAGTTTTTGGCATTATCACATACATGTAAGGATTCATCAAGAAGTTAGTTATACCACCATCAAGCACCAACAAAACTACCTCGACAGCTCAGACAAAACATTGAATCGCATACCAAGTACGTAATGAATGCAGTTTCCATGCAGTATTCTGCTTCCTTTCTGGCTTGGTCCAACATGAAGTACGCTAATGCCATCATTTCCTGCATCAGATAATTTCATGTCACATAACATCAAAAGATTATATCAATTCTACAACAAATTGGACAAAACTCCACCATTTTGCTAAACGCATTATACCACTAGCGTCAGGTTTTAGATAATGTTTGATAATTTGATCATTCTTAAGAAATCCAGAAATAATCAATCATAAGTTTACAATGAGACAGGAGAAAGAATTAACTACGTAATATGCAATTAAAATAGAATTTATTTAACAAGTAGTACATTTGTTTGATAAACAGGGCCTCTTTGATAGTGTAAGGCAGGAGTGAAAAAGGAGCATGTCAAAGAGCTCAAGCACCATGACTATCATACTAACAATTACAGAGGAAATCGAGGAAACGATTGCGTAGAAAAGGATATGCACTTACTTGTACACCAGCATAGTGTTTCCAGGCTTTGTCAAGCTTGTAATCCGTGGAGATAAGTCGATAGTTTGACAATGCAAGCTCATAGTCTCGCAGCATGAAGGCATAGTCGCCCAAAACTCTAATTTGTGACTCGTTGGAACTGAAAGTATACCTTGAAAAAGAGAGCAACTGTTTTACTTTAAAGGAAAGCAAGACCAATAAACATAACGGCCACAAAGCATTCCCACATACCCTGGACCATCGGAAGTATCTGGTGTATCGTCCTTCCCTTTTCTCCACCACAAATTCTTTATTTGATTCCTAAAACCTTTCCTTGTAGCGGAAACCTAAGCAAAGTAATGAAAAGCCCCAATACAATCGAAATTAGTACAACAAGTGAGATACGAAGGTAGACACTGAATAAAGACAATGAATGGTAGATCAAAGAAAACTGTGAAGGAACAGTAGAGTTTTAAACACCTGCTGATTTAGAGCCCGAATTTTTTGCTCCATGTGTGGAATTAAGTGTTTTGTCGTGAGATCTTGCATAAGAACTCTTATCTGTTCAAATTTTAAGAAAAAGTGTAAAGAGGCTGTTAGATTTTTTTACCAAAGGTATAACATGATAGACACGAGGGACTGCAACTTTTTTATTTTTGATAAATATAGGATAAATATTAAAAGACACCAAGGGGGTGACTCCCAAGAGACAGCAACATCACCTCATTAATATCATCAGTGTTCAGGAAGTAACCCAAATGCTCCTTGAATGACTTATCTTCTCTCTGCAACTAAGAAAAGAAAAGAACCTTAGAGAAGAATGTTGACTTAATGAGAACAAAGAGCTGAGTAAACACTTCGGTTTGTTAACACAACATGCTGTTCAGCCATGACTTTTCAGAGAAGACACAACTTGGACATGAGAGAGAGGAACATTTACTAATGTACAGATGCAGATATGGGTCAGAAGAGAAACCCACTACGGTGTGCCATTAATGTGCTTAAGGCCACACTTGCTCTTTATAAAAGACCGCGCGAGGCTTTCTTTTCCAACAACATGACAACCATATCACCAATTCACCACCAAAAACATGTTTACGGAATCAGGATCGCAAACGCATTTTGGCTGCAAACTCTACCCTGGCTCACCAAAATGTTTTTTTTTTTTCAACCATTAGAAATTACCAAATTAATGGCAAAGCAGGATGCATTACTAATAAACCATCTCATGCTGCCTGCCAAGTTGTGCTTAGCTGAAGTTCACTTCGCCTGTATTCAACTTAACTAAGGTTTGGGATTGTTCTAACTAATTATCAAAAGCTGCAACTCCCACTTAATTGTATAGCACGCTACACACTTTCAAAAGATCCAGTAATTATTCGATAATAACCAACGAAATATTGCTGTTGGACACTATAGCATTACCCATACCGTTAATTGTATTTCTATGGAGCTGGGGAAGAATAGAAATGCCCCATGAACCAACTAACTAGTTTTCCAAGTTTGCCATTTTGAAGAATGAAATTCCTAATCAATTACTTCATTGGAATTCAGAATAATTTTTGAACAAATGCAGCAGATTTTTTAGACTACAATTTGGGGGTTGGGTATGAATGGAAGGGTAGCACTGTAGCAATTTGATAGATATTTAACCAAAATGGCTATGCCAGTAAGAAGTCCCCCAATATCACTGAAATGCCAGTGGTAAATGTCTGAAACTGAAATTTTAGGGCGTGCTCATAAACATTATTAATATATAGCCCGTCATAGAAAGCATTACTACTAAAAATGTCCAAGATAATGCAAAAACTAAAAAGGGAACCACTAGGTACACTTACAAGAGACGGCCATGGATTAACTTGACCTTCAACTGACTGATCTGCTGAAGAGTTAATACACAGCAACTGACAGTCATTTGAGCCAAATGTATTCTTCATCTCCATCAAAATCTTTGATGCTCTGAAGTGCAGCAGATAATGCAACAAATCATCAACCAAACCTCTGAAGTTAAAAAAACCAAGGACAGGACAGACTCACATCAAGGGGAAAGTAATTGTAATGAGCAATTCTGACTTATGATACTCTCACTGAGTATAACATCATTAAGAGAATAGAATCTCAAAGTCAATAGATATCACATTCGGAAACTTTTGATAGCACAAGCGCACAAAGATAATCCAGTCCGTATTGATTTCACTAAATTATAGTTCTTTGAAAAAAATACGTGCACACACATAGCACACGCTAACGGACACAAACATTTATATATTTACGAGTATTTTTGCAATGGAAACTCAATCCATTGCAAAGATGAGATGACCTTAATATGTAACAGCACATATTTTGGAAAAGTTCTTTAGTGGGAGAACAGCACGATCAGCAGAATGGAGAACGGAATGAAATGGAAGACAGAGCTAACAGATATCAGGAATAGACTCGCAAAGATGACGTTCCCCCCAAAAATAGCTGCACGTGTTGCTTGATTAGTAAAGACAACAATAGCAAAACTATAATTAATTGTTAAACTGGTTCTGCAAGTAGTGGAGTCTCTTAAATAGGACAGCCAAAGGGCAACATTATTCAGCAGAGCATTGCACAATATACAACATTAAAGTTGACGTTCTTGTCCAGAAGACAGCTAATGCACCATGAACTTAAGCTGCACTATACAAACGGTGGAGCATGTCAACCGTTGGAACTATAATCCGTCTTGCAAAATGCAAGACTGATCCAAGACAGACCACACCGCTAATATTTTCTTATAGTCACGATAACTTAGAACACTCAGGCGATAGTTGGAGGGAACAGAAAATGATTTCAGCAACAAAGTTCATCAAACGAAATCTATTCAAACAAGATGAGAGACCTGAGAGAGTGATTGATTGCTTGTTCCATCTAATTGCATCACATATTTAAAACATCTGGGTACCAACCTACTGGATGTGAAAGCTCACAAGGGCTCATCCGTCCCCACGACGTATGTGTATATAACTAGGTCAACTGAGATCCTTGTTTAAAGGATTTACCATCATTTCTTCAGACTTTATTTCCACCATTAAGAGGATCAATTTGCAACAGTCACCTTCTAAGTGCAGCATTTAAAAATTGGCATTCATGCAGCAGTAACATAATTAACCACCCACAAAAGGAATAAAACACCTACATTTCTGGAGGACCATCTTGATTGTCATGCAGAACGACATAGTGCTTGAGAATTTTTGGATCCATCACGCCTTCATTCAGAAGAGAAGGCAGCTTGCTCGTGTTGAAAAGGTCAACAAATTTATTAACAGGTGTTTCATCTTTTGACGAAACTAACAAAAGGCCTGCACAGAGTTTTGAAAGAAGTTGAAGGATAGTCAATTCACAATAAAGGTACCTGCAAATTTTATTTTCTGAATCATTAGGCCTTTACAAAAAACTTAGGCAGACAAGGCCATCTGCCTAAGACGAGAATTAAAGGAGATGCTCACATGCTACAGGATGGTCAAAAGCTTCGTGTTCAGAAAATGAAGAGGTGCATATAAGCTCTTCATTAAACATCTTGAACCATGGCGGCAATGACTCTGACTTGATGACTGCAAAAATCATTAGACAGATATTAGTTTTAAACAGCAGCTGTCCACACTGTAACCAACCAATGGTAAGCTTTCTACAACAGCAACAAGACTACAGCCAATCGATTTATATCAACATAAACAGTAACGCCAATATATGCAACAAACTGAAATCTAAGCTCTCCCTAAGATTTCCGAATTTTAATCCTGCAGATAAAACATATCCCTTCCCCCTACATAGCACATACATACAAAATTAGAATTCGCTGCAGAAAAGTACGAGCCAGCAACACTTTGTACCAGGAGAAGAATACTATGAAAAAGCATTACTCACGTGTCGGGACATTTTTATTGTCACGCAGGTCTGCATAATCATCATACTTCTCCTTGTTTCCGGCTTGAGTAACAACTTTGGTCAACTGCGATTTCGCTGCCTAGTTGAACAACATCACATTCAGAAAGTGATACTCTTAATTCGTAACACTAATCTTCAGAGGAAGAACTCCTTAATCAGAATTATAACTATTAAGACTTGTGGGATATCATGGTAACAGGAAAAAAAATACATCGGACAAGCACTATTCCACAAAACAAGGGCATACTCAGATTGACCAAAATTATTCCATTAAGCCACTTAATTGATCTACTGTGCAGGCAATATGCCCAAGAGAATAGCTCAAATCTAATCACATTTAAGCTTTTGAGAGTGGGAAAATTATCGTAGCCACGATTTAATCAGAACTTGCCGATGGGTTCCTAACAATCCGATAGGGGTTATTAACCAATCACTGAAACCAAAACTTTCCTGACGCCTTTGCATCACGCCTAGAAACCAATTAGAACTAGAAAAAAATTAACTCCATTCTAGCATTGAAATGCAACCCATACGAGATACCTCGACCACATTGATTGGCATCAAGAATTTGAATTTCTGCCCAATGCCCGCCTGTCGTAAATGGGTACATCTCTAGGACTCCAGCACGGGTGGGAAAACAAAGCGCAAATCAAACACCAATTGTTTTTGAATCTGCCTTCCTAGTTCCCATTTCTATTTGGCGTTGCAAACAATAAAAGTCCCAAACACTCTAGAAATAAAAAATAAACTAAACTAAACTAAAAACTCACTTCTACAACTCAAGTGCATGTTTGGTAAGTTGTAATCATAACTGGAATGGTATACATCCTATAAAATTGAAATATTGGTAAATAATTAGAGAGAGAGGAGAGATATGTAGAAGATTTTAATTAAATTCATGTCATGTACTTGCAATTACTTTGAATCCATGACTTGATGTAGCTGCAAATTACTCAAGTCAACTTAAGCAAAGTAGCAAACCTTGTTACGTAAATAGGACTAATGCTACATATACTTACCATAAGAATTACATGTCCATTGAGTAGGCTTTAAGTATCCGATACCAATTCATGATCTTCGCTAAATTGTAAACCCTCCCCTCCCCCCTCACCCCGCCAGGCCGCCCCAGCGCAGAAGGAAAAAAAACACTTGTTTAAACCAAGATGGTACAAAATCGAAATGTACCTCGAAATCTAGCTTTCGAATATCAGATGCATAGAACAATCGTAACTTGAACTTCTTAATCCTGTAAGGTTGATCACTTGCTGTCCGCACAGGCACTGAAACAAATCATGTAGGACTGTAAATCATAAAATAGCTGCAGTAATAAAATCATAAACCCACAACCTCATCTCAAAGAGGTTTAGATGCCAGGAAAGAATGACATGGACATGAAAATGTCTCATCCTAGATAAACATTTTACATAGAGAATAAATTAACTACACAATTGTGTAGAGTGCAGAAGTCAAAGTAAGTTTATCGATTTACAAATTATTTTTATAGTTAGAAAAGTTATTATTCAGCGCAAAAAGACGTAAGACCACAAGGGGTTTACCTTTCCAAAAGCAAAAGAGTTTAACTCCGATAAATCAAAGTAATTGGAATTTCCTTAAAGCACCCCCCGCTTCAGCCCAAATAAGCTAGAAAAACAATCCTAACCCCATAGATAATCACACTTGCACCTTAATCCTTGAGAAAGACAAGAGTTCTTCTTCATGTAGCTTAAAATTTTAAAAAACTTCTTATAAATTTCTAATCTTCTACTGTATATCTTAAAACAGCTCATTATTAGACTGCAAGCTTGTGAGTCACAGATATGGTCAAACCTCTATTTCGTTGCGAGGTTATGGTCAGGGGAGTGGTTGAAATTTTACAAGGCAGACCAAAAACTTTGTAATTATTCAATAAGCTAATGCTAATGAAAAGCAATCGTAGATGAAGACCGACAAAAGCCTGTCATATGCAAAAACTAGATGGCCAAGCTATTCTTTTTTCAGTGAGTAGAATTCAGATACTGTATCACTAATTCAGCTTTGATCCACTATTCCACTGCATAATGCCCAAAAAACGTACAAACGACTCGTCTAGCAACTATTAACGAGGTATCAAGACGAAATGTTATCTACACTTCTACGCTACCATGCTGGATCCTAGTGCGATACAATCGAAAATCGTCGTTTTCCACACCTAGTAAGGCCACTACAGCTCACATTACGAACTCACTACAATCAAAATTCCCATGAATCGAACATTTTAATTACGAAAACCCCAATGCTTAGTATCTCTTGCTCTTGATGACGAAAACCAAACTAAATTGTCGGCGAAATTCTCACTCTTGATCCACCAACACAATTACACAACAACTATATGACAACATTTTTACCAATTCGCGCTCTTAATTAAAACCTAAAACAAATGTCGGCGATCAGCTCAATCAGCATTTCTACTACAATCAAATCAAATTATTCACACACAGTAAACACTAATTACACAAACTACTCCACATTGCACAAATCAAATCAATTTATCTACAAAATGCACAAGTTTACGAAATCCGATAACGACAGCTCAAATTGCGCAAATCAGCCAATACACTACTGAAAACCGGTAGCGTAAAATCGGCAATAAAAACGATAAGAGAGAGAGAGGGGGGAGAGAAATACCGTCGATATTGTGGAAGTCGGAAAAAGGAGAAAGTAAGTCGAGAAAAGAGAGGCCATTTTTGTGACAAGATTCTTCGGCGAGAGAGGTTGATAAGATCATTACGACCGGCGTAATCTCCTCCATTAGCATCTTTCCAAGCGTCGTGTTCGCCGGATCCATTGACGCCATTTTTGTGCTTTTCTTTTCTTTGGAGATTTTGATTCAATTGATTTTTATTTCAGAGTTTGAGATTTACCAGGTGATGTAATTTGTGTGTGTTTTGGGGGGAGACTGTTTGAGGTTGACCCGGCCAGTTTATCTTGGCTCTGGCTCGAGTCCACTCGACCACTTGGAATTTTTTTGGGTCACGACTCAAGATTGTTGCTGCTGTCGTTCTATTGCCCCAACGAGGGTTTCGACTGTAGATTTGGGGATGGTTAAGAGTGTTTTTATCAGTTATTGGGTTGGTACCCGCTACTGTCAGTCTCTCTCTAAGACCCTGTTTGATAGGACTTATTCTTAGATGAATTCAGATCATATTAGAATCATTCAGATTAGATCAGTTCATTTCAGAAAGATGCAGTCCTATCAAACAGGACCTAACTTGGTAATCTCAATCTCTCACCTCCTTTTTTATTGCTCTCACATGTTATGGTGGGAACAGGTAATATCATTTCAAACCTGGTAATACCTTCTACCAGGTCTTGGTTTCTCTTCCCTACTTTTCTTCTCTTTCCTCATTGTTTAATATTTTATTTGCCCAATACCAAGTTTTTGCACCTGGTTAAACTTACCGATAAAATGGACTCTTACTGAATTTTACCAATAATAACGAGGGAAAATGATATAGCCACTCGTTGGAGTTAAAGTAGGGCATGGATTTATATTCCCCCTCTCTCTCTCTCATCCTCTCCCTCTCTCTAAAACTCCCACAGAACTCCAAGAACCCCTACTCACAAAGGTCTTCTCGAGCTGTGAGTGGCCATTTTTTGGTCATTTCCGGCCTGATTCTTTCCGTTTTTTATGTTTTGTTATTGTCTACTCTTGTGTTCGAGAATGTTTCATCTCCTTGTATAGGAGTACATCTTTCTCCATTTCGGAGTGGTACTTTTGATTGGTAGATCCGAAGGTATGATCGATGTTGGGTAATTTGATTTTCTTCTGGGAGTGGCGCATTGGAGCTCTTATAATCTTTGATACTCCATCATCTTCTACATCAAGACGGTTATATCACATCTCGAAGTAATTTCCTCCACCCTAAAACATGTGAGAACATCGAAAAGTTATCTTGGACTTAGATCCATGGTCAATAAGGTATTCCGGTATTCCTGACATGTTTATTAAACTGTCTTGATTATATAGTTTATGGTAGTATCTTAGATCTAACTCATTGTAAGTGTCGTGTGACTATTTATCAATGAGATTTTACATTCCCGTCAAAGAAAAAAGTAGATTAACCGCAATGTACATGATTGTTCCTACTTCATCCTTCTAATTCTAGGAACTAAACAAAAAAAATGCTCAATAGTTAAAGAGCTACCTAACTGTCAATAGGTGTGTTGAACCTTAAGACCAAGTTTATTGGTCATTTTTTTTAGTTGAATCATGAGTTCCTATGTGGGAAAGAGAAGCAAAGAAAAGGAAAATACAAATAGAAGTTTGATCTAGTATATCTAGAAGATGCAGTATTATGATCTAACTCAAAGGCCCACTAGCGAATAATTTGGAGCGCATTGAAGGTGACGGGAGGTCAAAAAATGAAGGAAGGGAGTCCAAAATTTGCTAAACTATCACCTAAATTATTAAAGTAATCCATATAAAACATTAAAAAATGCACACACAGAGCCCAATATTTGTAAAACTCTTTAGTAATAAAGTTATCAACATGAAACATGATATAAACAATATAATTCGGGCTACGCATATCAGAATATTACAATACATGTATCATTAAACATATATCATTAATTTCGTGTCGAAATGTATGTCAGTATAAGATCCATTTACACATACTTTTGAAAAGTTAAGAAGCTAATAATTTAGAGGGCATTGAGAGCATCGGGAGGTCAAAAAATGCACAAAGAGAGTCCAAGATATGTTAAACTCTCACATAAAATATTAAGATAATCTACATTAAACATTAAGAAATGCATGCAAAGAGAGTTCAATATTTGTAAAACTCTTACGTAATAAGGTTATCAACATGAAACATAATATGAATTGTTATAACTCGGGTTACGTATATTAAAATATTACGATACATGTATCATTGAGTTCGTGTCAAAATGTACCTTAATATGAGATCCATTTACACATATTTTGGGTAGAGATATGTTGACAAGTTTAAGATTTTTGTGAAAAATGATTTAAAAATAAACAAAAAAAAAGAATATTCTTTAAATATCAAGTAATATTCTATACAAATGTACAATGGCGATTGAGTGTGATTAGGAGACATTTTAACTAACAAACATTTAATTAGTTATCATGGTTTACTTATTTATTTTAAGATTAACTTAATCTAATATATATATATATATATATCTAAAAGCGAATAATTTGGAGCGCATTGAGGGCGTCGGGAGGTCAGGAAATGCAGGGAGAGAGTCCAAAATTTGTTAAACTCTCCCATATTTTATATTATAGCATTAAAGTTATCCACAAGAACTATATATTAAGAAATGTCAAGAGATAGAGTTCAATATTTGTAAAACTCTCACATAAAATATTAAGCTTATACATGAAACATTAATAAATGAGTTTAATATTTGTAAAACTCTCATATGAAGTATGAAATTTAATTTGTGTTACGCATATCAGAATATTACGATACATGTATCATTAAGTTCGTGTCGAAATGTACTTCAATATAAGATCCATTTACACATATTTTTGAAAAATTAAGTGCAGACTTTTGCCAAATGCATACGACGCTTCTATCGATCTAGAAATCCCCACAACGCATTAGAAATGAATCAATCATAGAGAGAGTCCAATATTTGTAAAACTCTTACGTAATAAAGGTATCGACATGATATTACGATATTACGATACAAGTATCATTGAGTTTGTGTCGAAATGTATTTCAACATAAGATCCATTTACACATACTTTTGAATTATGTCGACAAGTTTAAGACTAATTTACACATACTTTTGAAAAATGTTAAAAATAGAGTGTTATTTAAAGATAAAGTAATACTCGTGTAAGGTTAGGAGACATCTTAACAAACCAATATTTAATCTGTTATTATAATTTATTTATTTTGGAATTAACTATTGAATAAAAAAGAATATGAAAAAGTGTGTCCCGTGCGAAGCACGGACTTTCCATCTAGTAAATAAGAATAAGCGATTATGATAAAGTGTCTCGTGCAACGCACGGCGTTTCACCTAGTCTGATATATTTGCACAAAAAATTTAAGATATGTGGCCACTTTTAGCCTTTCATTTTTTGGAGTTACAATTCCTTGTCATATGTCAATTTCCGGTTGGAGAGGGATTATATTGATATAGATCACCAATAAACTACGTTTAGAGTATAATATTGATGTATGTTAGAAAATTATATTTAATGAATATATGGGAGTATGATCTAGTTTGAACTAGATAACTAATAAACATGGTCTAAGAAGGGGTTGATGCTTGGCGAATGATTTCCACGTGTTGAATCTCATATATGTGATTTAATCCGCTTATTAAAAAAAATGACGCCAATTTGGTGAAATTAATTAATAATATAGTAAATGTGATCAATGATTAAGTATTTTAGGAGTTGGGTAAAAGATATGGAATAGAATCTCCTTAAAGTTAGAATAACTTTACATGGTAGAGTTTACTTAATAAAGCAAGAATTAATTATTTTGCATTTCCTTTGTGTATTTTAAGATCCTCTCCATTTTGTATTATTATTAATTTTAGCAAACTCTACCAACTCTACCAAAAAACAACTTTAGGGGATCCTCACCCAAAAGATACCTATTTGATGTATTAATACTTATCATGTGCTTCTATAATGACTTGCCAATTCATTTTAGTCTTGTCTATCACTATAATTAGATATGTAAAAATTGCCATGATTAAATGATTTAAAATTCAATTTTTTTCAATACGTGTAAGTCATTTTAGTCGGTCTGTGATTTATCACAGGAGTAATATTGTTGTTGTTACATGAAAAATCAATAATTGTACAAATCCATATACTATAATCATTTTCCCTCCTATGTATAAAGTCATACAAAAACAACATCAAAACAAATTAATCAACTCATCCTCTTTAATTAATTTCAGACTAATTCATCTTTCGTAGTTGCATTACCTTTTGTACCCCAAAATGTTATTCAATGAAAATCATTCGCAATCTCACCCTATTAATAAATGGTTAACATATGTGAGTTGGATTAATCGGTTAACCTTATGTTATATGAATGCCCAATTAAGCATAAGCGAGTTGGATTGATCGGTTAACCTTATAAGAATAATGTAATCCATTAATGAGACTTACATGAATTTTCTTCTAGGATCAACTGGCTGAAGGGGGGGTTATATTAAAATTCGACTTCGCCAAAGCCAAAACAACTGGCATTCATTAGTTAATCTAAAACAGACTAAAAACAACAAAATCAAACAAAGAAAGCAAAAAAAAAAAAAAAAAAAAAAAATCATCAATAATAGAAAAAAGGGCTTAAATTGCTGTTCTTACTAGACAAAAGATTAATTAAGATCTTGCAATAGTTCTTCACAATAATCTTGAGATGCTGCCTCTAACCCGGAGCGTTAAAGCTTCACAAATGGCGAGGCCATCCACCATCTTCGGCCGCTACACACCTCGAAAACTCTTAGCCACTAACCATTGCAGTAATCATAGCCCAATTAACATCCAGAACAATCAATCTAGCACACGTCCAAGCCCCCTCGTGATTCAAAGCCCCATCAACGTTAATCGTTAGATCCCCATCAACCTTAACCTTTAACTCTATCACCAGGAGCTCGTCATTTCGCCACTGGTCGTCGTTGTCCCATGTTGCCAGAGCAGTAATTCGCCTTCCAAAAGTTGTTAAGAAAGTTACTTATGCGAACCATAAGCCCATTGCACAAGCCTTCTCCTCTACATATTCCTAAAGTTCCACAAGTGCCACAAATCATACCAAACACGCATGACACATCAATAAGCTTGCGATGCACTCAAAACACAAACAATACACATTAAAATCAAGGAATGCACAATCTTGGACACGTATTAACTTTCATTCTTTTCCATAGACCATACATGTAATTAAGAAACTTTTTTTTTTAATTTGTTTTGGAGAAACTTGATCCAAGAGAAAAAAAAGTCATGAAACACAGTTTGTTGTCTTTCGCTAAACCATGTGCATTAATACACATAGTTTAGGGACGCCATGTGCATCAATATATAAAGTTAAGGGGCACCATGTGCATCATAGTTTATAGAAATTACGGAAAATTTTGGAAAAATCGAAAGAAAAAAACAAATAAATTATAACAACCCTAAAATTTGACAACTTAAAATACGAATATACGGAGTAAAAGATTGTTATGCCGCCATTGACTATCAAGTCAACGACAAGGCATAGTAAAACAGACTTCTGTAGAGAAACAACAAGTGTCAGCGGAAGACTTGTAGTTAAGATTACAATCTGAAAACAAGCCAAATCAAATGAAAGTACAATTGTTCAAAAGAATCCAAAAGTTCAACGATTTATTCTAAATCCCATGCCATGCAACGACATCCAAGCAGACATTCAATCACCTTCAAGACCTGTCAACTGCGCCATTAAACAATGACACATGCTGTAACACCCCCAAATTTCCTTTCCTTTTCAAAAACATTTTTTATCGAGAATCAAAGCACAAATAAGGAAATTCAGAGGTGTCACTCCGCACTCGAGTCAAAGACCCGAATGCAAGGAGATTTCAAAAGCCACAGTATAATTGTCTAATGGTCTAAAATAGTCTATTACAACCCATTAATTAAAATTACAACATTCTAAAATATGAATTATGAAATAGTCTATGTCTAATAACTACTAGTCTAATTATTGAATCCAACTAATTCTAGTGAGTCGTCGTTCCCGTAAGCATCAATCACTCCAAACCTGTGGTGGATTTAAAGCACAAAAACCACAGTTGAAAAAGTCAGTGAAATTGAGTAAGATAACACCTCAACGTGTAGAAAACCAAAACTCTTACCTGGGTTTTGAAAACGTTTTTATTTTATTTTCGAAAACCACACTTAGCACGTTATCATATAAACCAATCATCAAGACAATTTACACCACCAGTATAGAAATATCACAGTAGCTTCAACAAGTATATAACATATCATTAATATAATCCAAATTATTCTTTTATATCTTTAATGAGGAATCCATACCAAATATTATAAGTGGGATGAGCCGAATTTGTTTCCAACTCATCCAAACCATACCAAACATATATTTATAAATGGGTGAGCCGGTTTTTACCGAATCACCAAACCATACCATTATATACGTGGGTGAGCCGAATCTTTGTCGACTCACCAAACCATTATATACGTGGGTGAGTCGGTTCTTTGCCGACCCACCAAACCATACCATACAAGACTACTAGACCTTAAGTGTGCACACCCCCTATTAAGTATTGCTAACCCAATAGAGTAGTACTAGCGCCAAGCCCACTTAATGACCGATGCGGTGGGGCAATAAAGTGGAGTCGATGTGACTCAAACCAATAAAGTGGAGTCGATGCGACTCAAACCAATAATCATCGTGTATCCTCATGCTTTATTTATTTATTTTGTTTATAGTATCAATCATTACACAAGCTTATATTACAATAATCATACAATCATTCATAATGCAGCCATATCAACATCAATAGCACACCCATCAATCATAATTCCAACAACATCTTTCGAATCATAAACCAAACAATATATCAATGCGATAATCCAATCCAATCCAATCAAGATATGATAATCAAAATAATAAATCGTTCTCCACCTAGCACGATACTAAGTTCTCATCCATCACACCCTTCACATATAGCACATAAGTTTGAAAGGTTCTACAAGTTTAAGAAAGGTTGAGCATGCTAGCTTACCTTTTCAATATACACAGGAACACAACAGCACAACGGTCACTAATATTCTTCGTCTACGAACTCAGGTGCTACAATTACAACCAATAATCCCAAATTAATACTAATCTCACCCAATCATTCATCTTATACTTATCTTAGCTCTACTCTATATGCAATGCTCACCACAAGCTAATTTCTAAACCAACAATTATCAATTTAGCCAACAATTCTACTTCTAATTCAATAATTAAATACTAATACTCAATAACTCTCAATTTATCTTAAAAATTCCCAAAGACTTAAAATCACTTTTAAAACATAATCAAATTCATAAAAATAAATATTTTATTATTAAAATTTATCTAGGATTTATTAAAACTATTTATATTATGTTTTAATTATCAAAAACATGTTTTAATTACACAAAAAGTCATAAAAACGAATTAAATCAACCAATTAACGAAAATCAGTTTATAATTATATAAATCATCTAATTTTCGAAAACCCCAATTACTTTAATTATTTACGCAAATTATACTAATTAAGAAACAATTTCTCAAAATTACTTCAAATTACAATTCCTACAAAACATGAACCAAGACCAACTCAAATCCCCAATTAAAATTAAGAACCCTAATTAAAAGATTATTAGCACACTAAAATCATAACTTCCGGAACTAATTGACCCTAATTCGAGTAATTAAGCTAATTAACCCCAAAAACGTGATTAGTGAAAATCAACCCAAATCAAGCATCAAAACCAATTATTTGTGTATAAAAATAACTCAAATCAATAACCCGCTAATCATAACATCTATTAGTATCGATTAAACACAAATTAAAGCTAGAAAAATACTTGATAATCACGTTTTAAAGAGGAAGCCGAAAACAGGGGAAGAAAGGGGTGGTAGAGGCGTTACCACGGCAGAAGAAGAAGTGAGGGAAGCGAGGTGGTCGACCGGCGATCTGGGCAGATGAATAGAGGCGACGTTCGTGCGTGGGCAGTGGCGTGCGGCGAAGAAGGACAGGCGGCGTGAAGAAGACGGCGAACCGAAGGCGAGAGAAGAAAAGAAAAACAGAGGGAACTCTGTTTTTTTATAGGGGGGGTGCGTGTCGTGTTTTTTTTTTTTTTTTTTTTTTTTTTTGTTGGGTTAGGATGTGTTTGGTGTTTGGGCCAATTGGTGTGGGCTTGAGTTGTTGTAGTGTTTGAAAGATAGCCCAATTCAGAAATTAGAAAATCGTATATAGAAAATCCGACTCCAAAATTCATTTCCGAACTCGGTTTTGAGAACGACAATTAATAATTAAAATATTTTCATTTCAATACTCTAATTAATAGATCTAAAAATATTAATATAAAATACTTTAAAATTTCGGGATATTACATCCTTCCCCCCTTAAGAAAACGCTTCGTCCCCGAAGCGCAAAGTAAATAGATAAACCCATCAGACACCCATACAACACATACCGAGTCATAAACAACTCACAAGATCTAAAGGTATGAACATTAAATGCAATCTAAGTTTAATGCAAAGTTGGCATTACAATCCACCCTCCTTAAAAGAAGAGTTCGTCCTCGAACTCACCAGTTACACAATCATATATGTAAGTAAATAATCTCAACGCCTTGATGTACGAGTCACTCGTAAAGGAACACCATTGAAATATAGAATCTCCTCATCAGTTTTGCGATATCAAACCAATACGCTTTTGAAGATACACCATTGTATCAATCTTATAGTAATCCAAAAATTATAGCATCACCAAGATCATTAAATTTTCTCTATAACGAAGGCCCTTAATAGAGTCGAAACCAATAAGACATCAACCTCAAATAGTTTATTAACTTGTTAGGCAAACTACAAATATACTTTGAAATATAAGGAACCACATACCCAAGAAAACTCACTCATCAATCCTCAAGTTCCAAACTCAAAAGAGAACTATTTGTGTTAAAATTCATGCCCTCTTATCCTCATGATGACATATATATATCCAAATAATCCACCATACTATTCAATAATACAAACCCACATGTGATACAATACTAAAATATAACCTCCAACAATAGTTCTAACTTCCCCAATATAAATCTGATTTTAAAACAACAACGTAATATTCAAAATATAAATCAAGCAATCCATTCATTTAAATCAACAAATCTCAACATTATTCGATACACATCCCAAAATTCTTAACCCATTTGAGTAGTCATTGTCACACCTCAACTTACCAAAATCATTTCTCAATATTAGTCAGTTGAAATACATTAATACATCAAAATCCAAATGATATCCAAGATCCATTATCACCGCCAAAATTTAGTGTCCTCAAGCACCCTAAATCATATATATCAAAACCGTTATATCGAAAATAAAACCTTTTCACCCTCATTCATTTAATAAATACCGTACTCTCTGTATTATACAAAACTCATAAAATCACCTTTAAGAATATCGCTCATTCACAAAGTAACCCAAAATGAAATTTGAAGTAACCGAACTCAGTAAATTCACTTTGCCAATAAACTCAACTCTTTAAATCATAATGCAATAATTATATCATAATAACAGTGATAGAGATTTTAAACCTCAAAGATAAATTCTGACCCAAGTAAATCTCCAATCTAATCTGATCCTCGTCGAAATACAACCTTCATACATTATATATAAACCCCAAAAATCTCAAATTAATACACCAAACTATTCTTTAAGATAGATACACATAAGGAAAAATTAAGATCATGGATCCGAAATCATGTTATCCCAAAATAGTTGTAACTTTCCATGACAATATTAATTATAACAACTCAAATCCATTAAACAATACAATCATATATCTCAAAATAAACCAGTCAATAAATTTCAAATTCAGCATTCCAAATTTCACCACACAAGAACAATTTTAATCTCTAGAAATCAACCAAACTCCAAATTCAATATCATATGCCGCACTCAAATTTCTTATTTACATCTCATAATAACAGTTTCCTTTCAATACTCATGAAAATCACCTTGTAACAATACCACTCAATTCTGATAAAGACCTCCGTATAATATAAATCTATAATTAGTATAGCCGTCAATAGACCTCCCTATTACAGAAAATTCATTTCACCATATAACCCCCACTATATATCTCATGTTTGACCAAAAACTCATATAAATCATTGACGTAGCGATGTCCAAAGACAGGTCTAAAATGCTAAATATAGAGCATAATAATGTATACATTAGCCAAAGTCTCACTACAAAGGGTAGGGTGAGAAGGCACTACTTATGTTTTGGAATATTTCCTCTATAGGTAATTCAAACCCTTAATTAAGAATGATGCAGCAATTTGCTATCAAGCACTTAATAACAATTCCGACACTAATAAATACCCAAATAATATTTGTTTTAATTGAGATACATTCCATGAAACCAAGATTATACATGTCGAACAAACATACTTAAAATAGACATACAATTTTCTCATTCCAATTCAATGAATAGTCATTCCAAATACATATAAGGTACATTTGACCTTCCAAAACCAACAATTTTCATACATGTAGATCAATTTCATAGTTTCTAATTCCAATACCACATTACATTTATCTCACATTTCCAAGTGAATCAAAACATTCAAATAATCCAATAACAATTATATGTAAAACTCACATGTGAAAACAAGTAGCAATTCATAAATAAAAAAAACTAAACACACATAAATGAACAAAACAATACCCCTATACCCCCATACGGCTTGGTTCATTTTAATTGTTTTTACTAATTGAATTATTTCTCTTTTTTTTTTTTTTTTTTGTAGCCGTGTTAATTCAATTTAGCGTGGGACCTAACCTGGGATGAGTTTAATAGGGAGTTCGGTAGCTGATCCCCGACTCATCACAACGCCTCTCGTCAGAGGTAAACACATCATCTCGATGTAGTGGCGGCTCCTATGTCCGCCCCCTCTAGATGAGTTTTGATTCTCATTACATTATCTCAACTTTCGCTTAAACTTTAAGGTACATTATTCGTGATTGGGCTTTTCAATTTATAGATGGTCATAACCGAAAACAATAACGTACGGATCAACAATGGGTAAAGGCATAGCCATACAAAGAAATATGCATAAGCATGAGTTACAAAAGAATGATGAACAAGATGGGTAAAGATCACAATCATGGATGAAACGAATGATAGACTTTTGAGAACGAACGATATAAGCATGCTCAACTTTAGGAGGTCAACGTTCTTACCTTTCAATGCTATCCAACAACATTATGAACTACACCTCCTTGAATCCACAACTTAGGTACCCAATCAATCACAAACTCAAACGATAATCCCCTAATTCACAAGGTGTATCCATAAGTCATAATTCTCACAATTAACACAAATGAATCCAAAAGGAGACAATAGTAAATAAACATGAATAACGTCTACCTCCGACATCGGATGACCACCAAATTTGAGTATTTCATAAACGGTTATGTCAGGAACATGCCCTCCAAATTTCGTCCATAAACTCCAAGCGGATCAACGAGAATCAATCTCACACTGAACCATAAACTTGAATTAAAGTTTACCCACGAATTCGGATATAACTTTTGATACACAAATCTAGACCTTACCAATTTTTTTTATATATTGTCACAACTAGAGTCAGGAACATCTCCACAAAATCTTGTCCCAAAACACTTTATGAGTCAACGAGAATCATCAAAATACCGAGAGGGCGGAACAGTTCTCGGTAGATAGACACAACTCCACTAAAACACCTTTACAGAGAGCATCCGGTGGAATCATTGAATGATCTACATGTTTCTGGATTCATATCAAAAACAGGGTTCTAACGCCACCAACCACGTCTTCATATGTGAGAGTTGTGTGTGTTTGAAGTTGACACAGTTGTGCTGAAATCTTATGCGGGTGGAGGCTACGAGAATGAGAGAGATGGAGAAGAGGGGGCCGAACAAAGGGGATCTAGGGTTTTCTTTATTTTTCATCTAGGTAGCACCGATACGGACTCGGACTCGGACACGGACACGAACACGAACACCGACACGGCACTTTGAAAAATAGCGGACACGGACACGGCAAAAAACAAAAATTAATATGTATTTTGAATGCATAATTTTTCAATTACACGTACTGTTCACGGGTAGGTAGAGGTAGGGCATGCAGGTTGGGCTGTAGCGATGGGCCGCTAGTGGACGTCAGTCGGAGGAGGTCTCCTGAGGCGGCGTCGATCGAAGGTGCAAGAGTCAGCCGGAGCAAGAAGATGGGAAACAAAAAGAGACAAAGAAGTAAGACATGTAGTTGAGCTATCGACTAGTTTAATTAGAATAGGAGAGAGAAAAATAGTTTTTTTTTTTTAAAACTTGTCAAAACGACGTAGTTTTGTGTCGTGTCGGGTGTCTGGTTGGTGTTCGGTTCGTGTCCAATTAAAAAAAATCGTGTCTGTGTCCTAAAATTAAATAAAAAACCGGACACGGTTTTTGGGTGTGTCGGACACGTGTCGTACTGTATCCGACGCGTGTCGGTGTCCGACACGGTGTCGGACACAGACACGGCACTGGACAGGCGTGTCCGTGCTTCCTAGTTTTTCATAAATGGGTATGAGGGTAGGCTCGGGTTTGAGATTAACTAATTAGATGGGTTGCGTGATCCACATACCCGATCCAAATCCGAATGACTAACGAATCCTCTTGTGTAATTCCATAATCAGAAATTCCATAATAAGAAATTCCATAATAATTTAATAGAATTCCAATTGAACCTTAATAAAACCCTTAATTAAATTATAAAACGTAACACCCTTAATTATTTAAGTTCCCAAAAATACGGGGTGTTACATCAATCTTGATTTTTTAAATTCAATCAGTATATGGTACCCCTGGGGTACGTAGCTCTAGGTACCCCCGGTTTAATAATGAGTGAAAATTGAAAACTAATGAGTGGAATTCGGGAAATAATGAGTGATTGAGAAATAATGATTGGAATAAAGTTGTATATGATGATTTAAAATAAATAATGATTATAATGTTATATATAATGAGTGAAAATAGGAAGATAATGAGTGAAAATTGAGAGATAATGAGTAAAAATATATAATGACTATAATGTGGTATATAATGAGTGAATAGTTAATCGCGAGTACGTAGCTTTAGGTACCCCGTAATTTGTGTTTTAAATTAATTTGGAACTTTTTTATTTTATCATTAGAAAATAATTAAGGGAACTAATCTCCAATTAACTTTTTCTTGCAAATGTAATGATTGTCCGTCTGTCCCGCCATCACTATTGCATTTGCAAACTTCAGCGATATCAAAATGGAGTGGTTTCACACCTAGATACCCATATGCGAAAGAGCAAATCTCTTGAAAACATCACGTGAATTTTTCGAATAAAAACCATTTTTTGTACGCACTTTTTTTTTTAGACGTTGCGAAAATAAGTGTTGGAATAGAGTTCCATTGTCTTCCACTGAACCTCCACTACCGGCATGTGTCGAACAAACATAAACCCCGACCAAAACCTCGGACCCACACTACACCGGCTGACGTCACTTTCTCTCTCCTCCCATTGAAAACAAAAACCTTGAATGTCTCTGCGCTGTTGCTTCTCAACTACGACTCGCACTCCTTCCCCACTCTCTCTCCTCAAACGCTTCACTTCTCCCTTCTCCGCCCCTCTCCTCTCTCTATCATCTCCCTCCACTGAAATGTCATACCGCCCCAACCACCAGGGCGGTCGCCGCGGTGGTGGCACTCCTCGCGGCGGACGAAACCGCGGCGGAGGACGACGCGGCGGCGGCGGTCGCGGGGGCGGGGGACGAGGCGGTGGTGGTGAACAGCGATGGTGGGACCCTGCCTGGCGCGCTCAACGCCTAGCTCAGATGGCTGCTGAGGTGATCGACTGAATTAACTTCAACTACCACTGATATTGCGTATTTGATATTTGCATGCACGCTTTTATTTAGTTTTGGCGTGTTGATTAAGTTTCGATTTTTAATTGATGATTTGTTAGGGTTTGTTAATGAATTTGGGGGTTAATTTTGATTTGGCTTGGTTTGGTTTGGTGGTGATAGTATGAAGTGATGAATGAGAATGAATGGTGGGATAAGTTGGGGGAATTTGAGAAGAGTGGAGAGCAAGAATTGATAATTAAGCGTCAATTTCGGCGCGAAGATCAGGAAGTTCTCAATGACATGGCTCAACAGCTAGGGCTTTACTTGTAAGCTTCTTTTCTTTTTTTAGCTCTTTCAACAACATTTATGCCAAAGTGCTGTCCTCGTTTCTGTAAGCTTCGGATTATCGTTTATGCTCGTAGTTTTGATGCTGGTATCGAGTCCTGTGATGTTGTGTTACTGAGATGTATTTCAATGACATGGTGTTCAAAGAGTTACTGAAGTATAATGAACTGTATGCTATTTGTTGCAAGCTCCACAATTTTATTTTACTTGGTTGTTTTTTAAACCTTGTTTGGTAGAGAAAGGAAAGGAAGGAAATGAGTAGAGAAAGGAAGTGAGAAGAAGAGAAAAATGACACTTCCTTTTCCATTGTTTGGTTTATATGTTTGATCTTTGTAGGAATTTTGAAGGAAACTGCGTGTTTAATTAATCAAAAACCATTTCCTTTCTTTCCATTTCCCATGCTTTTTTACCAACCAAAGGCTCGAAAGGTATCAATTTTTTTTTCATTTCCATCCAATTCCTCTCTACCTAACTAACTGTTAAGATAGACATTGCTGTATTTTGGGTTTGTATTAGCTTCTAATCTAGAGTTTTGGAGTACGCGCATAAAATCGGATTTGGAGTTAATAATTTTGTTACCGGTTTACCCTAGTGTAAGTAGGCGAATGGAAGTTTACCTTAACAGTGCGTAGTTGTAGAATAGGCAAACATATAATTTATTTCATGATTATCTGATTGAAGACGTTGCTTTTTGTCTAGTTTTTGTATTTTGTGTAGCCATATTTACAATTTGCTTACTTTATGATGCTTTGCTGGAAGTAAGCCATGCATATAACAAAGGAAAGGCGCTTGTGGCAAGCAGAGTTCCCCTACCAAATTATCGTGCGGATCTGGATGAACGTCATGGAACCTCGCAGAATGAGGTACTTTTTCACATGATAATTTTCTCATACATATCTTTAGCTGTGTAGTAGCTCAGTAGTATTGGTGAACTGTGTGCAGATAAGAATGTCCACAGACATCGAGAGAAGAGTTGGTTCCTTGTTGGATACTTCTAATGGGGCAAGTACTGAAGGTTCCACTAGTGCATCTTCTCAGAGCTCTAGAGCTTCATCATCAGCAAACATGGCTAAGGTGGTCTCCGTCTCAACGAACAATGTTAATAAGGAGAGAATTAGTGCTGAACTCAAGGAGAAAGAGGACAAACTCCAGGTGTGTATATAAACTGGTTTGGTTTTATGTGTGACATCTGTTCTGTCGTTCTTGGCTACTCTAGTCTGATCTCTGTCTGCATGTGATCCAGCAGGTTTTTTTTTTTTTTTTTTTTTTTTTTTTAATTAAGATATATTTTTCACAATCAGTTACATTCCATGTTCTATCTCTTTCAGACGAGAGAAAGTGTACGTGCAATGAGGTCATTTAGAGAGAAGCTTCCTGCTTTTAATGTGAGATCAGAATTTCTCAAAGCTGTCGCTCAAAATCAGGTGAATTGTTGTCTCTGGGTCAAATCACCCATTCGAATTTGGTTCTCAAAATATGAGGCAGTGACCCAAACGGCTAGTTGGCTACTGATAAAATGATCATGCTTTATCTGAGATCTTTTTGCACTTTCTGTGTGCTTTTGTCATTGTAGGTTCTTGTTGTCTCTGGGGAGACAGGTTGTGGTAAAACAACTCAGTTACCCCAATTTATTTTGGAAGAGGAAATTTCAATGTTACGGGGCGCTTCGTGTAGTATAATATGCACCCAACCTCGCCGTATAGCAGCTATATCTGTTGCTGCTCGGATATCTTCTGAAAGAGGAGAGAATCTTGGTGAAACCGTTGGGTATCAGATACGCCTGGAGACAAAACGCTCTGCGCAAACTCGATTACTTTTCTGTACCACAGGAATTTTACTTAGACAGTTGGTAACTTTTGCTTGCCCTTAAATTCGTCTCACATCTATAAAGTATTTCTCTTAGGATCTTCTTTTCCATGTCTGTGCTTATAATGTCATTTCATCTATATCTTCATGCTGTAAGGAGATGGTATGATATTCCGCCCTTGAATCTATCTCACATCCTTGGTCCTTCTGTTTTGAGAAATGATAAGTAATTCTTATAAACTCAAGTGATATTAATGTATTAAAGTTATAATTCAATGATTAGTGATTCTGATACATTAAAATGATGTAAATGTGTTACACACTAACAAACTGACATATTTGGTCATTTGTTGTGATCTACTGGTGGTATGTTTGCTAACCTTGAGAAGCCTGAGTGATCTCTGTTCATATTTTTGGTCAAGTTGCAGAGTAAATGCTTCACAAAAAGTGCCACGGAAGTTCTTAAGCATAACCCTCTTATCATGATGATGTCACCTCTATTGTGGCCAATTCTTTATTGATTGCAGTGAACCGGTGACTCTGGGCATAAATGCTTTTGTGTGCGGATGGGAAGTGCCACTGCCATCTGTATCAGTGGTTTCTTTTGTTTCTTGATGCTCTATTTGAGCCTTGAGCTGTGTAGCAGTAGCTGCTTTTGCTAGTTCGATAGGGTTGTTTGAAGTTAGGGGCTTAAGGGTTAAGGCTGAGCTTTTGTAACGGGAAACTCAAGGCCTTCTCAGAGAATCACTTATCAATTTCACAGCATTAGCTGCACAGAATTGTGGAAATATGGAGAAAGGAGATAATGTGGAACCATCATTCTTGATTTATGTAGATGAAGAGATTTGCGAAACCAACTTTTTAGTGTTTTATTACTTCTGGTTCTATTGATTTTTGTTTTATTAATGGTAATGGCCTTAGATCATTATGTCAAAATGTATATAAACTATATTATTTAGCAAACATGTCTTGTCAATCATGTGATAGCGGATGATAAAGTGCATCATTTAGTGTTTCGTTTCGCAAGGATTTTGAATTTAGCATCTTTGTCTTTGATCCTTTCTTGTCTGTTCTGCATGCCAGCACTCTGCTTTTGTCTGATGCTATCTTTGTCTCTAGATAACTGAGATTATTACGGCCTTGTGTATTGTTCACACATTGTACCAATTGACAGGTTCAGGATCCAAACTTGACTGGTGTGAGCCATCTTTTAGTTGACGAAATTCACGAAAGAGGAATATATGAGGACTTTCTCCTTATTATTTTGAAGGATCTTCTTCCTCGTCGTCCAGACCTGAGACTCGTCCTTATGAGCGCTACTATAAACGCAGAGTTATTTTCCCAATATTTTGGGAGTGCTCCCATGATTCATATCCCGGTACCGCATATAGACCTAATTTTATGATAAAATTCTGGGTATCTGCTGATGGTGAATTGATCAAATATGTTAATCCAATGTTGTGCAGGGACTGACTTTTCCAGTTGCGGAGCTCTTTCTGGAAGATGTTCTGGAGAAAACAAGATATGATGTCAAATTGGATTCTGATGATTATCAGGGTAGTTCAAGGCGGCGGAGCAGACAAGTGGACTCTAAAAAGGATCCTATTACGGAAAAGTTTGAGGTATGCCTACATTCTGCATCTTATTAGTCTCTTCTTCTTTGTTGGGATGATGTTACTTGGCAATGGCCCACATGTCAGACGTCTTACATGACAAACCTTTTCCTTTCATGAACATAACAATAAAAAATCTGTAGTGTTGATCTCACTGTTGGTGAGGTCTAGGATGGCGATTCAGCTTTCTCCCCTTATTACCAACCGCATTGTGACAATGTCGGTTACTGTAGACCATTCCACGAGACTCCTATTTTCTCATAAATAGTACACCGCTAAAACCCCAAAAGCTGACAAATAGGGATCTTCTCTTTAGCAGCTAAAATTGAACTAACAAGAGTACCTTTCTTCTTTAGAAGGTTAGAAGGGATCTGTTCTTTGGCAGCTTCCCAGGAAGAAAAGCAATCTTAAGCAGGGGCCTTGCACTTTTAGATTGTGCCAGTAAGGACTAAGGAGTTGCGAAGCCTTGACACCTTAGTTCTCAAGAAGGCAACAAATGTTCGAGTAGAGAATGTACATATCCTATTATGCAATCTCATTTCTTAGGAGCAAATCCACGAATGTTAGCAGCTCCGCAGGCCACAACACTGAGGGTTTGTCCAGATCATTCATTATACTAGCAAACTGAGACATCCAATAATCATTCCTCTCATTTTAGCGTAAGAAATCCTGAGTGAGTAGCTTAAAAGAAAAGTGACTGAGAAAAAGTTTGGCAACTGGATATCGAAGGGTTGATCTGCATACCAAATGTCATGCCCAAACAAGATTTCCATAGCAACTATTGACAATAAAGCCAATTGGAAGAGGCCGAAACAAAGATAATGGATTTTCACTAACTAACACCTTGTGCATTGTGCGCTATTTTAATAGATGGGCTGAAACCATCAATGGTGAATTTAGCCCGATGATCTTTTTTCTCCACAGCACATCCTCATCATACTCACCATTGGTGAATCCCCAAAACCCCAGTCTAACCGGAGATGTCAGATACCTATACCCTCATATTCTCATTGGACTCCTTTCCAGCTAACCCTTGAACCCTTAACTGGCTCCTTGTTACCTCACAAAAGTGATACACTCTTGTTTAAATATTGAAGCCATGTGAGCTGAAATTATGTAGATGTAGAAAAAGTTCCACTGCAAACTTTACAAACTGCTTCAAAGTAGAGTCAACTTCCCCCCCTCTGGTGAAGAGCTTCTCAACACAGACCTCTTCTGAAACCCAACAGGGAAGAAGACGCAGAACATAGATGGGAGAAAATCCACTTCACAGTGGACGAAGCTGTCTAAAACGTTAAGTTTCATCACTTGACCTGTTCACCCTCTAGGATGAGCATGCTCTCGCTGATGATGATTTGACAGGCTACAGTACTAACAGATGGAAAGCCCACCTAAAAAAATCCAAGCTTTTCTGATCAGGTTTGAAAGGCAACATAGTCGTAGCCTCCAGAAAAAGGATGAGAGATGATGATCTCGTGAGAGAAATTGTTTTTAGTGCTCGCACCTTTAACAACGACTGATTTTAATAGGCTTTCTTCTTAGAACACTTACTGACTCTATTGTTAAGATGAACATGAGGGAGATATATCATCTTGTCACAACCCTGTATCATATCTAAAAACCAACAGTCTCTCCATTGACAACCTCTGTGAATTGAGCCTTTGCAATGCTAAATGATCCATCTACCCAGGGATCCCATCGATCAAGAGTAGAATATTACAAAATTCCAAAACCCGTGTTCAATAGGCTCCTTAAGTCAAGCTTAAGTGAGACATGCTGGATAGTCATCTAAAGGAAGTCACTCACTGATTGGCAATAAGTACAATATCCACGATTTGACAGCTATGGACACAACCATAAAGCTCCTCCAATGTACGAACTACATGTACCATCCTAGGCATAAGCACCTTGGCTAGGATTCTGTATGGACTACCCCAACAAGCTAATAGATGTAAAGTTTTTGTCACACTCCGTTCCCACTACTTTTGGGAACAAATTCAGAAAGGTGGCACTTAAACTCTAATAAATAAGTTACATTGTCATGAAAATCATGTGAAAGCCCCCTAATTTTTTCTTTACTAGTTTTCCAGCAGGGATGATAAATGATAATAAAGACAATTTGAGGGCCTCCGAATTTTGCTTTCCAAGTTCGTTTATAGCATGTTGTATTTTCTTTACAAATGTGAGATACCAGCTTCGTCTTCTGAATTGAACTTTGTCTGGAGGAAGGTCTAGAAGGTTTTTTCTTCTTTTGCTTAGCTTGTCATCGAAAACCAGCAATCACTGTCTATGACTTCTTGTTTTTCATGGAAGACACATTTGGATAGACATCCATTGCACTTTGATAAATTGAACACTAAATTTCACTGAAATTTATCTTTTAGTTATTGTGTGCAACATAAGTAATTTGGTTCACCTTCTTCGTACTATTATTGCTAACTTTGTGTTTCCAGCATACATCAATTGTTATGCTGCTAGTTTGAGAAACCAATTATAAATGAACTTTTGTTGATCTTGTGATCTCCATCTCCAACCTAGCACGTTCTTTTGTAAATAATTCCAAACTATCACTCATTGTGATAAGATTCTAAAAAGGGGTCAAGCAAGCTGGAAAGTATACTTGATTCTGTAGGCTGGTTTGGGCGTTTTCCGAATTCCTTAGTTTCAATTAATACATTTGTATTATTTCTACTGTTTTAGAAATTGGACACCTGAAGTACCTCCAAAAATGAAATAGACTTCTACTTTATTTAAAGCTAATGTAAGTGACCTTTCAAGTGTTAGCTATAGATCAGACAATGAGACAAAAAAGAAACCTGGCCATGGTAGAAAAAGTGTGCATAGGTATCTATGTGCCTTTCAATTGCTATGAAGAGTATCAACTAACTGTTAACATCAATTTTGTTTATGCTACCACCTGTGTTTTTTTTACCTCTACTCGCATATGGGAACTTTATTATATTTCTGCGACCATACAGAAACATTATCAATGAGAGTCTTTGGTTTTGTATGTTTGTTTTTTCATTGATATACTGCTTGATTATTCTCTCAGAAAAAGCTGGTAACATGTACTAACTTTCTCCTGCTATCTTTTGGTAGGATGTTAACATATCAGCCCACTACAAGGATTATAGTATCAATACCAGGAAATCTCTGGAAGCTTGGTCTTGTTCAAAGCTTGACTTTGGTCTTGTGAGTGGTTTATACGATAATTATTGGGTGTGAGGTTTTACTGAGCTCCCTTGCTGTCCAAAAATCTTTCCAAAGATAGAATGAATTGGCTAAGGCTACCATTTTATATTTTTTTGAAATTCTTCTCTCTTGATCTACACAGCATGCCCACCGTCTCTGCATAAATTGTCTTTCTGTGTATTATTTATCATAATTATGATGATGATGTTCATTTGTCCATCTTGAGTAATACATATTTGTATAAGATTTTTTAAAATTTTCGAAGTGAATCTTACTTTCATAGTGGCATGGTGAATTTAAAACTTGTTGGCTTTGGAATATGATGGAATAGAGAAGAATGCCTCACAAAACTGTATGCGCTTCTTAAATCATGAAGTATCTGTTAGTCAATGCAATTATTGACGCAATTCTGGGTCATTTGGGGACAGCTTCCCTGTTATCAACATTGGGGAGAAGGTTGTGTATATCCGACCCCCTCCCTTACCTCGCCACAGGCTAGAGCCGTCAAGGCAGTTGGGTAATGTTGCTGTTGTTATGGATCAATCTATGTACGGGCATTGTTAATTCAGTGTCTTCACTTTCTGATTGTCTTTTAGTATCTTGGGTTCAGGGAAATGATGATAGTGTTTCATGATAAAACCTTAGAATTTGTGTTTAAACATTCTTCTGCTCTTTTGTTCAATGTGCTTGTAGGTGGAAGCAACAATCGAATACATTTGTAGGCATGAGGGTGAAGGTGCTATTCTTGTTTTTCTCACAGGTTGGGATGAAATGTCCAAACTACTGGACAAAATTAAGTTAAACAAACATCTTGGAGATACCAAAAAGTATCTTGTTCTTCCCCTTCATGGTTCAATGCCAACTGTCAATCAACGTGAAATTTTTGATCGACCGCCCCCTAGTACAAGGTTACTACTCATCTCTTATCGTTATTATTACTGTTCTTTCTTTTTGTTGCATACTAGGGTTGTCGGATACGTACTCTTATCCTGCCCCGTCCCTTTCCACTTTTACTTATGGTTTTATCATGGGGCAGAGTCTTACTTTTTGTTATAGTTCTTTTGGTTGGAGTTTTGTGTATGTACCTTGTTGTTACGAGTTAAAGTAACCGCAAGTGTACGAGTAGTTCTACTGGTCGATCTCAGGGAGGTACAAATAATGTCTAGGTCGAGATTGGTGATTGTATCAGTTGAACAAACAAGAATGAATTTGTGTAAATCAATAGATTAAAAACCTAGGGCATAGATATCCCCACTAACATACATCAACTATGATATTAAAAAACATAGCATGTCACTAAAACACACACTTACTTTAACAACAACAACAACAACAACACACACTTACTTCAATCTAATATTTTTGGTCTTTTTGATTTTTTGTTTGTTTTGTTTTAAATAAAGCACACAAACAAACTAACACTAAAAAAACAAGCATACAAACACATACAAGTGAGTCACGTAAAACCCTCCTTTGAACAACACATTGTCCTCAATGTGCACAAAGGGCATGGCCACACAAAGGGAGACAAAAACAAAGAGGAGAGAAGACTCACATCAACATCGTCATGATCGTGTGGAGGATGCTGAGTAGTGTAAAGTTGCATCCAATGGTTGAAACTTGAAAGAGACAGATAGTGACTGCATACGACAAAAATTAGGCTCGAATGAATCAAAACGAGCCGTAATCTCATCAAAACGGCCATTGCAATAGGCCTTAAGCTCATCGAAACAAACATCACAGTGGGCCCCAAGAGCAATCTCCGCAAGAGGACCCTCGCCATCAGGAGCGGGATCCACAACATCGTGAACAGTGGGCCAGGGCGGCTAAGGGCGACGGTAGGTAAAGAGCCGCATTACCGCGGCCGAATCAATGGGCGTGCGAGCCGGATCGGGGCTCCACTTTATAGGACCACAATCTCCACCAGACCTCTCAATGATAGAAGATGGACGTAAATGCACCTAATCCATAATGATGCCGGACTTGAAGATAATCATGAGTGATCGGCAAGTCCAAGTATAAGGCCAAAAGGGTGACTAGCCCACCAACACCAATTGGCCCCTTAGTGTGAGGCTGGCACAGCGAGCCACAAAGGTATTCACAAAGTCTGTGGCCCCTATCTCCTCGGCCGTCGGGAATCATGGGCCAAAGAAGCTTCATCTCAAGTTAAGGAGTCGTAGTAGGCTCTTTCTTGCCAAATATTGTATGAGCTATGATGCGGTGGACATACCGCACGGCTGGGTCCACAATACTAGAGGCTTTATCGGTGGACCCTTCATGTCATTTTTAGTTGCTAAGCAACACATTTTTCCGTTTTCAGGTCAAAATTGACATTTTTGATTGCAAGGCTAGCACGTTTTAGACTTTTAGGACATTTTTAATTGTAGGACGCACCTCTTAAGACATTCTAATTGGTGGAAAGTTGAAGGAAAATGTAGAAGGTGCGGTTCAACAATTAAATTGACTTGAAACTTAAAAGGTGCAGTCTTGCAAAAATCAACTTAAAAGATGCGATTTCGAAAAGAAAAGATTTTAAAAGGTGCATTCTGTCAAAATAAATTCCTTAAATTATGATAAACAAATAAATAAACAAAATAGAGAATACTAAAGAGCAAGTCAACCACAACATTACCTGAGTGCCTAGATGTCTCCTGTCTATTACGATGTTGGGATAAACCAAAATGAATAAGCGGCAAGACATGGATTGCCTAACTGCTTCTTCACGTATAAGGAGCACAATTACTGTGTTGATCGAATTCACTTTTTTACATCATATATTAGAGCCAAAGAATAGTGTATATTTAGCTCCACACACTAAGTGACTAAGATTCCATATAAAAAGAAAAATAGCTAGTGCCTGAAAATAAAGATGTAGGATGCTTTGCTTTGGAAGACAAATTGATAAGACTTAGGACTTAGGAGGCTGGCCTGTGAAGTTGTTGATCACTTGACAGTGATGCAACAAGTTTAGGTTTCTCAATGTCAAGATGAGAAAGAGCTGCAGTTGGTTTGTTCTTTTCTTCCTTCCTAATCAAACATCGTGCAATGTGAAAGGTCTGAAGACTGACGAGTGACTGCTATCCTTTATTTTCCTTTTCTTGTTTGCTTAGCATTTCCTGCTCCCTAAAGAAATGGCCCTTAAGTGGCGGGTTTGTTAGCGTCTCCATTGTCTCTGAGTATTTTGGCAGTTAAATAGTTCATGTCTGCTCTATTTATGGCTCTTTTATCTTTCTGAATTACTGATGCCAAGGTTTTAATGGATTTTGATGTTTTGACAGAAAAATCGTGTTAGCAACAAATATAGCTGAAAGCAGTATTACTATCGATGATGTTGTTTATGTTGTTGACTGTGGAAAGGCAAAGGAAACTAGCTATGATGCTTTGAACAAACTAGCTTGTTTATTGCCATCATGGATTTCGAAGGCATCATCACATCAGGTATATATGATAAAATTCAGATATTTACTACTGTTTTAACCTTTTACCCAATGTTCACTATGATTGTGTTGATAATAGAGACGAGGCCGAGCTGGTCGGGTGCAGCCTGGAGTTTGTTATAGACTATATCCAAGACTAATTTATGATGCAATGCCTCAATATCAACTACCAGAAATTCTTCGCACACCCTTACAGGAGCTATGTCTAAACATAAAGAGTTTGCAACTTGGATCTGTTGGATCGTTTTTGGCAAAAGCACTTCAAGCACCTGATCCTCTCTCAGTTCAAAATGCTGTTGAACTTTTGAAGACAATTGGAGCTTTAGATGATAGAGAAGAGCTGACCCCTCTCGGTACAGACATTCCTAATCCTTGAACTCCTTTTCTCATTCACTGTTCGCCTCCCACTCCCTTCCCCGGCAAATACTTCTGTGAGATTTAGGGAATGGCAGGGGCCTAGCGAACTTTTTAGCTGAAATCTCAACCATGAGCTTTGGAAACGGTTTTCCAAAGGATCCACCTTCTTTATGATGTTGCTTGGGAGGATTTGGTGATTCTTCAAACTTATGGTTGGAGACTTGGAGATGGGAGCTTGCCAATCGACATCCTTACTTCATTTTCACATCACTCTCTTTTGTTTAGATCTGTATTTAATTGAGTTGGAGAGTCAAAGAATCTGAAGATTGCGTTCTGGATCTTGATGTTTACTTTCACGATCAGTAATATTCAATGTGAATAGTTAATGAGGATATTGCATGATTACTTCATCTAGTCATGTGTTGAGTTCATGAAAGTAGCTAATTTGTACTCAAATAACTCAATAGTATGTGTCTCTTGGTTAGGTTGAGAAATAAGATAAGCAATAGCTGTAGGTCTTGAGAGGGAAATACCCTTGCATTCCCTGTTGGATTGGGGGCTGAGGTGCTGGGTAGTATTAGTTCATACTTGACATTTGCTAATCCATGTGTATGAGGTGTGTTTTGTGTACTCTTTTTCTCGAATTGGGAAATCTATATAATATAGGCTCTTCGTACGAGTAATTATCAAGGTGTCACATTATATGTTGATATGACAAGGTGTTTTGAACATTGACTAACATATCAGTGTGTTCTTCAGAGAACGCAACTAAGCTACTTGGATTGTTTCTCTTTTTACATTCTGGATAATTCTGTAAACAGGTCGACATCTTTGCACTCTACCTTTGGAGCCAAATATTGGGAAGATGCTCCTCATGGGTTCGATCTTCCAATGCCTGGATCCAGCTCTGACAATTGCAGCTGCTCTTGCACATCGTAATCCCTTCGTCCTTCCAATCGATAGGAAGGAAGAAGCTGATGCTGCAAAGAGATCCTTTGCTGGTGATTCTTGCAGGTGAGATAATAGTTCTACAACACTTTGGCTTTCAAGTTGATTGAGAACCTCTGCCGAATATGCTAACCACTTTTTAATGATCTAATGCTTGCTTTGATAGTGACCATATTGCCCTTCTAAAAGCGTATGAAGGATGGAAAGAAGCAAGACGCAACAGGACAGATAAGTCATTTTGTTGGGAGAACTTCCTTTCATCACAAAGTTTGCAGATGATGGATGATATGAGAAAGCAGTTCGTAGATCTACTTTCCGACATAGGCTTCGTGAATAAGGCAAAAGAACGTCAAGTGAGCCAATCAACTCAATTTTAAATTTTGTTTATTCTTGACTTTCGAGTTCATGTGAAACATGCAAATAGATGGGCATGGGGATGCTCTCTAGCTTTTGACCCACCTATAAATCTTGTCATGGATCTTCCATGTCCAAATTATTTGCAAATTAACGACTCGTTGAGAAACTGATCTTCTGATTGTTAGGAATTGTTAGGATTTCCTCTAGTAGTGGATTTTAAATTAGCGCATTGGTAGATCTATGTGCTTGCCTTTATTGCATGTTTGGATGAATAGCAGCAGTATTATAATTCATTTGGTAAACGATATTCTTGAAAATGTGTAGGTGTATAACACGTATAGCGATGATATGGAAATGGTTTGTGCCATCCTTTGTGCTGGGCTTTACCCCAATGTTGTCCAATGTAAAAGAAGGGGAAAGCGGACAGCATTCTACACGAAGGAAGTTGGGCAAGTTGACATTCATCCCGCTTCTGTAAATGCTGGGGTTCATAGTTTCCCGTTGCCATATATGGTGTACAGTGAGAAGGTGAAGACGACCAGCATCTACGTTCGTGATTCAACTAATATATCAGATTATGCTCTTCTGCTGTTTGGCGGTAATCTTCTTCCAAGTCAATCTGGAGCGGGCATTGAGATGCTTGGAGGGTACCTACATTTTTCTGCATCCAAGAGCGTATTGGAACTCATCAAGGTATCATACAATCACTTACTATCTTTGATTTAGGAAGTGCCTATAAACTATGATATGAAGTTCTTAGATTTTGGTAACATTTTTTGCAACCTATTCGACAAACACCTCACATTGATATTACTCATGTTGATTGTTCAGAAATTGCGAGGGGAGTTGGATAAGCTTTTGAATAGGAAGATCGAAGAACCAAGCTTAGACATTAACGCAGAAGGGAAAGGGGTGGTTGCTGCTGTAGTTGAGTTGCTTAACAGTCAGAATGTAAGATATTGAATCAGATCATTGTTTCGATTCTTCAAAGCTACTTGATCACTTTATTTATTAATTAGCGAGGTTAAGACATCACTCTCTAGCCTGTACGAATACTTGAACTTGATAATTGCAAATGTTACTACGGAGGTGGGTAGCTTGATCAACCTTGTGGGTTTAGTTGGCTCGAATCCGGCAGAAATCAGATCATTCAAATTCAAAACATTGATGAATTTGTGACGTTAAAGTAGAAAATCTTTAAACTATTCTTTTACCAGAGGGAGTATTGACTACGAATATTCGAGTTCACCCAAGTTGCGGATTTTCTACATATGTAAAGAATTGGGGTAACTAAACTAACTTGAGTTTTGTTAACTTTTTGTGAAGTCGTGATGATGAGTGATGTGACACAGGTATGTTTGAGGGTTGTGCTCCAAAACCCTGAGATTTGAGTGAAAAAACACAGGAAAACAGCTGAATACAAGCATTGAAGTTTCAAAATACAATAGTGATCGATATGACTGGTGGAGTGGAAAAGAGGGATCCCATGATCCGAGAAGCTCATGATCCGAGAAGTCCAAGTTTACGCAATGTTAGTTTAAGTCTATAAAGTTAGTTGTTAACGGAAACATTCCTTGTTAGGGAGCCAATACACTTGTACTACGCTATTGCTAGCTAATTAAGCCCTTGCTATGCACACGTGAGGTACCGGTCAATCTTCCCTTCGTCTTCTTCTACACTCTTACTCAATATATCTCCTAAAAGACTTTGTTTTACCACTTTTGTAAACATTTAAGTGTGATCTACCTGAATTTATTAATGATGCTAAAACGACCTTGCGAACCGTTCATGTTCTAATTTACTGTATTCACAATGCAAAACAATTAGCTGAAACGTCATTTTTTGAACTCACAGATCTTCGTTTCCGCATAATAAAGGTAAAGACAATGTTGTTAATCCGTTGGTAATCGGAATCTTATAAATACTGACATCAAGCTCCTCAATGTCTAATGTGAAACTAGCAAAACCTCATCATACCCCTTTCGGAGGTGTTACAAAAGTATTCAAACTCCAAGCCTTCCTTTGACACGGGAGCTAAGCCTCAAGAATTTTTTTACCAAAATTCCACTTCATATAGTAACCCCTAATTTAATGTTTTTATTCGCAATGGAGCCAAAAAAACTCATTCTTCTTAGTTTTTGAAATATAACGGACTAAAGAAATATCACATGAAGCTCTCTATGATTCTCATTTATGAACTAATACGAGTTGGTTCGAAAATAACTGTATACATATATAGCCGAGTGACTAGAAACAACTAGAAATGTTCAATATTGATCCTCCGAACAGAGCCGAATCGAATTGATCTCAATAATTTAATCATCCCCGAATCAACCCAATCCAAAACTGACAAATTCTAACCAATTCTTTGGGGGAGTTGGAGCCTTCAATTGTTGCTCTGCTAGAGCGGATCCAGCAGTTCTCCAGGACGCAGGATATCGGGGCGCAGGCTGCAGCTTTTATTTTTAGTAGGATTGGTTTTTCCATAGCAAAGGGTGTGGCGGCTCAGATTGTATCTCGGCTCCCCACCAATTTCTTGTAAATTATTATAGATTTTTAGATATCATATAATAAATTAATGTAAACCGATCCTAAATTTGACAGGAAATATTTATAAACCGAAATTTAAATATTTGTAAATTAAAATTTATTACTTGCATGATATAAGCTCAATCTCGTGTCGTAATATTTACACCAGTAGAACATAAAAAACCCTCCAAAATCCCACACTTCACGTGGGCAGAGTAAAGTCTTCTGTATCCAAGGCACCCCATCCTACATTCTCTGGGATCAGAGCCCTTCAACAACAAGCATACCCAATTCCACATTATTAAACTATCCCTTCAAAATTTCATGCCCCTTAATTGTCTCCTCTTCTATGTATTTCCTCACTAAACCCTCTCCCTTCTCAAGGCATTTGTATCCCACGTTACCTCTCCTTCCCCAATCGCGTTTCGCCACGTGTTCCGTAACCCGACACGCCGTATTTGCCTACGGGTACCTGTTACGGGCCGTCCTTATGATAACCCATTTGACCCGCCCAATACTTGAATCATCATGTGCACCATTAGTCCATTTTGCTCTTTTCCAAAACCAACTCCCCCACATATAACTCTCATCATTTCAGCTTAATTACCATTTTTATTTATTTGTTTTTCCTTTTAATTTCCCCATAAATATAAATTTTGGTACGTTTGTACGTATATATACACTTTTTCCTAGCTTTTGATTCACATTTTCTCAAGGAGTGTACTTAGAAAATAAATGTATAGATTATTTTCTAGGCCATTATTGGTGTTATGGAAAGAGGGTGGAGGGACATAACACCAAATTGTCCTAGGTGTGGCTCATCAAACACAAAATTTTGCTATTACAACAATTATAGCTTAACTCAACCTAGGTACTTTTGCAAAGGTTGTAGAAGATATTGGACCAAAGGTGGGTCCCTACGTAACGTCCCGGTGGGCGGCGGTTGTCGGAAAAGCCGGAGGTCCCGGTCGTCCGCTACTCTACGACAGCTGGCTGGAGTATCATCCAATCTTACTAACAACCACCATGGTGTCACATATAGGAGTCATAGTAGTCCCATTTTTGGTACAAACAATAATAATGATCATGTTAATAATAATAATAATTCTTACGGTATTATTGATGGAGATTTGAGCAATGTGGTTGAATCAAGCACACCATCAATCCACTCGGAGGCTCCTACGATCGATCTTGCAGCTGTTTACGCGAATTTTTTAACCCAAAAGAGTAGTACTAAGCCGCTTCCTGATCAAGTGTTACATAGTAGTCACGAATTCAACAACCCACCACATGTTGACTTCTCAAGTATACCAGATGCTACAAGTATTGTTCCTAGTACACAACAACAAATAGTCCTACAACAACAACATACTACGGTAAACATCATGGAGAATAACAACAATCATCCAACCTTAAACTTCTCTCAAACCTGCTTGTCTGTGCCTCCTCCATTGAGCATTAGCAATGATAATCAAAACCCGTTTTTCGCCTCGGCCGATTTTCGTACGTCAGTTCACCACCACCATGAAGATACATCAACAATAATGCAACATGATCAGCTAGTAGAGTTGCCACCTTTGCCAGGGGAATCGTCATCATCACATGATCATCAAGAGATGCAATGGAGGATAACTTCTACTAGTAATAATAATAATAATCATATAAATGGTGATGATCAAATACATCATCAACATGGTCATACTAATATGGGAGCAACAAGGGATTCATCAGATTTGGAACAAGATGCACAATTTTCCAACATTTTTGTTGGAAGTTGGAGTCCACTTGACTTGCCAGGTTTTGAAACTTCATCTTCTCCATCAAAACCATGATCAGATCATCATGGATCATTAAGTTTTGATCAGAGGGTTGAGATTTCTTAGCTTTGATCACATTTTTAGCTGCGCTCTGTGTTTTAGTCGTCCAATGAGTGAGTAAAAAGCTTATTTACTTGCTTGCTTGTTAAGTAAAGTTGTGAGTGGAGTGTGTGAATAAGGCTAGGAGTTTTGGTTATAACTTTCATGCATATTCTTGAGATGTAGACAATATATATACATACAGTTTTTTTTTTTTTTTTTAAATATCATATGATATAAATGTATAGAAACTTGAATTGTTGTATCATGGAATAATGATCAAATGAGTTGCGATGCAATTGAAGTACATATATATAGTTTATACAATTTGCTCTTTTTTGATAAATACTCCGTAGTCGATTCTGTTTGATTATACATTGTGGTTCTTATTTTCAAGCTACTATAATTCTCTTGAAAAAGTTATAGAGACAGTTTCGGTCTGTGCTAACAACGATTAATTCACTACTTCCTTCGTTATCTCGAACTATATACTAGTATATTTATTATGTTTAGCTTTGTCAAATACTCCGTATGTAGGAACCTAGCTAGCTAAACGAAACCTAGAAAACCACAAAAAGAAAAAAAAAACAAATGGTGAACTATTAGTGGAAAGTCATAAAGAGGTTGCTTTAGCTAAGGGTCTGGAATTAGCTTGGCAAATTTGGTTACAAAATTCCGATTATTCATACAATATATAGGTCTTGTAGGAGAACTGGAGAACTCAAGGTAGTATACTAGTACACATGTCTCACACACAAAGAAAAAAAAAATCAAGGTGTACATCAAGGTGCTAATCAAACAAATGTACTATTGGTCTAACGTAGGCCATAGGCCCCTAAGCTATATATGGGGCTTTGCTATTGTAATTAAGCTAAGGGGTATGTTTATGGTTATAAAGCTTGCATTGTAATAGTGATTGGGTCTAATATAATGTAATGTATGGGTAGTCCCTCTAACTTATTTTCAAAAGAGTAAGGTTAAATGTATATGACATATACACTTGTAAATGTATATGGGGAGGTAAGATGGTATTTTCATCACGTTTAAAGACTCACATACCTCATTCTTACTCTCAAATGCACACTCACGGTTAACAGATTACTACTCAAGAATTAACATGTCAACTCATACCCAAAGATGTCAGTTCAGAATACATCAAAACAAAACCACTCACAAATATTAATGTCAACTCAAATATGAGAATTCCAACTCAAAACATAGAATGTCAATTCGAAATTTGCACAGAAAAAAAAAGATTGGTGGCTCATAGATAGCAGATTACTACTCATGAATATAATATGTCAATTCATACATAAATATGTTAATTGAGATTACATATTTACATAAAAACAAATTAAAATTACTCACAAATGAGAATGTCAACTCAAAATATGAGAATATCAACTCAAAATATGGAATATCAACTCAAAATATGGCCAAGAAAAGGAGATTAGTAGGGTTGGGGAGAAAGAAATGGTTGGATACGGAGTATATGTTTTGTAATATATATCCATATACATTAAGCCTTTCTCTTTTCAAAATCCCTACTAGTTGTTGAACGCTAAAATTTAAAGGCACTTTTTGTTGGGAATTTATGTGTGAGCGGTTTTCCCATATCAGAAAATTGAAATGGGTGGAACATATTTATAAGGTAGTGGGTTACTCCTTCTATTGCCAATTGGTTTTAGGATTGAAAATAAATGTCAGGATTGCTAATGAAGAGTCAAGGAAGATATGGAACAATTACCTTCATTCCTTCTACCTTCATTCTTCTATCTTCACTACGGAAAAAGAAAAAAGCTATCCTAAAACATGAACTGCTCGCGATACGGGACGAGACTTCCCGATGTACACTAAACATAAAAAAAGGACTAAGAAATTGTTGTTGTTATTTGATCGATTGTTGATTGATGCTTCACTTATTTTATTCTGCGCTTTAAATAGGGTAATCTCCTCGACGGTTATCTGAACTCCCGCCTCCTTCTTCAATCGTAGGATGAGACGTTCGTGAGCGGTTTATCATGTCTCTCTTGATGTTCCAACCGCTTCCGAGTATGGCGGACATTACTTGTTTCAAATAGTGGGCTTAATGTTGATTGTCGGCCCAATTCCAGGATTTGCTTAAAGAGGGGGCTTTTCTTCGTCGCGGCCCGTTGGGTTGATGGTTCCATTTTCCCTCGCATCGTGTCGCGCTGCACACCCATCGCTCCAAAGCAAATTATTTTTGTCATCAACACTCCAGCGAGCATATGACACTATCGAGGATTGCTAGCACAACAGGCCAGGGTACAACATTAGACAAAAAGAGTGGAGAAATGACAAGTCACGCCGAATGAAAACCCTTGATCTTTCTCTCTCATTTTTCTTCTAATTTAATATTGTACCCATATTGTTGAAGCTAACAATACTCAACACCATCAAGCTAAGGAACTTGTTTAATGTTTCCTTTTTGTTTTCGTGCTCATTTATAAGTATACAATTAGTTAAGTACATTTACTTCGTGCATAGATAGAACACCATATATACTTGTACAGATGAAATAGTGCACTAGTACGTAGTGGCGTACAATAGAGACCAAAGATGTGAAGTCATGAAGTTGCTTGTGCAGTTATGCTTGAGTAGTGTTTAGAATCTTGAGATCGACCTGCTCATTACAGTAAACACGTCCTTTGCACTAATGGATTAATTAATCACCAATCGACCTGGTCCCTAATGACTAATTATTTGCTAATAGCCTATGCTATATACACAACTAGTGTTGTACTATATATGCATACGCACGCATCGAGAATTCGTTATTTATAACACTACGGGTTTCTAAGTATGAATAATTGAATACATGTACAAGTACAGTCGTATAATACCACAAAACTGTCGAGCTAGTAACAAGTAACAATAGCGAGTACTCTATCAAAAGATTATCTCAACTGAAAATCTAACCTTAATTACCATCCAAATGCCACCAATTATTAATTTTATAACCATTTTACCATCTCAAACCCTTTAAATGGGTAAATTATATATAAAACGTTCTCTCGAGAGTAAATTTAAGTGTGGTTCCTACTGTTTTATTGTGAGAAAGAGCATCATGCTCCTTGTACTCTCGGAGTCTCGGAAGCATGATATCACCATTGCTTTAAGTGACGAAGAAGGTCAAATTGAGATGACTATTAATAGCTAGCACCAGTAGATGTGCGGATGTGCCCTTTTCGAAGGAGGAATGCTCTTGGAAATTAGTCAACAATGGCACACGATACACGTGCTTTAATTGTTGACTATATTTGTGCTAATTAAATCCAGGTTGTACTCTTTATTTCCATGAAGAAGACACATTATTCGTTGTTTTTACTTTTTTTTTTTCTTTTTTTTTTTCTGTGAACTATTATTAATTTCTCTCACATCAGTCTGAAGTGTTGAACAAACATTGCTATCAATCTCAATTCCTACATACAGCTTTCATTTGCACCTACTGTATTTAATTAATTTTCACGCTGATTTCGGTAGGTTCTTAGTTATATCCATTCAGCCATCCTCATCAAAAAAATTCATCATTAATTATTGTATAATTCTGAAGATCATCTAATAAGTATGCACTAGCTAAAGTTGTCGATCCATTGAATGTTGAAATGAAATATTACCAACAAGCACTGTAGCATACTCGTAATAATTTAGAATCAATATCCGATAGATATTCCGATGTTTTATACTTTATTTTTTTTTTAAATAAGGACCTGTATAAGAATAAATTACGTTGCCCCGGTAATGAAATCCGAGGCAACAACATCGAGTACATCAGTAGGACGGAAATTTATTGTGTAATCCCGGGAGTATGTACTCCCGGTGATGTGGCACACAAATCTCAGGTGGACTCAATAACAATAACTGGATCCAAAAGAAATAAACTTTTTTCCCTCCTCTGCACCTCAATCCCAACTACCACCATATGACCACCTACCCCGTCGCCTGAGATGCCATCAAAGACACCACGCGCCAGCGACCTTACCTCGATTAACGATCGCCGACATCTCGACGCTCTACTACTATCGCCCATGTTTCGCCAACGCTGTGTAGATCCGTTATCCCCATGGCACCGTGATTGATAATTGGGGTAGGCAATCCGGTGCGAGGAGGCGTATGAGCGGTTGTCGAAGTTGGGTGGGAAGGAGGAAGGTGGGGGAGAGAGAAAATGTGAAATGGTTGGCTACTTTGCTGGGTGACTAAGTGGAATTTGAGGTTTCATAATTTCATTCTTTTTTATGGGATAAGGTCTACGTTTCCTTAGTCCCTACCATTAGAGTGTATCATTTTTTTTAATTAAAATTACATTTTCAATGATATTATTGTAGGTTATTGATATTAAATTATTATACGGTACCTTGTATAATTGTTACATTGAATGTCCAGTTAGCGCATAAAGGTACATAATCTAGGTGCAAAAATACATGATTGATAGTCTAAAATACATACATATTATTAGAATAAGTAAAATGCATAAAAAAAAATGTGGAGTAATAAATTGATATGCTAATGTATTAGTATGATGTGTTAATGTACATAACTTTGACACTAAAGTACATAACTAGTAAACTAAAGTACATAACTTTGACACTAAAGTACATAACTAATACACTAGAGTACATAGCGTTGACACTAAAGTACATAAATAACACGTTATGGTACATAACACAACTGTGTACATTGGCGTATAAATTAGATACTTTAGCCTTGAAATGATGTACTTTATAAAACTTATGCATTTTAGAGCATCAAATATGTACTTTAGCGTGTAGAGTATATAAATAGTACATAAACCGTGCTCTTTAATTTAGTGTAAGTATCAATTATGTACTTTAGCGTGTAAATTGTGTACTATAGAAAGTAAATTATGTATTTAAAAATATCAATTATGTACTTTAACGTGTAGTTTAAGTACTTTAGCGTGTTAGTTGTGTATTTTAACATAGAAATTATGTACTTTAGCTTATTAATAAATATACTTTAACATATTAGTTATGTATATTAGCGTATCAGTTATGTATACTAATTATTAACACGATACACTGATAAATTTTGTATTTTAGTGTGTCAACCGTATCGTATACTTTAGCGTTTAAATTATGTACATTAGCGTCTAACTTATGTACTTTAATGTATAAATCATGTACTTTAGTGTAACAAAAATGTACTTTAAATATTTTACTCTTTAGCGTACATATAAGGCATAAGCATACTTAATTACATCAAAAAATAAAAAATAAAGTCTAACTTTCTCAAATCTCTCTCCTCCCACGTTTTAACTTTTTTTTCTTCTCGTTTCTAACTTTCCCATTTATCTCCCTTCTGGCCTTCTTTTCCATTAATTTCTCCATCTCACCCATTTTTCACATTCATTTCTCCGATCCAAAGCCGTTTCTAACTCCTCCTTAATTCGCTCATCCCCACCCGACAACCACCCCGCACTGCTACACCAGACAACCACCCCGTACTCCCTCACTGCACCACCACCACCTTCAGTCGGCCGGATCTGCGTCGAGCGCGAGAAATGGCTATGCGTCCGGCGACGGATATAGTGGTGGCACGATAGATCAGAGGTGAGAAAAAGATGGGAGGTTTTGCTGATTTTTTGTTTTAAATATGTGATTTTTTTTTCTTGTATAAATTTGTGACATGGCGGTGACGCGGTGATGACATGGTTTCCGGGACTACCTAGTCCCGGGAGTAGGGTACAGGCGCCCCAGTAGGACCGGTCTCAACCCAAACTGTAGTCGAGTAATCAACCGGTCTACAATGAGCCACAAGATGAGCAGCTCTATTACCCTCCCTACGCACATGACTAAAAAAACACGACGAAAATCTAATAGAAAAGTTTAAGACATCCAAAATTACAAGACCAAAATAACTAGACTGAGAATTACTAGACTTCAGCGCCGATATAACCTGAAGCGAATTGGACTCCAGGATCACGTGCTCTGTACCTTGTTGCCAAGCCATTTGCAGTCCCAGAAGGGCTGCCTTCGCCTCAACCACACACGAATCCCAACATTCCTTAACTTGCCTACACGCTACTCTGGTTACTCCACCATCCCTACCTCGCAAAACAGCCCCCATTCCCGACCCATCACCGCCCAAAGTCGCACCATCTACATTGATTTTGATCACACCCTCCTGTGGCGGCAACCACCTAACCACCCCACATACTTGGTCGCTACCATCTCGAACACTCATCCTCGCCTCCTTCGCCTCCGCATATGCCCGGTAGAAGCTGCTCGCTCCCCGCACAATCTGCCGCGCTCCACACACCTCTCCGCTGTGCGTCACGTCATTTCTAGAATTCCAAATGGCCCACGTCACGACAGGCACCAGCTCGACACCCTCCTCAAGCTCACCCACGTCATCCTTTTGAACCCAACGCTCCACCAGGTCCATCCTCGACGACACCCCTCCTATTCCTCTGTATCCACCTCAGGCTCTTCCCACACCTGCGCTACAGCCGGGCAAAACGCGATAGCATGAACATCATCCTCACCCATCACCCCACATCGCGGGCACATGATGTCCGCCTCCACAATTCGCTTCTGGATATTGGCTCGAGTCGGGATAGCTGCCCTGCATAGTCTCCACACGAAAGTTCTAACCTTCGGAAGCACGTCCAACTCCCAAATAGTTCTCCAGGTATTCTTTCCCCCACACCCGGAGCTACTCCCTTCACCCCCATCTTCCCCAAACAGCTTGTTCCTAGCAAAGTGATACCCCGTCTTTACAGTATAATCCCCTTTATCGCTATAATGCCATATTACAGCATCTGGGCACACCGTCTTCACAATTGGGATGCCCAGAATTTCATCCGCTTCAAAGGACAGTAGCTTGCTTCTTACAACATCAACTTTCCAACATCTCCGCTCCACATCAATCCACTCTTCGACAAACACATTCTCCTCTAGCCCTCTCGGTGAGATTAATCTAAAAGACGGGCCTCTCCGTGTCCATTTATCAGACCACACCCTAACACTTCTCCCGTCCCCAATTCTCCAGCAACATGCCCTTAGCCCCGCATATACTACGCCATGCAAAACTTGGTTGTCTTCCAACCTCAGCGTCTACGAAAGACACCCTCGGGAAGTAGCGAGCTTTCAACAGCCGACCCGCTAAGTTATCGGGATTTTTCATCAACCTCCATGCTTGTTTCATCAACATAGCATCATTGAAAGCGGTTAAGTGTCTAAACCCCAACCCGCCTTCACCTTTCGCCCTACACAATTTCTCCCAAGCCACCCAGTGAATTTTACGTTCACCCTCCTTCGCTCCCCACCAAAAACGAGCAACGAGTGAATTGATTTCATTGCAAAGATTTGACGGAATCTTAAATAGTCCCATGTGATAGGTAGAGATCGCTTGGGCCACGGCCTTTATTAAGATCTCTCTACCCGCAAAAGACACTAGCTTCCGTTTCCACCCCTTCAACTTCTTTCACACTCTCTCTTTGATCGAATTGAAAGCGAGCCTCATGTTCCTACCCACAGCCCCGGGGAGACCCAGGTAACGGTAGTGTTCATCCACCACCTTCGCCTCCAAGATGCACGCCAATCTCACCCTCTCCTCACTCCGATGTTTTATACTTTATATAATCTATCCATACTACTAGTGTTAAAAAAAACTAACTATATATACATATATAAGACCTCTATCTAGTAATAAAATTACATTCATAACCAGATAAATAGGGCACAAGTGAACATTAATATTATCAGGGTTTATAGTTCATCAGTTCATGCTTGTAATCATCGATGGGATTTTTGCAATGCACGCATATTAATATGTTATAGCCTTAAAAATTAGAGGAATCGCTTTTGACCTATTGTAATTGACTAATTGTAATTCTTAATAGAAAAGAATTATTAATTCTTAAATTCAAATTCACATTTATTTCTTTATCAATGATTATATAGCGATTTTCAGGTTTACAAATAGTTAACGAAAAGATCAAATAATTAAGAACCTGTACTACGCACCATATATGCATGCGTGATTCTCATTTCACTAATTTAGGCCATTTTTCCAACCTAACTCCTTAGGTAAGCCAATTAAGCTCGAATCAAATTGTTTATATAAGTAATTAGTTGGTGATCGATGCTTTAAAAAGATCTACGAGAGTGAGACAAATGAACATCAAACAAGACGGATTATACGATCATCATATTTCGACATATTAATATTACATACTCGACATATTTAAAGTCGAAGATTACATAAATTGGACTTGAATTCGTATATGTGAATGGTTGATGTCATTTTTTTACGGGTATTCCAACGTGTGACCAAATGGCACATGATAAAACTCCATTTCATTCATTAATTAAGCGATATTCTCACTTGAAAAAAATTAATTCAGGAGAATATCACTTAATTAAGGAAGAAAATTAAACCTTATCATGTGCCTTGTGGGACGGGCATACGTTAGAATTTTTTTATTATATGTTTAGTTTTAATTATTAGTAGTAGATTTTCACCAAAGTTATATAATTGACGTTATCAAAATTAACCTCAAAGAATTTCATTATTGTACCAATGAAAAAGAAAAGAAGAATGAACTAAAATGTTACCTAAATTAGACTTTGTACTAAAGAATGAAGAAACGCAGCTTTGTTTGACTAAAGTCTTTATTATTAATTGCCCGTCACCTTCACAAAAAAGCTGGCCATGAGTAACTAATTGCTCCCGCTATCTACCAAATAAATGATCTAGTCTTCCTCTCAGTCATCAATTAGCAGCCTGAACTTGCCCAAGTCTTGATCTTATTAATATAAATCATTTTTATAATTACTCTTACAATCGACCGTCGACTATCGGTCATATTAAAAAAACATGTTTATATGGCTGTTATTAATTCCTAAACAGCTTATTAATTAATTAGCCACCCGAACATTATTCTCTTCATCTAGGCTTAATTAGCTTATTCCACTGTCTCAAAAAAGAAAAAAAAAATAGGTTATTTCATATTTTAGTAACATTGATCGACTATGCCAATTGTGGATGTACAAGTTTTACCCTAAAACAAAAGTTTTGTACAAGATTACACTGGTTAAAGCACCTACATGCAAGTTAGAATTTGTCACCGATTTTTAATGTAACAACAGTCATTTTGAAGATGCTATGACTAGTTAGTACATATTTAATTTACAGAACGTTTGAATGGTCGTTCCATCGGAAATAAACTTAATTACTCTACTTAATTAAAAATCAAAACGAATCGATGACAAAAGTTTATTTGTCTAAGAAGAATTATTATGATGACAAAGAGAAATTGCAAAATTCTTCTTGATTCTTGCTTGATCAATGTGTTACAAAGAAATTGACGATGAGCTACAATAATTGTGCTCATGTCCAATAATAATATGCATCTAAATCTACATCTAGCTTGCTATATACGTATCTCATAATCTCAATGAATTTACTAGTTATGTACACAAAAAGAATATATGATGAACTGATTAAATACTAATCCAACTTTTCTTATCTTGATCTATCTAATTTAACTCATCAAAATTAGAATTCAGATAATGTATACTTAATTAAGTACAAATTTTTTTTTTCTAGCAAGGTAAAGATCCAAGAATATGAGTAGGAGCACAAGGAGAGTTTCTCCAAGCTTTGTTATGCAACTTCAAGATATCCCTAGCTTTCTCCTTAGTCTTAGCCTCACAATCAACTTGCAATACCAAACAAAGCTTGATGACTACGCCAATCTGCAACATCTCCTGCACCACACTCGTACTCCCCGAAAACTTTGCGATCGAGTACAATATCCTGACTCCTCTCTCAGTAGCATAGTGTGACACTCTCAGTATCTTCTTTGACACGACAGCTAACCCGGCCGCGTGGCTAAGGAGCTCCGCCCTCCCCTCCGCGCACCCACACAATTGATCTAACACAGCGAACACCATCTCGGTGGTCCGCCTTTCGTAACTCGACTCGAGGAGGATGTTTATTAGGACGTGCACCGCGCCTGCCTCAGTTGCCCTTACGCGGTTTCTTCCCCACGGACAAGCTAGGGCCAGGAACTTCAATGCGGCTCTAGTTGCCTTAGGTGACACGTTATCTTTAACCAATTGGACTACTTCCACAAAATGCTCAACCCTAAGAGCTACCACTTGTGTTGGTTCAGCAACTTGTACGAGAAGCTTCATGAACATGATTGCGTACGCTCTAGACTCGTAATCACTCGTTCGCAACACCCTCATCAACGAGTCGAATATTGCGCCTTCTTTCTCGGCAATGAGCGTCTTTAGTAGCCTCTCGTCGGTAATGTGCAAGTGTGCTAACACTCCTAACGCTTTGTTACATATGTTAGTCGATAAATCTTGATTATCGTCGTCGTTTTTGTGTAAGATGATTAGACGAGCCAAGAACTCTATTGCTTGAGAAGTAGTCTCCAAACAACGCTTGTTTGCGCTACTTTCACTAGCAATGCACTTGAACTTGTCGAGGCAGTTTACGAGTCGTTGAGGTGAGGTTGAAGCTTCTCTGATAAGCTTAAGGATTTCGGATTTTGTCGTGGGAGGTTTCGGTGTAGGAAAGCGTTCAACACCGTAGGATGCATTGAGCATGCACCATGATTGGATGAGACGCCTTAAGGTGTGGTTTGGTGTAAGGAAATTGTCTGTGGTTTCGTTAAGGGGCTGTTTGGTAACTGGACACGTAGTGTTGTTGTTAGAAAACACCCATTGTTCGATTGTTTCGCGGTCGTAGGTTATACCGGTACACACCGTGACCGGATCTCGCATTATTTCTAAGGAGATCGGGCATAGGAAAAATGGTGGCACATCGATCTCATCTTGGTAATCCATTGTATCGACTTTGTTATTAGTTGGTATAAATAACAGAATCAATAATTCACTATGAATTCGAAATGTTGTATCGAAATTATCTATAGACGATGCTAATAACAATTTGTAAATCGAGTTTTTAATTTGTAAGTGGTGTTTGTTTGGTGTAAGATGTGAGTAATTGTTTGTCGATGGTATTGGAATGAGAGTTAGGGGAAGACTTTGAGGGATATATATATGAGAGAGGAAAGAGGGAAATGATTCAAAGGCATGTTTGGGTGAGAAAGTCAAAACACGGAAAAAACAAGCAAAAAAATTAAATTGGGAAGACTTTTCAAAGGGATTGAAAGGCTCAAGGCAGTTGAAACATGACTGACTCTCGTGGGAGTATCTTACTCTAGAATTATTTTAAGTGCCGGCATTTAGTACTCACCTCCTCAGAAACATCCATTTTTTATTTGTTTATTTTTGTTTAATTTGACATTGCTAATTGAAGACTAATATATAATTTCACATTGTTTTAGACTATGAACATTTCCTAGTTTAGGTGCACCAATCTCTGGAATATTATTTTGTTGTGAATTTTACTGTTCAACTAGAACATAACCATAAATCAATGCTCATATCATTTTTTCCACCCCTATCACGGTGTTTTAATTGTTTGTTAAACCTTCTGATGCAATTGTAGTACTGAAAACAAAAATTGCTATTTGCATAAGGTATCACGTCTCTACATGTCACCAATACACTGAAAGAAGAATAATGCGATCACAACGTAGTTTATTTCCATAAAAATTAGGTGAAATTTTTTTTAAGGGAAGGTAGTCCGATCCAAAGAGATTTTAGTTAGCCATGTAATAATGTATGGAGAATTGTGCTATTTCCAAACTATGTGAATCGTTCACTTGTTATACAAATTGGTATTCCATCATCTCAAAATATATGTCTTTCTCACATTTAGAGGCATATCTTTGACCTTCGATATCTCTCAAAATATAAGGGCAAAAATTATGAAATTATAATCTTGTGAAAGTATATTTCACAACGAATTCAATGGTATAATTTTTATAATTTTGACAAAATACTACTTTCTTATAAAATTGAAAGTCAAAACATGTCTCGTAACTTGTAAACGTCATACATATTGAAACGGAGGGAGTACATATTTTATTTTGAAGCATTCAACTCCACTTGATTTTAATTTTTAAGGCAATTAGCGGGACTAGGTGCTACCGTCGAAACAACGAGACTCAACAAGAATATCGATCTCTTAGAATTAAAGGGAGTATATTATTTATTATGGTCTTATCTGTTCTCCTTTCAATTGATACTAAATCAAAACATGCCTTTTTTTCCAAATAAGACAATGGATGCATCAACTAGCAAGTACGTAGCAAATGGATCGGATGGAGTATGAAGAAACAATCATCAATTCATCACATGGTAACTGGTAAGACTGAAGAGGTGACTTAGTGATGTATTTGATGTAAAACCTACTCTAATTTTTATGTGTTTTTGAATTTGTAACGCAGCGGAATTAAAACAGAAAATAAAGGATATGAATTAGTCTAGAATCCTCGCAAGAATACTCGACTAAGACTAATTTGTACTAAGATCACAAAGAAACAAGCACAAACAAACGGCAAGCACCAAGATCACATAGAAACAAGGTACAAACCAAAAGAATACCTCGCAAGGCCAAGATTTTGAAGGAAACTCCCTTCGACTCTTCGATATTAATGCTCAAACTTGTATATAAAACATTACAATAAGACTCTCTATTTATACTACTCTTGAGACTCCTAAACTTACCTAAAGTCAAGTTAAGAACCAGATTTGGATCTTCCCTTAAACAGACTTCATGCTTATTGCTGAAACTTTCCTAAACTCTCCTATAACAACTTGGAAACCTTCTAAGGCTCCTTTATTCCACAAAATACTGTAAATAAGACACTTTCCTAAACTTAAACAAAGACACAAATAAGAATAGTATTATATCTACTAAGAACTTCCTTGGACGTGCATGGCTTCGGGAATATAGCAGATTCGGCCATCCTTGTGTACCCGCGTAGAAACTGGACAGCTCAACTTAAAACAGGCATATCTCCTTCGTTACTTAACCATTTAAGGCATATGACCACTTTTCGGAAAGCTTAGATCATGAACTTTCCTATACAATTGATTGTTCTTCGAAATATTGAGTACTTCAGAAGATATTGAGACTGGAAGGTGACGTGATAGTCTTGAACTTCCACTATAAGCTTTGACCCATAGCTCCCATGTATCATTCTCCCCTTCTTTGAAAAGATTCGTCCTCGAATCTGAAGTTCTATAGTAGAGAAACACATTCTCACAACCACCCGGATCATATACAAGGATCAAAAAGAGAAGTACAAACACCAAACATATGCACAAGTCCTTTAACTCATCATCTTCAATGTACTTGATGAGTTTTTCGACACCATGATCTTCAATCTCTGTTCTCTTTTCTTTAAGCTTCTCATGGTCCATCATGTTTTGGACATCAAGTTTAGAGCTGTATTGTTCATCTTTCACTTCGATGCCATTGTTATAAAGAAAGAAAGACAAACAGGATTTACCTTTGACATCTTCTTCAAGTCTCTCATCAATATAGCGATCAATTAATGATTTGTATGGAATCTTGGTCTCAAATTTGTGGTAAACAAATTTGTCATCTATCTCATCTTCAATTAGAACCTCATGTTCAATCGCACTCTTTATTTCGTTTTCCCCAAAAGACTTTAGTGAGGAATCAATGCTTTCCTCTTTAGAAGTATCATGAAGATCCAATGTTTTGTCTTGATCACTAATCTCAATCTCTTCATGCTCTTGGATTTGTATGAATTCAAGTTCTTGCGATTGTTCCTCCAAGATCACTTCTTCGATTTCTTCTTTGTCTTCACAAGAATCATGCTTTTCAAGATGTGCACTCCTAACTTTCTTCAAGTCATCTTGCATACGGTCAAGTTTCTTCATCATGTCCAACAAAATCAGATCATTATTTGCTTGTTCATGCTCATAAGACGACTTTTTGAACGACACATCTTCAATAAAGTTCCTTGGCATATATCGTTTACGTAGCTTGCACTTGAGTACTTCCCACGAATGAATCTTGCACTTACCTTCATGTTTGCGTCGCTTCTTCAAAATTTCAAACCAATGGAATGCGTCTCTTACCAAAATAAGTTTCACATGATCGAATCTTTCACGATCATCAAAACCAATTCGATTGAATTTACGCTCGATCTTTCTTTCCCAATTTAAATAATCTTCAGAATCACCACTCCCATCAAACTTAGGAAATTTATAATTCATTGATAAACCAAAATCAACCACACCAAGACTAACAAAGCATAGAAGTTTGTTACAACCAAGCTCTGATACCAATTTGATGTAAAACCTACTCTAATTTTTATGTGTTTTTGAATTTGTAACGCAGCGGAATTAAAACAGAAAATAAAGGATATGAATTAGTCTAGAATCCTCGCAAGAATACTCGACTAAGACTAATTTGTACTAAGATCACAAAGAAACAAGCACAAACAAACGGCAAGCACCAAGATCACATAGAAACAAGGTACAAACCAAAAGAATACCTCGCAAGGCCAAGATTTTGAAGGAAACTCCCTTCGACTCTTCGATATTAATGCTCAAACTTGTATATAAAACATTACAATAAGACTCTCTATTTATACTACTCTTGAGACTCCTAAACTTACCTAAAGTCAAGTTAAGAACCAGATTTGGATCTTCCCTTAAACAGACTTCATGCTTATTGCTGAAACTTTCCTAAACTCTCCTATAACAACTTGGAAACCTTCTAAGGCTCCTTTATTCCACAAAATACTGTAAATAAGACACTTTCCTAAACTTAAACAAAGACACAAATAAGAATAGTATTATATCTACTAAGAACTTCCTTGGACGTGCATGGCTTCGGGAATATAGCAGATTCGGCCATCCTTGTGTACCCGCGTAGAAACTGGACAGCTCAACTTAAAACAGGCATATCTCCTTCGTTACTTAACCATTTAAGGCATATGACCACTTTTCGGAAAGCTTAGATCATGAACTTTCCTATACAATTGATTGTTCTTCGAAATATTGAGTACTTCAGAAGATATTGAGACTGGAAGGTGACGTGATAGTCTTGAACTTCCACTATAAGCTTTGACCCATAGCTCCCATGTATCACTTAGCTCATAAAATCACCACATGTTTTATTTTGATATGGATAATTATATACTAGAAATATATGAGGATATAGACTGGGTTGAAACTTGTGGGTCGTAACTCGTACGTAGACTCAGCAGCAAAGTAAGTTGCGGCGTTCTTTTGACTTTCTTTTAAGGCAAATGATACTTTTAGTTTGACTTTTGGAGGCATACAATTGATTGTATTTTGTAATTAAGAGCATAACCATTTCTTAGCAATATGGATTCCTCAGCTCATTTCCTCTCTATCCTAAATTCGGCACTACCCGGGCTATTTTGTCTTGTTCACGAGTCAGAGTTGAGCAAGATCGAGCTTTAGGATTAGTTAGCTTGGTCGCAACCCTAGATAGTAGAGGGTGGAGAAGAAGAGGAATACGAAGAGAAAGAGAGATCGAGCTTTAGCGTAGGTATATATATCAGGAAATGAATCAATTATGATTATTTTTTTAATCACACAATATCAATCTCTCCTAATCTTATGTACATAATTTGTTCATTTTCCTAATACGGTACTTGCTTAGGTAGCAATGTAGCATAGAAATGTACTCCCTTCATCTATTTTGATCTGAGGTAGAGATATCGGCTATGCATGTTTAATTATGATGTTAGACCATCTCCAATGAGGGTCTCAAAAACTAAAAAATGATTCTCAATATAAAAGACCCCCATTATTCTAGATGAGAGGAGAGAGTCTCAAGAATTGAGACAGTCTCTATTTTCAGAGACCGTCTCAAGAGTCTCAAATAATTATTATGTGGGCTCCACCATCAATTAAACCTATTTTATAATTATTTTGGATTGTTTAATGAATCAAAACTATATCCATAAATTTATTGAATAAATAAAACTAAGACTTCACCAAATAAAATAAAATAAATTTTTAACACTCAAATATAGGTCTATCTCAAAGTAAGTCTCATTCTACATCTAAAATCATCACAAAGTCATTGTGACATCATTATAGACTTTGAGACCCAAATAGAGTCTCACCAATAGGGATGCTCTTATCGCTTGCCCATTGTACGGACTTAATTTGTTAAAAGTATTGCTAAGTTGTCATATGATTCGTGAGACTTTGTGTAATTTAGAAGTTCACTCATATTATCTCATGATTAGGTTAAATCACGATAAATTTGTAAGAAATTACTGGAGAAGAATCACAAAAAACATCTTGATGAATCAAATTTTCAATCATACATTGTGAAAGCATATTCAAAAGAATGTCTAATTGTCTTTATAAATGTTTTCGGTGAATCTGTTTCAAAATATATTTTACTATTTTAGGTAAATCTATTATTGAGTTAAGTTGACCTATGAGGTATATGGAGTGGGATAGAAACATGGGACAGCTGATCCACACTAGCATGGCTGCATGATCTCAAATTACTTTAGAGGCTTAGACCTTGTTAAATAGCATGTTCTGATGTATCTATTTAATCTAGTCTGATCTGATTTAAATGCAACTGATTTAATTTGATTCGAATGACTCTAAATTGATCTGATCCGAATGTTTTGAAGATTTAACTAAATTCGACAAATTATTAAAAAGAAATAGACCCAAATCCAGTGATCAGTATTTGAACATTTCATATTTGACCTTATCAGAATTGAATGAATCTGGCATGATCGAATCTGAAGTTTATGTGTCTTAATTTATTATCAGAATACGCTATTTATCAAGTTCTATCAAACATAGCCTTAGTTTTACGTCTTTTGTTCTATTTTTTGGATATTCAATATTATTAACACTCAAGAGTACAAGTTTCGTGGCCTATATGTGGTCATACTCGGCTCATGCCCAACTTGAACCTTGATTAAAAGGAACGGTGCAAACTAAACAAAAAACATTCGTTTTTGTTTCGTGGATGAAGACTACTTGCCGGTTGCAACACACACTGTTTACTCATGCACTAACTTCAATGCTTATACCTTAGTTGCAGGATCCGACTATTGTGAGACTGAGCCACCATACTACTTATGGTCGGATGGTCGTGAAACCACATGTTACATAGACAAATACCCGTTGGGACATATCATAGGGAGTATACATGAGTGATACAAACGAAGCATAAGAAGAATTTAGCGAAACAAATCCGAAGGGTAAATTAAAGAGCATGTTTGGCCAAGCTCCAACTTCTCCAGAACTACTTCTTAGAAACAATTTCTGAGAAACAGTTTCTGAAGGAAGAGCTCCAAATTGGAGCTTCTACTTCTGATGAACAAATTTACACCAGAAGTACTTCTCAGAATCCAGAAACAGTTTCTCAGTTTTGTGTGTTTGGCCAGTTTTCAGTTTGTAGGATCCAGTCCGAAAACACTTTATGAGCTTGAGCGAACACACCCAAATTAATCAGAAGGCTATGACAAATGACAAAGCTAATAGATTTGCCACTAAAAGCAAAAAAAAAACTTGTTCAAGGACACCAAGGATGGAGTTGTCCCAACTCGCAGAAGGGCCCCGATTAGTCAAAGATAGGCAATGTAATAGCAACTCCAATGAGAGAAATTGGAACCTGCTTGAGTGATGTGGCAAGAGAGAGAAATTGGCTTGGCCATTGGAGAGAAAAAGAGTAACATGCCCATCTTGGAGAACCTGCTCATCCAAGCAGGTTGCTTGAAACAAAAAAATGAGACCCACTTATATTTTTATAATCAATTCACACTAGTTTTTAGTCTAACAAAAATAAAGGTAAATAATAAGTGGGAGCAAAAATTCAACGATAGGACCCACTCAAGCAGGTTGAGAGTTTGCTTAATATTGGAGCGATTTCGTTTTCAACTTGCTCGAAATTTTTTATTGATATGGCAATTTCTAGCTGAGAGAAAACCCGCTCACCATTGGAGTTGCTCTACGCATACCAAAATCGCCATGGTAGGCCTTCAAATCAAACAACATATTAGTATGTAGCAGCCATCAAGATTCAATCATCATGTCGGCCGCACCTGCCTCAGCCTGCATGCATCTTGCCCTTTGCCTTTTTTTCTTTTTTTTAACCACATCCAAATACACTTGGAGCAAGCAACAAGTCTGATGTGCTCCTTGCAAAAGAAGCTAATTAGTAATTACTGATGTGCTTCCCCATCCTCATTGCAATCGACGTTTAAAAATAGTGAATGGCGTAACTGTCTACCCAAGTCTATAACGTGACTGATATGCCATTTGCACGTATAATATCGACAAGTACAACAGTAGCCGGCCCATCTTTATGGACCGGAATTTATATAGTAAAATGATGGTTGATTTCACTAATACGGAGTAACATTAACTGAATAACTGGTACCCTCTTTCGAAAATGTTCATGATGAGCGCAAGTACAATAATTGACATCCTAAATTTGAAAGAAAACTTTATTCTAAAAAGATCGATTAACTGCCAGACACGAGGATAACCTAAGAAGCGAAGACTCAAAGTAACATAGCATCTACGGGATATATATAAAGCAGATTTCAGAGTAATCTACAGAGTTACAGACCAGATAGAAGAGGTGTATATACATTATGAGAAAGTCTTAATGTATATCTATATACATTCCTAAATGTATATCCCTAATTTTTTATCCACATGTCCCACCATATTTCAATTCTCTCTCCTCAATCTCACCATATAAAAATACAAAACATACTCATACTACCCCCCATATATGTTTAGTAATGTATATCACATATACAAATAGCCTTACTCATACATTATACCACTTATATATCTCTCTGAAGACAAGAGCAACGCTGAGAATTGGACCCATTACCAGCTCTTCCGTCACAGTTAAGCCAATACCAAATCCACCACCCAACACATTGCTGAAGAGTAACACTGGACTGAGCAATGCTACAGCCTTACGCATGATTGAGTTTTTGTTCAATTGTCCACGTCCCCTCCATCGAAATCCTTTGTATCAAACCACCAAAACAAGAGTCCACCAGAATCAGAGACACAGTATGTTTTCAATATAAGGGCCAAGGTACGCCAAATGTAGATCAGAAATGTGTTCCATAGACATATCTTCTAGACAGAGCGAAACCAAACGTCCATCCTGTAGCTTGACGATGAATTCACCATTCCATCTCTGATTAACAAACTTCAGGTAACCAGGAATACCATCCTTAGAACAAATTTTCCTCCACGATTTCACTCCACCAGTAGCGTCTTCCAGCACTAAGAAATCGAGACAACTCTCACCCGAATACAACACACCAAAAACCTCGTGCCCCTTCCATTTAGTTAGGGTCAAAACTACACAATCACCATTGTCAACATTCTCACGACCAAAGTCTACAGGAAGATGGATTTCACTAAAACTTTCATTTGCAATGTCGTACATCAAAACAGAATCCTTAAAATTACCCTCGTCCATCATTCTCACAACAAACCAATAAACTTCCTCATGATCAACAAAGCCACTACATTGAAGCGTAAAAGTAACGTCACGACGGGTGGTCGAGGCGCTACGAGATCAAGCCGAGCTCTACTAGACGGGTTCCACAAAATTACGCGTCGTTTATGATAATTACAAATAAAAAATAAGCCATCACAATAACCCACAGGAATCTGTCTACAATCCGGGGCAAATATGTCAAGATGTCTAGTAAAATCACTAGTGTCAGAGTGTACGAAATAATACCCAGATGGTGGAACAAGCTCAACATGCAGACAATATCTTGGACTGTCAACACTATTACAAACCTCAATTTGGTGATTAAAATGGACTGATTTGAAAGTAGGGCTCTTAATTAGTGATTTCCAATGTTTGCAAACTGATGTAAATCGAAGCAGGGATTTCACAGGCAATCTTTTCAGAATTTCAACAATTAATTCCTCAGACAGGTAAAATTAGTACTTTACCTTTGACGACATTGGTATTATGGTATACGATGATGTTTTACCAGCAGAAATTGATTCCTTCGCTTGCTTTTTCCAGACCCAGAAGGTTGGGTGGGATAATAGTAGGAAGTTGGAAATGTGAGGATTAATAACAGTATGAGAGGACGTGATAATTTAACAAAATTAAGAGCGAAAAATATATATCAAAATAGATGAGATGTTTAAGATGAGATGTTCCGAAATGAAATATGGGGAGTTTTGTTTGTCACTTGAACAGTTGAGCCCTAAAACATTAGTACTTCAATACACAATACTATTTAAGACGTGAGTATAAAAATTAGGGGCCAAAGTTAAACTGCCACATAAATAACTCGGTTTGAATAAGTGACTCTTGGACTCTTGGTAGCCGGTATCCGATTCCAACCCAAATTTCAAAGTCGTTTCGGCTCTACCCGAATTTCACCCGTCTAGATTGCATAAAATGTGAATAGTTAGATTTATTCACATTCGCTAGGAACTTAGGAACAACAAATTGTATTAATAAGACTAAAAAAAAAGAGACAATAAATACATGTTTTGGCACGAGCAGATAAATCTCACTCGACCTATACCAACCCGACTCTGAGTAAAACCCGATGATGAAATAAGAAAGAGACCGCACAAAAGCCGAGCCAACGCAATCAATAAAGCGTTTGTGATTAATAATTAAATTGACTTGAGATAACCCAAACCCGATACAACTCGACCCGCCATAGATGATCCGAACACAATCCCCACAAAACGATAGCCACTCGCAACTCGCCCACTCCACGAGTGAACCATTTAAAAAAAAAAAAAAACCGTTTACTTAATTTTCTAATCTCTCGCCTGACCACCACCACCGTGCACGACGCCGCCGTCACCGACGCCTACGAAATTGAGACCGTGAGCTGTCGTCGTCGCCTGCTATGAATTTGGGAATCGATTCTATGAATCTGCGATTGTTCCGATAACTATATCCACTTCAAAAGGTAAATTATTTTCCAGCTCCCAAACTATTTTAATCAAGTTAATTTTCTGCAATTTCGTGTAGAATTGGGAATGTTAGGGTTTATTTATTTTTATCTTTTGAATGATTTGTATGATACGATATATTGAGGTTTATATTATTGCCCAATTTGTTCATGTTATGATCGACATTGGAAAAAAAAAATACACGATTTTGGAAGCTAGGGTGATTTTAGAGTGATATTTTGTGTTACATAATTTGCGAAATGACACGACTATTGACACTCCAAATGAGTCTACCAGCACTCGTTCCACGTGTTGTGCTCTGAACTTAAAAGTGCGTGAAAACTCAGTTGGAGTGTCAATAGTCGTGGCTATTGCAAAATAACGTATTCTCGTAATTACTTTTTCCGTCTCAAATTAAACTTCTTACTACTTCATTTAAATATGTGAAAGTAGGATGTTTAATTTGGGACGGAGAAAGTATTTACTTGTGTTAGTGTAACACAAATCATTTTCGGAATATGAGAACTTGTTGAATTTGATAAAATTAGATGAAAAGGTTAATGTAAGTTTCCAATTTGACATCTTTTTCACTAGTATCATTTATGATATGAAAATTATAGCCCTCCGAATTCTCGAATCATGGCTCCGTCCCTGGTTGTGGGTGTATCCATGGCCGATTTTTGGAAGTTAACACATTGAAGATAATCAATAACAATGAAGAAACGAAGACTGTGTGTATTATCGAAATGTGCAACATTTGCTTTAGAGGCCGGTGTGTCAATGAAGGACTAGCTCTAATCGTTATGGGTTCGCAGTGCCTAGGGACGATTTATGGGCCTCTGACCCAAATGTCGTATTTTTCTTGTTCTAGAGAAAAAACATAAACACTATCATAAAGAAGTCTACCAAAATACAACTAATTTGCCACAGATGACCTCAAAAACTCCAAAAGAAAAAATTAAAAAAAAAATGCTATAGAATACTTGAGCAGTTGCGCTGCTTACTGCCCATCGGAACTGATGCACCAACTTAGTTCCATTTCTTCTGCTGTAACACCATTGTCACCTGTTAGAAGAAGGAATTTCCACTCGTAGCCGTTCTCTAACCATATCCAGGGCTCCAGGCATTTACTGTACACACATTGGTAAAACAGATGCTTTATGATTCTGACCTTAGGAGCCTCTTGTACTTCATGGTGGCTGTAGCACGATTAGCCAAAGAATAAGCATGCTCAGGGAGATTATATTCGAATTTTGATGCATTGATTTACCTTAGTGGCTTAGAGTTTAAAGGTCTCCATATTCACTCTTGTTATTCGAGCAAATCTTAGCTTCCATAACCTTATAGTTTCGACGACTTAAGGCCTTGACTGGCCATCCACAAAGAAGTGTACTTACTGTCTGATAAACATGTGAACCCTTATATGGGGCTTATTTATCTTTAGCAAGTCTCTCATGTCCTTAATATTTTAACTTTCTTCATTTGGGCAGTAGTTTATTGCTGCTTTAACTTGATTCAAACCTTGCGGTTGCTGCTTGGATCAATAAATGTTGATAATTTACGCTAGCTTATTTGTTAAGACCGTCTTTATCCATTTATACCATTATTCATACTACCAGAAACAAGATAAAAGGGGAATTGGGTCCTAGACTCCTTTTCTGAGTATTGGTATTCAAGACTAGGCACGAGATGTCTTGAATGTAAGACTATATGTCTATATCAGTACCCACCATTTAAGTCATTCCCCCAAGACTCCCTCAAGATTTCGAATAAAGGCAGTCTACATACGTCAAGGGCTGGTAACCAAGATCCCGTTTTGAAACCCAGTAAACTGAAATTAACTAATGTAAATGACATCATTGTTTACCGAATGTAATCAATCTAACCTTGAACGAAATCCTTCCTCAAAGTTGTGTTTAGGAAAGATTTGTAAGGGTATTCATGGGGAATTGTTCTGGAAAACCTTAAATTTTGGGAGTCTTGAATTTCGTTGCCACCGCATCAATTTTCAAACCCGTTGTTTCTTTATTTCAAGTAAAACTATATTGGCCAAGAACATGGGGAGTATGACTGCATGTCTGCGTCAATAGTCAAATAAGTAGATTTTTTTCAATCCTCTAAATATCTAACAGTCTTTTTCACTGTGTATCTGACATCGTAGTTGCAATGAGTGGTTGCTTAAAGCCAAGAGTTGCTGATCAGTTGAATGGAAATAACTGTAAGTTTTCATTCCATATGGCTTCTGCCTTGAAACTTACGAACATGAGTCTTATCTTTCGAGATCTTTCTAGCTGTTTTGTTCATTTTTGCCCAAGTTTTTTGTTACTTGAACTTGTGTAACTGTTGGATAGTTAGATGAAGGTTACAGATTATCAAGTTAGCTTTTTTGTTCAAGCCCAAAGTTTAGTCGAAAGACTCGTGTAGGATGCAGTGAATTCTTAGCTATGCTTGGATTTCCCTTCACACTTCCCTAATTTTGAACAATATCCATTAGACCTTTTATTCGATTTTTGAAGAGGTGAAAAAGTGAAGCAGCTTTGCAATTATGTATTCAACTATTCCGTATTTTTGCAACTATGTATTCTCTGCTTATACAACTTCCCAGTGAACTTCATACTCTTTCGATCCCGACCATGGAAATCTTGGACTTTTGGTCTAATGGGAAAGGTGGAGGTGCTGAGTACAATAGGTCCTATATTTAAAACCCTCTTCATTCATTGCGTCCCATGTCAATTCAGATCCCCTTCCCCCTCATTGCACCAGCCATTGCACTTTAAGACCGAACAACAACAACCAAGCCTTATTTGGGGTCGGCTTCATTAAAACCAGGGGAAAAAATAACCTTGGGCTGCTTACTTTACTTTGTATATTTGGGTTTTCACTTTGTTGCTGGCGGACTCTTGGCAGGCAACTAGGAATGGAACTCCACTCAAATTCGGTGACCGATCTACGAGTGATGTTGTTGTTAGGCTGCGGACTCCTGAAGGTCGTGATGAGTGGTTATATTGCCACATTTCCATCCTCATTCAGAAAAGTAAGTACTTTGCTGACCGTCTTTCTGACACTTGGCCAACTTGTCAGATCCTCGATGCACGCAGTTGTGTCGAGGTTCACTGCCAAGAATCTGATTTTGACTACAATATTACTCTTCTACGCCTCCTGTATGTTGTGTCTGACAGCTTGATTTCTGAAAGTGGGCATGGAGTAAGAAATGCCCTTAGCATCCTTCGAGTGGCTATTGAGCTAGAATGCCCACTTATTGTTTCGTCTTGTGTGGAATACTTGGAATCAGTGCCTTGGGAAGAAACTGAGGAGGAGGAAATTCTGCTAACCATTCCGACTATGGGACCTGCAGTAAATCCGATTCTCTCCCGTCTCCAACCAGTTGAGGAGCCTACCATTTTCAGGATCTTCTTATCAGCTCTCCGATTTGCCATGTCAGTGCCTCCTCCATCTTTGAGTGATCTAAGATCTTCAGCTCAAGAGCAACTTGAGTACATGCTGACTGATGATGATGATGCTCCCCTGTTAGCAGCATGTGATGAGGTGAAGTTTGAGGTCAGAGAATGTACAAAAAGATTGTTTTCGAGTTTTGAGGCTCTTTTACAATCTTTGTCAAAGGAGGAGAAAACAGTAGTTTCAGAAAGTGGGAAGTTTGAGCTGCTACTTGTATATCTATCCGATCTGTCATGGGTTTGTCAGATTTCTTCTAAACTAGAAATTATGAGGGATTTAGTAACATTTTGGTTGGACATTTCTGAAACATTAGTCAGTACAGTCGAGGATGCAACTTCAGAAGTCGAAACAGCAGAGATAAAATACAAGGTGATTGGGGTAGCAACAAAAGTCATAGAAGCCATTGGGTATGGAAATGTTATCTTGCCAACTGCAAAAAGGCTTCACGTGGTGAAGGTGTGGCTTCCCTTTGCTCAATCGACAAAACCTCCGATTGTTACTGCTTCGACAGACATCGATGAAGACAGTTCGCGGTTGAGAGCAGACTCGGAAGTGTGGCAGACATTAGAATCTGCATTCATTTCAATCATACTTGCCTTGCCTTCTGAACACCAGGCAGAGATCTTGTCAGAATGGCTGGGAAATCAACATATCCAGTATCCCGACTTGACAGAGGCATTCGAGGTATGGTGTTATAGGTCTAAGGTTGCCAAAAAGAGACTAGCATTATGTGGTGCTTCTTTAGTATAATTTTCCCAAATTTGCAGTTACGTAAAAAGAAATAAAGATTTTCCTTTCCTCCCATTAATTTTGTTCGTCCTTGAAGGCAACCAGAGCATACTATGTTTTAGTTTTGTTCCATATTGAAATTGGTGTAAATTTAACTGTATCAGTATCAGTATGACTTGATTTTGACATTGTGTAAATGTAACTGTATCATTATGACTTGATTTTGACATATTGGGCCATAGTATCATCGGAGCCGTCACATTACTATACTCAGCCTCAGTTTTGTTATAGTAGGAAAGGGAACAACAAAAGCCATATTAGTGCTCAAACGGACGCTAAATCTTGTTCGTAGGTCGGTAAGTAGCACCATTTCAATAACCTTATCAACTGAGATAGCTTACATTGGCGAATGACAAGTGTTTGCTATTTGGTAATAAAGTAGTTGAGGGAAGAGATTGGTATTTGGTGTGTGTGATTAAAAGAAAGTATGCATCTTGTTTTCTTTACTATCATGCCATTAGTGAATGTGAAAAATGTTTGAGAACTAAGATAGACATCTACTAAAATTAAATCCTTCTTGAATAACTACTCCGTATTATTCTACTTGCTCTCATTCTCCACCTCATTTTATTATAGAACTGCGCAAAAACTAAGATGAGACAACATACAGAGTCGAATGAAGTGTCTCATTTAAGCCTTTATGCCATTAAAAGGGGTCCTCAACATTCTTTTATTCCCCATCCATGCAGTAAGAACACTCAAGGTGTTCAAAGCAATTAGTATACCTCCCCATTGATTTGTATTATGTTCCTTGCCTAACTTAGGATATGTATTGATCACATTTCACCAAGTGAAGACTAGGAATCAGAAACCAAGAGGAAGAAGATGAGTGAGGGGCCTTTTTTCCAAACCAACTTTTCTTTTTTCTTCTTTCTTGGCTTTTTTTAGGAGGGCCCCACAGAGCACTGCTGTTTAGTGGGCAAGGACAAGAACTCTAAAGAGGAAAGTTGTCAAAAGATACAAGTTCTGTGAACCTAATTTCCCTTGAAAAGTTAGACAATTTCAAGGTGGGTCCCATGAACATAGCTACTAGCATCATCATATTATCAACCATAGACAATGACCAAACTATGTTTAGGATAATATCCTAAGGTTAATGTGGTCCACTCCATTGAATTGCCTAACCATATTATTTACTCATTTATTATGGAAATCCAAGTGTTAATACTATGTATCTCCATCTAAGCATTTTGTTCATACAGACCAATTACAAATATCTTGTTTACATTCTATTTATACGGCGTTAAAACTGACTCATTGCCCTTTCCAATCAAATACAAAACAAAAGATTTGAATGTGATCCTATGCTATACCAACAAAGTTACTCTAGACATATATTATTAGAGATGAATGTTGGGTGTCCTCCCATACAAGCAATCTCATACCATATTCAATTATAAAATGCTTAGTCCATTGACAAAATGATCCATTTTCTTCCTTTTCTAAATAGTTTAATCCTAGTACTTAGATCAATCATGCAATCTTAGCGTAAACAATTATTTGGGTTTCATATCATTCAAATCAATCTTGTCTTTAGTAACAAAGTTGGTGACATCTGGATGTTTACGTCCTATGTTTATATAGGCCTTGTATAATAGAAACGATTTCTTATTGTTATCCATTGTAAGCGAATGACATCAATGTTGTCATTTTCATTGATCATCAAAACAAATCAAATTAAACAATTCTGAACATGTGTCCACAATGCTCTTATGAAGAGTTGTTTACACAAAAGGTCGTGCAAGATCAACAAGAAAGCGCCAATTTTGCATCCCGTTTGAATATTCTCATATCTTGTAGAAAAAAAAATGTCACCAAAACAATTTTAACTTAAGTGTCATTGGCATACAATCATACATCCGATTGTCTTACTCTGCATATTATTTGGTTTAGAAGTAACTCCTAACATGGTCGATCAAAACAACGAAATAAATAGAGTAGAACTATATAGAAGGCCGAAGGGAGTGTAATTGAACGCTTAAAATTCGAATATAGCATTGTAAGATTTTGTATAACAAGTTAGAGTTTGATTTTGCAATGGAAAAGTGTCAGCACGCACGATCGAAGTGGCCAAAATTCCTGTCACAAAAAGTTGGCCTATTTGAAGTGAGCTTTTATTGAGTCGTTTTCGGAGGACAAAATGCTCGAAAAGTTACTGATGCACGACTTTATAGTGTAAGATCTAATGCAACATTTCAATTTTTAACTTATCAAAACATCATCGATACGCCATATCAATCATGTAATTAAAACAAAATGTATTGTATTATTATTAATTATTATCATTATACCAAATTACAATCTATTTGGTATTTACTACTACCCATTACATTTATACTATTTGACTACAAAAATAATATACATTCCCAATACCCATTATAATCCCAATCTTAAACATCTCTAATCTGTTCTATGCAAATTTAAACAATGTATAGTAATCACTATATGCACTAATTTCCCCTACATCTTACTTTCACAAGAGACCAAACAATGCTGATACCAAAGGGTTTCAAATTCTAGTCTTAGACATACACGACTGCATATATCTTTACCAGTCGAGCTAGCTGACAATGAGCCATTTCCTTTCCCGGGCCTGCCTTTCTAGGCCACAAAGTCGGGCAACAACCGAGCAGCGAACCCTTTCCGATTCTGAATATCGATACACTCGAAAGCAGCAGCAGCAGCAGCAGCTGACGAGTGCTGAGAAGAAGGGCTGCTGCTGATCGAACCAAAATCATTCCCACGTCGAAACTGATGATGGTGAATGTTCTGATGATTTGGAGAGAGAAATGTATGATTATTTGCAGCAGCAGAGAGATTATTGAACTGTTGATGATGATTCTCACAAGAAGGTGGAAGTCCAAGGGAAAGGGAAATGCCTCCATTCCCATTCCCTTGTAAAAACCTTGTTGCATGAAAATCCTCTGTTTCAAACCTTCCTAAATCACCCATATTACCATACGATCCCAATTCTCCTCCTCCTCCTCCTCCTATAAAATTCATTCCCCCGGAAATAATCGGATACCCATTCTCTCTTTCTTCTTTCTCACTCCCAAATTTGATCATAATCTCACCATTATTAAGCACATCATTATTGCTTCTTTGCCTCTTTGGACTTCCCTGTGAAATCCCCTCCATTTCAAGGAATCCCTGGTTGTGATGAGGGGGAATGGTGGTAATGCCATTCCCTTTGTAAGGTGTCGCGGAAGTTGTAGGGATTGACATGAACGATGTACACGAGTTTGAAACAGCATCCTTATTAGCTTGATGATGATGAGTTTCAGCGTCAATCACACTCATCTTTTCTTGTTCAGTGATGGAATTCGAAGCTGCTGCTATCGCATCATCGTCGTTGCTGTTTTCTTTGCTTCTTGTTTTGTCGTCTGAACCGTTCTGTTCTTGCTCCTTAAGCTCTTCGTTGTACATTTCTTCAATCATTGGTTTCCATAGACGTACACGAGCGTTGATGAACCAATTCGAAACCTACGTGCATACATTCATCAAATAAAGTACAAGGGATACAATTGTAAATTGTAACACTTTATCTGCTTACGGTATAGTGTGAACTCTACGAGAGTACAGTTTCTACAATCTCATGTAATCTACATAATCTTTATTTTGGAAACGAGAATTAAATTGTACAAGTTAAAGATATCGTACCTGACTTCTAGTAAGTCCTGTTTGCTTCGCAAGCAAGATTTTGTCTGAATCCTTTGGGTACCTGAAGAGCCAAATTTCACACAATCCCTTAATTAATTCATACTGTATTAATACCTTTTGAAAACGTACTTAGTTACGAACAAAGGTAGTCTATGTATAGGGATATTAAGGTTGCATTTATTTAAATATCGACTTATGAAAGTCCACACTAATAATAAGGTTAAGAGGTAATTGGTACGTATGCATTAGACGTATATATTGTACGTGACGCGACATGAATGAAGAGAGTATGTATATAACTATATATGCTTACGGGTGTAGGAAATGCTCGAAAAGCCAAGCACGAAGAACAGAAACGGATCTCTCGGGCAATCCCCGTTGAGGTCTCCAAGCATTGTGGTTTTGTATCATTCCCAATTGTTGCAAAGCTCTTTGCTGCCTAATCTGATGATCGATGAATTTCAACCTCGACCCTTCGATTTTTCCAGCTGATGATCCCGTCCCTCCTTCATCTTCACCTAAGCTTTTATTAGCTGCTCGAATTTGGCCTTGAATCGCGTCTTTTAAACACCTGAATTGCTTTGAAATCGTCTTCAATGCTAAGGCTGTGTATGTCTTTGCTGATCCCATTCCGGCCGCCCTCTCAAATGATTCTATTACAATTTGCATTTGGTTGTTGTACTGCCTGTACCTTTGCTCTGCCTTCAAAAGAATTATAAGAAATAATGTTACTATAAAATTTAGGAGGTAAAATTATTTATCGAACTTGAAAAAGAGTCGGAAGAAAAGGTTGGATCCTCTCATATTAGAAAAACTGTTTTGTGACAAAAACAAAAAGGTTGTGTTCTTGAAGATTTGTGACAACTGATCAAGACAAAGAAACTGTATGTATGAGTTAAGAGATAGATTGATAGTAACTCATAACAGAAAGGTTCTGACACAGCTACAAAGACATACAAAAAAATATAAATTGCTGTTAAAAGTGAGATGAATCAATTTCAGTTGAAAAAGACCCTCACATCAATTTCCTTTCCAATCTTCACTCTAATTTAATAATAAACATAAAATCGTAAAATCCCTCGTTACATAACCCACCGTAACTTATAAATAACACATTAAAGACACCAAAATTCCGTATTACTCTCTCTGTTCTTTTGGATCGCTAACGTTTTTAATGTAAAAAGTACATATATACATATATAGACTATAGTACCTCATCAAGCATGGTGACAAGCTTGGCTTTCTTCATTTGAATTTCCTGCCTCTCGGATGTACTAAGCTGGACGGTGCCGCCACCGTTGGCGTGATTATCTCTCTCATCGGAGGGTGTTTCACCACCGACACCCTTACCCTTCTTAGGAGAGTGATCATCACTATTATTATTAGTAGCAGTAGTAATAGTCAACGTATCACCAACATTAACAACTTCTTCCAACAACTCTTGAGCTGCCCTCAAGTACTTTGAACCCAAAACCGACACCTGTCCTCCACCACCACCGTCTCCGCCACCCACTTCACCTTGCGCGACGCCTTGGTTCTGAGAAGACAAGGTCAAAGAAAGCCCTTGCCTGGCGCGTGAGATATCACGCGCCTCCTCTTGAGGATATCCGTACAGGGTAATATTGTTGTTGTTGTCGCGCACAAACTGGTGGTGGGGGAATGGAGGGGGTGGCTGGGAGTAGGAGGCCGCCGCCGCGGCCGAGTTAAGTAACAAAATATTGTTAGATGATAATTGTTGTTGTTGTTGATGGTCATGACTACCATATGAATTTGGGTTGTTCATGAGAATTAAGGTGTGTAAATTGGCATGGTCTGAAATTTGTGTAGTAGTAGAGTTTTCATGATTATTGTGATAATATGCTGCCATTTTTTTTAATGAAATTTTTTTAAGATATGGTTTTTTTTTTTTATTATATATATATATAAATTTGATGAAACTTGATGGTGAAGAATATGAATATGAATAATTATGTAGTAATAAGGTTATAGTGCCATGGAAAGGAAGATGAGGAGAGGAGGAGCAAGAAGTTGGGAAGTGATGAGGAGAAAGAGGAGAGAGAAAATGGAAAGTGAGAGGTGAGAGAGAGAGAGAGTGAAAAATTTTGATTGGGAGTGTCAGACGATGATATGATTGGGGGTTACATACATTAGCGAGCAAAAGGGCTACGTTAGTATACTTACTTGTCAACCTCTCTTTGTTATTAAAAATTTCTTACAGTAGATTAGGAAAATCTGAGGGTGCACGTGTTCCGCAATTATCTGCTGCAGATTGCGAGGGTTTTTACTGTCATACACAAATCCCGTTAAATTTTGTTGTTGTCACAAATAATCATGCATCGTCGTATGTATATGTAGACTCAATGAATTAAATCATCATGCTGTCATATATACAGTTAGGAGTACCTGTAAATTCTAATCTACTGTTTTCAATGCAAAGTGGACTGGCGAGTCATGTTCGAGTATAGTATGTGAACATTGGCGTTAGAAGTGTTACAAAAGACGCTAAATAATTGAGATGTTACTGTTGTTGTAGTGTTGTCGCTATGGTAAAACTTGGCCATTTTCATTCCACTTTTATGTGTATCCATCCACCATATATAACTCCATTTTACCAAGACATGTGTAGTATCTTGCGAGGTAAATATATATCCATTATATGGATCATTGAATCTGGCTTGTAAATAGTTTTATGCTATTGACAAAATCATTTGGTTCATCGCCCTAACGGGGAAGTAGTGATCAACAAATTAAATGCTCTTAATTTATTATTACATCTTTCACCACCACCATCAACAACAATGTCAACCAAGACCAATTTTATTTCAGGTACGATTAGGCTGAGATGAATTTCATTGAGTTGAATCCGAAGTTGGTTATTATTAGGTTTAATCTACAGATCTACGTAGTATTTAACAAATGAGTTTAAGGTAATACTATTGATTTTTTTTTTTCAAATTTTAATCTTTTAATAATACCATATGGTGGTGTAAATTAATTTCTTCTAAGATAGGGTCTCACTGTCTGTGAATTTAATTAAGATGGTCCGATTAAATCTGTGTCGTTTGTATATGTATTGGTCGAGTTGGATTTAGTCTAGCTAGGTTCTAGTCTGTTCTTGGTCAGCAGGTTACATATTGTATTGAATTGTTTATTGTGGGTTGTCATCGGGTGACCGAATCCAGTCGAATCGAGTAAGTTTAGTTTTTCACATCTATCAAGTCAAATTTTCAAATCGACTCTCTATAATCACGACGGGTTTGATTGCAACCATACTACACGTCTGATTCGATCTACACCCCATAGCGAGACATAGGGAGCCAAATCAACGTCTAAGTTTGATTAAAAACATAGAAAAACTATTTTAGACTACAATGCTAGATTGCTAGTGCTCTTGCATCCAACAACCATGATCATGCAGATGAACATGACATTTGGATTTCCCACTCTCATGGGGGGCTCCTATATTTGTTTGATCTCAAGAGTAAAGATATCTTAACTATAGATTTTCCAATAGAAAATAGAGTAGGAGTAAATCCTAACTACCCATCCCAATTAAATGCAATTTTACCCAATCACTTTCAACAAAGGGGACAATTTTCTTTTACCTTAAAGTAAATTAATAATAGAAAAAGGATTGCTCCTTGTCAGACTCCAATCTACACCACTGAAGTTACACTAGAATTGGGAAAAAAGGGTGGAGAGTGACTGAGAAAAGGGGTAGGAGCAGTTGAGATAGTGGGAGTGTGGGATTAATTCGAAAAGTTTCCACTTTCATGGAGTAGATATATACTATTTACTCCACCATTTTTGCTCATTTAATTTGCTCCCTTCTATACTATCACTCTCACAATTTTACGTATCACTCTTTTCATCCTTCTTCCATGGTCCCATAATGCCTTAGTTGGGTAGGGTGGCCAATACATAATACAATTTAACGAGTACTCCGTAATAATCTTCCATCTTAGACATTTATCACTTACGTCATTTTGGTACTCTTCATTATTCATATTTAGGCGTCGCTAATTAATAATGTAGTTTAGAGATAGACAAACTGCTAATTATCACAAACACGTACGCTATCTATATTCCTTAGGTCGTCATACCCTGGAGAGAAAGATAGTCTAACTTTGTCTTCTCTTTGTATTCTTCGTTTACCGTCAATCTAATTAGTTATGTTTAACATATCACCTATTTTTCATTCCTTGCTCAAAATGAGCCACAAGTTTAATTTATGGTGACAAATTTCACTAAACCTGACATAATCATCCTAATCGAACCAAGAAATCTTCGACTTGATGAGACCCGATACACTATGTGTGACGGTCCTAATTTTGGAGTGACCGCGATACACCCCTTCGTGGTTCTCCAAATAAGGGAGCAAGCAACTATCGATTGTACGTGGACAAGCACTTGTGAGGGATCGTCCACTCGTGCAAGCGTAAACTCGGGACTGCGAGTTGAGTGATTCTCGGGACCGCTAGTCTCGAACCGAGCACAACCCACATGTTCGATATTAACGAAGATCAAAGATCACAACTGCGACATTAATATCAAGCAATCAACAAGGATAAAGTTGGAAATAGGAGAAGATTGGTTTCATTGACTAGCTTCCACTACGTTTACACATCTCTTGTCATTATACATACACTTACAAGATTTCTAAAGACATAATATGAAATACGAAAAGACATTGCAAGAAATAACTGACTTACATGAAAATAAACTAAGTTACAAAACTTTGATAGTCACACTATGCATGGGTTACATACCAAGAAGTTTTGTCACCCCCGCGGTCAAACACATCAACCTACTTTGATTCAGTACACTTTATATTAAAGATCTTTGATTGCATATGAGAATTCAGAATTCACATGAAATTTCACTTCCGAATTTCTAACTTTGTTTGATAACTAAACATCTACTAATTAAAATCCAAAGGGTACAAGTTCCATTTTCATTTTCACCATCACGAAAATTGAAATCATTTCTTCTAGGCAAAGTAATCAAAATAAATAAATAAAAAATCTTGAATAGAGTGTGAATGAAGTGCTGAAAAATGAATAATAAAACGCATTTTCTAAACAAAACCACCTTGCTTAGTGCCGTTGCATATCATCATCTTCTTCATCCACCGTCACCGCCTCATTCACACCCAACACACTTTCTTCTCTTTCTAGGCAACCCTCATTTTCTCTCTCTTCCAATCCAGTTTGCAGCAGAATAATTCGAGAGATTGTTGATGGGGCTACTTTCTAACAGGTATTTACCATATTTTATCCTATGATTTTTTATATCATTTTGTTTTTGAATGATCATTTCAATCAAAGTTTACATTTTTTATGGTAAATATGTTGAATTCAATTATTTTGTTGTTAAAGATGGAAACTTTATGTATAATTGGCTGATGGGTTTTGCAAAATGTTGAATTTAGTGATTAAAGAACGAAACTTTATGGATAATTGTTTGATGGGTGTTGCGTAATGTTGAATTTTGGTAACAGGGTTGATAGGAAGAGTCTTAAAGCAGGAGATCATATCTACTCTTGGAGGGCTGCTTATGTCTATGCTCACCATGGTTTGGATTTCTTCCTTTTTCTCTCTCCTATGTTCTTCAATTAGAATTTGGGGTTTTCATTTCTGTGAATTTGTTGTTATATTTTTTGGAGGGCTGCTTATGTCTATGCTCACCATGGTTTGGATTTCTTCCTTTTTCTCTCTCCTATGTTCTTCAATTAGAATTTGGGGTTTTCATTTCTGTGAATTTGTTGTAATATTTTTTGGGTTTTTTCTCTTCACTTTGTTGAATTCTGACAATTGCTGGGTTTTAATTGTTGTTCATTGTATTGCATACACTTGTTTAGTGATCGTCTTGTTGTTTGACTATGGAAGTCGTATTGTTGCCTGCCCGGAAATCGGGACGTGTCTTTTGTTTCTTCTTTGAGAAGTAATTTTGTTTGTGATTAGAAGTTGATAATGGATCAATTAGGTTGATTATTGATTATTTAACTTGGTTGAAGCGAGGGTGGAGGGATTTAGGCATCATCGACTAGCTGAATATTGAGTAGTATTGTATGCTGAGGAATATGTCTTCTATCAGCTAGTACTGTATTTGAGATTTTACTTTTACATGGTGTTAAAGATGATTCTAAGCCTTTGTAATGCTGTGGTTGCTTCATTGAAGATATCCCCACCCTTACGGAAACAGCCTACGGATCAAACAATTGGGGTGGAAGTAAGAAACTTGCGCGTTGTTAGATGTTGCAACTTTTAGAATGTACTGTCGGTCTGTCCCTATGGAACGAGTGCGTATATAGAGTCTGGTGGAAGGTAAAATGGTGATGGCTTATGTGGTGGCGGTGGACAGTAAATTGTGACACGATTCATGAGTACCTTGTTTTCATTTCCAAATTATAGTTAGCACATGCACAGATCCCTTGGTAAAACTATTTCTTTAGACTCCCATGGGCTTAGACATGAGGTTGTTATGGCTATGAAAACAATTTTTTCCAGATCATAGTTGTGATTGTATGGTCGTTGTGTTAGTCAACTATCTATCGTTTGGTAATTTATTTTCTTGAGGCTAGTTTGCGTCTTTTGCCATTTTAGGAAAAACAGGAGATTAGAAAGTCCTTCCTTCTTGCTCATTCAGCTGTTCAAGAATCTAAGTGGTGGTCAAATTGTAATAGGAGTGATTCAAGTGGAACTTAACTTAACTTATTAGGTTTTTGCTTTTCACTGGCATCAAGCATCTTAAATCTTATGCTTATGTGAATTTCACATTTCGCCAGGTTCATTAGAGTGTCCTTTGTTGCATACCAATCTTGCGGAGCGACCTTTCGAGTTATGAAGATATTATAGTATGTTTTCATGTCCACTTGAGGAATAATCTACAGTGTGGAACATCAATCCAATTAGTGCTATGCATTAGACTGTATTACTGATCCCTGTTTTGAGGAATAAGATAATCTATATTCCCGTCTAAGAAATAAGATCTTTTTGCAGATTGTCTTTTTTTGGGACTTTTTTTACGAGTTGTACCTGTTAATTGCGGGTCTGCACAACTGCGAAGGTCACTTGTAATAGTCACTGGCTCATTTACTTGCAACCTTTCACTTCAAGCGTTCTATCTGCATATCTTTGAAGAGAAAACCGACTAATTCATACTATTACATGTGTAGGTATATACGTTGGAGACAACAAAGTGATTCACTTCACGAGACATGGTCAAGAAGTTGGAACAGGAACTATCCTGGATGTTCTTCTAGTGAGCTCGGGGCCTTCTCGATCTCATGTACCTTGCCCTACTTGCGTTCCGCCAGAAGAAGGCCATGGGGTTATGTCCTCATGCTTAGACTGCTTTCTTTCAGGAGGCATCTTGTATCGGTTTGAATACAATGTAACTCCGGCATTGTTTGTTGCAAAAGTGCGTGGTGGGACATGCACCCTTGCACAGTCGGATTCTGCTGATACTGTTGTACGCCGAGCCAAGTTCCTACTTAACAATGGCTTTGGCGGCTACAATGTCTTCAAGAACAACTGTGAAGATTTCACCATATACTGCAAAACAGGGCTTGTAGTTATCGACCAAGTAACAATGGGTCAGAGTGGACAAGCAGTGTCACTTATCGGTGGACCACTTGCAGCTGTCCTCGCTTCTCCATTGCGTCTCTTAACGAGCAATGCTTGTGGGATGGCTGTAATGGCAGTGAGCGTCTATTGCACTAGCAGAGTCGCGGCTGATATTGGCATGAGGAAAGACGTAGTGAAGTTAGAGCCAGAGGATTTAACGAGGCGCCTGGCCCTAGGACTACAGGTACTTAATCCACAGCTTTCTGCCCCTCTGCCGCCTCCTGTTGTCAGCTAATTTACTGTGGCTTGCATGAGTGTAGACCAGTGTGTTGTGGTGGTGGCCGTTTAAACTCGTTTTTTTCATAATAACCTGGTTCAGTTTGCTAAGCAACAACTTGTCTGTCATAAAATTCTAGGTGTACGTCTGTCATGTTATTTCATTTTGTCTGAACTCTCTGTAATGTTATAATCTTCTCTACACTTAAAATTTGGTGTGTGTGTGTGTTATCATATAGGGTTTCTCTACTCTCTACTACACCGTACTACAGTAGCGTAAGATTTATGGTTAACAAAAAAAGGTGCGACTTGGGATCCGACCTAAAATATCCCGCAATCTCACCGTAGGACAGTGTTACCCGAAACTTGTAGAAGTTTGAAACAATAATTACCAATAATGTCATTCAAACCCACAAAGATCTTTCAAATCACCACGTGAATAAGAACTTTTTTACTAGGTGCATGCATCCATCACAGAAACATGAAAGATGATTGATTTCAAGTTTCAAGCTTTCCTTTATCCTGTAGGTAGCTGTTTCTTTTTCTAGTGATGTCTGCGCTTTCATGCCGAGTTAAAAAGGAAAGGTTTAATGATTTGTTGAAGCAGTGAAAGCGAAAGGAAAAGGAATGTAATGATAGACAGATTAGACCTAAACTGTCACTGTCTTTACCCTAACTGGTTACTGTCAATTTCATACATGCCTATTTACTGAGCCTGTGTGAAACATGCACATTCAAGATTTTGCAGGAGTACTAGATTTTGTTCATTTGCTGCTACTGTCATTAATTAACCACTTTAAATTGACCTGACCTGCTCCTGGCTTTCTTATGAATGCAACGTTGTTGTGTTTTCATGAAAGATGCTCTATATTGTTCATTACGCGCATTATCTCAATTAGATCCAAAGGAAACTTCACATATACGGAGTACGGTATTAATTAGAGAAATAGTAGTACTTTAACCCAGAATCAATCTATTCCGAGTTTTAATTTGTTTATAATCTGTTATCTATTTTATTGGTTGAACCTATCTTATGTATTGCGGGTTATATCCCCGCATCTTTAGCACTTTTTTGGTGACCCTCGTATCATTGGAAGCCAATGGTTAAATGTGAGAGGATAACAATAACAATATACTAATAGTATAGTTCATCCGATGATTGTGTCATTATCTGAATTTGATCGAATAGATAGTTGAGATATAGTAGCTAGCTGATTAGAATATAAGATCACTGTCTACACTTTCTAGGGCACTCATCCTTGACATTTGACAACATCGTATACACGAGATTAGTGTACTTTCTCCTCGTATGTCTTTATCACTGTTTGTAGACTACTTTAGTAAGACCAGCAACTTGGAGGGGTTTAGGGGATAATATAGACACGAAACTTCTTACATTGTAAGGTACTTTATTATTAAGCTATTCCTTGTGTGTATGTCACATTTCAAGTTCTAAGCTTCACTCTATCTAGAAATAAAAGTATAAAACTGCTCATGTTTACGTGATAATATAGTATCGGAATAAATGGCATCATTTCTTGACTCCGTCGATATCCAATTTTTTGTCTCTTTAAATTTTACTTCGTAATGTTTTCAATCCTCAGTTACCAAAACGCCTTTTAAGTTGAACTACATCATGATTTTGACAGTTTGACATTGATTACAGTTAATTCTTAATATCGATCCTGATCCAATGTCTATCGAATTCTTTTCATCTTTAACATTTGATTTGACTATGCGGAATGAACGAAAATGTATCCGTCAAATAAGTAGGAATACACGTGGGTGAAAAATCAAAAGAAGCAGGTAAAAGGGCAGTGTGGCCCATGGCTTGTAAAAAATCACGCCCGAGATCGGGCCACTCGTGGAGACTGAGAGGCATGCCTCAGCCCGAAACGTGTACTAGAAGAAGATAAGAGCAACGAGTTACGGGTTGGACTAGCTCACCTTCTGATTGGCTGCTTTGTTTTTCCTCATTTGTGGGCCCAAAGTCGGGCCCACTGTAGCAAGACTTTATTGAATTAAAAGTGAGCCCACGAGGACAAAATAGTGGGCCCAAGTGATATCTGCGTCTTCCAAATAGATGGGCCCCGCACCGGCCTTATCTGGAGTTTGCCTGCTGGATCTTTCGTTTTTGTGTGATTATGATTGATTCCCTTTTAATAAGGACAAATTTATTTCATTTGGGACTAGTACATTTTACAACCAAGTGTAGGGGTCCCTTTATTACTTTTTTGGTGCTAATTTTCAAATTTATTTTGGTCTTGTTTTGGTGAAAATTCAAACCAAATTGTTTTGATTAGTTTTGATTTTGAGCTAAAATGATTAACAAGATTGAAAATTATATTAAAAAAAAGGCATTTTGTTAGTACATAGGAGAACTTGAGAGTAATTTGTGATCGTCTTAAAATTTACGCTTCAGAACTTTTCGCCAATTGATGCTAAATGAGTAAATTTTAAAATATTGCTTAGTACAAAGTTTCAAATGAAACATAAAGTCGGAATACCTTTTATTCCCCATATTCTAAGTCATTTCCATGTCGATTGGTAATAAGAACAGTTCGAGTAGTCTTATGCAATGTGACTCACGGTTTAACGGGAAAACATCGAGTAAAAATAATTTGCTCACAAAATCTTTTGGACTTTGATAGAATTAGTTAAGTGTATTACATCCACGTTTTTCGTTCTTTTGACTGGGGAAATGATGGGCGATCAAGCAGTGCGTCAGGCCGTCAGGCATCAGCTAGGACGTAAATGTATGACAATGATTGGAGTAATAAATTTTGGAAGGCCCCGATTTTGCATACTTGATGTCAGCGCTGTGAGTTTTGTGTGATGTTTCTAACCAGCAGGAAAATCTACAGATTGGAGGACAAAACCCATGCAACAAGTTATAACATTGCTGCATTGACTGATTTTCGAGCGAGTCGGCCTAGTGTCATGTCATATAAACTCAACCAAGTACTCATTCAACATCAATCGACTGTCTTAACAAAACATTATCAATAAAGCGTTAAGCATTATTAACCATATCTAAGACCACCAAAACTGGACAAATGAAAGTCGAAAATGAGACATTTCAATGTCAAAGAATTTGCTTTGTTGAGTAAAGAACTTGCAACTGGAACAGTAAAAGACATGTTTTCTTTGGGTCATCGCCAGGTAGCTTGGCCTCCAGAATTAGTTGTCAATCTTGTCATTACCGGCCCAACTTCATATAGCGTAATGGGCGTCTTAGCTTGGCTTCTGATGATTCTGAAATGTAAGTCTGAAGATTTGGAACCTGATGGAATAGAGACATTCTTCTCCTTTTTAACATAATGCAATGAAGCATCATGCTATCAGTCACGAAAGTAGTAATACCACCAGCTAGTTTTACATCACCTAAGAAACAAACATTAAAACTGAATTGTCTTGGTACTGTAAGTAACTTATGAATGAAGTGACATCGAGATTATATCAAAGCACATACTGACATACATGTTAAGTAGACATAGACAGTGATGTTTTTCTGCTCCTGTGTATGTAGTATACATTATGTGAGAGCGCAACATAATCACTGAAGAGCAGACAAGGACTTATAATACGATCATTAGACTTATAACACAGTATGTAGTTTGCTCGTATTATCGTATGTGTACAGCTTTATGATAATCCGACTAGGGTTGCAGAATGCTGCACTCACATCCATAGCAAATAAGGTCATCTGGTACTGTAATCTGCTGCAATGTCTCAAATCGACCCCCCTTCCGAAGAATTCATTCAGAGTGACAATTAGGAATTAAAATGAAATCTTAAACATGTCACTGTACTCGTATTCTCGTTTCAGGACAGGGTCCCTGTCTCTCAAAAATTGAGCCATAGCGAGTCTGACACTCAGATACTCGTACTCAAGGGCTGAGTAAGTGAGTAACGGATGCACCCATACCAATTCTGTAGTAATAAGGCCTGCTTATTGAGACTGTTTAATAAGTGAAAGCAGACTCAAAGACACGCGAAAGATATGTAACAACGTACTCTACAAGATAAATCATGAAATAAGGGACCTTCAAAATGTATCAGCTTAGTAGAAATAAGGGACAACAACAACAACAACAACAACAACAACAACAAAGCCAATCTTAAAAGAATTTGGATCAGCTGACATGAAAAAATTGTTAATTGTAACAAGGAAAACTGATATTTGAAGATAACGAAGTAGAAGTAGAGTGACACCAAAAAAAAAAACTCAAAAAGTATTAGAGAAGCATCTCACTAACTCACTGAGATACTAAGGAAAACCATGTAATCAACATAAAGTAAGCCAGTAAGGTATAAGAAGAGTGAAGATTACTTGTCGCTCCACAGTGTAATTATGCGACAGTCTGACTTCAACCAGTGATGCAACCAAAACAAAAGAAAAACGGAAACTCAGAGAGAAGTAGGTAGTGCATGCACTTGTAGGTCTATGATCAGGAACAATCCCATTCTTACTTGGACGAACTTTAATCCATTGCCCTTTGTTCAGCTGATGCAGAACATAAATACATAAAATCCAAAATGAAATCTAAACAGAAAATTTTGCAGTAGACGAGACATCAAAGAAGATCCAGATCTATCAACTTTTGTTGTATATAGATATCCTTCATCTTGTTTTCCTAACATATATAGAGCATGTTCAGGATATATAAAGTGGTAAAAGACTTGTTGCTGCAACTCTTCTTCTAATATTTGTTCCCAGAACTAATCTTTCTCGCAATAATACTACTGCTTCAGTAGAATGCAATGACGAATAACATATGACAAAACCCTTAGAAACGGCAAAGGAGGTCCAACTAGAATAATGCTACTTCCAAATCAAAGTGGCTAGGTCATCATGCCATTAAGGGATCGTCACAGTCCGTTAGCATAGCTGACTGCTCTCCCAGTTTACCACCAAGATATTGAGGTGTGGATTAAGGCATTGGTCTCTTTATTTCTAATTTTCTGAACCTCAATTAAACTACTCTGAACTTTGTGATGCCAGCCAAAACAGTGGAAAAGTATAAAACAGGACAGGATGCTTATTATATACGATTAATCGTCTGATTTAGCTTATTTGTTTGGTTTTAATATTTGAAACTTATATGATAGTATCTAGAGATGTCTTAGGAATACATTTGTCTAAGATAACTAGCTGGAAAGTTTAACAAAAACTCGAGATAACTGCATAACAAGATTGACAGGTTCAGGAAAGTAGAGACAGAGATATGAACTTAGCTGCTCAGTCTATAACACACTAATCAACCAAGAACTGCTCAGAGTTTAGCTAGGTGGTTAGCCTGCTCAATTGACTGAACTTTAAGGGTTTATCAATCCTGCTACTGGACATCAAACACTCTCACAAGTTCCCTTAACTCACAAGATTTAGAGACAGAGTTTCTGTAAACTTCAAGCTTTATTATTGTTGTATTTCTTGATTCCTGCTTCAAAATGAATCCTGAGCAGGCCTTGCAAGAGTTGCAACTTGTTAACTACTAGCAACGACATTAGTACAATAAAGATTGGTGCCAAAACATAAAGCTAAAAGCTTTCTGCTGAAGGAAGTGATCAGCTTTCCTTGCCAGATATTACTATAACTAAATACACACGAATACAAACTATTTAGTATTTACCAACAGCAGTAACAACACATGAATCAGTGAAGCACAGTTAAAAAGCAGCATCCTTCAACTCCTCAAATCGCGGTCTGCGTTTGTCAGGCATCAAGACTTTGGAGCTCAATGCTGCTCTTGAGAGGCAGATACTCGCCAATATACCCACCAAGCTGATCATGCAAAGCAGTCTTATCAATTTCTTCATGATGAAAACCCTTGCAAACATAGTAAAACACACTTTGCACCAACAATCCCACCAAATTCACAATCATCAACACACCCACAAGAAATCCACCCACCAATATCCGAACAAAAACCGACGTATTCTCCCCGTGTACCACCACTCCCGCGAAAACGCCACTGATTATCCCACACACAGAAAAATACCCATTTACAAACAACCAAGCCGTCCACATCTTCCCCTTTAGCAACTCATAACTCTTCCTCATTGCGGCTAACCCGTAAACCGGCTCGAGCACGGACACCACACTTGCCAAATGCCACAGCGCTGTAATATACACGTGCACAAACAGAAACATCCATAACGCCAAAAACAACAGGAAGAAGAGTATAAAAAGACTCTCGGTATTAAGGATGAGTAGAATGAGAAGTATGAACGCAAGATTATAACCAAACATAAGGAGGGAAACCCACAAAAACGTGTTGAACAAGCGACGGAAGACGGAGGGAATGGCGGAGATGGTGTTGGAGAAGGAGACAGGCTTGGAAGTGTAAAGAGAAGCGACGGTGAAGACGACGGCGGCGGTGGAAAGAAGAGAGAAAGTGAAGAGGAAGAGAAGGTAGATGGACTGGAAGAGGAGGAGTATGAGTAGGGTGTGATGGAAATGGAGGGTTAGGATTATAACGTCGTGGGTTTTGTCGCGGAGTTGGGTCAAAAAAGGGTGGATAAATAGAGAGTGAGCCAAACTGGCGAAAGAAAGTGGTAGTATGAGGGTTAGTGTTATGAGTAAGAATGTACGACGTGAGAGCTTTGGTATTGAGGTAGCTTCTTTGAGAATCTTTGGTAAGGATAGCTCTTCTTCTTGCAGGTTATCCATGTTTTTTTATTGCTCGTCTGAGGTTGAAGTAGATGATGAAGGAGGAAGAATAATGTAATGGTCGTGTGCATATATTTGTGTTGTTGTGCTCAGATCATGCATTAATGTAGCTTTTATTCTAAGTTTTTACATTAGTTCTTTTAAAGAAAAACAAAAGCAAAAAAACACGTAAAAATTTTATTGCCATTGTTGATGGGTATGTATAATTGATAGAGGATGGATATAGAATAGTATTCTAGAACTATTCTATATCCATTTTTTTATCAATAATTTAGTGTAGACGCGTAAAAGTCTGATGTATTACTCATCTATAATGTTGATAATGTGACATCGATGGTAAGTCACTGACAACCGAAAATATTAATAATGGTATACATTTTGCAATGGTGATATGTAGTATATCGGCTCCCCACCAACTTCTTGTAATTTATAATTGATTTTTTCGTAAATGGAATATATATTAATGTATAATAATAATAATAAAGTATTTGCTTGAAATACAAAAATGTTTTTTCCACTTCATATCAAATGGTGTTTCAACCGAAATTTGATCAAATATCTTCAGTTTAATTACGCGGAACTATTGACCTACGTGTATCAATTAACCATATCGTAGATGAGCCTACTTAGTGGAAAATTGTTCATCATGCTATAAGGTTATTAGCACATGACGTATATATTGACGTACGTAAAGAATATATCCATGTTTAGCAGTTTAACTAGAATTGGGAGGTAGATCTTGAATCCAAGCTTTGCCATTTTTGCCTGGTAACTTTTTCAAGAAAGTCCAACAAAAGCCACAATACATTCATAGGAGATGAAGGTGGCGCACAAAGTATTTACTAATGAACAATGTCAAAGGTCTACAGTATAGACACACAAAAGTGTCTGCAATCAATAATAATTGAACTCGAGAACTGAGGACCGTTGAGGCTCTGATACCATGTTAGATAACCAACTGAGTCAAAAGGCTAGGCTGATGGTTAGAGCACCCTCAATGGTTTTATACTCCAACACTACTCAAACAATTAATTTTACTACCTGAATTTTTCATTACAATTAATTTTACTACTCCGGTCTCAATTTTACTACTACTAACTCAATTTTACATTCTAGACAAATTAATTGTATCTACACTGTAGACCTCTAGCAATATCATTTACTAATTTACATATTTACAACACGGCGTCACAGGGCTTGACACGTTCACAAAGAATTTATCCCTCTTTGGGAGTTAAACTAGAATTGGAAGCTACATCCAACCTAAACTTTGCCATTTTTGCATACCAACTTTTTCAAGAAAATCTACCAACAAGAGCCTTCTTCATCACGAAATTACTAAAGCAACAATGTTGACAAGACGTTCATAAGAGTTGAGAGTGGAGCATAAAGTATGACGGCTACACGACGTGTCCACTATGTCGCAGGTACATTGAAGTGATAATCATTCTTTTCTAAATCGTAGTTGCGTTGCCTAAGCAACAAAATCAATATTGCTAGTAATTTTTTTTTTTAAAAACAAATTGGGGTCAAATTGTTATTTTCACTCTAACAAAATTGTTGACAAAAAGAATAATTTTTCAATTTCGAGGGCAGTCAAATGAGAAGAAAGTAAAAGCAACAAACACATTACAAATCTAACAAAAGCATTAGCAATGAATCTGAATGTACTATGCTCTTTTAAATGCCATATACTCCATGAGATATGCCAATAAATCTCTCTACAACAACCACCTACAGTATGAAGCAAAACCCAAAAGACGGGAGAAAAACCGGCCGATATTACGGAACAATGATATGCCAAAGCCTATGACAATCACTGTAACTTGACAAATGAAAGTCTGGAATGACAACTTCTGATTATGACAGGAGCATTTGTATTAAGAAAACAAACAAATTGCGACTGGGATAGCCGATGATTGAACATATATGACTTGTTTGCTTTTGTACACTGCCGAACTGCAGATTCAGCCTGCTCCAGCAAACTAGCCATTTCTTTGCATGATAGTAAGTCTGTCCTTCAACAGGCAACAAAAGCCAAGAGATGGAATTGGCAAAACACAGCAAAGAGATGTTCGCCTTGTGTGGTGCGCACAAAAGGTTTATAAGTTGAATTACATTTCTTGTAACTGCTATGTCAGCCATTGACATACTCGCTATGTTAAAACCCGCATTCCTGGCACAACATTGTACCGCAACCATGAAATACCTAAAACTGCTTCACCAGCAGCACCAGCTGCTTCTGCCTACATAATGACAAGAAACGTTCTCCGTGTCATAGATTGATTATTTCCTATAACTGACAACTGCCACTTATGTGCACTAAAGGATTTGTTCTCAAATTTACGTCATTATCAGCATCTACAATGTTGTTGTCAATATTAGTAGCTTTTATTCATATCTTGTTTTCCTCACAGAAAGCATATAAATGGTTTTATCCAGGGATTAAGTGGTGAAGCACTTACCGCACCTGCTGCAACTCTTCTGCCGTGATTAAAAGCATAACTAGAAATAAGCACTGCACTTCCAATCTGGAATTTTTAAAAGCATAACTAGAAATAACTAGATACTTTCGTCTAACATTATAGAAATTAGAAAAGAGCACTGCACTTCCAATCTGGAATTTTATAATATCAAGATCACAAGAACGATACACTAGAAAATGTCATCATCAGTAAATGCCTGTTTTTATCAGTAAATATATATTCAGCAGTGGTTGTATTATCAGTTTCAAGCACTTAAAGTGGCTTTGATTAAGGAGTGCTGCACTGTCTAAAACTCTGGAACTGGGCCAATATTAATCTCCTTACCCAGATCTTACCAGAAAGAAGACACGTATAAAAATACTTTCTCGTATCTAAGTTTACGAACATCCCAATCTTTCCAATTAAATTGATGCTGACCAAAAAGTTTCTTTAACAACAAATCAGTCACTAATGTCATGAAGCAAAAGTAAAAGAACACAGTAACCAATCTCAGACATGAAATGGAAGAGTTTTGGCTTCTGAAAGTTTGGGTCTAGATAACCCCTCCTCCCCCCAATGAGGATCCTCTGTCCCATTTCGTATGCCACTCCCTCTATCCCTCCAATCACAAGCTTGGAATTCATTAAATATATAAAGTAATATGGATTTCTTAAGGTTAGAATATGAATTTCCAAGCTTGTGATTGGAGGGGTACAGGAAGTGGCACACAAAATGGGACAGAGGATCCTCATTGCCCTCCCCCCCCCCCCCCCCCCCTCTCTTTTCCAAAATTACATTTTGTAAGGTAGTGGTCACAAAAATAACAACTCCAGTCAGACTAGCATAACTAAGAAATACCCTTATCACTGATTTACCTTATGATTAGGCCCTCCAACAAATCACAGGTACAAAATAGCTAAAGACAAGAACTGATATATGTGCAAGCAGGAGAGTACATCCCTCCTTAAGAGAGTACAAATACAGAAAATATACTTTTGATAGAAAATGAGGAACCTCCTTCAGAATCAAGAAAAGCACAAACACTTAGTTATTAGAATAAGCATTCAACAACAATACCAGTCCCCCAACAATTTGGGGTCAGCTGATGTGAACTGTTGAAAAATTTGTTCCAGGGGAAATGGGGAAAGAAAATGTTAAGAGAATTAGTAAAGGGTAGTAAATAGAAATGAGAAAGAGAAAAAAGTTAGAAATAAAACAAAGTGAAAAACAATAAGAGTGAATTGCAAAGCAAACTCAAAGCAGATAGAAAGAGGCCCCTCATTGAGTCACTAGAAGAAATCACACCATCAATATACAGTGAGTTATGACAAGAGTGAACATACATGTCGCTCCACAACTTGATTACACGAATCCGACCAGTGAAGCAACTAAAACGAAAAGAAATTGCAGTACCTAGGGCATATGCACTTTTTGGTCCATGTCAGGAACTATTCCATCCTTGGGCTAGCAGTAATCAGTTGATGTCTTTCAGCTGAATACAGTCCTGCGACCTACACTGTGAACAAGAGACATAAAATCCAAAATGAAATAGAATCAAAATATTTAACAGTAGTCGAGATATCAAAATAGAACCAGGTCAAACAAGTTCATATAGATTTCCTTACCCTTCATCTTATTGATTAAGTCTTTTCTTAAAAACTACCTTTTATATCGATGACTTTGCAGGAAAAAAAAAGAGCTGTGTATATCGTTTTGTGAGAGAACCCACTTATTATGTAGTTATTCCCTTTATAAAGCAGTACCAAGTCTACCCACTACCAAAATTGGGTTCTACTATCATGACCTCTATTTCCTTGAACCTTCCACACCTGTAATTTTCTCATATGATAATACCTCCATTTCCTCACTCACCTAAGTCTCTCTCCCACTGTAATTGTTCTAGACATTGTCAGTAACAACCAAATACAGAGATCCATCAATGTAATATACGATTTCGTATAAAACTACCTATTATATCGACGTCTAGGGAAATTTTTACCCTTTAAAATGGCTACTATATCTTAACATTACCAACTATCAAAATTTATAAACTTTTTGGTCAAATGGTAGTCTTTGGTTTTTTTTTCCTGGGCGAGAAACAATAAAAAAAAAAAAAAAGAGTAGTTTTCGATAAAATCATCTATATAAAAGATAGTTTCTGACAAAAGATTACTTCTTTAGTTGATCAGGACAGACATCAGCCATCACAGTATCAACACAATGCTATAGTCCTTCATAGTCTCCAGCCTCGGGGTTCAACATTTAGGTAGCCATTTCAGCACATGATGCAGCATGTTCTCTATCAACAGGCACAGAAGCCTAGAGATGGAACTGCCAAAATACTGCAGAGAGATCTTCGTCTTCTGTAATGCACACAAAATTATAAGACAAATGTTACTGAAAAAACAGCCAATGACATGCTGCACAAGTCACGCTGCCGGCATAACATTGTACAGAAACCATGAAAGACCTGAAGCTGCTTTCACCAGAGGCAGCAGCTGCTTCGGCCTACACATTGATAATAAACATTCCATCTGTCATGGAATGACGTTCTCCACTACAAGACTGACAACTGCCACATGCAGTATTATGGAGGAATTTAATAAAAATATACATACAGTATAGAGCATCTGTTCTAAGATTTATGTCATCGTGAACTATTAAGATGTCTACAATATTATTGTCAATATTATAGCCATTATGTCTTGTTTCCCTCACTTAGAGCATGTCCATGATAAATCAAGAGGTAAAGCACTTACAGCAGAAACGGCAGCGGATGCAGATCCTCGGCTAATATTTGTTCCCTTAAGAAATGTTCCCATAATGCTGCTGCTTTGCTCAACCCTTTCCTAGCCCTTTTAAGCCCTTCTGTTAAGTATTGACTAACCTGAGCAACCATGAAATAAAGGCTAGCACAGATAGATGAAACTGAAAAGAGTAAGTGATATCTACCAAGAAGAATTGTACCACAAGAATGAGCAGCTTTTACTCTAAAAGTGGCACATAAAGTGATTGATGTGCCATAATGCAAACTCCAGCTAGTAGATAGTGCAAAGGCGAATGGTGTATATCTTAGAGCAGCATATGAGTAGTGGATTAGATGATGGACATGTCTAAGAATACCGAGTTGACCCTTACTAATATAATGCAACGACTAAGAAATCAGAGGCCAGTTAAAGTAGGCAAGAGATCATTAGGACTCCTTATCTTGGAGCCACATCAGCATATGCACTATGAAGTGAAGGCATTAGAAATCATTATTATAACCTTTGAAGGTATTTTCAAAGCAAGTAAAGGATATAAGACCATTAAGAATAGACAATCACGAAACTCAAGCAGCCGGCTCAGTAAATACTCCGAACATAATTCTGTCAGCACACCAATAGACCCAATTCCAGTTACATAAACCTTCATTTAAGCCGAGAGTTCTTCCATCCTCAAAGTACATTTCCGTCAAGCAATATCATGACTTAAAACATAACTACAGACAAGCAATCGATAATTCTGAGAGAGATCATATTCTAAGAACAATATCAAAAGGATGATTTTGTCAAACATTCTAGAAAAGAGCTGTGCGCCTCCAAACTAGAATAACATATCAAAACCATAAGAACAATACACTAGAAAACGCCATTGCCATATAATACTGTATTGGAAATCTCATTATATAGAAGCATTTCTGTATATTCATTAAATGTAACTTCTTCAAGAGTATCAAGACCCCTACATAAGCCAACATGCCAAGCTGCTTGAAAAGTTACAGAACAAATAAGAAAAATTAAAAAAGATCACATTTTCTTGACCTGTAGAATTTGCTAATTAATCTGCACTTGCCTTTCAAAAAAATAATCTGATCCTAAAACTTCAGAATTTAAGGTTTTTTTTTCTTCTGAAAAGAAGCTACTTTACATATTGGAAAGCAAATAGAGTAAGTCATATCTAGCATGTACAAGTTCTACCAAAAGAGCGAGCAGATTATTAGCCTCAAAGACGCACATAAAGCAACCGAAAACCCAAGGCAATCTGAGGACAGTGCAAAGGCCACTGGTGTATATCTCAGAGCAGTATATGAGATTATGAGTGGAGTATCAGATGGTAAGCATGGTTTTTGAAAACCGAGCAGACTGTCACAAACATAATCGATGACTAATTAACTTAAGATCAGTGAAAGACGCTAAGAGATCACTGGACTCGTAAACTTAGGGCCATATCAGCATATGAGTTATGAAGTTAAGCCATTAACAATCATCATCACCTTTCCAGGTCCATTATACAGTCAGCGGTGTGTGGAAGACTCGCAATCAAATAAGCAAATAACGGACACACAAGCATCAAGAATAGATAACCACGAAATCCATACAGTCGGCTCAATAAATAGTCCAACAAATATCTAAAATACCTGTGAAGCTGTGATGAAAATTAAGTTGCACAAAGATACTGCCTCCTCATTCCACCACACAAACTGTCACCACAGGAATAAATAGCTGATAAGGCAAAGAAGCCACAGAAGCCAATAGACCCAGTTCCAGTTACATCAGCCAAAACTTTCAGCATAGAGTTCTTCCATTATCACTTCATCACAGTACATTCAAGTCGAGCAAGATCGTGATTTGAACATTAATACAATTAAGCAATTGATACTTCAGAGAGATCATATATTCTAAGAAACGAAATCGAAACGATTCTTTGGTGGAACATTCTAGAAAAAGAGCAGTACCCTTATAAGCAGGAATAACATGTCACAATGATAAGAACAATACACGAGAAAACGGCATTGAGTTGAAATTACTTTATTGCGAACCTCCTTAAATAGAAGCATTTCCGAATTTCCATTAAATGTTAACTTCACTCAAAGAGCATCAGACCCCCTACATAATAAACCAACATGCCAAGCTACTTAAACAACTACAGAACAAGTAAAAAAATAAAAATAAAAATAAAAAAAGATCACATCTTTCAGCATATCCTGATTTCACAGCAGATAAAGAACAATATACACAATCTCATGACATTGACATACAAAACCTCTCCTGCTAGGCTCATTGCTACACCCTTCAACAACTCCTCAAATCGCGGTCTGCGTTCGTCAGGCATCGAGACTTTCAAGCTGAATGCTGCTCTTAAGAGGCACATACTCGCCAAGATACCCACCAAGATGATCATGCAAAGCAGTCTTATCAATACCCTGATGATGAAAACTCTTACAAACATAGTAAAACACACTTTGCACCAACAACCCCACCAAATTAACAATCACCAACACCCCCACAAGAAACCCACCCACCAAAATTCTCACAAATACCGACGTATTCTCCCCGTGTACCACCACGCCCGCGAAAACGCCACTGATCATCCCACACACAGACAAATACCCAAACACAAACAACCCCGCCATCATCACCTTCCCCTTTAGCAACTCATAACTCTTCCTCATCGCGGCCAACCCGTATATTGGTTCAAGCACGGACACCACACTGGCTAAGTGCCACAGCGCCGTAATATACACATGCACAAACAGAAACAACCCGAACGCAAGAAGGAGCGAAAAAAACAGCAGAAACGCACTATTCGTATCAACGGCAACAATGATCAGCACAAGTAAAAGTATAAACGCGAGATTATACCCCAGCATGAGGAGGGAAACCCACAGAAACGTGTTGAACAAGCGACGGAAGACTAAAGGGATGGCGGACATGGTGTTGGAGAAGGAGACGGGTTTGGAGGTGTAGAGCGAGGCGACGGTGAAGACGACGGCGGCGGTGGAGAGGAGAGAGAAAGTAAAGAGGAAGAGAAGGTAGATGAACTGGAAGATGAGGAGTTTGGCCCATTGGTGGGCTTGGGCTTGGATAGGAGAATCCGGGTCTTGGAGTCGGGTCAGAATAGGGTGGGTGAAGAGAGAGTGAGCTAGAATGGCGAAAGAGAGTGGGAAGATGAGGGTTAGTGTTATGAGGGAGAATGTACGAGGTGAGAGCTTTGGGATTGAGGTAGCTTCTTTGAGAATATTTTTCAAGGATAGGAACTGGAGTTCTTCTGGTTGTAGATCCATTGTTTCTTTTCTTTTTTTTTTTTTTGTCGGTGAGGTGTTCAGATCTGCTGTTGTTATGACGTTGTGGAGGTTGAAGATGAAGCTTCAACAAGAAGATGGACAAAGAACAAGGAGAAGGTTGTGTGAAGCAATGTTTGTCTTTTTCTTTTTTCTTTTTTTTTTTTTTTTTTTTGGGTTTTGTTTGTGTTTGATTAGTGGTTAGTTGAGATCATTAATGTACATTTTGTATGTTTTATTAGTGGTTAGTTGATTTCTTTAGTGTAAACTTCCATGGTAAGTTTGACACATGAGTTCTCGTGAAGAAAAGAAGTTACCGCGTTAATAGATCTTTATCGTCGTCATTGCTGATCGTGTATAATTTAATCCTCGAGTAAAGACGTATAGAAATTGTTTTGTCTTACTAATGCTGATGTGTAATATGTCACATCAACGGTGATAGTACAAACAAAAATAATACGTTGATGTTGTTAATGATATGTAGTACTTAATTAAAATTGTCGTAAAATTGTATCACTTTATTAAAAATCATAACGTTAACAAATGGTATTAATTATTTACTACCAATAATATGTATTATTAAGTAAAACGTTTGACATGCATTATGTTATGCTATGATTGAGTTGATTGGTCATCAAGTTCAATGTCATTAATTTCATTTTGTTAAATAGGTCAAATGAACTTTGATGAATCTACTAAAGTTTGACTATTAATTTAGTAGTTAAAATGTATATATGTACAATATAAAGGAGAAGTTTTTGCAAAGTCCGAAGAGACTAAAAAAAAAACAGAAATAGTGAAAGAAATCGTTCATCTTACTAATGCTGATGTTTAAAGTGTCACCTCAACGAGGCAACGATGAAGGAACAAAAAAGCTAACACATTGAGATCCCATGAAGTTGAAAAGTAACTCTACATGCTAGAGTTTACTCAAAAATTAACTCTACCATGTGGATTTATTCATTGTTTTCAAAAATACATTTTTATTTATAGTAAACTCTACTAATTCCAGAGAAAAATAACTTCAAAGGATAAAAATCCATTGAAGTAATTAATTGTGATTTATGAGATATTATAAAAACGTTTTAAAAAAAACGTTGGACCATTTTAAATGCGTAATTATATTAGATATCTAGCATTTATAATTCATTTTCATGTTGTTAATCGTTAATCACCAATTATATTCGGAGTAGTATAATTACATTGTTTGGCACACTCCATTATGTTATATACTTACTCATATAGAGTATTTTAGTTGAGATGATGATTTAGGGTAAAGGTTATTAAGTACACTTTGTTAAATAGTTCAACTAATGAACTTCAATGTATTTAATAAAGTTTCACTATTAATTTGGGGCCATGATAACTCCCAAGGCAAAAAATACTAATGCCTAGTCAATGAGGCAAAACACTTACATTGTACTCCCTCCATAAAAAAAATATGACGTTTCAGATTACGAGGTGAGGGTTTGATTAGCGAGTTTAGAGAGTAATACAAGTTGAAAAATTATGAGACATATGTTGTTGGATTCATATCGGAAAATACTTTCACATCTTTTACTAATTTATCTTATAAAATATTGATGGATAAAGGTGATATTTCGAAATGTGAGAAAAACAAATAAGAGTTCAGAGGGAGTAATGAAATTCATATTTCATGTACAATTGTCGTGACATTGGTCACAGGCTCGACGAAACTGATAACGTTTCAAATCCGCAATTGCACTTGCCTAAATTCCAACTCCTAGAAACACATTGGAATGTTTAAGCACAAAAAACAAAACAAAACAAAAAAAAAAAAAGTTAACCTTCGATTTACAAGGCATCAATACTGTCGAGACGATGAAGCAATCGAATTCAGAAGGGAGTAAGAAGAAAAGAAAGTAAAAAGCATCAAACAAATCTAAAAAACAGCCTTGAATCTGAAAACACTGCTCTTTTACATACCTAAACTCCATGAGATATCTACATGAAAGCTCTCTACCACAACCACCTATGAAGCAAAACCCAACAGACGGGAGAAATTCCGGCCGATACAACGGCACAATGTCAAAGCCTACAACAACCACCATAGCTTGACAAAATGAATGTCTGTAATGAGACCTTCCGATGTCAAAAGCATTTACAAATTTAAGAAAACCAAGAAATTGAGACTGGGATAGCCGATGACTAACATATATGACTCTTTTGCTTTTGTACATTGCCAAGTTGCTTGACCCCCAGACTTAGCTGAAATCTATTCTTTGTCAACATGGCTCAAATTCAGGTGCACAACCCACAGCAGAAGCAGCGTGGGCCTTCATGATTTCAGCTACTTCATAGGGAAGGTTTGAGAGTATGAATTACCGCCATAGAAATCAGAATTTCATATCAACCAAGACTTGGCCACAATGAGCTGAGTTTTGCCGCAAGTTTCGCAGACTTGTAGTCCTCCCTGAGCTGGATAAATCTGAAATATATTGAAGACATGAGTTTGATACACAGCATAAACAAAAACTGGGCAAGAAATTAGCTATGATAGTACATAGACATAAACACGCAAGTACTCTATAATACTAAAAGTAGCTGAGACTTCTTATACTTGAAAGAGCCACGCTCCCATGTAGCGAAGAAACTCTAAGGGAGTACTTTTTCTTTGTAGACATGGGCATAAGTGGAGCCAGAGTTAGATGAGTTTTGAAATCAATGATAATATTGCATACAGAGTAGATGTTTTAGCTTCGGTTCATATTTATACAACTTTTAGCCAATAACACCCCGTTTAGAATATGATGATATATTACAGCAACCTCGAATCTAGCTCCAAAGATGTTGGGACGTTGGATGCACCAAAGAACGAAAAAATTGTTATAAGAAATCACTACAAGCTGATTTCCCAAACTTTCTATATCTAAAAGTCAACAGAGAGAACAGGGAAGTCAAACAGATTACATTGCAAATATCCAGCGCATCAAGAAATCTGGATTGAAATGCCAATTATTCAATTATTAATGTACCTTTGTGCATCTTTGCGGATACTTGGGGTCCCCTCGAATAGAGTAGAAAGACTTTCAGGAGCCACAATAAAAACATTGGCCAAGCTGGAAGAAAGATTATGTTAATTATAACAAAATGTAATGTAAATTACCTACATGTATATATATTGTGAAGTTTATGGCACTTACATTCCTAACACTTCAAATTTCTCATCCACTGAGGGAGCATTGAAGCTCCGTACAAATTCTCCATACTCAGTTATATCACGCTTCAACCTAAGGCCTCCACTGAAAAAAAGCAGACACATCAGCAGGACGATGAAGACACACCAACCCAGCACAAAGAAATCAAGTCACATACAAACTGCCAGCCATACAAACACGAGCTCTTCCATTTTTTAACTTAAAGGCAGCAGAAAAAGAGGATACCTTGGATTAAAAGTGAACTTCTGCCAATGACTAAGAAGCAGCTTATGCAAGCGAGTTCCCTAGAAAGCACACCACAATAAGTTAAGAAGTCAATTATATAAAAACTTTTTTAAAAAACAACTTTAACAGTGATGTCTCCAACCGAGAGGATATGTTGCCAACTCTAATGCTCTGCAGGTTTGAAAATAACGAGGTTGATAATGCTGCTCAGGAATTTGCACAAATAAAGACAAGGTTAAATTTCTCAGAGATGAGCTGACACCACTGTGCTAGAGAAAATAAGACCGAGATTCCAATACTAAAAAGGCTTCTTCAAATAAATGACAACTTGATTCGAGGATTCAGAATTTCAGATAACCATCTCATTCTCTGAGAAACACATATCTGTTGAATGAACCTCTCTTCTTCCTCTAACGGCAAAGATAGAAATATCAGTAATAAGCACTCCAAATGGCTATTAGTGAGGGTTGAGGAGTGTTGCAGTGTCTAAACTCTGGAATTGGGCTATTGTGATCTCCTCTCATGATTGGAATCTCGCCCAAAAGAGAAACGTCATAGATTATGTCACACATTAAAGGGCAAAGGGCAGCCCGGTGCACATTGGAGTCCTAGATTATGTCACATTAATCTTTTTTATTTTTTTTTTGAGGATATCTCATTCTTCAAATTTACATCATTGTTGGCCAAAAGTTTCAACAAGGAGTCAATGGATTATGCCATGAACCAGAACCTAGGAAAACACACATACTATGTCAGAAACTAAAATGGAACATATTTGGCTTCTGAACTTTGGGATCTTGATAAAGGGCTGGCCACACAAGCCCACCCCCCTACTTCATTTAGATATTTTTCCTTCCAAAAATGTGGGTCATTCCTCCCGTTGTTACATACTGCGTGTAATGTAACCATCAGACTCCAATTCATACCATTACTCACAAGGTAACACCTCCAGTCAATTTACCATCACCTTAGAAGCAAACATAATCACTGATTTGCCTTATGAGTAGGCCCTAACACAACAATTCACAGGTACAAGATGGCTAACAATAGGTTGTTCACTGAAGTAAAAGATGAATGAGGTGAGATGCATTGGATGATAAATGCAAAGATATAACTTTGTAAAAGTCTTCCCTTCAAAAAAAAAAAGAAAAAAAAAATTGTAAAAATCTGCATCTCCCAAGGAAGCCAACAGAGAGAGCAAAAAATAGGCCAGCCATATTGCCACGGAACAAACACACTCTTCCACAGGATATTTGCTGCACGTGACCAAAATAATGGCAGACTTTACACTTTGCTTTAGTTGGAAAGTTAAAATATAAGGTTACTTTCGTCATATGCCATTTGATTCCCGTGGTGTAGCATATAGTAGGCATGGTACTATGGCCAGCCAAAAAATATCTTAGGAACTGAGGTTAGCCTCTTGATTAGTCACTGCATGAACACACAATAACTAGCACATATGAAACTATAAACAAGTCAAACGTGATAAAACAACAGGGGTAGCAAAAGCATATCACTGAATAAAAAAAGACACATATGCCCATACCAATTCTGTGAGAAATGCCTGCTTGTTGAGACCCTCTAATGCAGTAAAAGCCGACTCGAGGACACGCGAAAGGTATGTAACAACTCTGCAAGATCAAATCATGATAAGGGACCCATCAAACGTATTAGCTTAAATGTAGTAATTGCAAGTAGCAGAGTACATACATACTACGAGACTACAGATACAGAATACACACTCTAGAGAAAATGACCTTTGAAATAAAGAAAGAATATACAACCAATTATTAAATTATGCCAAACAACAATGCCAGTCCCAAAAGAATACGGGTCAGCTGACGTGAACAATAGAAAAAGTAAAGAAAGAAAGAAGTGGAAAGGAGGGGGGGGGGTTAATAGCAATGATAGAACAACAAATGGCAGCAAGTAAAATCACAGGAAAAAAAAACTCAAAACAAACTTATAATATATTAAAGAGGCCCTTCCTGAGACCAGGGCCAGCTCTGAGATTTCGGGGGCCCTAGGCGAAATTTCGATAGGGGGCCCTAAATCATCAATATTTTGAATGAAAAATAAAAAAAGAAATGAAGAAAAAAATCAATATAAATGAGCTAGGTAAAATTTGAACCCTGCACTCAAATATGGAAGGATGGAGCACATACTACTAGGCTAAACACATGCTTATGAGCATATTTACTTCCTAATTTATATGTATTGATCCAACAGTTATTGGGCCCCAAATATAGGTGGCCCTAGGCGGCCGCCTAGCTCGCCTGGGCTAATAGCCGGCCCTGCCAGAGACACTAAAAAAATCATACAATCAATATATACAGAGCTACAAGCAGAGAGAACATCACATGTCACTCTACAACTTCATATGCAACAACTTGGACTTCGACCAGTGAAGCAACCAAAACACGAGATAACAAGCAGTACCTAGTGCATGAACTTGTAGGTCTATGATCAGGAACAATTCCGTCCTCCGGCGAGCGGTAATCAGTTGCCTTCTGTTCAGCTGATAGCAGTCTTTCAACCTACATAGAGAACAAAAAAAACTCAATATCCAAATGAAGTCATCAACCACTGTAAAATCAGAAAATTAGACATTAGTCCAGAAATAGATAAAGATCCAGGTCTAGCAAGTTTATAAAAAGTTTTTTTTCATCGTATTCTTTAATTAAGAGTTAAGCAAGACCCACCTCAGCCATCACAGTATCAATACATTGCTGAAGTCCTTTATAAGCAGCAGATTCAGCCTTCGACATCGCAGCAGCCATTTCTTCACATGATGCAGCATGTGCTCCATCAACAGGCAGCAAAAGCCTAGAGATGGAATTGGCAAAATACTGCAGAGAGACGTTTGTCTTGAGTAATGCTCACAAAAATTTAAACAGCATTTGCATTATATGGAATATTACTTATAAAAACAGGCATTGACATACTTGCTGCACTAAAGCTACACTGCTGGCACAACGTTGTACGGCAACCATGAAAGACCTAAAACTGCTTTCACCAGCGGCAGCAGCTGCTTCTGCCTACACAAGATCAAAAATACTCCTTGAGTAATGGGATGACGTTTTCCACTGTAAGGGACAGCTGCCACTAATGTTCAGTATGGAGGAGCTTATACTATACACATATTATAAAAGATTTGATCAAAATTTTACGTCCTTGTAACTGTTAAAACATCCACAATGCTATTAAATTACACTATCCCTTCTTTCTCTCACATAAAGCATGTCTATGATATTTACAGTGGTCAAGTGGCGAAGCACTTACAGCAGAAGCAGCAGCTGCTGCAACTCTTCTGCTGATATTTGTTCCCAGAACAAATCTCTCCCGTAATGTTGCTGCTTCAGTCAACCCTTCCCTAGCCCTTTCAAGCCCTTCCGTTAAGTATTGACTAACCTGAGTGAGCATGAGTAAACACAAGAATAAGTATCCAATTATAGTATCCAAGTGGGATGCATGAGAGCTAAACAAGTGTCACCCGCTTACTTGATCCAAGAGACAAGTGAAGACAGCTTTAACATTGGATGCAAGAATAGATGGCTGTCAAAAGATTAGAAAACTTCTTAGTCTTAAGAAATAGTAATGAATACACTATCATAAAAGCGTCAAGTTGAATGCAATGATAAATAATAATGACAAAAGATGACAAGGGTTGAAAAAAAACAACTAGAAAAATATGACTCCCCAACCAAAGTGACAATCATGGTTATCATGCCAGTACGCCTTGTTCTCTTCAGCTCTCATTTGTGGAACCTATTCGACCGGTTCTTCTGAACTTTTTTCAAAGTTTTTGAACCTTTTGTTGTTTATTAAGCTACTATTGCTCACTTATCTGAATTTCTTAAGCCTCAGCATTTTTATGAAGCCTTCTGGAAAAAAGCATGAATTAGCAGGGAAGCCCCAAATTATATAGCCATTGATATTCCATAATCTGCATTCCAGTTGAAAATAGTGCAAAGCAACTGGCGTATATCTCACAGCAACATATGAATGGAGGAATAGTGTATTTTTAGCAGTCTTAAGCCTGGATAAGAGAGGAGAATAGACATAGGCTTGTTAAGGCCAGTTTAAAGCAAGTCCATATTATGAATATGTCCTATGAAAACTGGATCGACCTTTACAAATATAATTTGATGGCTGTAATTGAGAACAGTGAAAACGACAAGAGATCACTTGGACTCGTTATTAGAGCCATATCATCATATGAACTATAAAAGGCATTAGCAATTGTTATTGCCTTTCAAGGCACCTTTGTAGTTTATACAATCAGCAGTATATGGCTGGCCTGTAATCAGCAAATAAAGGATACAAAGAATGGACAACCACAAAATCCACACACCCCACCCCCACCCCTAGTAAATACTCACCTCTGAAATGTGCCAAGATACATTGAAAAGGAGAAAAAGAAACAAAATACCTGTGATGAAAATAAGTTGCACCTAGATATTGCCTCCTCATTCCAACGCACAAACTCTGTCACCACAGCAACAGATATCTGATAATGGGAAGAAGCTATAGAAGCACCCTTGGATCTTCCAATTGACCCAGTTCCAGTTACATCAGCCATACTTTCAGCACGCAGTTCGTCCATCTTTACAGTAGATTCCAGTAATGATTTAAAACATAACAAATAAGCATTGATAAATTCTGAGAAATATCAAGAAAAATATGCATCAAATGGCTCAACCTTAGCTTGATATAATTGTTTGAGAGAGGCCTGTTCGTGTTCGGGGTAGTCATCTTTGTGAGCAGAAAACAAGGATTCCGTTAGGCCTGGCATAGAAAGAGAACAATCTATCAGATGTTTGTCTGTTGGGAATATGGGAAACTTCTACAACCATGTTTGGTTACGGTACCAAAAGAAAACTTGAGTCTAACATCCTAGATAAGAGACGTGCCCTTCCAATCCAGAATAACATATCAAGTCATAAGAAAGATACATCAGAAAATGCCAATAACTTGGAATTATTGCATTGTGAATCTCATATAAAAGAACTTCAAAATTTCATCAAAAATTATTTCACTTCAGAATATCCGGCCCCCTACATAAACCAACTTGCCAAGCTAGAAGAACCACCCAGAAGGACAGCGACTCCTTTGCTGCAGATCAAGTAAAAAAATAAAAAGAGAAAAGAAAAAATGTATATCTAATAATTTAAATACTTCGTATATCCAAGACCAGAAAGGGGTCAGGCATATACTAATATTTCAAGAATTTTATTTTACATATAATTAGTCTTGTATGAGACTTCTTACAGTAAGAGACAAACAAAGACCGCCCTATAAGATTGATGATTAATTGCATAGAGCAATGATTTAAAAAATATTCATAATATCAGAGAACAATTGAGATTCACCATATTTCAAATTTTATACTTGGAAATCGTAAGTGTAAACACAACCAGGTAGTAAGGCCATTATTTTATCCTAAGCCCTAAAAAACAATTCAAAGAGCATAATTTTATAACCAAACAAGCCAATAAAACAAAGAACCTCACCTTCAACATCCAAGTCTCCGCAGCCAACAGCCCGAAGGTCCCTCGCAAGATCCTGTGTCTTCTCATACGCTACAGCCAGCATTCTGAGGTACTGCAACGGGAATTAATAATAAAGACTACTTGTAAATGCAATTGAAGAAACAGTACTCACGAGTCAGGGGGCAGCAGAAGAGATGGAGTCAGAACTTACCACAAGAAGACCGCCATCTCCCACAGGAGGAGGGTTGATAAGAGACGGTTTCTGCAACAGCTTGTCCAAAAGGGCTGTGACTCTTTGTTCCAAAACTCTCTGCAACAAGTTACAGGAACACTCAACAGTCAGGAAATGTGATCTTCCTATTCTTCCAAGGAAACTGGTTTCCAAAACTATTTCTAGCATAAAGAATTAAAGAGACAACAGGATAGCTAGACTCCTATATAGATACCTGAACAAGGATAGCCATCACTTCATTAGGGGAAGGGAATACTGCCATTATAGTAGCAGATTCTTTCCGTACAGTATCTGCAAAAAGCTTCAAAATTAGAATCCGAACTAGATTGCTTTCAGAAAGCAAAGGGAAAGCTTCTTGATTCCTTTTGCTTTAATTTTCGATTAATAAAAACTGCATATCAGAAGTAGAATCTTGAACCTGCTATCTCCTTGTATAATGAGGCAAGTCCACGAGCAACATTATTGGGACTCGCCTGTGAACCCTGCTCACCAAGGACAAGCCTATTGTCTGCATTCATAATTTCCACATCAATAAACATAGGCCGTGTTGCTACATAGTGTTGCATAGCGCTGCTTCCCCTGTTAAACTGTTCAGCAAAAGATTCGGTTACTGCTCTTAAGATGAATAAAATGTTGCTGGTCACAAAATCCATAATTGCAGGCATATACTGAACATCTAATGATCCACAACAACAGTACTCCCAGTGCCCCTGAAGGCTCTTGCTTATGGTGCAGTAAGGGAGGGTCGGATGAACACAGCCTTAATCCTGAATAAAAAAATATAGAGAGACTATATTTATATTACCCAAAATGGAAGTTGCTTAGAGTTGAACCGACCAACTGGACTTCACAACAAAAAATGCCCCAACAGTTGAGTGAGCCTTCCATACGAAGCAAGAACATCAGGAAAGGAGAAAATTTAAAAAAAAAAAAAAAAAAAGGAAGAGAGAGAACGCACTCTCCAGAAAATGAAGACCTGCAGCTCTCACCAAGATGGCCCTTCTCCCTCTTAGTCATAGTAAATAGGTACCATTTTTTGGCTATGAGCAATGAAGCGAAGATTATAGAATCTCTTCTAAAGTATTACACAAAGTTACAGCTTGATATAGATTGCTTCATTTGGTTTCGCTTAAAAAATAGGGAATACCGACGTGCTATGTTATTGGGTACTTATACTAAGAGCAAAGGTTAGGTGTTGTTTACATAATAGTTTGAGCATATCGAGTATGATACATATGAAACTTGGATCTTACACAAATAAAACAAGATCTATACAATCAAACTCATGCCGAAGAGCTTCTTTGAATTATGTACATCTCACTAGTCAATTTATAAAGTGGTGCATCACAGCTGAACCTTTGACTTTTAAACCCCTGAAGATTAAATTTGTACATAAATCGTAATGCCCTTTATGAATTCCAATTCCGATAATCATCACCGACTCTATGCAATACAGGTCCTTGAGCAAGTAAAATAATTTGCTCTACTTCAAGAAAGAAGCGGCGTCCAAAATAATAATCACACATCGACTCTTTGACTAAGTTACTTACCTAAAAAGTCCTCAAAATGGAAAACGCTCTAAGAAAATCTAATTAAGCTAAATAAACTTGAATTAAGATACGCAAACTTTGAGGCTTCTTTAGGCTGTTAATAAACCCATTGGAGGCTGGTCAACCCAAATCCATGACCTACTTTAGGCTCAACCGCACCTTTAGACCCCTTGGTATTAACACCAGGTTATGCCATCATCCCTTCAAGTATCTAAATTTCCTATTGCAATATATTCTTTTTTTTTCCTCCCAATGCAGTAAGACAGCCACTATTACTAACATCCTTGTGTCTCGAAACTCTGATTAAAAAATTTGACCCTCTTTCAACCTGTAATTGTGGGACCTAATGATATATTCTTTCTCTGCTCACTTTCTTGTAGAAAGATATAGAGACAAAATGTTGAAGCAAGCCACTCATACTCCTGTGTTTATTATAAGAGAGCCAAGCCTTACACGCCAACTTCAGGCCAAGTAAATGTGAAGATGCAGCACTACGGCTCTTTAACTCCTTATGACCCAAAAGAATTATCCTCAAACCCAAAGGTTACATTAATAGTACAAAAACAGATCCTTAGCGGACAATCATAAATATGATGACAATCCTGTTACAACCTCCACGGAGAATAGTCCCTGGAAGTAAGCCTGACGTTTTCTTTCTGATGAATTAGGTTGTGATCATATTCAAAAGGACACCAAAGGGGTGACTCCCATATACAAGACATTTTCTCACGGCTTGATAGTTTAGACTATACAGAGAAGGATAAACAAGAGGGGAAAAAAAGGGCAGCCTGGTGCACATTGGCGCCCCCGCAAGGGGAGGGTCGGGGGAAGGGTCCCACAGCAAGGGTGTATATGGGGTAAGCCTTCCCTTGTCCTTTTGAACAAGAGACTGCGCCCAGGACTTGAACCTGTGACCTATCAATCACAAAGCAACATCTTAACTAGTGCGCCAAGGCTCCCCTTCTACGGTTCTAACAAATGTACTCATAAAAAAAATGACAAAGCTCTCAGCTAAACAAGTATCCTGGTGAAGGCAGACTTCCTCCAAAGCATATGTGCCTGGGCAGTTTGAGACCCCATCACTCTCAATATCATGGCAAAAAACAACTGGGGCAAGGGAGAGCATATCAATTCAAACAAAAACATTCAATGGTTTAAATGACTTCTAAAGCCATAAAAAAATTATCTAAATGTGAAAACCTATAAATCCTCCTCGGTACGAACTAAGAAGCATACTCCAAATATGTAACTACGTAAGTGGCAATACTTGCATGGACCTCTTCGAAATCAACTGGTAAGCAAGTGAAAAACTACTTTACCAAAACACGTTGGCAATGAAAAAGTAACTATGGTCAACTGAAAAGGTGGACCAAAAATGAGAAAGGGAAAGATGCCGGACCATGCTGCCATGAGAAGCAGTGAAGATCTTGTGTGATATGGCACATGACATATCACTGTCAATAGAACCTAGATGGCTATTCAAGGACAGCAACAATCAAGCCTTAATCTCATATTGGGTCAAATAACATGAGGTGAAATCTTCATGATCAGAGAGTCATGAACATGTGAAAATTAGGGCAAAAATGATATAAAAATAATAAAGGTTTAAAAGGAGTAGACCCGTAGTTTTTTAGTTGTGCAATTATGTGGAGAAGTTACCTTGGACAATATTTTTGCACATTCTGCCATGGTGGACAGTTCCCTTCTCTGTGATGCAGCATCAAACCTTTGTAATAATCGGTTCTCCAGTTCTGAGATAAGAAACTATAGCTCTGAGATGAATGTTATAAAATCATATAAATTGCTTCAAATTTAAATTTTAACCAAATTTTTTAAAAGTTCTGTCGATTTTATGAGAAGAAAAAACATGTCGTGTTCTTCGTTTAAAATAGCCGCTGATACACACTATTTAAGAAAATACTAGCAGCCTAAATAACACAGAAATCAATAAGCAGCACATGATCAATCACTAGACTTGTTTCTCATAAATACGCCAATTTCTTAAACACTGGTGCAAGCAACAAAACACACTTAGCAGAACAACTGACCTACCATTGCAATACTCCTGGAGATTACCAACAGCCACCTCCAATCCTCTGCTAGCAGTGGCATTTCCTGTATTTGATTGCACTCCGATCCCTTGTCTTCCTATATCTTCTTCAGCAAATTGCCCTGTTTACACAACAATGAATCATTGAGGATACGAACTTCCTTCTCAAAGACAAAAGAAGTAAAAGTATACACAAGCATTACATTATGAATAGCTATGACAACAAATAACAAACAAGTAAAAGAAGCATCACGCAAGCTCAGAATTATGGTACAGGCGAGACATCTTACGTAATTTCTGTGCAATTGAGGCTGCCTCAGCGACACGACTATCATCAGAAAACAGAGGTGAAAGTTCCATTAGGTCCCCAGGAGTGCTGTTGAACTCCATCAGATACTGTAAATTGTTTCAAACAATATCAGATAATTAAACCAGTGCCAACATGCTAGCCTTTAATTGACAGCAAATCACATACCTTTATGAGATCTATAGTTTGACTAGCAGTTTCTCTCTGAGCATCAGCACTCTGGCAACAGAAGCAAATACAGATAAATAAACAGCCATGAAGACCTAACAAATTAAGGAAATTACTACTCCATTAGAATTCAAGCTTCCTATACATTTGAGATCCACATCACAAAAGAGGCCCCAAGAAGCTTGGATTTGAGTGAAGGGGGTACAAAGTTAGCAACACACAAACAACAACAACAACAACAACAACAACAACATCTTTACCCCAGCACCTTAAAGGCTCCGGCCATAAGGCGGGGTAAGGGGGGGTCGGATGTGCGCATTTTTTACACCTAGTGAAACATAGAGAGGTTGCGCACGTATGACCCAAAATGAAAATTGCTTCGAAAACCGCACCGACTGGCTGCTGTTTCACAAAATAAGAAGCATAGACAGTTTTATAAGCCATTTTGCTTTATTCCATTATATCCCAAAGGCAAAGACTAATTAGTGGTATAAGAAAAAAACAGTGGTATAAGAAAAACAAGATCAGAGGCGGTATTATTATTATTCCATTTCCATAATTATAGGCATTGAACAAAGAATAATTAGGAAACCACAGAAACAAGGTCACTGAATAATTAAAAAAAAAAAGTAAAGACAATAGAAGGACTTTGTTTAAGATGAAACAGCTGCACAATCCATCCATGACAACAGCAGAAGTTGATTGTTAAATAAGTTTGACAGGTGTGCATGTACCTGCAGGTGATCTCCAATTTTAGCTGCAGTTTGTCCAACACTTGAGATACGAGAATCCAACCTCGCAAAGCTATCAAATAGCCCGTCTACACCTTTTTCTAGCTGAGAGGCAACAAAGAAAGGAGACATGGGGACAAAATTGTTTGTTATTCATCTACTGATACTGATGATAAAAGCGTTTAGCCTGTAGGTCAATTAATTGTAATTTGTTTAAATCTTAAATTCCAAACATTTTGATATAGCCTATGGCTGAACAAAATATCTCCAATGACTGTGAATACTATGTAGATTGGGACCGAGTAGCAAAGTCTAATTAGGATTCAATGAGCATGATGAACCTCTGACCACAACACTTGAGTTCAATTACATAGGACATTTTGATAACGTATCAGCTAGGGGCAATGAGAAGGAGTGCAACAAAATGGCATTTGAAAACTGACCTCAGCAAGTGTCTTCCGATGTTTAGCATCCTGCGCAGACACCTCCTTCCTAAGATTGCTAAGCCTTGCATCAACCTTCACAATTCACAGTACCAAGTAAACATAAGATAGAATATCTTATGTAAAATAATAGTCAATCAAATAAACCCTAAACTAGAAAGCCTGTTCAATTACCTGCTGCCGAAGATCAATCAACTCCTTACAAGAATCCTTAAAGAGCCCTAACAAAGCATCCACTTCGGGAAACAAAGGAAGCGAGGCCCCTTGACCCATTTTAGTCGCATCTGAGGAAACTCTCAAAGTACCATTCGGTAATACATCATTACCACCATGGCCTTCCACCCCGTCCCCATCATCTTCTTGATACGATGGTAGCAATTCATTCACCAAATTACCAAACAATGCATCAAACGAAAAATCCCCCTACACAGTTAATTTTAGTTTAGTCACTACCTCGATTTCTTACTCCATCCGCAACTACCTATTGCGTCCGAGTGTACAACAATACAATGCAACAATCAAAAACCAAGGGGCATAATCAACAAAGCTGAACCGAGTATTCTAACCTTGAAATCTTCTATGTCCAATATCAAAGGCGGCCCATTTCCGGCATTTTTCTCCGGCATTGTTTAATTTTATTCTTTGACCAATCCAAAACCCGGCCGCAATCACACAACAATCAGGGCCGTCTCGTAGATTTGAGGGGCCTTGCGCAATACTCTAACAACACACACCCCTGCGAAACCGAAAATTTTCGACATGAAACTAACAACTTTCAATCAATCAACATGCGAATTTTCTCTCTCATCGTACAATCGTTTCCCAATTCAATAACTAGATAAACAGTTCCAACTGGGTGCAAATCGAACAATCAAATTGAAATGTTAAATTCAGCAACATCTCTTCCAATTTCTCTCACTCAAACAAGACTTCACCCAGAAGTTTCCAACTAAAATTCGGCATTTTTAATGAGCAGAAATCTGGAATTCGATCAAATATAAGAAGAAGAAGAAGAAGAAGACGATCTAATAATGCGGGAAAAACAGGATTAGAAATTTACCTGTAGAGTTGGTAGATTGATTTGGGCGGAAAATGAAGGATTGATTTGAGCGTAAAAAGCACGATTGATTTTAAAGATCCCAACTGCTCCTCCTCTACTATCAGTGATTAGTTCTTGTTTCCCCAAATTAACTAATTTTTTCAATTTCTAAAATCTCGTCGGAAAAGTTCGTTCGTGAGTTGTCTTTTTTAATGTTAGCTCAGGCTGCCGGTTTAGGTTGCATTTCTATCCAATTCGGTTTTTCGATTTGGGTTTTTGTTTCGCTCTAGTTAACAAACTTATTTCGCGAATTGGACCGTCACTTGTTACGGTATCTCTAATCATGAACTTGTGAACATATCCCTTTATGATGTGTGATTTTTGTTAGTGTTTTGCAGCTAGAGGTTGTTGGAACTGAAATAACCAATTGTTGACTCACTTGCGAGATAAACCACGTCGATATCACACAACAAATTTTCAATAACACTCTTGGTAATTACGTGATCGCATTCTTATTTCAAGGGATCATTTGCAAACATTCTTTCCATTAAACACATAGTATTGATTTTCTGAGGATCAAGGTTGGCGTAGTGGTTAGGAACTCAACCTGCCTGGAGGTTGTTGCGGGTTCGAATCCTCATATCCCCATCCCCTGCAGCATTAGCTGCTCCTTTGTACCAAAAAAAAACATAGTATTGATTTTTTAATCTAAGTCATAAATTGATGAGCCAGATGGGAACTTGAACATTTCATGGGAATAGGGGGGATAGTTTTTAACCTCGAAAACGATGTGTTCGAGGTTAAGTGTTTAATTGATATGTTGATCATGCAATTAAGACCTAAAAAACCGTAATGTGAAGGGTCATTATACTTATATTAGACCGATAACTAGAAAATAGATGACATACAAAAACACGCTAAATTGGAGTACAAAAGAACAAAAGTGGTGGCTTTGATATGTATCACAAAGTCTTACGTTGAAATTCATTTGATTTTTGAGTGTTATCATATGAACCATTTATCAAGACAAATTAAATCACCAAAATAGAAATATCACAATAGTTTCAACAAGTGTATAACGTTTCATTAATATAATCCAAATCATTCTTTATAATCTTTAATGAGAAATTCATACTAAAATTTATAAGTGGGATGAGTCGAGTCTTTGCCAACTCATCCAAGCCATATCATTCATATATTGATAAGTGGGTGAGCCGGATTTTTACCGAGTCACCAAACCATACTATTATATACGTGGGTGAGCCGAATCTTTGCCGACTCACCAAACCATTATATACATGGGTGAGTCGATTCTTTGCCGACCCACCAAACCATACCATACAAGACTACTAGACCTTAAGTGTGCACACCTCTATTAAATATTGCTAACCCAATAGAGTAGTACTAGAGCCAAAGCCACTTAAAAACCGATGCGGTGGGGCAATAAAGTGGAGTCGATGTGACTCAAACCTATAAAGTGGAGTCGGTGTGACTCAAACCAATAATCATCGTGTATCCTCATACTTTATTTATTTATTTTGTTCATAATATCGATCATGTACACAAGCTTATATTCCAGTAATCATACAAGCATTCATAATTCAGCCATATCAATATCAATTGCACACCCATCAACCACAATTCCAACAACATCTTTTGAATCATAAACCAAACAATATATCAATGCAATAGTCCAATCCAATCCAATCAAGATATGATAATCAAACAATATATCGTTCTCCACCTAACATGATACTAAGTTTCATCCACACACCAATCACTTAGCATATAATTTTGAAAGGTTTCTACAAGTTTAAGAAAGTTTTTTTTTTTTTATTCCTTTTTCTGATTTTTGTTTTGTATTTGGGTTTGGGTTTGAGTTGGAATTTTGGGCTAACTTTGTTTGGGCTTGTTTAATTGTAGTAGGTAGGAATTGGTCAAATTAAAATAAAAATCCAAAACGAAACCCAACTTTGACAATCACGAATCCATTTTCCAAACGACTCACAAAATAACATTTAAAAATTATTTTCCACTACAATAATATAATTAATAATTCTAAAATATTAATATAAAATATTTCAAAATTTCGGGATATTACATCCTTCCCCCCTTAGCTTCATCCCCGAACCGCAAAGTAAATAGATTAACTCATCAGACACCCATACAACACACACCAAGTCATAAACAACTCATAAGGTGTAAAGATATGAATATATAAATGCAATGCATGATTCGGAGTTTGATGAAAAGTTGACATTACACTTGGACTATGGCTTTCATTTGATTTTGATGGATTTGTATGACAAAGTCTCACACGACCGAAACACATGACTTCTAATCCGTCTCAACCCCATTTTCTGATTCATTTCTTCTTATCGGAACACATAACCTCATAAATGAGATTGTAAAATAAAAAATAATGCATAAAATGGTCGAAAATCTATAAGAAGTCATATGTTTCGGGCGGTCAATGCGGGGAACTTGATTTCTTCGTTGGAAAGTACAAACATTTTTGGTAGTGTTTCACAAAATTGTATAAGGGAAAGATATTCAAAAAAAAAAAAAGGTTGAATAAGGGAGTATTACACAAAATATATGTTTTATTAGGTGTTGTTTAACAAAAGACTTGAATTTCGCACAATTGTAACAAAGTACATTAATTTATACAAAAGATACACCACGTAATACAAAAGTACACCACATGAAATAAAACAAGAATTGCATCAATTTCAATAGGAATACAAAAGAAGTTATGTCATAACATTTGTAAGATAGTTTTAAGCGGACCTAAATTAAACTTAATACTAAAAATATGATAAACTCTACTTAATGCATTATACACTTTATGATTAATTTTTATATTTTTCCGTGTGAGTAATAATTCTCAATATTCTATTAACATGAAAGAGTGTAAAAATCACTACACTACTATTCATTTTATTGTGTTTTTTTATTAAGAAATCTCAAACAACGCTGAAATTAAATCTATTGCAATCTTTCATTTTTTTAAGGGGGAGCAAATCTTTAATTTTACTCCATTTTAAGCAACTCACAACTCGCTATCCCACATGGTAGTCCCTTTGTAGTTTGGAATTGGGACAATATTTTATGTTCATCCAAAGACAGACTCCGTATTCTAGTTGTAGAATATTCTTGGACCTCCTCTTCCCGATTCCGTGTAGCTCGTATGCAACAAGATAACCCCCACGAGTCGTAGTCACTCCGTATCGAAGGCTCCTTTGTTAAGGTAAACTCCCTCCTTTTTTTTCCTTTCTAATTTCCATTTTTTCTATTTAAGTCGGCCTACAAGCTCCAACTGTGAACATTATTGTCCATCACCACAAATTTAATACGGAGTAATTTATGTGTTGGCCTCAAAAGGAAGAAAACACTTTATACATAAGAATATATAGTCAACATATATTATAACAAAATATATGTTACAACGAGGATCAGTAAATGTGGACCGATGACCAGATCGAACCAAAATTTTCCAAAAAAAGAACCGAAGACCGGACAGAGTTTTTGCTCTCCCTTAATTATAACCATGGTTTTCGGGGATCAAATCTCATAAGTCATAACTATATGTCTATACAGTATATAGTATAATAGTAACCATTGAATGATTGAAGCATGCACTAAAATCGCCCATACGAATAAAAGGCCCAACAATTTCAATTCAGCATGTGGTTTAATAGTTAGTTAGTAAGCATTTACTGTTTTCCACGCAAAAGCTCCTCTACGATTTATATCACAAAGCAAGTATATTCATGACCTCGTATCAAGAACAATCTTTTATTTAATTTTTTTTTTTACATGAAGAAACAATCTTTTTAGCAATTCAACGTCATATAAAACCGACCCTTTATGAAAACAAATTCTTAACCACTTAACAGTTACTTAGCATAATTTAGTAGACAGAAACAAACAAATCGCAAATTCTAACATGTGTACACCACTTTAATTAGGATCTTATTTCTTGAACTAATTGTAATTCATTTTCAATCGCCAAATGTTAAAGGTCTAATGATTAGATACTTAAAAATAAAGTCCACGTTTCTACCCCACTATGCAAATTTCCACCATACTCCGTATATAAATATGAAACAAATTAGTTTGATTTATGCATTAACCCTTTATCATGTCGACTCGATTAAAAATCCGGTAGATGTGAAACGATTTCGTACTATCACTTTGTCCTAGCTAGTAGGAGTAGTGGAGTACTATACTGTCCAATGAATACATCACATTGAAACGTGTAGTAATCAAAATGGTCACTAATCTAATCGATCTAGAGAAGGAGGGAAAGATGCTGATGCTGGGAATCATAAAGTATAAAAACACCAAAAATAAGTAGAAAAGAAATGATGGTCGACATTCCAGAATCAACCAACAACATGTGGTCAAGCCCCCACCCTTACTCGTCTCCTTCCTCCACTCACCGTTAATATTTCTCGCCCATCACTACTTCCTTCTTCTTCACTCTTTTCCAACCTACCATTTCCCACCACAATCAATTTTCCCACTCCCCCCACCCCCCAAAACCCCTAAACAAAAATACTAGGTTAAAATTTCGCAAATAATGAACAATTTCATCCCGCAAACAACCTCGTCGTCGACGGCGTCCGGCACTTCCGCGGCGGCGACATCACCGGCGAGTGCCTTCTCCTTCATTTCGAAAGGGTG